>JACSYO010001397.1:0-600000 GCA_016806645.1 Ophiodon elongatus
TATATATATATACACACACACACACACACACACACATATACACATATATATATATATATATATACACACTATCTATCTATAGATATATAGATATATCTATCTCTTGTCACCTGGAAGGAGCACATCAGGGTTTCATCCACGCTCATCATGCCGCCGGCGTTGTCGAACTCCCCGCAGTAGTTGGGAGCTGAGAACAGAGTCACTAGCTGCCGCTTGGCAAAGAACTCGTAACCGTCTTCTACCACCTGGGGGCGCCAGACACAGGACCGTCAGTCAGGGAGGAACTGGTTTCACATTAGGACTTCTCCCAGGGAGGCTAAACGTTAGGCAGGAAGACGCCGGAGGGGTGGGGGGGGGGGGGGGGGGGGGGGGGGGGGGGGGGGGGGGGGGGGGGGGGGGGGGGGGGGGGGGGGGGGGGGGGGGGGGGGGGGGGGGGGGGGTGTACCTGATGGGCTCTGCAGATGAGGTCCAGGTCATGGCGGTTGAGGAACTTGCTGACCACATCGGCTCCAAAGGTGAAGGAGACGCCGCGGTCATTCTCTCCCCAGCCCTGGACGTCCTTGTCGGGGTCAGACCACAGCAGATCACACAGGAGGCCTGGAGTGGAGAGGAGGGGGCGGGGGGGGGGAGAGGGGAGGAGAGGGGAGGAGGGGGAAAACAACAACAACAACAACAACACAGCATTAACTCCAACTTATTGGTGGGCTTCATCTCAGCGTGTGACCCTCCTCATCTCCATGTGTGACCCTCCTCATCTCCGTCTGTGACCCTCCTCATGTGACCCTCCTCATCTCCGCGTGTGACCCTCCTCATGTGACCCCTCCTCATCTCCGTGTGTGACCCTCCTCATGTGACCCTCATCTCAGCGCGTGACCCTCATGTGACCCTCCTCATCTCAGCGCGTGACCCTCATGTGACCCTCCTCATCTCCGCGTGTGACCCTCCTCATCTCCGTGTGTGACCCTCCTCATGTAACCCTCCTCATGTGACCCTCCACTCCGAGTCACAGCGTTAACGATGAGCTCTGCTGTGACTCAAACCCGCTGGAGGTCACCTGTATGTCACATGTACAGTGATGCCAGGTACTAAAACGCAGAGGCAGCGTGTATGTATATACAGACCCGTTCTCCTCTGGACACTCCGAGTCTCCCTGAAAGACCATAAGAGGACCTGAGAGACGCCGTCTGAACACTGGCTGCCTTATAAGGGCAAGAACAACCAGGTTCAGTGAAGAGGGGCAAAGACTCCCTTCCACCGGCTCACTAGGACTCACAGGAGAGCACACGGCCCCCATTGGCTGAGGAATGGAATCCCAGTATCTTTTAATAACCTCATTGTCATAAATAATCAACCTAATGAACCTCTCTCCTCTCATACAATATCTTCTGCAGACACGGGACTCATTTCCTAAGTTAAGAAAGTTGATTAACAGCTTTCACTACTCGGGCTAAAGTTTGGAGCCGGTCAGGGCTGACTTCCTCTCCTGAGACGATGAATATGGGCTCAGATGGGTTTGGACCATAAGCTGTCAAGAGTTGATGAGGAAAAAGGACGTATTTGTTCGTTGGCGTATCCGAAGCATACAAGTGGACGGTTTTCTGCTTTTGCTCATATTTTGTTGACCAAATGATTTAAGGAGAAGATAATTGCCAGATTAAATAGGAACAATAATAACCGTTAGTTGCAGCCTCTAACACTAAATTAACAAAAAATAAATAAATAAATGCAACAGACGCGTCGTAAAGTTACCGTCCGCTAACCTGTCCCGCTGTCTTCTACATTCACGTCCGTCCAAAATGTCATCACTTTATCATTTTAGATATTTGTGTGAAGTCGTCATTGTTAGCACATTTGACCTTTATATCGTGATACACGATAATTACGTCGTCTTAATTGATAACTCAAAATCTGTCAAGTATTTAATTGACCCCAACAGTCTTTAAAACCTTGAGGTTATTACCGCTAGTGCTCTCAATGTTCACAACCTTATTGATTAGCTCACTTTGGTGACTACGTCACTGGTGAGTGAGTGAGTGAGTGAGTGAGTGAGTGAGTGAGTGAGTGAGTGAGTGAGTGAGTGAGAGAGAGAGAGAGAGAGAGAGACCTACCTGTGTCAGGCACGTCTGTTGGTCTCATGATGCGTCTGATCTGCTCCATAGACTGCAGGTCAGGAGAGAGGCCTGTGTGACACAAAGCCATCCCAGTGTCAACCCTCTTATGAATCTCTGTATCAGTAAAGCCATCCCAGTGTCAACCCTCTTATGAATCTCTGTATCAGTAAAGCCATCCACTCACAGACCCATATTCACATCAGACCAGTGGACCTGAAATACTGAACGCTGACAAAGACTCAGGACCGTTATCCGATACGCCCCACATCACACATCACGTAAAACAATGAGGGCTCTACACTGAGGCCCGAGTGACCCACACTGGATCGGGGAGGGGGGGAGGGGGGAAACAACAACAACAACACAGCATTAACTCTAACTTATTGGTGGGCTTCATCTCAGCGGGGGGGGCGGGGGGGGTCCCAGTACAAACTGAGCGGAGGTTTTGTCAACACGAATACCTCCGTGGCAGCAGAAGATCTTCTCGTCCACGATGGCGGCGATGGGCAGGCAGTTGAAGCAGTCGGTGAACGTCTTCCACAGCTTGATGTTGAATCTGCGTTTACCTGCAAACAGGGAGAGACGGGTCAGCAGGGTGAGAAGGGTCCTCTCACCGGGTCTACTCTGATCAGGGCCTCGTCTCATGACTTTACGCTCCATTATAGGTCTTGTTGTACAAAAAAACAAAACTCTTTTTTTGCGTCCTTTTTACCAAATTTTAAGCTTCAAAAGTGACTTTTTATTCTCTGGAGTGCAGCTGCAACTTCAATGTTAATATCTTTTGCCATATCATTTAAAAATCACAGTAGATCCAAGTGATGATCAATTTTAAGGAATAAAAAGTATCACTTCTTTCCTCTTTGTTCACCAAATCCCCGTTAAAGAGTCTATGGAAGGGCTGGACCCCAATATTCCACTTTTCGGTTATTCTTTGTTGACTAGATATTCCGTTTTCAACTTCAGTATTCGGTATTACAATCATGCATAAAACACACTAAACCTTTTGGGAATTGCTACTTATTCTTATTCTATTAAACAAATACAAATAAAAACAACAATACTGTAGAATAACAGAATGCTTAAAAATGAAAGCCTTAATTTAAGATGAAAGACACCTGTCGCAGCGCCGTGTCGTCCATCTCCAAACCTCACGCAGGACTTTGAGGTACCACATGATGCTGTGGTGAGTCTGTACCCTAACCCTGACCCCGACCCCGACCCTGCTTCTCTGTTCTGGATCCAGGTGTGTGTGTCCCGTCATACGTGACAGAACTACATCTTCCGCGGTGGAAGAGAAGAGGAAACGGAGCACTCACACTCGTCGTAGAAGCCGTAGATGCGGTTGATGGAGGCACACTCGTGGTTGCCCCTGAGCAGGAAGAAGTTCTCGGGGTATTTGATCTTGTACGCCAGCAGCAGGCAGATGGTCTCCAGGGACTGCTTCCCCCTGTCCACGTAGTCGCCCAGGAACAGGTAGTTGGCCTCCGGAGGGAAGCCGCCGTACTCGAAGAGCCTCAGCAGGTCTGTGTACTGTCCGTGGATGTCACCTGAGGAGGGGGAGGGGGGGGGCAGTGAGCGGGGGGAGGAACCCGACAGTGTGGAAGAACAAGTTTTTAAAGGGGGGGGCTTACGGACCACAGATTTTGAGCGGGGCCTCCAGCTCCAGGAGGATGGGCTGACTGAGGAAGATCTCCCGGGACTTGATGCAGAGGCCGCGCACCTCCGCCTCCGTCATCTGGACGATCTTCCCTGGACGACATCCTCGCACTGGTGGAAGAGGGGAGGGGGCGGGGGGGGGGGGGGGGGGAGAGTTAGAGCAGCATCAACAGAGTCAGACGGGTTTATTCCCTGATCGTCTCTTAAGTGCACACATGAACTAAATATGGGAGGCCGGGTTTAGTCAACAGGCGGAGGACGGAAATAGCTGCTGAGGGTATTGTTGATGTTGTCGGGAGTCGTTTGGGAGACGACTTCCTGCTGGGTAACTGAGGCAAAGAGAAGGGAAAGTCACTGTGGCCCCGTGACACGGGGCATGTACACCTGTTAAGGGGGGATCGGGGGATCATTCTGGTAATGAAGTCGGATGGTTAATAATGATGTTCAGCATGAGCTTTAATACCAGTTCATAAAAAACAAGCCTCACAACTCGTCCCTTTAGGCGACATAAAGTGTACGAGAGAAACGTATATTCAATAAACACAAGACAACATTCAGGAACAAATATTACATTTGGTCTAAATACAGAGCAGCTGTACAAGAAAGAAGAAAAGAAAAAAAACTACATTTAAAAATTTGCAAAAATACATACAAAATAATAACTAAAACAGGGGTATGAACGTGACGTATTTAAGCAACAAACGAAAACTACACATTCACTGGTTGCAGCTTCTAGAATGAGAATGCTTTTACTCGTCCTGTGATGGTGAGGTTTTGGGTGTTGGGCAAAGAGCCTCTAAGATGTCACCGTGGGGCTTGCTTAATTAAAAGATAACAGCATTTTCCCTCTATTTGGACATTTAATAGAATAAAAAAAAAAAAAATTATGTGATGAATCCAGAAAATTATGCAATCACTAAACCAATCATTAGTTGCGGCCCTGAATTGAATATAAAGAATACTTTGCAGTATTCATGTATTTAATAATCCTGCTGTAATACATCTGTGGTTGTATTAGAAATGACACATGCAAACCAGTCCCGACAACAAGCTGCCCTTTCAACTCCCCCTCCTCCCACCCACCTCCCACCCACCCAGCTCTCCCATGTTCTCCCTCTGCGTTCCCCGTGGGCTTCGATGAGCAGAGGGGCTGACTAAGGCCGCTGCTGTCAGATGACACCACGGCAACATGATGGAGGTCCCAGCAGGCGTCAAACACCACCTCGTAGGTAAATCAAATAGACGGGGGGAGGGGGGCTGCAGCTCCACGGAGGGGGTTTGTTTTTAGAACACACACACACACACACACACACACACACAGACAGATTCCAGCAGGTGACTCCTCTCTGCACCTGGTAGCTCTGATGGGGTTTTACCTCCAGTTGGAAAGGACAATGGGGGGGCGGGGTGTGTGTGTGTGTGTGTGTGTGTGTGTGTGTGTGTGTGTGTGTGTGTGTGTGTGTGTGTGTGTGTGTGTGTGTGTGTGTACACACACACACACACACACACACACGTGCAACATGACCCCTGCTATTCCTGCCTGGAGACCTGAGGCGGCCAGAAACTTAAGTGATCATCTGTGTCAATGATGCGACAGCGTCAAACTGAGTAAAACATTTAAATCTGCTGCATCAAGTGTAAAGCCTCAGCGCGGTCGACATGGAGAGTGCATGAAGTGGTAAAAAAAAAATATATATATACATATTTATGGACGGATTTATACAACTAGTCATGTTCTGCCAACATTCCTCTCTTGCCTTATTTTGCTGAAATAATTCTTTCATATTCTTCACAGGCTGCATGAGCTCAGTCCATGATGTGTGGGTAGAAGAGTCAACAGACGCCTCCTTTTATGGGAGCGTAGTAAACGCCTTGGTGGAGCCCGTTATCTCTGACCGGGGCTTTGGCGAGTTTATGCCGAGAGGGCCCGGCCCCGTGGTGCAGCCCTCTGAGCGGGGGGCTATGTTTAGACCCGTGGTCCGACTCCACAGCTTAACAAGCAACAGAAACATTTTTATTGGGAGCCAAAAATCATGTTGAAATATAAAAAACACCTTGAGAGCACAACACACAGGCTGGGAGCGTGTGTGTGTGTGTGTGTGTGTGTGTGTGTGTGTGTGTGTGTGTGTGTGTGTGTGTGTGTGTGTGTGTGTGTGTGTGTGTGTGTGTGTGTGTGTGTGTCTCGACTGTCGAGGGGTTGATTTCACACCTCTCCCTCTGAGCTCTGCGATGACGCGTTTGCAGGTCTGTGCCGTCTCAGCTGAACACACAGACCCACACACACACACACACACACACACACACACACACACACACACACACACACACACACACACACACACACACACACACACACACACACACACACACACACACACACACACACACTAAAGTTAAGACGGAGTCGAGAACACGCACGCAGTGATCAAGTGACCTTGACGTGTCACTACGGGATTGTGGGAAGGCATCCCAGCATCCTTTACTCTGTCACCACTGCACTGCAGCTTCCCCAGTGAGGAGAGAGAGCTGGAGAGAGGTGGTACCCACATCCGATCACCATGGCAACCTAGCAAGACCAATTTCTAGCCTGAAAGGTGTCGTTGAGCGGAGGCTGCTGGGGGGGGGGGGGGAGATTTGCAGATAAAGTGGCTTCTCCACCAACCCACGCCCTGCCCTCACTTACAGTCCGGTTGTGTGCACAAGTTGTGACAAGAAGCCGTCAACAGGCGGACACGTCAACAGCTGGCACCCGTCCAGAAAACCTCCTCTGTGTCAGGTGTCTCCAGACGCAGCTGCTAATTATCATAATCAAAACACTTAACAGGAGAGACAGCAATAGGCAGCGAGTCACCGCCGAGCATGCTGGGATCTTTTCAGATGGATGTTCATGTGAGGAGGCTGAATGTGGAAGGGAGAACTTTTGGCGAGGTTGTGGAGATTCGGTTTTAAGTGGCTGGCCAAAAAAAAAAAGCAGTTTAGAAAAGGGTTTGTGAACTTCAGAATTATGGAGAATAGAAGGTCTCTTTATGAACGCATCTCAGGGACTAAAAGTCACGACATCTCACCATCTACTGGAAAAACAAATAGGCCGCTCATCCTAACTTGAAGTGCAATACTACATCACTGGAACATGAAAGGCTCCATTTTCTGAGGAAGCAGTTTGACAATCAAAAGGTGAAATTTACATAAAGTACGCTTGTATTACTGACTGACAATGTGCTGCACTCCAACTCTCCTGATGCATTTCTCAAATCAAGCACCCGAGCCCTCACGTTCATGCAAACACGAGCCAAAAAGACTCGCACCATGACAAGACAACCCCCCCCCCCCCGCCCCGCGGCTGAACCAGCTGTTGAGCTTCCCTTCACAGCCTCGCCTGGTCTGGAGGAAACCAGGGAGCATTTTCCCAGCTGGCTCTCAGGAAAGCTCAGCGGAAACCCTTGAGAAAGCTCTCCCTGTGTTCCGATTCATGTCTCCCAGTTTGGCCCGGTGCCTCGCGCCGTTTCGTTGAGGCTTTCAAGTTTGGGGTCTGGCCGACCCTCTGACCTCCTTCCTCTTCATCTATTTATCGTTAAGTTAAGCATTCTTGGCTGAAGCTGAACTCCCAGGTCATCGTCCTCCTCCTCGCCTTGTGAACCGCGCTGACGTCAAGAGGACAGAGTTGTCTTTGCATTCCAGTCGGATCACAGGCCTAAACAGCTCGGCCCCAGCGGGGCCTTGGGGGCCTCGGGGGCCTCGGGGCCGCACGCTGGCTAGGGCGTCTGTAAGATGCATCAAAATCTAATCTTTTTAAATGGAGTGAATGTCGGTCTCCAGGACTATGACTAACACGGGTCCCTCACTGGGAAAGCAGGAGCAAGGGAACAACACTTCAGCTGATGGTTTTAGTTTAGGAGGTGGTGAAGAGAGCCTGTGATGGTGTTTAGGGCGGTGTAGTGGAGAGAATCTGGCGATACCATACTTCTGACACGGGGGTTACAAATCAATATAGTGGGATATACAGCGATACTGTAGGCAAGGCAATTTAGTTTTATATTTTTATATACTGAGTTAATCGTTAAGTATAAAATCTGGATTTTAAAAAGTTGACTTTTTAATGCAATCCAAACAGTGGGATCTGTAATTTGCAAAGTGTATATATATATATATATATATATATATTTACACAATGAGATTTTTGATAAATAATCATCAGTAATGTGGATATAATGAATAAGGTCATTTAGAATCGATACAGTATAACAAAACCTAATCGATACTTTCTTAGACCCCTGGAGGAGATTGTTCTGTACGACCAACAGTCCAAAAAACCCCAAAAGGACTCCGTGTGCAAACAATATAAAGCAAGAAAAGGGACTCTACTTGTTTAAGAGGGCAATTTCATTCCTAGAAGCAGCAACGAGCCGTTGTTAGTCTTGAACGCACTGCCGCCCAGCAACGCTCTCTAACCTGTGGCACAGTGGTGGAGCCTTCCAGAGACAGCTAAAGTCCAGCTACGTGTTTGGGGAGGTTTCTCTCGGTTGCTGCCCAACCCACCATTGTGCTGCATGTTGAAACACCACAGACACACAAACTTGACTCACAATCGCACCAGCTTGCCTTCTGGCTAACCTAAGATTTAAATCAGTGAGAGTCATCCCTTCCTCCGCTCCGCTGATCGCAAACTACGAGGCTGAGGGTCACCCTCTGGTCCGTCCATCTAGAGCAGCAGAGTTCGCTTGTGTGTGTGTGTGTGTGTGTGTGTGTGTGTGTGTGTGTGTGTGTGTGTGTGTGTGTGTGTGTGTGTGTGTGTGTGTAAGCGAGAGAGAGAAGTGTATTACAGATGGATCACTTCTTGAAGGTATTACCATATATGGGCGCTGCTGTATGAAGGAAGGAGGAAGTGAGCTAGTCGCTTAGGACGAAGAGGGAGCACTTGAAGGCTCTGTTGTTGTTAGGGAGAAAAAGAGAACCAGGGACTCAAGACCAGGGACTCAAGACCAGGGACTCAAGACCAGGGACTCAAGACCAGGGACTCAAGACCAAGGACTCAAGACCAGGGCTCCGTCAGCGAGTGGAGGTCCACGACAGCTGCTCTTTTACTGCTCACTCAGTTTACCAGTATTATATTTAATATCACATTTCATTCCTTTATTTCAACTGCTGCACTACTTTATGTCATAGATCTTCATTAGATTCGACTTTCGTGGTGGTACCGATACTAAAATTATACTTTTTATCAATACCTTACATTTAAGGGCCAATGTGTGGCATTTCAGTGGGATCTATTGGCAGAGATGGAATATAATATTCATAACTATCTTTTCAATAGTTTTGTGTTTTCATTGGCTTAGAATGAGCCCTTCATATCTACATAGGGAGCGGGTCGTCTTCACTGAGTCCGCCATGTTTCTACAGCAGCCCAGAGCAGACAAACCAAACACCGACTTCAGCGAGAGCCTTCCACATCATTCCGTTACCAGGAGGCCACCGCGGTTCCCCGCCACGTGGTAGCGTGAGCAGCCGAGTGCAAAATCATGGGACAGCCAGCTGTGAGCTCCTAAAGTAGTGGTGTTACGGTAAGGATGGCCTCTGAGCGAGCAATCTGCAACCACACCGCTAGATGCCATCCTACACACTGTCCCTTTAAGAACTTTTCCCACAAAAACCCACCGAGCACAAACAGAGCAATGCAAGGATTCATTTGGAGTTTCTGGCCACGTGAGGAATGAAAGTCCAATGATCACTCTCCTTCTCACTCTGTTTTGGTCTCCACCAACTCCTGAGGGGAATATCCACCTCTCTAGCTGCTAAACGCTCCACCGTGTTCACCAGCTAGTCACCAACGAGCTCCTCTAAACCCTCCGTAGAGCTGAGGGGGGACTGTAGAGTCTTGTTTGTCAGCTCTCATAACACATGAAGTCTTTTTTTCTTTTTTCTTTTTTACCAAGCTTGATATAAAAACATTGTAGGTGCAGCTTGACGCTCAGAAAAACCCATTCATTTTCTCTAATTGCCAGGCAAACATCTGCAAGAGAACTTCTCGTGGGTCAAGCAGAGCCATGAATAACAAGCAGGCGTGACGTGTGCATGTCTCAGTCACTGCTGCACCAATAAAGATGCCCCGTCAGACCTTTTTTAGCCCTCCACATCCAGTCTCCATTCTCTCCCAACTGGGCACGAGGCCAGCAGCTCAGCTCACCCCCCTCCCCTCCTCTCCCCTCCATCTAACCCCCTCCCACACGGGGCCGATGGAAAACACTGACCCCTCAGTGAACGAGAGGCACAAAGCGACTCTGGCGAGGAGAGCGGCAGCGACTCTCGAGGCAGAAATCCCGACTGCGGTGGCATTTCTGTGGCATTTTTTCTTTTTCTTTTTTCAGAGGACGTTTTGTTCGCCTTTAAGTGCCACGGGGTGAATGGCCGTCTTTGTGGGGCCAAAGAGAAAAGGAACGAGGGGAGAAATAAACAGGGAGGAAAGTGAAGCTTGAGTGGGGCGAGGGAGTGAATAGAAGGAGAGGAGTGGGGGGGCAGGGGGGGCAGGGGGCAGCTGAAAAAACCCGGGTGAGCTCCTCTGTGCCACGTTCGGTGCCAGGGGGTGAACGCTCCCCGCCACACAGGCTCCACCATTGTTGTTGTTTCCATAACAGAATGCCACAGCAGCAGCAGCAGGGTGACACCAACACACAGCGTGTTCTGAGATCGCAGGACACTCGATTTGTTGTCGAACTCCCTCAACTCATCAGTGACGGCGTACCTGCAGCGGGGCGGGAAGCGCTCCTACAACGCATCACAGACCAAAGAAACGTGGAGCAACCCCTGACCAATCAGAGACCTGCCACCATCTATCTCCATCTCGCTCTCTCTCCCAGACACACACAGCAAAACCTCCTGGACACATGACTGGGTACTTTCCATTAAAGCCAGAGAAAGAAGGAATAACTCTTTCTTAAGTGAAAAGCTGAAGCTCAGCAATAAAATGTACTTTTTTTCCATTCGACACGCTCACTGAGGTTTGGTACCCACCAGTAGTTTATGATGAATAATGTTTAGCTGATGCTACCTACAATTAACAAAAATAAATGATTTTTCCCCCAACTTCTATGACTTTTCTTCACCTGTGCTGCTCTTAAACTGGGTCTTAGCATTCCTGTACATGACACTTGTGGCCACGATAGTTGCATTTAAAAAAGGGACAGTTCAGATGTTTTTGAAGTTGTATGAGGTACTTCATACTCCATAGTTAGTTTAAGTGTACGCTATAAATAGACTGTTCTCACTGCTTAACCTTGCTGTCAGAGAGCCCTTTCAAAAGAGGAAACTTCAACCGTTATGTATTTTTTTATTTACTTTACATTTGCAGACATGCAGGTTTTTAGTCTTTTGTGATAATGATGGAGCATTACTGACATATTAAAATATTTTCAATTTTCTTATTGACAATAATGACAAGTAAGTCTCTTTTCAAAATCCTGGACAAAAATGTTTCTTTTGTTGGCCCCGCTGTAGAAAAGCACACTATAAGTGGCCGTGGACTCTGTCTTTACATGCCTTCATAATTTCTGACATATTACGGAATGAAGTATTGGGCTGCAGTGTGGAAAGTGGATGCAGATGCAGATGCAAAAAAAAAAAAAAAAAAGACGTGCCGTTCAAATGTCAGTGACAATTCCAATTTTAGGGGGGTAAACGAAGAGAGCGAGAGAGCGAGAGCAAGAGAGAGAGCGAGAGAGAGCGAGAGCGAGAGAGAGAGAAATGGCCTTTAGAAAGATGTCATGCTCCCATACTGGGTTACAGCTTGGCTGACGTTGTCGCCCATTAACTATAATGGCTCCGAAATGCAACTTTCCATCCTGCCTCCCCCACTCTCGCTGGTGGATGTGTGGGGCCACATAGAGCCAACAGGCCACCTGTGCTGGCTGGGCCCGACAGCGGGCCCGTGAGGGCTCAGCATTGGGCTGACGGGGGCCCGTGATACCCGGGGTGGACGGTGCTGCTGTCCTCCGTGTGGAGACAACCGGAGGACTCCTGTGAGTCAGCTCTGCTGTGAAAAGTGGAACAGGCCGCAGAGCGTTTACCAAAAGCAGCGGATGACGGATCGGTTTCCCCACGGGGCCTGTGGGATGAGGCCAAGGTGTATTGATTGTTTGTCACCGCGGTGACGGGTCATCACACCGCGGTGATGAGACACGTAACCTGTTGAGTGCCGTCCGGTTTCTTCATCCGCTCCACGACACTGGATGAGGCATCAACACTTGTGTGTCGGGGATAAACTTTTACAACTTTGAGCGACCTCACACGAGACGCATCCCATAATAGGCGCCACATCACCGTGCTGTGAGCGTGCTCACGCTATGTCAGTCACAGACCGGGAGTAAGAAGTGGACGGAGTCGCCGTTACGCTTGTGGACTGCCGCTTCGAAGCCTCGAGTGCGACATTTCGGCCGTCGCCATCTTGGACTGTTACAACAAGTGAACGGATGTGACCATATTTGGACTGTGGAGGAGTGATGTAGTAACTAAAGCATACCCTGCTTTATGGTCTGTTTGACTCTAAACGGTTCATAATTTACTAAATGAACATCATGCTGTATTGAAGAAGACTTGAAACTAGAGATTGAGACCATAAACTCATGTTTACTGAGGGAATAAACCAAGAGAGAAGTAGAGTAATTTTCTATAGACTTCTATACAACCAGAGGAGTCTCCCCCTGGTGGTCAGGAGAGAGAATGCAAGTTTAAGACACTTCCACACCGGCTTCACTCTTCAGAACCGGAGGTTGCCGCCTGGTTAGAGCCCACTGCGACGCAGCTTTTTTCGATGTGAACCAGTGACAGGACAAGTGAAGCCACTCCGACTGCGTACTATCAAGACAGTACAAATGTCCCTTTTATTTATCCAGAAAAGTGGCTTTGGTAAGGTCATCTATGCACCGTTGTGTTGCTGCCTACCTTTCAACGGTGACTCGTAAGACAGCGAACGACGAGTCATTGTGTTCAGAGTGACAAATGAAAGCAGAGAGGCTCGAGAATCTGCACGCCGAGGTCACTGAGGCGGCCTCGGTGATCGTAAACCAAGCTGTCAGTTGATCTGGTTTAGCCTGTCGACCTGACTACTGTCAACCCTCCACCAGAGTGCCGGGGGACATGCACACTGAGTGCACGAGTGTGTCTGGATGTTCACACACTGTGACAATTTCTCCAAAACTACCGACTATCAGAACGAGATGATGACACGGTAAAAAAAATCTAGGTCGATTTGTCTAAACTAGCGAACAGAGGCATCAACCAATCACGTTGTGTAGAACGGACACATTCAAACTACAGCACGGAGGCTTCCTAGTCCAAACTCTAGTACTCCATCCAACCTTGACGAAGGCAGCGCAGACCAGATCCAGCCCTTCTGTTCTTCCCTTTCACAATAAAAGCCCCAGACACATACACTGCTTAACTGTTTACCAGCGGGAACTCAAATTCACTCAAGAGCTTTTCTCTAAAAGGAAACTCAATCAAATATCCTGCAGCAGCCTCAGGCTACACAACGGTTCAGACGGACAACAGGGTCCTCTGCCTGCGTCGATCTATTCAAACCTTTTACTGAAAAAGTCTCGTAAGTGGTAATGATTTGCCGAGTTAAAAAGCCACTTCACCTCATCAATGTTCAATATTAAAAGATTCCATTGGAGAGGAGCCCCCCCACCCCCCTCCACCTCCCCGTGGGTGTCACCAAAAGGGTAAGTTAATTTCTACCATGGACAGCTGTGCCTGTTGACATTTAGTAGGAGATCAGAGAGTGGAACATGCTCGCCTGTGTGCACGAGTATTGTCGATTCCCGACCGGCACCAGAGCTCACTGAAGAAGTGAGAGATCAGCCTCCTGTTGAAGTGCTTAAGGTACTCCTGTCCGCCCTGAAGCAAAAGCTCTTTATTCCTGCAGAGGAGACTAAATGACTCCCTAGTGTGGCGACGGGGAAACCTTTAGAGCTTGTAGAAACGAATGCCAGCAGAAAGCCACTGACGGCCCATTTAGTAAAAAAGGTCCAAATGAAAGCAGACTGCAGGTGTGATCCGGTTAAGTAAACGGAGTTGATGAATATCACGGTTTCACCAGTAAGGAGCAGCCTGTGAGAGGTCTTTGTGGTGTTGAAAGGTCAAAGCCCTTTATGAAGACAAAGTGATACAGCAGGGACACTGTGAGGCATTGTTGTGTTCCTGCCTCTGTTTGGTCCACATAGTGTATATGACGGTGTATTAGTGCCATTGTAGCTTTGAATATATATATATATATATATATATATATATATATATATATATATATATATATATATTCTGGGGGAGGGCGGTAATAGAGATTTTTCTCGTCATGGCCATAGACTGAATATAAAAGTGGACGTGGTCGTCGCCCGTTGGTTTGTGGACTGCCGCTTTGAGTTCGTCGATGCCATCTTGGCTATTTTGTAACCGATGAACAGAAGTTACCATATTTGGACTGAAGTAGAGTCACTTTCTTATAGACTTCTATACAAGCAGACTTTCTGCTGCTCGAGAGAATGCAGGTTTAAGACAGTTCCACAGATATCGGCTTCACTTGGCAGAACCGGATGTTTCCACCTGGTAAACGGACTCTACTTGTATCGCACTTTTCTAGTCTTCAAAGCACTTTATTAACACCACATGCTCATTCACCCGTTCATACACTGATAGCTGGGGCTACCACCCTAACTCATCATTCATACCCATTCATGCAGCCGGAATACACTTTGGGGTACACAAATTGGGGTTATGTCTTGCCCAAGGAGACATCGACATGGAGGACTAGCGGAGTCGGGGATCGAACCGCCGATCCTCTGATTGAAGGATTGTAATCGGAATATTACCAAACTCCCCATAAATGATGTAAATCTCTTCTTCTTTTTAATCGTACAAATGTAAACCCTAATACATCGTTTTAAACAGAAGTGTCCTCGTGGGACTAATACCAGTCGGCCTTTGTGGTCCTTATACTAAATTGAAAACATTAGTCAGGCTGAGGCCTCCTGATACGATACAGACTGATTACATCTTTTGTTTGCAGAAGAAAGAGATCCATATTACACGAGTTGTTTCTGAATTTTCTTTCTCTTCTTTTGAATATATTCACTTGTGATTTAGCAAATCTTGACAGGAAGCTCCGGAACAGACGACTAGGTGGAGAGCGTTCAGTCACGTTTTAGAACAGTGTGAGTATTTTTTGGGCAAAACTTCTTGAACGACTTCTGTGTTTTGACAACTTTTAGCATTGGGGGACTTTCTGCAGGAGCCTTGTGACACATTGCGCCTCTGCGTTGGTTTTCTACACCAGAAACCAGCCAGCCGGACACACAGCGGGGGTGGGGGGAGAAAGTGGACGTATTCACAGCTCACATCTGGAAGACTTTAGGGCCAGATCCCATCCCATCCCAGCTGCAACTGAGTAGTTAGCAGCCAGCTGACACACAACAACAACAACAACAACAACAACAACAACAACAACAAGCACCATTATGTAACCGGTCCCCCCAATCAATCCAGTCGATTAGGTTATACTGACACACTGCTGCTCATTAACTAACACGCGCTGCCAGGACGCGTGCACGTTTCACACGCACGCGCGGGCCTGACACGGTCACTTGTTCGCCGCCGGCCTCGCCTGTCCACAGGTTTGACTGAACAATTCTTAAAGGACCCAGTAGGGTTCATGGAGGAGTCCTCCAACTCTCCGGCTGTGGGACGACAGAACACACGGAGCAACACGAACTCTGTCCAGGTTTTAAATGCCTACAGGGGACAAACTCTGCCGGTCTATTTAAAGTGGAACACCACCAGGGCCCGTGGCTTGTGTAAACACCACCATATAAACACCGTCACCCCGGGACGCGCCTCCTCTCCCCGGCGGAGAAACCCTTCCGCCGAACCCCAGTCGGAAAACTCCACATTTGTGAAAACCAGAGACGCACGCGGCGGAACCGCGATGCTCGGCGGCTGCACGGACCGGACCGCCGTGCGGAGACCTTCGGCACACTCGGTTCACCAAGCTGCACTTGGTTTAAAAAAGGGAACGTCAACTTTTGGGACCGACATGCCGCACAGGCTCCCGCCCACCACGGGGTGTTGTGTTGAGGGGAAAGCTTGTGGAATGTAAAGACAGCCGGGTTTGAGGTGTTTTCTCCAGTAAAAGCTTATCCCGGTGTTATACAGGCTGCATGCCAAAGCGGTGACATCAGTAGTGTAGTACCAGCATTACGACAGGAATCAAGGCGACAATCCCCCTCTAGAGTCGGTTCTAAGCCCGGGGTCGCGTCCTCTCCCGGACTCGACCGGTCGGGGTTCAGATAGCCCTCCAACTATAACTTTTTTTAAATTAAACCGTGAAACCACACTTTGACTCTCACAACTCAAATCGTGTGAAAACTCTCACGTGTCATTCGGTCTGGTTTCACGCATAACGACCGGGACTGGTCCGGTGTACCGACACACCGGGACACTCCGACGCGGGCCCCTTTTTTTCTGGTCGACTTGAGTCAAAACCAAGCGTAAGCAGCCCCCGAGGGCTAACGCTGCCAACAACCGGATAACGTGAAGGTCGTACGGTTTGCCAACTCACCCTCCAAAAGCCTGGAAATCAGCGAGTCGACGTCCAACTCCCCCTCCGCCATTTCTGTAGCAAACAGCTCTGCCCGCCGCAGTCTGGAGCAGGCAGGGCAGGCACCGCCTCACTGCACACAAACGCGCCGCCAACCTCCTCCCACTCACGGGCCTCCCGTTTAGGACCGCTACGCTGCGTTCAAATGCACCTCGGACACTCTGGCTTCCACCGCAGAGCGGCGGAGAGTTGAGAAGATAGCCATACATGGCCTTATAACGTGTTTTTAAAATGATAGCCATAACCCTGACATGTTGATTTATCTACTCTAGATATGTCCATCTGTACATACAGCCATTACTCTCCATTCATTTCCAGAAATGCAATGACTTGTTGGAGACACATATTCATATCCTTTACAATGTTTTCAACATTGTAACATACAACGTAATATTTACATGATGAACATCATGAACAGGACCAGTGGGTTCAGGAAATACATGGACGAATCACAGTTGGTGACGCTTTTCCCAGTATGCACTTAGCATTTGAAAGTCAGGCCTAGCTGCCTCTCTTTAGACTGAGGGAGCATGTTATTGCGAGAGCCCCCCAAAAGCCAACAGGTGGAGAACACTGACATTCAATACAAACATGTAATGGACAATTCCCACCCTCTTGACTGCATGTTGTTGTTGTTTTCTCAATCTGTGTCTGTAATTTCGGACAACACTTTAAGGCATCAGCATAGCAGGCTTTGCAACAGGTTACTGCGAAATTACAATATAGAAGAATACAATGTTTTTGGGAGGGAAGGAGGGAGGAAATGTATTCTTTTTTTTAAAAGAATAAATAAATAAATATATTTGATAAACTCAGTTGACAGTTTTTGCAACAGTTAGTCAGACGTGTACTACAATGATAATCTGACTGAAGATATTTTTGGTATTAATAATCAACTGTTATTGACACAAAGTAAGCTTTAAATGAGAAACCTGACATATTTCAGGTCCAGTCACTCAAATATTATCCGGGGACAAATACACAGTGATGACGGCCAATGAGAACAGATGCTGATTTGTTTGCGCACAGCGCCATCCTCTGGTCAGAATGTGAACTGTATGAGTGCGAAAGTATTTTTGATAAACTGTTTTTATGACTATTTTATGATTTTATTGAGTTGAACCAATACAGTGAAGTACAAATAACAATGAATAAACAGAAGTAGGAGGAACCCCCCGTGTTTATTGACACCACTGCCCGGGACAACACTCTCTCCAGATCATGACTAAAGCTTGAAGTTATGTTATTGCCTCTCCCACTCGCAACCTATTTTGTTGTTGCTCTCAAGTGCGTCATCTGGGTATTTCCGCACTGTTTGGAGTGGGTGGTGGCGAAGTTGCACTGCAGAGGAAAGGAGGGGGTGCAGCTGCGTCAGGCAAGCCAGGACCGGAAACAGACGAGTTTGTTTTGCCTTCAAAATAATAGCGTTCGTTGCTGCGAAAACAAAACATATTATGCATATTATGACGTTATAATGTCATAATTACTTTGATAAATTATTTGATTAGATATTGTATTACAACTTAAAAAGTTATCACTAATAATGTGCCTGCACCTTGTCGCTGTGTTGTTACCATTCATGTGTTTCATGAATCAGTTAGGTCTCAACTCTGTTACTGTGTTATTAAAAGTTATGAAATATAAAAAAGTCAAGCAATTTAATGTCAAAATATCCTTTCTCAAGGGGATGGCATTGATATGTTCGTCACAAATCATAAGAAATACATTTTTATGAAGTTTAATAGTTTTTAAACTACTACAAAGTGCACCGCTTTTATTTACAGGCAAGATTATATTTTTAGGCAAATTTTTGGTTTGTTTTTGTAATTTATTTTAATTGAAATTACACATTTTCATCCAGTTTCACATGACTATTATTATTATGAATATCATTATTATTATTAATAAATACTTCATACAAATGCATATACAGTATTCTTATTAAATATATAATTTACATTTTCAGATAAATAAGCAATTAATGAATTGCGGAGACTGACATTTTATGAAGACAATGGATGCAATGTAAATAGTGAGGTCACCAAGTTCACAGTGCTACATACACACACGCGCGCGCGCGCGCATGCATGCACACGCACACACACACACAGTGTTTGTGCACTGTTACAGGAAGCGCGGTATCGTCCCCTTCATGTCCAGCTTTACTGTCGGTACACTGGAACACAGATGTGGGCGGAGCGAAGGAGGCGACAGAAGAACAGCAATGTCAAGAAGTTTTCAGAGTCCGCGCTGTCGTGTGTGCGGCTTCTGTTAGCTGGAAAAACAAACAAACAAACAAACAACAGATAAACGGTGGTGTCGACGGAGACGCGGAAATCGGACGCACAGACATGGACGGTGAGTGGAACCGGACTCACCGGCTCGGCCTGCTCGCTCAGTTGAGACCGTGGAGGTGAAACTGTACAGGGAGTTGTTTTGCGCACAGGGGAAAGCCCCGCTACCGCTGGCTTTGCGCTAACGGGGGAGAGTCCGCTGTTCCCGGATAGCGGGCTAACGCACAGCTGGAAGTTTAACAGAACTTTTCTTCCCCGTCTCCGCCGAACCGGAGAGGGCTGACGTAACGTTGACTGTTTGTCGTCCACTGCGCGGAGCGGACGTGAGCTCACCCGGCAGGCGTGAACCGAACGGTGTGGAGCCGCCGAGAGGCCTGCTGGGTTCGTCCACCTCACGGGTTTCCCCACGGCCAAACCTCGTCCGAAGATCTCTCAATTTATTGGCCGTGTTGTATTTTTTTATGTACATTCGTCACGGACAATCCCTAATGTCTGATCTCTGTCGTTGCTGATACATTTCTCTTGACTTCGGCCGACCTGTAACCCACCGTGGAGCTTTCCTTTCAATTAAAAACGCTGTCATATTCAGATTGGTCCGCGCTGCTCGCAGCCGCCCACCTCTGTTTGAGTGGATGGCAATTATGGAAACGGTGCCAACCTTTCGTGCAAGTTGCCGTGTGATACGGAGAGTTTAGTGAGACTAAGGTGTGCCGACGGGAACAGTCATTGGTAACCATTTAAAAACGGCCCATGTTTCTACTTAAATCAGTTAGACCATTGTCTGCAAGACGAACAACATTAAATAGAGCACTCTTTAAATGCTCATATTGTATTTTGATGCATTATTCGTAGGGGGTTTTCCATTTCGCAGACCTTACAAAGTAGATCGACATTGTTGATAGACGTGATGTATCCCTGTCTAGAATATGGAAAGGAATAGGACAGTAAAATTAATAATATAAATTAATAAATTCTTATCACAAAAAGTCAACAATATGTGAACGCAGTGGCGCCTTTTGTTTTGGCAACTGGAGTGAAAGTGAGTCACACAGAAGTGTCTCTTATGCTTCAGGTCTGATATTGGTGCATTGTGTGATTCATGAAGGTTGACATTAACTTTCACTTTCAGACTCAGTAACCAGACAGGGATGTGTCTCACATATAATTAGTCAGAAGTGTAATTATTACACACTTATAGGCTTTAATGCTTTGTCTATTTCCAAGATCCATATTAATTGGCGTTAATCCTACATCATGTCGTGGAACGTCAGAACAGATTGCCATTTGATCCACATTCTATGAGTTTGGTCTGGGACTCAGGCATGTTCCGACTTGGAAAGCATCCCACCCAGGCCTTCACATCAAACAAGTCCTACGAGCTGCCGGGGTGGAGCTGTGACCACCTGATCCCGTGTCACACCTCGCGTCCTTTTATGAATCTCAAGGATTCATTAACCGAGTGCCTGAAACCGGAGCGCCCGCCGGCTCTTCACTGACAATGGAGGCTCCTCGCGACAAGGCGGGTAATTGGACACCCACATCACACCCTGCCCGTCCACATTGTTCGCTTTATTCGGCACTTCTTCTCCCTTTTTTCCCGTGCATGACGGGCCGCTTATGGCTGGTAAATCCTATTTAGCCGGGAAGCCCCCTGTGTATCAGCACCCTTTGACTTCTCTGGACGCTGCTCCGTCTGGTAGATTTCCTCCCGGGCCACAGCACAAATGACAAACTGTTACTAAACCACAAATATGTGCTGAAAGCAGCTTTTGGTTGTCGTCATCGCTGCTGCCACTGTGGATGGGAAACCACTAATCGCTATAAGGGCTTTGACTAACAAGTGGTTGACATGTCTTCTTTTGTGTGTTCTGTCCCCCACAGGTGTGTATGGATGGGGCCTGGCCGCACTCAACCCAGGTGAGAAGCACTTTCCCCGTAAATGCTCAGTGTTCTAATCTATATGATCCGGCGCTGGACGTCATGAGTAAACATTTCGACACTGTGTGTCCTGATGATCAGAGCGCTTTCTGTGTTGACACACTGATTCGGGTAAAGCGGTTGCGGAGGGGGGGGGGGCAGTGTTCTTGTGTTTGTGTCCTCAAAATCCCGTGACGTTCTCATTACGTCCCACTCTTCCTCTCTCACAGTCCAAGCGGCGAGCCCCTTCATCGAGATCATCGAGCAGCCGAAGCAGAGGGGGATGAGGTTTAGGTACAAGTGTGAGGGGCGTTCAGCCGGCAGCATCCCCGGAGAGAAGAGCAACGACACCACTAAGACCCACCCAGCCATCAAGGTGAGACTCCGCCTGTTCTCTAGCTGTTAGTCCATGTAGCTTACATTACATAATAATAATACAAAAATCTATGTTTGCTGTTTTAAAAACATACAAGCACTGACTTGGGAGCTGATCAGGGCTGAAGCATTGCTGGTTGCAAACAGAACCTTTTTGTTAAGAACTTCACATTTTGACACTCGAGGAGTTTTTTTACAATTCTCTGACACTTGGTTGACAAAAAGATCAATTTGTTAATTCAAAAAATCCTTGGCAAAATAATCGATAATGAATGTAAAAAAAGCGTGTTCATTATTATTCATTATTTAAATTAGCAAACTTTAGAGGTGCTGCTACTGTAGGTGGATTTCATTTCCACCGGACAAAGTCAGGTTAGCTGTTTCCTTTTTTCTTAGTATTTGTATTATTATTATGATTATTGCGATGTTTTGTTTTGTTGGTCTGTCGTTAATATTATTGTTTACCTTTCTTTTGGGCTATTAGGGATGTAAGTTTCAAATACTTTTATTGAGAAGATTATTCATACAATATATTGTGTCAATTCTCATTTACATTTATATAAAAAAGATTCATACAATTATATTGCTGTACATTCACATAAATGTGTTAAATAAAAGAGACATAACAAGAGGGACACAACTCGGATAAGGCAGTCTAGGAATTTCTTTCTTTTTAGTCTTCCTTATCTTCTTAATCCTCTCCATGTTTAAATGTCCCGCACACTATTCTCCTGGCTAGCTGCTACGCCCTGTTTCCAGTCTTTATGCTAAGCTAAGCATGGACTCTCAGCAAGCAACTATTCCTTTTGAATAACAAATATTGTTGTTGCCTGTAGAAGCCAACCCCTCCCTACAATGTGGAACACGAGCCGTGTTACATAGCAGAAGATTTCCCTTTTTTTTTTGGGAATCATTAAAGAGCGACCCATTCCTCCCGCCAGATGCACAACTACAGCGGCCCCCTGCGTGTTCGCATCTCGTTGGTGACGAAGAACGCACCGCACAAGCCTCACCCGCACGAACTGGTCGGGAAGGACTGCAAACACGGCTACTACGAGGCGGACCTGCAGGAGAGACGGATACACAGGTAGACCGGAGGGGGAGGGGGAGGAGGGGTGGGGGGGGGGCTGCAGCTCCACATCAAAACAAGCTGGCGTTGGTTTTTCGAGACAGATAAGGACGGCACCCATTTTTGAGAGTTGGCGTGTTTTACTGTCGCCTTGGCAGAAGTTTGGGTTTGGAGATGAGTAAACCATTAACAGTGTAACCCACCTACACTACAAAGTTGACAATCAAAACGTGAAGAAGCATTCTGTAGAAATAAAGCGCAATGACAGTGACGGATGACATACTTCTAATTACATATTAATTACACTGTGTACGGCCCTTCACTACCAGTATTTTGATAGTGATCAAGTGCACCCTTTTTATATTAGGGAAATGTACTATAACGCATTGATTAAAAAGTTATAAAAGTGCTAAATGACAAACAGTTGTTTTTACATCTTCATCTGTTGATAGTGAACTTGAAGTCCAGTATTTCTCCACTCGCACAGCACAGCGAAGTTCTGCTGTGGACGGGGGCGGCAGCAGCAAAACCTATTTTAGACGCCTAAAGAAATGAATATCGGTTTAAGTGTCGGCTATATTTGGACTATTTTCACTGCTTTATCTTGCCCTCGGACAGCCCTTTGAGACAGGGAGCTATCAGAAAGTCACACCGCGTGTTTGGCCACAGTTATGTGTTTGGTCCCACAGTATCTTGTTCCACCTAAACATCTGAAATATGTGAGAATTCATAATGTCAAATTTGAAAGTGAACGTATGTGGTTTCTGTCTTTTGGTTTCTGTCTCAGACTGTATTTGCTTTCAGTTTTCAGAACCTGGGCATTCAATGTGTCAAGAAGAAGGATGTGAATGAGGCCATCACTTGTCGGCTGCAGACCAATAATAACCCCTTCAACAGTAAGTGGTGGCGCTCAAAGGAAGCACTTTGTGTTGCCCGTGTGCTCTGCTAACTCGACCGCTGTGTGAGAAGTCAGAGCGCCGCGTGGAGAGAGTCCCACTCAGATGTAACTAAAGACTATTATATTTCACTGACAGCTACAACGGACGTTTCTGCCAGAGAACTTGAAAACCGTGTCATTATTTCATCTCTTTTAAAAAAATAAATAAATACCCATTCCTTCCTAAAAATGACAATTAGCCGACTTAACTTTGCAGTAATGTTTTTTTTTTTTTATTAGCTTGATTTAACTTGTAAGGCTAACAAACTAGCTTAAACATGTCTGTTCTTTGACAAGACGCTGGTATAATATTGTGGCGAGACGGATGCTTTTTGGCTAACGTCAAGCTAGCTGCTCTGTCATGGACACATTTTATGGAGCGTGTGACGTCTTCACTGTATCCTTGTGTCTCTTTGTCCGTCTATTCATACGACACGTTTGTCTTCAAACCTGCAGCCAGTTCAGCTTTTCTCCTCTGCTGCGTTCAGAGCTAGCTAACTGGGTAGTTAGCATTAGCAGTGATAGCCCCCATGGCGTCGTCTCGGCCCCACTGTTTCACCATGACGGCGGCGGCTGCTCAACACAAAACAGACATAAAGCACTGACTGGGGGACAAATAGTCACTGATTACCAGCTGGATTGTTTTTTAGTGAGATTCATAGATACAGTTACATTCACAACAGGAAGTGTTATTTGTTACCCCGGCTGATTTGAAATACTGATAGCCTACGTAGGGCAGGATGCCGTGCTCTGCCATGACTGCTGCGTTTGCCTGATTGTGCCCCCCCGCTGTGTCTTGGCTGCAGTTCCCGAGGCGAAGGTGTGGGAGGAGGAGTTTGACCTGAACTCGGTTCGGCTTTGCTTCCAGGCCTCCATCACTCTGGCTTCAGGGGACCTGATTCCTCTGGAGCCGGTGGTGTCGCAGCCCATCTACGACAACAGTGAGTGGGCCACACACATGCACATGTACAACATGTATTCTGTGCACTACCTTTCTTTTCTTTCTTTTTTTAATATATATCAGGGTCAGCTGATAGACCTATATTGTATTTGAATTAAATACCGGTATCTGTGTAGGCAGGTTCCCACTCTAACCTTTACATCTTATGCAACCTTCAATTCCCTCAGACACTCTTTGTTCCTCTTTGCACCGGAACCCTTCTTGTAAGCTTTAAGGTATTTACAAGAACTAACCTCAATCAGATCAATTCCTATTCAGCTGCTGAGCGCTTCTTAACTCAAATCCTGAGCCAACACACAGCTTTATTTACAGATTGTGTGTGTGTGTATAAAGAATTTAGGCTGTTGCCCCTAAAGTCATTTTCAAAATATAACATTTTAGAAAGTTCAGGTTGAAATATAATTATTGTGAAAATATGTTCACCAAAACATCTTGAAATTATCTGTGCATTTAAATGTGTTGAGTGTTCATGTCTCATCAAGATAATAAATCAATATAGTTTTTGTGGTTGTTATGTCAGGAGTCTCAGCTGAGGTTCGAGTACGTAGATCTGCCAGTTGCTCCGAATCGTCCGCGTGAATAATTGTTTCCACTTGGGTTGTGTTTCACTTTCGGAACGTGATCGCCACTATTCAAATGAAAGCCGGTCGGCTTTTTCAAAACAGGCTGTCGTCATGATAAATTCAATGATCATACTTTTGAATTCACAGTGGACAAAGTGAGCCATTTGCCTTTTTTCTTCAAAGTCCTGAGAAACAATAGAACCTGCTTCTAGTGCATTTATGTACAAACAGAAGAGAACCGACCAGTAAAAAGGAGTTCTACAGAGGGAACCATAATTCTTCTGGCTGCTGGAGGGCCGTGACATTAACTTAACCCAACTCCTCTTCATTTAAAAGATGTCTGGTGTAAATCGAAAGCCTTCGTGTTGTATTTCTTTGTATCTTTTATGTATTCATGAATGCCCTTTTCTGTCTTATTAAAGGGGCCCCAAACACAGCTGAGCTGAAGATCTGCCGAGTCAACCGCAACTCTGGCAGCTGCAAAGGAGGGGATGAAATCTTCCTGCTGTGTGACAAAGTGCAAAAAGGTGTGTGTGTGTGTGTGTGTGTGTGTGTGTGTGTGTGTGTAGATCTAAAGTATGTCGTGTGTGCTTCCAAATAGGACCCTCACTCTCATATTAAAGTTGTACTACATTTGGTGATTACCTTCATGATCACAGTGGATGGTGGAATACTCAACCTCATGAATTACAGTAAAACATTCACGGCCAATGGAATTCTGGAAGGCTTTGCTCTCGGTGAAGACCCGACACCCAATGATCTCCCACTCCGCAGAGTGTTTGAGCCTCTTTTAACTGATCCTTTATGGTTTCCTGCCCACCAACGCTGCCATCACTATCTGCAGCAGGAAGCTGTTTATAGCACCAAAGAAAACAGCCTTCCGTTCGCTTGCGTTCTCTTCGTGTCCAGCACCAGACAGCGGGCCGGGTTAGCGACTAGCGTTCAGCGTCACTTTATCTGGTAATAATGTCACTATTGTGTTTTCGGCTTGATCCTGTGGCCAAAAGGGGAGAAAATAATATTCATATATATATTTCATATAAATAAATAAATAAAAATCTTTGCTCTCAGATAACACATCTTCCATACGACCAGTATGAAGTGATATTTTTGACCTCCGCCCCCGTTGAGCTTGTGAGGCGTTGTTGGCTGTCGCAGCATCTGCTGTGTCATGCTAAGCAGATGAGGGACTTCAATCACCAACCAAACGCTTTCTTCCTCTATTCCGCCGTCCACTTCTGCTTTTCCCCACTTTCTAATAGATTAATAACATGCCATGTGTGCCACGACCATATGTGCATATCATGACAGCCGGCTGCCTCCCCCTGTGTGTGTGTGTGTGTGTGTGTGTGTGTGTGTGTGTGTGTGTGTCTGTGTGTCTGTCTGTGTGTGTGTGTGTGTGTGTGTGTGTGTGTGTGTGTGTGTGTGTGTGTGTGTGAGGGTCTCGGCTGTACACCAGGAGGTGAACATCCGAAGGATTTCCTGCGTGGGTGCTGTGACGCAGATGGACCTCGTTCAGCCGTGTGAACTATTTCTCTTCCTCTGTTTCACTTATATGCATGGTCTCTTATCGACACTCGCTTCCAATTTCTTCTGAACGATCACAAAAAATATGACTTGATTAAAAAAAAAAAAAAACATTATCAAAGATCACGCAAAGTCATCTTTAGTAGTTTGAGGACTTGGCTGAGAGACGACTGCTATTATTAGTATAGCAGCACCCGAGGGTGGACACATTAACTGATAACACTTATTCAGATAAACTCAACTACAAAAACATTCTTTGGTTAATGATATTAAGCTTTTATTATTTTATGTAACATTTTCATTATCAAGTTGACATTTAACTGAAAGGTCTGGTAGCCAGCGTGGCAGCCACTTATAGAAGATAGTATTGCGCCTGAATTTCCCTTTTTTTCCGTTTCCCCCTGTAGAGGACATCGAGGTGCGCTTCTTCCAGGACTCCTGGGAGGGCAAGGGCACTTTCTCCCAGGCTGACGTCCACAGGCAGGTGGCCATTGTGTTCCGCACGCCGCCGTACCGCGACACTAACCTCAGCGAGCCCATCCGGGTCAAGATGCAGCTCCGCCGGCCCTCTGACCGCGAGGTCAGCGAGCCGATGGACTTCCAGTACCTGCCGGCCGACCCAGGTGAGAGGCGATGCTCCCATCGTGCCACCTGATGTCACATAGGTCACTGACGGGAGCATTGAACATCTGGACATGCTCAAGAGATGAATTTGTCTATTGACTCTACAAACCCAGTCTTCTAACTGCTTATTTAAACTGCTCCTTTAGATGAATACAGGCTGAGTGAGAAGAGAAAGCGTACAGGGGACATGTTCCAGAGCCTGAAGCTGGGGCCCATGCTATCCAGTGGTGCGTTGATGAGACACTCTCACTGCTATGCAGTATTGACAATAAAGTAAATGGGTGAAGTGATTTTTTTAAAATGTAATGTAACCGTGTCCGTTTGAATTCAGTGTCCATGCAACAAAACAGACGGCAGATAAGCCCGGCCAGGAGGACGGGCACAGCCAAGCCTGTATTCATGAGCGCACAAGTTGGTGAGTCCGTTTGATTCGTCTTCACAGACACAGAGGTGGCATTTGAATGTGTGTGCAACAATAACACCTGCTGCGTCGTTTGTCTCCAGCAGCTGCCGCGCCCCCTGGTGCCAGTGGAGCCAAAGCCCAGCCCTCGTACTCGTATCAACCGGGCCAGCTCTTCTCGGTGCAGCCCAAGGTCGAGGTCTCCATCGCCGCTGCAACTAATAACCAGACGTGGAGGATCATGGAGAGCCTGAACCTGGGCCCCCAGCCCAAAGCCACTCCGGTGCCCAACTTTACAATGAGCCAGGCAACCGCCCCCTGCTCCGTTACCACCACGTCCACCGCCAACCAGGACTACTCAACCGTCAACCTGTCAGACCTTCAACAGTTCTTCCCCAACATCTCCTCGGCCATGGCCCAGGAGACGACAGCTTCTCAGGGAAGCTCGGGCTCCTCACAGGCCGGCATCTCCTTCGGCCTCCCGGGCTCTCAGTTCCATGTGGATGCACCACTCGCGGACGACGACATCCCAGAGTTCCCGAGCTTTTCCGAAGCCCAGGCGCAAGGCACCCTGGACAACCTGAACATGGATGACTTTGAGGACCTCCTGAACCCCGCCCTCATGAACGTGAGCGGGAACGGCGCCTCGATGCTGGCGCAGGTGTCATGTCAACAAGCCACCCTGGCCAGCTCTTCTACCGCGACGCACGGCGCGGCCTCCCAGAACACTTCCGACCCGGCCAGCCTCCCAGGAAGCACCTGGATGAATTACCCCAACAGCATCGTCAACCTGCTCCAGAACGAGGGCATGCTCGACAACGGCCACCACCGCCCCCCTGTGCTGGATGAGTTCGACGAGTTGATGTCCGCCGACGAGGACCGTCTTATCTCCATCTTTAACAGCGGGAGCCAAGTTGGCTTCGTCTCAGGACACCCGACCTAAAGTGTGTCCAAGGGATTTTTTTTTTTTAACGAACATATTTACATAGAACACTTGTATCTGCCCTTTTAACGTTCAGAACATAAAGACCTTTTTGTTAGAAAAGACAAAAAGGAAACAAGGTGGATCTATTAGAGCTGTAAGAGGCAGAATGTAGCTAAACTGCTCACAAAGGCCTGTAGACACATCAGCAAAGACTCTTTATGGTGTTCAATTAGTGGGTTTTGCCCAGTCTTTACATACAGTTTCACTGGCGAATGATAAAAGACGGGACTGCCCATATTCAGATTTCATCGCCCTGGTTCAGCATCAATTTATAGAAACAGTCTGAGCAGATGTGTTCAGATCTGCTCAAACGTTTTCCTGTGGAACATGTCAGGCATGTTTTTGTACCCATCATTTTAGCCACTCTGGTAGCTCCCGTCAGTGTTACTGTGATCATCATTTTGAAATGTGTCCGTTTGGTCTGCCTTTTGATTTCAAACAAAGCGGTAGGTATTCTCAGTGGGTAGTTGGGTCTGGAGGTAAGTCTATGCAAATGATCCCGTTGTCCTTGTACTTAAATGTGTTTTTTTTACTTTGGAATGTTTGTCTGAAGGTCTTCAATAACTGACAACCTTCACATACAGGTGCCTTTGTTGAGTCAACAAAATGTAGTAATGTGTTATGAACCAAATGAAGGTCTACATAGAAGTAATTTTCAAACAAGCAACATTTATAAGTACATGCTTATAGCAGTGTAGCTCCCAGAGCTGTATCAGATCTTGCTTTTGTGTCACATCAGTTTTTATGCAGTTATTTTGTGAATAATGGCTGCAGTTTAACTCCCAGTTGTTTCAGACCTGTGGGTCAATCTGCTTCACTCTGTAGTAAAAGATGCTTCCAGATTAAATAATGCTGTTTTATACAGGTATGACGTACGCTGATTATACTTTACGCCTTCTTGCTGTAATTAATGACTCATTCTGTCAAAATTCCAAAGCACTTTTCTTGGCAATAAAAACCACAACATATTAAGATGGTCTTCAAAAGTAGATTTTATTCAGCAGCTCTGTTATGGTGGTTCCATACAAACCAAAACAAATAAAGCCAAACAAATGACAAATGTAAAAAAAAGAATATTCTTCTGTGCATACAATTCAAGGATTTCTTCAGCCACCCTGTCAATCAGGTAAGTGTTAACAGAACATCAAGAACACAAATACTTTCACTTGTGAAAACAAGATAATCAATAAAAGAAAGTTGTTGTTTTTTTGCCAAAAGGAAGAACTTGATCAAAATTCAAACCGCTGACTTTCAAAACCCCTCTTCGGCCAGTGAGATGTACTGCACAACCCAGGTCATGGGATCGCCAAGTGCCTCTTCATTTACCCGTTCTCCAAAACCATCCTCTTGTTCTTGTCAGGCTTATGTTACTTCGAGATTGGTGACTTTGTTGATAATGTGGGAACGCCGGGGTACACGCTCGAGGTCAAATTTGCTCTCATAAATGGTCGGACACAGTTTCCAGCGGTTGTTTCGGTAGATTCCCAGGTACGTGTACACGTCCGGCTTGTAGGTGAGGGAGCATTTGACCCCGGTGGCCCGGATGATGTTGTCCAGCCTTATGACCTCGCTCTCGTCAGTGAAGTTCTGGTTATAGGCACAAATGACCTGCTTGCCCTCGCCCTTGGGATTGTGGGGACTGACTTTAACGTAGGAGATCTTGCCATCCAGGGCTGCTCTGGCCACGCACTCCCAGGCGTGGTCCACCTTGAAACCAGAGTCCAAGTGCATCAGCCATTTGCCCGTGAGCACTCCGTGGTTCAGGGCCAGCTCCTTCACCGTCTGGAAGCTGACAGGTCGGCCGCTGGTCAAAAGTTTCTCCCAGCTCTCCTGGAGGCCCGTAACATCCCCAGTGCTGGGGCAGTGGTTCAGGCCCCGCACAGCGATCCACCCCACAGGACTAGCGCCACTTTCCTCATCACCAAATCTGTGCACTTGTGAGGGCCCGTTGCTCTCCAGCCAGCTGTCAAACTCGGACCTGGGCGTCTTTCTCGAGTCGAACACGATCCAGGGGTCCATGTCCGCAGCCATGGCCTCAGCAGCATGGGTCTCTGCAGCAAAAGGGGTCACCACCTCGCCTTCGACAGGGGCCCCTTCCTCCTCCATGATGCTGTCAGAGTGGGGCTATTGAACTCTTCCTGGACCGTATCCTGTTGAGAGGAGGGAGGTGTTGTGTGTTAAATCCTATGTTCAAACACGGGTTGAAGACTCCGCGTTAGTTTCCGGCACTTCTGAAGCGAGACAAAAGTGGACAGCCGGACTGCTAACGTCACCGACTAACGTTAGCCCACCACATTAGCAACTATTGTTCAACAGCTAGCGTTAACGTTTGCCTGTCGCCGATTATTTTACAAAAATAAATATCGAACCATTTCGTTTGTGTCCTGTCTACAGTTGCCATGTGGCGAAACACTGAGTTTGTAATTACTGGGCTTCAGCCTAATTGTAGCTATATATGTAGTCATATGGCTAGCTAACCAGCTAGCCATATGACCAATCGTCCGTGTTTGTCTTCTTGACAGATTTGGAGATTAGCTCGCTGTTTACAGCCAGCTGTTAGACACACTGAACATGAACCATGTGGACAAAAGGATTTAAGGCACATTGGTCACAAACATCGAGGCTTAAACCTACCTGTGGATGTTGCAGTTATCTTGTCCGGTGTTGTTCTTCCGCACAAGCCGACTGCGGTGGTGACGCTTGCCGCCGTTTGGTTATATTGCGCGTCTATTCATGCAGTTACGGTGCCGCTAGCGGCGCAATGACTCCTCACTGTGCGCTTCACACGTCCTCCTCGGTACCAAAGATCATGAAACACTCAATGAGCGATAGTCTGACTCTATAACTTTGTAATGGTGAATAACGGACCTGGGAAATGAAACGTATTTGATACATTCTGCACAGAAATAAAGTAGTATAGTATAGAAGATTTGCAAATTAAGACAAATTAGAGGTTCATTGATTTAAGCAGAGTTAATTTATGTGATTTAAGCTATAAAGTACTGCATTTAATTACGTCAAACGACTGCTCTTTAATGACAATATACCAAATTCAGCAGTGTACTTGTAACTTAATTAGTTGGTGTTCATTTCGTGTAGTTATTAAGTGCAACCGTGTTAGACTATTAGCTAAAAACAATGAATAACTTGTGTACAAAGTTGCTCCAAACCCGACGGCGCTGTGACCCTGCGGAGCCGAGCCGACCTGCCGGGCGACGGGCAGCGAGTGACGACGTGCTAACCAGTTAGCAGGGTAGCTATTGCTATCTAGTGTGTGCGCGGTGGAGGGGATTTATGTATGATAGAGATCAATATTCCAGTATATATTGCATTTTATTTTAGGTTAGCCATCTAAGTGATTTAATTATGCCTAGCAAAAAGAAGAAATACAACGCCAGGTTCCCTCCGGTAAGTTTAAACTTCGCTGAACCGGTGTTGCGTCTGGGCAGCGTTAGCTAAACTGTATGAAGGAAAGCTAACTTGTCCAGCTAGCTTAACCGGGACTCGGCCTGTTTTGTTGCTTGGAGCGCTAACAAGCCAACTAACAAACGCAACCCGTTGCCACTCACGTGTAAACTGCACTGGTGCCGTAATGCCGACGTCGCTGAGTTAATTGACTTGTCCAACTTACTTTGCAGCCCAGAGTTAACTGTGGTACATCTGAGGCGTAAGCTAGCTCGCTAGCTAGCGGCTCCACCAATTACTGTTGTTTTTAGCATGCCGAGCTAAGTGAAACCGAATGCTGTAAATCTGGGCTGTTTGTGGGTGCTCGTTTAGCCAACTTTTGAGGCGTTCACATAGCAAATACTGTAGAATATCTCATCAGCATGCCGGGAATGAATGGTTTTAAACACGCAACGCCATTAAAGTCGTCTTATGATAGCGACGGTTCCAAAAATGTGTTGTAACTTTACTACATTTTGTTGTCAAGTTAATTCAGTGAACGAGCGTTGAGTTTTCATACGTCGATCTGTCTCGAAGTCTTGTTTCTTGTCTCACTGTACAAACGCAACACGCGTAACACGTAACCTTTTCTCCTTCCAGGCACGGATTAAGAAGATTATGCAGACAGATGAAGAAATAGGCAAAGTGGCTGCAGCAGTACCTGTTATTATTTGTATCCTTCCTGCCCAAAATCTCTTCTTTGCATGTACCAAGGTTTCGATCACCTGTATGTGTTTTGAATTCACAAAATGAATGAATATGACTTGTCCCATTCATGTGCTGCCTTTTTCTGAATTTGAAATCCATGTCAACTGATTATCTGTTTGGGTTGTCGATTGTTGTCCAGAGAAAAGAAGACATTTTGGACTTTGGGAACTTGTGATGTGCGTTCATACATTTTACATTTTCTTGACTAACAATCAATTGAATATTTTATTTTTTTATGACATATTAATCAATAATGAAGAGGAAAAAAAAGTTGTGTACAAGTTGTGGATTGGCAGGTAGTACTTCAAATAATGAATATAGACCTGCTCCATCGTAATTTCCTTAATTTAGGATGTCAGCGAGAGCCCTGGAGCTTTTTTTGGAATCATTGCTTACAAAGGCCTGTCAAGTCACCCAGTCTAGGAATGCAAAGACGATGACAACATCGCATCTGTAAGTTTCTGTTTTTGTGTGTGTCTTGATAAAGAATCTGGTCTCTATTGCAATGTTTTGGAGTTGGACTACTTTGGGAGTCAGTTCATTCTGACCGACCACAGGTGTTAACTCAGGCAGCTAGATAATAACTGGAAAATCATATTAAAGTTGTTTGATTTTGGACACATTTTGCTTAAAAAGGTGCTCACTTTTCTTTTGAAATTAATATATAGTCCCCATTTATCTTTTTGTCTGTGTGACATTTAGACTTTTTAGTCAACTCAGAATGCATGCACATCTGTGGAGAAAGCAATGTACTGATCTAAAATTGTGTGTCCACAGGAAGCAGTGTATTGAGCTGGAGCAACAGTTTGATTTCTTGAAAGATCTGGTTGCAACAGTGCCGGACATGCAGGGCGAGGGGGAAGAGAACCACACGGAGGGGGGAGGAGAAAAAGTCCCACGCAGGTCTGTCTGTCTGTCGCTCTCTCACACACTCACGGCAACATGTAGGTTTAGACCCTTTTACAGTCGACGTCATCCGATATGTGCGTGCGCATGTTGGCAGAGGAAGTGGCGTTTTCCCCCAGCCATCCAAACGAGTTAGCGAGCTTTAAAGATTGAATTAAAACTGTTACCAGCATCAAAGTGTCTGGTTGTTGCACGTTTGGTTCTCTGAATCGATAATCCAACAGGATCGTTTCAGGGCAACAGGTGTTTCAGTTTAACAAGTGACCGTGTTAACTGGAGACTTTCAGACAAACGCGTCCGCGATTGCTCGTGACAACTTGCGTAAAAGGTTAGCGTAGATAATAAACAGGGATGAGTATGTATTTGAAATTGATTGAAGGCTTTTTAGGTGGAAACCTACATGTTCCGTTGGTGTTTTCAAAAGCTACCACTGGACCGATCAAAAAGGCTCACGTTTGAAGTGCCCACTTTAAAAGTCACTGAACTCTGAGTGTACAACGTGGTGTTTGACACTCTGCACGTGACCACAACATTGGGCCACTTGCTAATGTCTTACCCACACTCACTTTCAACACACGGATCTGGAAAGTCAATTTGTTCAGGTTGCATTGTCCGTCTTTGCTGGTTGACGCTCTTGCATAGCTTGACAAGCTGTTGCACTCCGCCGTACGTCCGTTACCAAACTGCGTGCGCACGCTTGCGTGCCTCGTCGTCGTTTACAAACTGCTAAAGGGTCGATGGCACCGTGGAAGTAAACAGTCAACACTGTAAAGTTGACTCAGGGAAACTCAGATCTGCAAGGTCCTGTTTCACCTGTCCAGGATCAGGCGGCTGAGTCTGACTCAGTAACTCTGCTCCAGCGTGTGATTTGTCGATCCATGCAGTCATTTCTGCTAAGTGCATGCACCCACACAATTACGGTCTTAACAAATGAATCACTCAACGGGACTCGACTCCTTATATGGACACAATGAGTGATCTTTGCCTTTTTTAGGAACATCTGCTACTGTAAACAGAAATTGCCCAAAGTCTGTCATCCTTTACCTTCTCACTGTTTTCATTTGGTTTCGTGATTGGAGATTAACTACAAAAAAAGAAAACAAGAGAGTGTACACTAATTGTTGAGGGTTGGAGAGAAGAAAAATCAGTATTGACTGTCAAATCAAGCACTGCAGCTAAATGAAAGCAGAGAGCGTGGCAGATAATTACACATAAATTAACTTCTTTTCACTGAAGAGTGGCGGATTCGATTCTGATTCAATTTAAAGTGCTTGTACGCTCCTAATATTTAGACACAAAGTCTCCGCTATGGGAGGGAGGCGTGCGGAGACACTATCTTTCTGACTATAAATAGCTGGAAGTCATTCCACCAGCAGTATTGACCGCAACTGAATTGTCTCTGTTTATCTGAAAGATGCACATGACCTTTTGTTCTTTTTCGTTTTTTTTCCGACCCCCAGGGGTAGAAAACCAGGGTCGGGCCGCAAGAACGGAGGAGCTGGCTCCAAAGGGAAGGACAAGAAGTTGTCTGGCACAGAGTCGGAGCAAGAGGTGGGGGTGTATTTGTGTGACCAATCGCTATCTACAGTGTGTGTGTGTGTGTGGGTGTGTGGGTGGGTGGGTGGGTGGGTGTGTGTGTGTGTGTGTGTGTGTGTGTGTGTGTGTGGCCAAATGGCTGACTGGTATGTTTGTTGTGCCGGAAACAGGATGACTCTGAAGACAGCGAGACGGACGGGGACGAGGAGGACGGCTCTCAGTCCAGCACAAATCTACAGGCTGCATCCAGGTTCCACAGGTACGGAGCCGGGCCGCGTGTTTCCCTTTTCATTTCATACTGTCGCCATCTGGTGAAAGACACAGGTCCAATGATTCAAGAATGCAGCTTTCTAGGCATGGCCATTTCAAGCAAAAAATACCATTCAATAATCACTGGGAACTTATTTGATTGTTTTTTCTAAAGATTAATTGAGAGTCAATCCGCCCGGCCAACATGCAAAAATATGCGCTAATCAACCAACCGACCCGCAAAGCTCCAGCGTTACGCGTTACACAGGACTGAGGAAGAAGGACAGACGGACTGAGGGCCACTGCCGCAGTTTACGGTGTGTTTGTGTGTTTGAGACAGAGAGGGGAGACGAGGGAGAAGGGGGCGGGAAGAAAACAACATTTTAGTCTTGTGTTTTCTTTTCCTCAACCAAAGGGCATGTTTCATATTGTTTAATGTCGTCGGTGACGCCTCGTCGTCGGTTCTTCCAAGTCACGGGTAAAAAGGCTGTTGAAGAACATATTTCTTCACCAGCAAAATTAACAAAATATAATAATCACTGCATTAAACGTCGTCAGATAAACTTAAAGGCTTCGGCAGCACAATGTTAAGCATGTTCCACTGATTAAGAGCCATAATTCATTTTTCATGTGAGTACTATCCCCTATTCTCAACAAACATTTTAATAAGCGTAAAATATTATGAGCCCATTTTAAATTGTCAGGGAGATTCTTATTGTGTCAAATCAGTCTAACAATCGTGTTTCCTTGAGGGACACGCACACACACACACTCTCTCTCTCTCTCACTCACTCACTCACTCACTCACTCACTCACTCACTCACTCACTCACTCTCACTCACACTACCAGCTGCCTCATCCACTTTCAGCCAGGCCAATTCAAATAGAAACACACAAACATTCTTCGTCATTTAAGTAGTTTATTTTTTATCTTGCTCAGGAACAAAATGACATATATGAATGAGTACGTTTCCATTATCCAAATATTACATTTTTTGGCCTTTTATTCGGAAAAAGACAATATTCCTAATGAGCTGTGTTTACATGGCTAATGAAAATTAATATTCAACTAACATTCCCGTTTAGATGCAGCCGTGCGTATTCCGATCAACGCTAAACGACCCCATGCCGCGTCCTCAGCGGCGGGGGCCGCGCTCGGCTGTGTTTGACGGGGCCGATGCCCTGACGTGTGGTTTATCACGTCAGACTAAATAAAGGTGGAGCGGCAGGAGCCGCTTGTCGTCTTTGATTCCAAATACATTGGTTTTACTTCAAAGTTCTCCACCACCGGTGGTGGACTTGTTGGGCCGTGTGAACACAGCCTCCCTCTTTCATCCCTCCAACCAGCTTCGCTAAAAGGTTGACCTTTGACCTTCGACACCTTCCATACTACTTTTACATTCTAAACAGCTTTCATATAATGTATCCTGTTAGTCTAAAATACCATATGTATATTTTATGGTATACTTCCTTCCTCTAACAATCCGTGTGTAATACATACTATATGGTTAGTGTGTAGTGTGTATTGTGTAGTGGGACTCGGTGCTGGAGAGCTCATAGCAGAGGTTCACTGAAAAGAGAAATGCCACGTTGATTTCTTGATGTTTAAATGGGAAGTACCTCGTAAGAGTCACTTGAATGTGATTGGCCCCTAACATCGTGTTTACACCTCTGCCTGTTCCCCCCGCAGCTCAAACGCACCCCCCCAGTACATGCAAGAGGGCGGCATGGCTCCCGCACAGCCCCAGGGCGGCATGGCCTTCGCCCCCCACCCCTCCATGATCAGCGTCGCACCGCCTCCCCCAGCCCCGGAGCCGCACAAAAACGAGGAGGACGACGACGACGACGACGAAGACTATGACTCTTAGCTCCCTCCTCTTCCTCTTCCTCCTCCTCCTCTTCCTCCTACACCACTCACACACGCACGTACACTCTTCCAATGTTATTTTCGATTCCTTAAGTTGTCGCCGCGGCGGCTGCTCTCAGCAGAGGACGGAAAGACTCTTCATCACGCCGAAAGCAAAGAGACGCCGTCGCGGGAGACAGAAAACCGGTTGTACATTATGTGTTTTAATTTTCTTTTCTTTTTAACCAAAAAAAAAGTTTTATTTTATTGTAGAGGAGAATCCAACGAGGATGTTTTTTAACGAGTCAGTTGTTCTATTTTGACTATAAAAAAAGAAAAGAAAATGGCAGTCGTCACTATTTTTGCCGTGAGCCCCCGCAGACAGGATAGGTGTAGTTTGTGTTGCCTTGTAGCTTTTTTCTCTTTTTCTTTTGGCACTTTTCTTTCTTCCTCAGTCCTCCGTAGTAGACTTATGAAGTGGACAAATGAGCCGCCCGAGGTTGGCTTGAAAATAATTCTCTAAGTGGTAGTTGAAGCCTTAACACGGCCTTTGATGCTCATGCGAGAGGTGAGTTTGATTGGCTGTGAAACACTGCTGTTAAGACGTGTACTTCCAGGCTTTGTCAGTCCAATTGTCAGGCTGCAACATAAACAAGGAAGCAGGTGTATTTTTACTGTAGGTTAGCTAAACCACAGCTTTTTGGAATTGGTTTCTATTTTTAATTCACGTTTTTATCAAGAGAACTATAAACCTCCTCGACCACAGCCATGAAGTCAACCATATCAGCAGGTTAATGATTTACACTTTTGTTTGTTTCACGCTGTCAGAGGTTACTTGCTCCGGCAGTTGGGTCATGTATTTTTTTTCTTTTTATACAACCATTAATTTCCCCTGAATTGCCCATCAGAAGCGTAATGTGACTCTTGGACCATAACTTTGTTTTTAAAGTTGTTTGTCTCCTTTTGTCCTCTCTCATTTCTATTCTGGCCACCCCTCCAACTTTTGGGTAAATTTATCATAAAGATTTTTTTTTTTTTTTTCTCCTCCACCCCCTCCTCTTTTTTAGATTGTTTTAAATGTATCCATTGAAAACCGAGACGGGGCTCCCATTTATGTGTCAGTCTCAGTATGAAATGTTTCCGAATAGACAGTTGAAGTTGACACTGTATTGTAAACTTTTAACATTCTTTTTATTTTGTATGGGTAAAATAAAGTTCATATTTCAATTAAAAAACGCAAAAAAAAATCAAAACAAAAAAAAGCAACCCTTGTTTGGGCTTGTTGTGTTCTCCTTATCAGGGATGAAACGCCTGAACTGCTTTCCACATCAGGCAGATCTTCAGCAGCAGTCAGTGTTCAAACAGCTCTTTGTTTACCAGAAGGAAAGCTCAGTCCTTTCTTTGAGGAGAAACATTTCAAAGTGCTTCCTCCTTCATTTCTACACGTTTCACAAGCTCGGAACACATCCTTTGTAGTCATTGACTTCTTTACTTTCTGTATTTTGCAATATAAAACGAAGTAAGAGGTTTCCCTGTGGACACAATGACTGGTGCCCACCTGAGAGACCGGTGCTGGTGTTTGTACTGCTGGTCGTTGGATCCCAGAAGTACAAGACGGGACAGGTTTGTGTTCCCGTCGAGACCGAGTAGCCGGCACACTTGGCCCTGAGTGTGCGTCCAGACCCTTTCCTCTTCCTCCTGCTTTCTTTAGTTCTCAAACAGTCCATTTTGTCGCGTAAATGCAGCCGCCTCATCTACCCCCACCGACCAAGCAACCCTGAGCCGGGGCCGCAATAACAACTGCATCCTTCCTGCACAAGCGTTGACTCAGCGGACTGTGAGGAGGGTGGGGTTAGCTGTGTGTGTGTGTGTGGTGGGGGGGGGGGGGTTGACTTTAGGAGGTTGGTGTCCAAACAAACGGCAGCCATGGGGCATGGAAGGAGGGAGGGTAGTGGGAGCCATCAAAGGGCTAACAGAAGGAAGCACACTGTTTCCACACAGCAAGCCGGAGGGGCCAAAGGTGGCCCTCTGATTCCCATCCACTCCCATGAAGCCACAGACTTCTAAACTGGTGGCTTAGTCCCCAGTCCTCAGGAATATTGTCATGCCCTATTCATCTATTTCATAAAGTACACATTAGAAATGTCGTAAAATGTTTTATTACCACCTAAATAGTAGCTTAGCCTCTATTTTGAAATTCATAGAGGCTAATTAAATTTGAACAAAGTATCTAACTACGCATTTGGCGTATAGCACTAAACACAGAGGGCAGCGGGGGCTGATGGTCGTTAGCTTTGCAGGTGTAGTAGTGGACAAAGTAATTCTGACCCGATGGTGGTGCGAGATGAAAAGTTCAAGGATCTCCAAACTCTTTTGTGGCAAGCCGTCCAAGAGTTGCTGATTAATTTCCCCCAAAATATCAAATTGAACCTCATGGTGGCGCTATAGAACAGAAGTCTGGGGTCCATGGGTGTCTGTTGAACTTCCAATCCATCCATTGGTGTGGAGGAGTTTTAGTGGCGGAGTGACAGCAGCATTCCTAGAGCTCCACTAAAAACACTGATGGCAGCTTCACAACACTTTGCATTGACCCTCTGTACAACAGGAATACTACAATGCATTGAAAAAGCAATATTAAAGGTCACATATTAGGCTCATTTTCAGGTTCATACTTTTATTTCGTACGTATACTCGAACATGTTTACATGCTTTAGTGTTAAAAAAACCCCACTATTTTTCTCCTACTGTCCGTTGCTGTGGCAGCTCTATTCACCCTCTGTGGGAAAAGGTCCGTTTTAGCGCCTGTCTCTTTAAGGGTCGTGTTTCCGGTCTCCCGCACCGGCTTTGTCGGTTTCATTGCAAAACTGTTCAGTGACTAAAGTATCAGCAGCTACTGTGAGGACTGTATGTCCAATAGTTGTCAGACAGCTATTTGACATATTCATGGTGTGAAATGTTATTGTGCAACAGATAATCAGTTTGATACCCTTTCAAAATACTGTAGAGAATATTGTATAATTAATATTGTTATAATAAAGTTTGACTGCGAAACTGAAAAAATGTGTTGTGGGCTGAAGGTAACTATTTAGTACTTTTAGTAAAGGATTACCTTTTCCTAGTCCGAATGTTAAATGGATCTTCTTTTTTTTTTTTGGGGGGTGGGGGGGTTTACCCTTCTATGTGTATGTTAAAATGCTGTAATAACATAAAACCTTTGGGAAGAACAAGTTATATTTCTCTTACACCACAATACATACTAAATATAAGTCTGGTGGGTTCATAAACAACTATAATCCCCCCAAAATGCACCATTTCCCCTGTTTGAGTCATGCTTAAAAACTATAGTAGTCAGCTGTTGTTTTTTTATTTTATTTTTACTGACACTTCTTTTTAAAAACACAACGAATTATGTTTTTTGATATATATATATATATATATATACATTTTTTCATCTTCAGGAGAAATGATTTTAAGATCAAGGACAAATGTATAGGCTTTTTCTAAACATATCATCGCATCACAGAATGTAGTTTCATTTTTCATGAAGAGAATCTTCCAAACTCCAGCGTTCATACAACAGAAAGGTGAAACTCAAAGTGAGAGTAGTCTCCTTGGAATAAAACTTTTAAATGAGCTATTTGACTTCTATCTTAAGTAGAACTGTACAGCAGTAAATCCGACTCCACTTGAGTGGAATTTCAGTGGCAGCTTTTCCACCTCGCTCGGCTAAGTAGCCCATCAAGCTGCATAGAGAACATTAAACCAGCCATATGCCAAAGGCTTTTAAATGTGTTGCTTGAGGATAGGCTTGAAACTCCTTTTGTTGTTCAAAGTTACACCAGACAAAAGAAAATCTTCAACAAATCCCCCCTCACAGAAACCTAACGGCGGCACTTCATCCTCCTTTCTTTGACTACGGGGAACATTTTTTAATGAAAAGCCGTCCTTGAGTGTTTGGACTGAAAGTCACTAAAGCATAATATCTGAACTGATTTAACAGGAGGACACTTTACTGTGGTGCTATAGGAGCAGATGGGAGGAAATAACAATCGGTGTAAATAGCAATAGAGCAAATGGTGTGGATTTACACTAACCATGTGGCAGATGAAATATAAATTCTTTATTACATGCAGAGTGTGGAAAATAACAAGACTACATACATACCTATGGAAAATGGGACTGGACAAAAAGTCTCTGAATTTACAGCATCTTTTAGGAAAAGGTGATATTTAGTTGACATTATGTGGTTTGCACATAATAATTACAGATTAAAGGCCACATTTTTCCCAGTTATATAAATATATATATATATATATATATATATATATATATATATATATATATTTATATATGATTTCGCTAATGATTGTGTGTTGCCTTTTGCCAAATGATTTTTGAGCATTTCTTTCCTCTTTTCATGTTCATTTGCCACCTGTTCCCCCTAATACCAAGTCAGCCATAATTATTAAATAGGACTCCTTTGGTGTATGTCAAAATAAAAGCCTTGCTAAACTGTGCCGTGTGGTCAATAAAATATCAATAGGAAAGAAAAATAAATTAAATATGCATTCTTCATCCCAAAACACGAGAGTCACATCATTAATTAATAACAACATAATAAAATCAATATCCTGGTAATTTTAATACTATGATTGCCTACTACTGTTATGTTTATTGTTTTAAGTTGAAGGATGCACTTCCCCTGCATTGTTATTGTCTGCTAGCTTGACTCTCCTCCGGCGTCCTGGCCTTGTAGCAGCGTTAATGTTAGTGATAGTTAGCACTTAGCAGGAAAGTAGCCACAGGACAATAATTCAAAATAAAAGTATCAAATACATGATAACAAGATGGGTCGCGCACAAGTACATTATTACTAGTCCATAAACACCACAAATTAATTATTCACTTTTACTTAGACAGTGAAATAAATGTTGAAATAGTAATGTACTTGCCTTTTAGGGCACTCATGGCTTTTGAGTCTGAAGCTTCGCTTTAACTTGATAGGATTCTTTAATGTGCTTAAAATCAGTGTTGCTTTTCATAATTTGTATTGCAGTCAAAAGCAAAGTCATGCAGAAATCTACATGTGTGAATTATTGATTAATTACAGCTTTCTTTAATAATCTATTGTCCACAGAAGCATAATACATGATAATAATAATGATAATATATGACATCCTTGTCCCCAACCATCTAAGTATGAAGATACAGGGATTTCATCATAAATCAGTATTAAATAAAGTATGAAGTAGTGATATTTAACTGTCGTTTGAGCTACCGTTTTCTTTTTTATTTCTCATGGAAACTTTTACTGACAATTTGTTCCCCTTGAATGAAAACTTCAGCAAACAACAACGCGTTGGTCCTAGTTTTATTTTGACAGCGCCAACCGGATGTGTCACAGTGTGCCGCGTGTCGCTTCACCGGGGCCTGTCATCTGACTCTTTTCCTGTTGGGAGAGAGAGAGAAAAAAAGTTTTGAAACCCCACCCTCTCTGCTGACTGCGAGCAGACGTAGAAGTGGTTCGAGGTCCGGACGAGTGAGCGCTGACCGAGGAAGAGGAGGAAGAGGAGGAATAGTCCCAACGAGTCACGATGGAGTTTGTTTGGACCGACCGCACCGACGGGACCGCCGCGCGGGACGAGGCCGCGCGCTGAACTCCAATTAGGGAACTAACGAGGATTTGTTTTGACTGCGCGTGCCTCTCTCTCTCTTTCTCTCTGGAAAGTGAAGCGGGTTCGGACGACTCTTCCTGTTCCAAAAGTCGGCGGCTCCCACCGTGTTTTTATGTCGCGATAAAGCTCCGCTCACTGCGCGCTCGTGATAACACCCGTAAGAATGGACACGCTCGCTCGGGGGGGATGCGGGATTTCCTGCGGGAGCGCCGCACATTTGCGGCCAGTGGCGGTTATTGGAGACTTCGGTGTGCTAGTGCGCACTGGTTAGCCTCTGGAACTTGTCGTAAAACACTGGTTGGCTGGACTGAATGCTCCTTTTCCTGCTATTCTTCTCCGCTCCGCCGCGCTTCCTGCTTGTGGTGGCCACTGCACTTAATGGCTAAAAATACATAAAAAAAACCCACCAAATGGACAGCTGAAGTAGTGGGGACAGCCATTTGGAGTACTCCAAAGTATTTCTACAACAAGCTCTGGATAGTTTAATTTCTCTCTCTCTCTTCACTTTAGTCATTCCACAGCTCAACAGGTGGCAGTTCTGAATGAGGGGGAGAGGAGAGCTCATTCACCCATAATGAGGTGATTCAGGAGCCTCTTAAACACAGGCCGGTGAAGGGGAATGTGCTGGGAGCATGTTGGGCAAACCGCACATCACTTGAACCGAGAGAAACTCTTGACTGGAGACAGTGCTGCCTTTCTGAGCTCGGGAGCACCCGCCGCTATCGCACAGAATCAATCCCTCAACTGAATCCGGTGTTTTTTCGAGTGGGGGGGCTTCGCGTGTGATGTCAAGACGAATGAGAGACACTCACCGTTCAGTCGTCTCCCGGTCCTCCTCTGTAGCCCGCTTGTTGGTCAAGCTTTTGAACACATTTCACTGGTCCCTGATGAACCAACAAGAAAGACAGGAAAGGGAGCGAGGCGCAATAAAGTACTCCTTTGTACTTTATTTTCAAACCCGTGGGGTGCAGAATCAGATCCAGTGTAGACATCTGCTTGAGGCTCCATGGAGCCACTGAAGAACATATTCAGTCGTGGCACGCTGTCCAACTGGAAGAATTTGGATCAATCCCAAAAAGGGAACTTCACCAACCCAGTGTGGACGGCCTTATTCGACTACGAGGCGTCCTGTAAAGATGAGCTCACCTTGCGTAAAGGTGACCTGGTGGAAGTCCTGTCTCTGGACTCTGAGATATCAGGGGACGAGGGCTGGTGGGCGGGGAAGGTCAACAACAAGGTGGGCATCTTCCCGTCCAACTACGGCTCCTTCAAGCCGAGCGGGTATGGGAAGCTCCCGGGCAACGCCGTGGTCGGCGAGCTGAGCCCGGCCGTGGTCAGCCAGTTCGAGCCCGATGTGCTGGACTTCCGGGAGCTGAGCCTAGAGGAGGTCATCGGGGTCGGGGGCTTCGGAAAGGTGTATCGCGGTACATGGAGGGGTGGGCTAGTGGCCGTGAAGGCTGCCCGCCAAGACCCGGACGAGGACATCAGTGTGACGGCGCAGAACGTCCGGCAGGAAGCGCGTCTGTTCGCCATGCTCACTCACCCCAACATCATCGCCCTGAAGGGCGTCTGCCTGCAGGAGCCCAACCTGTGCCTCATCATGGAGTACGCCTCAGGCGGGGCGCTGAGCCGGGCGCTGGCGGGGCGCCGCATTCCGCCGCACGTCCTGGTCAACTGGGCCGTGCAGATAGCCCGAGGGATGTTGTACCTGCACAGCGAGGCCATCGTCCCCGTCATCCACCGGGATCTCAAGTCCAACAACAGTAAGTCCTTCGACCCCGCAGTGCGAGTAGTCCATCAATCAAACCCAGTCCCATTCTGTCAGCGTTAGATTGATGACCGCAGCGGGTTCAGGCGTATTTACTGGGCCTGCTGGGTGGCAACGTGCCCCGTGGCAGTGATGGAACACGGTGTACTGCGTATACAGCTGCTGAAGGCCTCTCTGTGTTCACAAGGCCACATCTAGAACAAAGGCAACCTCTTTAACTCCCTCAGCATACTGTGCTCCAGTAGAATTATTAACTCAAGCGCCCCGTTAGTCTGGGAAATTGGATTATCTCTCCACTTTTGATCCTGTGCCATAATTGGTACAGTCCAAGTCATTGTCTCGGGACAATAAATCTCTACTTCAAGACCGTTACATAAAAAAAGTATAATTAATGGCACAACAAAACATCTTTTTTTTTGGATGGTAGCTCAGTCATGTGACTCTCTAAAATGTAGGCCAGGGCTGCAGATATGCAGTTATGTGTCGTCGAAAGCACAAAATGCTAGCGGAGGTCAGGAATTCCGCACCGTCACGGCTCACACTTTGGACTTTGACGCCGTCCTGGGGGGGGGGGGGTCTTGCATCATCGTTTTCGGGCAGACACGTAGGCATTGAACCTTGTCATTAAAGCTGAACTGCAGAGACATGTATCGCTGAAGAGGCTTTCTGCCCCCCTCCCCCCACCCCCCTCTCCTTTTTGAAGCAGAACAAGTGCCTTTCTCAGCTTTTAACAGTGCATTTGGCCAACCCAAACACACCGAGCCACCTGAATGTTACAGCAGCCTCCCCTCTGTTATTATCATTCTTGTGATGAAGCGTATAATCCCCCACCCATCCCCGTCAGCTCCGTGGCTGTATCTGTTGCAGTCTAAAAGATTTTCAACCTTCCTCGCCTCATCCTCTCTGTTACTGCAGATCCCGATCGCCAACGAATGCCGAAATAGAGCAAGGTTGTGGTTGCTCCTGGTCTACCTGGGAACGGCTGACACGGCAAAACATTCAGCACTATAGGTTCTGAGGATGTGACCTTGCTTTTGCGCACTAGAAGGTTTGCTCCCTTGATTCCACACTCAGTTTAAAGCAAAGGGTCCCCATTCTGCACAGCCTAAGAATACCTTTCTCCCAGGCTCCCTTCAGCCCTCCCATCTTGTTCACTTTAGAACCAGCGCCGACTGTTTCCGTCCGTCTTGCTCAACTTTTCAGCATCTGCTCACACTTTGTTTCACACTTGTGTCAGGTACTTCTCCCGGTAAGACATCTCCACTGGAAATAACAACCCCCTGCAAAAAAAAATGCTCCCGGAGCGCAAAAAGAAAGTTGAGTTAAGTCAATATAGTGTTTGTGCATGAGGCAAGCCAACACAAACACAATCCCCGTCTCCGTGTGCCGGGAGATTGTATCGCTCTCCTGCCTCTTGCTTTTTTAATTCTTCCCTGAATCTTTGTCCCTGGCCTGCCCCGACATGTCTCCACACAACCAGGACCCTGTTGTGCCGCTGAGCAATATCCTGTTGTGGTGGTGGTGGTGGTGGTGGTGGTGGGGGGGGGTGGGGCTGGGGGGGGGGTAGGGGGGGTAGGTAGGTTTAACACACAGGTGCGCATCGCACCTTTTTAAAGGGAGAATGCACACTAAGACACTGTTTTAAAGGAATCCGATGACGGGCAGTCAGGCAGACGGTACAGAAGGTACTGAAGCATCAATGGTAATCCTCAGATTGTGGAGCCTGTTCCTCAGAATAATGACGCATGTTCTTCTTTCAAGAGCTGGCATTTTGCGTCAGCGCTTCGCAGTCACACAGGCGCAAATCTGTCACAAGATCTATTTAAAATTGTGGCCTAAAAGTGGACCACAATGCACTGGGGCAACCCAATGTGTTCGTTCACAGAAAAGTAGAAAAAATATGGATGGCACAAGAGGGAGGTTGAGTGAAAGGAGTTCCTTTTTTAAAAGTAACTCTTTTATGAATATGTGACGCTGAAGTGACCACCGGCGGAACATTACTGCATCCAAAAGAAGGTTCTCTTTTGACCAACTGTTGGTGATGGATTAAGGCGAATAGTCATTAGCCCATAAGGGCTTGTAAACAAGAGCTAAAGGTTGGAGCTAATTACCAGCGGAGCGCTTTGGCCTGTTTTTAGAAGATGCTGATGAAACGGTATCCTTGAATAAAGTGGCGTTTGGGTCGAAGCCAGAGGGCATAGATGGAATCCCACTGAAAGTAAATGCAGAACAGGGAGTAGAGGAGCCTCTTTCTCTTTCTGTGGCCATTGATATGGGAGGAGGATGGGAGTCTGGGAACCTTTCACACCTTATGCACTCAGTCATTCTGTGTTTTTGTATCTGGTGGTTATCTAAATGAGGTTCCAGAAGCCTCACCACTCTAACGCCATGCATTTCTGCAGGGAAACGCTGAATCCTGTTCAGAATGCTGCTGTTTTTAGTTTGTTTCTTCTATCAAATCGCTTCATGTTCACCTTCGTCGGCTCTCACTGACTGACAGGCGGCGTCAGTGGTTCAAAACCTCAAGAGTGTGAACCGTGGCACACGTTAGCTTTCCTAACCTTTGGCTTCTTCTTATCTACAAACGAGGACGAGGTCTCGTGATGCACCTCGGCGCGCAGAACACACTACCAAACAAGTGCACTGCTAACCTCAGTTAGATAGTTAATTACCCCGTCAGCTGTGGCACAATAAAACCGCTTAAACGAGGTCATTCACATTTTTATTAAATGAATTACATTTTGTATGGACTTAAAAGTCGTAAAAAAAATGCCTATTCAACCCCTTTAGATCAAATCCCCGGTTATATTGTGCACCTGTTTGATAATAAATGCAAAAAGAAAATTTATATGAAAATCCACTCATCTATATTCTTCCTATAAAAAAATAAATGGCGCATGCTCATGTGAGCTAGTATCGTGACATCCATCAGTCAGTCTGCAGGTGTGTGGAGCAAAAGTTCTCCGAATCAAGAGGCATTCTGAGCCCGCCCACCTTTTAGCGGTCCAATCAAACGCGGAGGATTCTATTTACGTAACTGTACGCCGCTTCAATATTCAGTTTGATTTGGAAAACGTCATGGTTTTTTGGCCACTAGGGCGGCAGCTTCAGACACGTAAATGTAATCGTTGACATATCACCTGACAGAGCTGCTACGGCTAACGTGTTAGCAAACACGCAGAGCAACATTAGTATTCTTTTGGAGTCACGCGTTTGGTCGCCTGAGGCCAGCCTTCACTCTTCTGTTAGCTCCGGCTCTGTGGCTGCACGTTCACCAGCTAGTTGCTAACTTTGTCTGACTGTTGTGTCTGTGCCGTTGTTTGTGTAAAAATATTTACTGATGCTGCTTTTAAGTTGCCTGTGATGGAAATATCAACATATATATATATATTTTTGCTGCAGCTCGAGTAAAAGTCTTGCTATCAGCAACGTCCCTCAAAAGGCCGTTCAGTGCAGCTGTCAGTTATCTCTCTGCACAAATAGCCTTCACAGACGCTAAAACACCGAGGCACCCCCACACGGCTGGAGCTCACAGGCCCTTTTCTCAGGAAGAAGCCACAGTTAGATCTTGGATCAACACATCTTTTTTTTCTCTTTTTCTTCTTTTTCCACGAGTGGACAAACATCTGATACATCCCACTACCAGCATGTTTTCATTCAGGGCCCCCAGTGCTCCACACTGCAGCACACTCAAAACATCCCCCGTCTGTGTGTGTGTGTGGCTGAGTGTGGGATGTTTGCATGTGTGAGGTGAACTGCTCTCCTGTTACCACACACGCGCACACACACACACACACACACACACACACACCATTGCCCTGTTCAGCAGCAGAAACCATGGGGGCAATTTAGACATTTTAGTTCTGAAGTAAATGGGGGGGGATTTCAAACCTGATAAAGTCTGAACATGCGCCTGTGTTTTGTTACGGTACCACTTAGCATGTATAGTTCAGTTTATAAGTGAGCCAATCACAAAGTTCAGCGAGATAGAGCGAACGCAATAAAAATCCTATCTGCAGATGGAAATTTAGCGGTGAAGACTTGCTTTCAGTTTAGAGAGAGAGAGAGAGAGAGAGAGAGAGAGAGAGAGAGAGAGAGAGAGAGAACTGTCCTATTTACTGACAAGATGTCACGCATGTCTGTGTGGCAGACGGCTGGCGTTCATCTCAGTCAGCACCTAAGGGTCCCGCTAACTCCCATCACCCATGACTGGGTGTCAATACGTCCCTTGTCCTTCGTCGAGCCCCACCACACCAGCCTTTATGTCATCCTGCACCTGTACATATTTAGATTGATGGCATTATTCTGAGTGTTGATGGAGCAGACAATGTTAGCATCGCCTAGCCCCGATCCAACTCCATTCAGAAAACATGCCTTTTTAACGTTGATTGAGAACGGTCTCTCAGACAGACCTGACAAAGCATGAATTTAGACTTTACAAATCAGCATCGTGAGCTAGTGATTCCTGCATCCTTTTGATCCGTTTATTGTAACTAAATCGCAGCAAAACCTGTTTCGGGTTCATACCTTTTGTGATAAACCAGCTTAATTCAGCCGACGTGTGACTTGCTGGTTACAGTGAAAACCGCTCGGTGAAACGCCGCCCGCATGACATTATGAACCCAGACAAAGATCAGCAATTTTGTTCTTTGCGACGGCGAAGCAGCAACAGCGGTCATTTCGGGGACGGTTGACGATGGAAAGAAACGGGGTCAAATTTGCATTGTTCCCACTACGGGACGGACCGTAGGGGGGTGAGAGGGGGGGGGGATTTTGGCTCCGAAATGAACGACCTGACAGAGTGCCTGCTTTAAAACTTTACTCAATTACTCACCACTTCTTTTTCTTTTTTTTTCTTTTTTTTTTATCCCCAGCACCGCGAAGAGCAAATTTATGCAAAGGTTAAGTATTTTTATTCAGCAGGAGACGTAACCTTAAATGTCAAGTGTGGGGGAAAATGCATCGTCATTAAGTTACCCATCCATAAACATGGCTGCATCCTCAGCAGTGGTTTGCTGATTGGCGTATCCGAGGGGTGCCTGGGGTGTCCTGGTGGGAGGGGGGGGTAAGGGGTCACCGGAGGGGGCAGAGCTCAGCTGTGTTGCTGCTGGCTCAGAGTGAGTGTGGGCGGGTGATAAGGCAGAGGGCTTCGGGACCCTGACTCGGTGTGTGTGCTCCGTTGTTTCTCTGCTGTCTTCATTCTATAGTCTGGAAGAGACAGGCAGGCAGAATCCAGAGGTCTTCGGCTCACGTTGGATTGAGGAGCGGGTGAGGTCTGGACATTTTTGAGATTCAGTGGACAGAATTCAGCTGACGGTTTGCCAAAGCTGGTGATGACAACAGTACTTTTAGATCAAAGCATTGAGAAGACAAGTTTCTTTTTTTGCGTTGATGTTTTGAATTTTGACCGTTTTCAAAGTAGATTCACGAGCTGCTTAAAAGTCAGAGCTGGAACCGGGAGGTTATTAGCTTAGCTTAGCATAAAGACTGGAAGCAAAGGGGAAACGGCCAGTCTGACGAACAGAACAAAAAACCACACCTCTCAACGTGTCTAAAGCTCACTAATCAACATGTTATATTTAGTTTGGGAAATGTAGATGTAGAAATGTAAAAAAAACAAAAAAAAAACTTCCTCGCGTGTGCGTTACGTACAGAGCATGAGCTTCTCTTCTCATTCTCTGAAAGAAAGCAAATGAGTGTATTTCCCCAAAATAAATGCTGAACTGTCTCCTTAGTGCCGTCATCACAGTGAACTAGCAAGTACAAAATAAGAGCTCAATGTCAGTTATGTTTCACTCACTGTGTTTCGACCGCCACTTCGACTTCTTTCACCTCTTCAACTTTTTCAAATGTTTTGAGTACAAATTTTCTTTAGAAAACTTTTGCCTCTTCTGCTTTTGGCAATTTTTTAGGTCAGAAAATCCATATTTCAAATCCAACTGGGGTTATTAATATTAGAAATGATACAACACTATCCAAGCATATGTGAGTGCAGTCAAATCCAGCTATTGCACTTTATTGGTTTAGGCTTCCAAACAGCCAGTGTAACAATAAATATTTAATCAAAATGTATCTGTACACTGACCCGATCTTAGTTTTAATAAGAATGTCTAATACTGTGTGTCTGCTCCGTGTCGCCTGTATACACCGTGTACCGTAACTGCACAATGAGAGGAGCCCACACAATGACTGCACACCACGCTTAGTCATGAAAGGTGTGTGTGTGTGTGTGTGTGTGTGTGTGGCAGGATGAGCAAGGGGGGTCAGAACAACAACTGCAGGGGGGGAGGGGAGGAGAAAAACAAATAAAGGAAAAAGAAGAGCAGACACTGGAAGGTCAGAGCGCACAGGAAGTGGCGATGTTTCCAGAACTCGGCCAGAGTGTGTTGTTGTGTTTCTGGCCTTCTCCTTCTCCGGTCTGGAGCCTCAGTGTTTTTCAGCTCGGCCTCTTTCTTTCTCGTCACAGAGCTCTCCAGACGGTTCCCGTGCAAGTGGGCGAAAAAACCTACGTGTCTGTTAGTGGAGGAGAAAACGGCTCGGGGGTTTTGTTTTGAAGTCAGGAAGGAAACCAACATGAAGGATGTTACAATCAGTTGTTGACTTTGTTATAGCCGCCATGTGCGAGATGGTTTTGTGGTCGTTATAGTTCTGACCTTGGATGGGATGGGGGTGCTTGAGACACAAGGAAGTATTTATCTCTAACAACATATTTGTGGATCTTGGCTTCTTTTTTTCCCTTCTCTTTCACTTATGATTGTCGCGTTTATATTCCAATTTTGTAATAAAGTAAAAAAAAAAAAAAAACAACTACGTGAATACATACACGCAACGTCACTTTGGTTGTTTCAAATAACGTCTTCGAAGCAGCGCTGCTTCTTCACAGACGTTTGAAGTCCTTTTAGAATGCCATATTGATGTCAAGAAACACATTAATATGAATATTAATGTAAGGTCACTCCAATCACAGACTGGATGTCGAGTGATGTTTTAGCCCCTTTCTACTGCAGGAACACGTATATGAATATTAACACCGTATCTGCTCAGTGACCAACGTAAACAGGGTCTGAATTGAGTTCCTGAGCCGTAGGTCCTGGCTCTCTGTACCCGGTTGTGTTTGAGTCGTCATATTCACGTCGTCAGAACATCAGCGCTCCCTCCCTCCCGACCTTCAAGCCAGTAACGGCCCTCTGTCTGAGTTTGGAAAGAAATCTCGTTAATGAAGGTTAAACTTCAACACATGAGCACTGGATTGTTAATAAGTGAGCGTTTTCAGGGCCCCCCAGCCTTTTACCTGGCAACAGATACTGCACGGGTCATCGTTACAAACCCCAGTACGGTGTTGTGATGGATTTTAAGAAGCAGCCCAACAGGTAGAGCACCTCGTTTGTTATTGAATTACAGGGATGAAATTATAGATGGCACTGACATTGTCAACCTGGAGAGGCGATAGCCGACAAACCTGATCAACACCAGAGCATGGAGAGTCTGGTACGTTACATGAGTCATTAAGTGTGACAACGCACTCTGCAGGAAGATACAACCAGCCTGTAACAATAACACAAACATCTGGGGTGTCAGGTTTCTTCCAGTGTGTTTGTGTGTGTGTGTGTTTATATGTATATATTAATGTGTGTGTGTGTGTGTATATATATATATATATATATAGATATATCTATCTATAGATATATATATATATATCTATAGATATATATAGATATATCTATCTATAGATATATATATATATATCTATATATATATATATCTATAGATAGATCTCTCTATCTCTCTCTCTCTCTATCTATATATATGTGTATATATACACACATTAATATATATATATATACATATATATATATATATATATGTGTGTATATATATATATATATATATATATGTGTGTATATATATATATGTATGTGTGTGTATATATATATATATATATATATATATATATGTATATATATATATATATACACCTTGTGTTTTTTTTTTAAATGATTTTTTTTTCCAAATTAAAAAAATTTACTTATCAGTCTACATTCTGCATGTAACTGTTAGTTCTTTACTGTTATTTCTTTTTTTTATATATATATATATATATATGTATATATATATATGTGTATATATATACACATACATATATAGGTGTATGTGTATATGTATATGGTCGGGAACATTCATTTACGCACAAATGAGCTTTTCTCCCGATTTTAAAGATGAGGCCGATTGTGAATTCCTTCGCAATGGTTTGTAATTTTTAAAAAGTGGGGCCCCAGAAAAATAGTTAGGAAACACCAGTGCTCCCGGTGGATATAAGAACCTGAATCACATTTTAGTTTTTCCATCCATCCAATGAGAATGAAATGCCTCCTCGGACTGATTGCAGCATCCTCTGGTTCTAAGTCACTTGTTGGTAAACTCAGTGACGTTGCCTCGTTTCTACACCCAGTGAACTTTGTGCGTGCCTCCGAGCTAAGACAAAACTCCAGCGCTCGTTTCATCTTCTGCCCTGTGATTATGCTCTCTCACTCTCTCTCTCGCTCTCTCTCTCGCTCTCTCTCTCGCTGGCTGCCTGGTCAGAAGTTGCCAGACTGTCTGTCAGCCTATGGCCTCGTCCCTCAGGGGACAAAGCTCCCGTTCTTCCTGGGGAAAGCCCCCGCCCTGGCGGAATTCTGTCTTTCGCCTACGGATGCAGCACAGGGAGGAGGAAGGTAGAGAGCATAGAGGAGGCTTAGGTTGAACCGATGTGGCTATTTAAAAGCCGATACAGATACATTTCAATTTCACAGAATTTTGACTTTTGGTCAGTGGTTTGTTTTTTTTTCAGATATTTTCATCTTATTTCCTGGTTTAAAAAAAACCTGAACACAAAATAGCGTCTGTTCGGGCCACCTCCACCAATAGCGGCCTCATACTCGCACACTGACCTATCAGCCTGACTGCCAGAGACTGGAGGGGGGAGGAATGACGGCGTACATGAGAGAAATGCGCTGAGCGATGGTGTCGGAGCGTTGAATTATGGAGAAAAACATAATTAAGTGAGGTGCAGAGTGACGGGGCAGAGAGCGGCTCTGTGGAGCTGACTTTTGCATCTGGCATATCACGGGGCGGGGGGGTGGGTGGTTAGACAAAGAGTGTCCTGCAGCTGAAAGGTTACGGCCTCTATCACTACGTGTGCTGTATGCTCAGCGACGGCCACATGTCCTCTCACATGTCCTCTCAGATGTCCTCGAGCAGGACGTTGACCCCGTCCAGGCTCTTTGCTCTCGGTATGTCAGGTGCTGTTGATGCAACCCAACGTTTGCTCAGCCCCCCCCCCCCCACCCCCCACCCCACCCCACCTTTAGTTTCTGCTGCTGCACCAGCCAGGCTTTGCTTTTTCAAACGACAACTTACAAGGAAATTCTTGGTTATTTTTTTAAGCAACAGGGTCCTTCATTTCGAACTAAAGCAGAATCCTCCTTTCCAGCTGGTGACTCTTTATTTTGCCAGCTAAAGTGACAACTAGCCGGCAGATTTAGGTCTAGCTAGCTAGCTAATGAAGCTAAAGTTTGAGTTGGTAAATTGGATGAACAAACTGTGTCCCGTTGACTTTTTAACATTTTCAGCTGACTCATTTAAAACCAAGAATCTCAAAAGTGCAGTTGGTGGCTGCTGACATGCTATTGTGCTAAATCACTCAGGCTAATGCTAACGGGTCACACGCAAAAAGTCACCATACTCGCCAATAAAGAAACAGCATCGTTCTTGTATTGGCATAAACTTCAGGTGTGTTTTTTATGGTGTGAGGTTTTTTTTTCTTCCTCAGCTCCTATTATAAGGCTATAATAAACTGTTTAGCCCAAATACAGACACTCAAACCCTTAAGGACAAAAATGGACCCCATTTTTGTCCTTAAGGGTGTCCTTAAAAATTGACCCCAATCAGGGGTCTATTTTTCCCACATCTGTTACAGCATAAAAGTATATATTCTGTTATATCAGACTTTTAATCTGTACTGTTTCCCACCAGATCGAGTGATTTATTCATTTTTGCCCTATGGGGCAAATAACATCCTTTTTTCATGGTTTCCTGCACAAATGAATGAAAATGTATCAAAATCAATGTTGCTAATCATTGACATATCCCAGAATCTCCCTTGCGTTTAGCATATAGAATATAATAAAAATGTCTGTGTTTATTTTTCATGAAAAACAACAGCGGCATTATGTAAACCAGCTGGCATTTAAAGGGTTCAAATTCTGAAAATGAATGAATTCATTATGATCAAGTAAATGGTGCGTGTTTGTCTGGGATGGACATGTTTGTACTTTATCAGTCCCAGTGACAGAATGTTTTTAGCATCTGTACTGTGGCGTATTTTCTCCCGTGAAACAGAATTATTGACATGTACAGTAACAAATCCTTCGCATTTGATTTAAAAATCGTGCAAAAAAAAAAACAAATCCCTGACTCGGGGATCCTCACTAAGCTAACTGCCGGGTTGAGTCAGTCCACACTCAGGTCGCTGCTGGTAGGAGTCGTGTCTGCAACTGACACTCTCTTGTTTGTGAACAACAAACAATACCAAACAGAGTCCTGTTGCCATGGGGATCTGTCACGCTGCCTCTGCTGCGACATTGTTGGTTTCGCCTCAGGAAGCTGCTCTGTCTGGACAAAACTGATCCAGTCATGATACTCGCCGTTATTTTATTTATTTATTTTAAGGAGAGGTGGCTTTCCTGTTCTGATCGCCACTTTTGTGAAAACACACCTCCTCAAAATGTGATCCCAGGTGAGAGACACCCGAGGATGCAGGTGACAAATCCTGTGCATCCTTATTGTATATGCCCAATACAATTAATATAAATCCAATGAAGATCAGAGATACTTTTTCTCATGCCCACCCCCCCACCCCCCCTGCAGTACTTGGCAGTTCCCCCGTCTGGACTTCAGTGGTCTACTCTAAACTTCCCAGTGTAGTCTTGAAGATGTCCACAGACTGGATGTTATGTGGGTCAGTTGCCGATTTGGACACAGCGCGTTGCCACATAGCGTCCGGTAAGCAGCTGACTAATGCGACAGTCGTGATGGTGGCGGTTGGAGGAGGGAGACTGAACTGTGGATGCACTCTGCCTTAGCTCAGGAAGTGGAAGAAGAATGTGGTGTGTATTTGTGCTGAGGCGGCTAAAAAGGCTTTTGTTCCTTGTGTGGATTTGCATGTGCGTCTCTATGCTGAGTTGCACGCGTGTGCGTGCGTGTGTGCACAGATGAGTGTTGTGGACCCATATGTGCACGCATGGCTGCGTGTACAGGTAGGCTTTATTCGTCCAGTAAGTGCAGAGATATTTATATGCATTGGTTATGTATATTTATCATGTGTGCGTTATGGCACTTCAATGTGTGTGTGTGTACGTGCACTGGTGTAAGATAGGCCCTGGGACTTTTTATTTTGCCTCCCTTCCAACACGACTCTGTAGTTAAATGTTTATTACGGGGTGCACAGAATACTATCTACTATACTATCAGCAGTTTATCCAGCACCTCTGTGCTGAGTCTCAGGTTGTAGTGTTGGTGGCCAGATTCAGACTCCAACCTGGCAACCTCACTGTGACAACCCGACTTCAGCAACTGCGCCCCGGCTGCTGTTCTCCAGGAAATAGTTCCATCATGCAACACATTGTCATCTTCCATTTCTCTCTGAGTATGAGTGAAACAAACGAGACACATGTAGTGCATTTTCGAAGATAATTCATAATGATTTATGTAGATCAGCCAATGTAGAAGCCAATGCTGTAGTGTCTGAGGGAGTCTGGTTGTATAGAAGTCTATAGAAAATGACTCTACTTCTCTCCTGATTTATTCCCTCAGTAAACATTGTAAACATGAGTTTATGGTCTCAATCTCTAGTTTCAAGTCTTTTTCAATACAGCATGATGTTCATTTAGTAAATTATGGTCCATTTAGAGTCAAATAGACCATAAAGCATGGTATGCTAAACTAATATTTGATTAAACACATTTTCTTTTGCTTGAAAATGCTGAGCTTTTCCCGAACTAGCTTTAACCAAAATAATCAGATTTCCTGGGAAATTTGGGTTAGTATGTGCTGACTTTTCATCACAATATGATTCCATTGAAAGACGATAAATTATCTTATTGAATTATCGCCCAGGCCTAAGATTACCGTGTGTGTGTGTGTGTGTGTGTGTGTGTGTGTGTGTGTGTGTGTGAGAGACTGCGCCGTTAGCTCTCAGTAGTATAGCCATCGTCACCGCTCTCTCCGTCGCCTCAGCTCGCTCCACCGCAGCACCTCCACTTCCCTCCCGCCTGCGCCTGTCAGCGTCTGGTGTCACGTGACCCCTCTTAACCTCAGTCTTCTTAAAATAGCGTGCAGCCTACTGTGCACAATCAACAGCGTGCCGGAACGACAAAATCTGATTTTTTTTTTTTTTTTTTTTTAAATGTAAGGAAGGACCCCCGCCACCGGAGGGTAATTGGCCGATACCGGCGTCACTTCCTGGAAGTGGGGTCACGGCGCTGCGAGCGAGCGCCCGGGTGGAAATAGGGGTGACTGACCGGGGCTTGTTTTTACCAGAGGCTGACTGGCAGGCGGACAAAAGAAGTGGAGTAAGAGATCAGGGCCTGTTGCAGTAATTACCAGCAGCCCCTTCAGCACCTCCCTCCAGCACCTCCCTCCCTCTCCGAGGGCGCGTTGAATTGACAGAAGCAATGACTCAGCCTGAGAATGGACAGAAATTGATTTTCTTGGGAAAAAAAAAAAAAAAAGGTTAAATGAGCGGGCGCTTTCTTTCTCACTGTAGAGGTTGTTTTTGTTTTGGCTACTTCTGCTACTTTATGTTGTTTGCGTCTTCGTCTCGAGGCAGAAGTCAATGGTAAAGTTTGTGATGGACATACCTTGATGTTGTTTTTTCCTCCCCCATTAAAAGAAAAAAAGAAAAAGAAGCTGTCTGGCTGACAGGAATGTGAAGTCAAAGCCTCCATTGACTGTCTGTCGGTCTTTGCACTTGTCTTCATCTTTTGAGATAGAATGGACAGAAATCAGAGAGAGAGAGAGAGAGAGAGAGAGAGAGAATGAAAGAACCAAGTCTTCCATCCTCTTTAACGTTGACACACACACACACACACACGCACACACACACACACACACACACACACACACAGCAGACAACACAACCTCTTGTGATGCATTCCTTTGTGACGTCAAACCCGCTGCCTCTGGGCGACCAAGCTCTGCACAGGATGTCAGAGAGAGACAGACAGACATAGACAACAAAGAGAGAGAGGGAAGATTGTTCATATGTGTGGAAAAAGTTAAAGAAAAAGAAAGTCTCGAGAGGATTTTTTTTTCAGCAAAATACACAGTCCGAAGAAGAAGAGCGGCGAGCCCAGAAAGTCAGAAAGTGACTGCAAATAGCCGGAGTCTTACTTCCCTATAATAAGTTGAATTCTTGGCCGCCTCCCCTCCCTGCGTTTGATGGGCGGCCTTGCCCTGCGCGATGCCCAGCCTGCCAACAAAGGGGAAGAGAGGCTCGGCGGGCCGATCATACCGAGGCATGTGATAGTCACACCGCAGCGACCGGCGACCTCGGCGTTACGTTCTATTTTCATGGAGACAAAGCCTTCCAACGCCGCGTGGTCGCACAGCGCTGGCTGCTTCCCAAAATGTGTTTACTTATAGGGTTATTACATTTTACAGTGTATACTTTTCTCATTCTGGAGAACGTTTGCGTCTATGTTTAGAGGCCTATTCTTGAGTGTCCATCATCCGTATCTGATTGATCCGTTATGTTGCTGCTGTCAGGGTTTGTCCCTCCCTGTCAATAAGGCTTAATCAGTCTGATTCTGGACTTCTTCTTTTTTACGGCTCTTGTTTTTGTCATATTTAAGTAAAATATACCCGTTCTCAGGACATTTTCCTGTCCCAGTAAGCACGCCAAGGTCAAGTTTTTTAGAGTGTAGGTTACATTGTTATGTCATTAGTTCCTCGGCATTTTAATGACTATATTCAAAAGTGTAGTTAGAACCGGAAACACATTCAAATACATGTAATCTAGATCTAAAAAAAGACATCCCGTTAGCAACCTGCAAATCAGCAGATCTGCAGATCGGCTCCTCTGGTAGACAGACCAACAGATCTGGTAACTCCAGTATGATTCTGCAAGTGTATGCTAGTCTGATTATTATCATTTTTTCTGAAATGGTTGGGACGTTGCACACTGGTGTGATGCGGGTCTGAGTGTCAAACATTATTCATCAACATTATATTATGTGTGTGTGTGTGTAATTGTTGTTATTCCCCTCACACACGTGCCATATTTAACAGATTTGCCCTAAAACACTTCTAACTTTAAAACGTCTCCTGTTTTTCAGTCACAATAAGGAATGCTAATCAAACGGATCCCCGCGGAGTTTAAATGGGCTTTCTGTGTCTGCAAAAAACAAATAGCAGGCCATAATCATATATCTCTTCACACAGTAAGATGATCAACTCTGACAAAACGCCGACAAGCAACATTGTTATTGGTGCGTGTAACTACACGCACGTCTGTGCTTTGTTCACTGCTCTCAACGTGACGTCCCTGACGGTGGTGGGGTCCATGACGGTGGTGGGGTCCCCTGACGGTGGTGGGGTCCATGACGGTGGTGGGGTCGATGACGGTGGTGGGGTCCTTGACGGTGGTGGGGTTCCTGGCGGTGGTGGGGTCCCTGACGGTGGTGGGGTCTCTGACGGTGGTGGGGTCCAGTGGTGGGGTCCCTGACGGTGGTGGGGTCCGGTGGTAAGGTCCCTGACGGTGGTGGGGTCTCTGACGGTGATGGGGTCCCTGGCGGTGGTGGGGTCTCTGATGGTGGTGAGGTCCGGTGGTGGGGTCCCTGGCGGTGGTGGGGTCTCTGATGGTGGTGAGGTCCGGTGGTGGGGTCTCTGACGGTGGTGGGGTCTCTGATGGTGGTGGGGTCCCTGACGGTGGTGGGGTCCGGTGGTAAGGTCCCTGACGGTGGTGGGGTCCCTGACGGTGGTGGGGTCTCTGATGGTGGTGGGGTCCGGTGGTGGGGTCCCTGACGGTGGTGGGGTCCGGTGGTGGGGTCCCTGACGGTGGTGGGGTCCGGTGGTAAGGTCCCTGACGGTGGTGGGGTCTCTGACGGTGGTGGGGTCCCTGGCGGTGGTGGGGTCCCTGGCGGTGGTGGGGTCTCTGATGGTGGTGAGGTCCGGTGGTGGGGTCTCTGACGGTGGTGGGGTCTCTGATGGTGGTGGGGTCCCTGACGGTGGTGGGGTCCGGTGGTAAGGTCCCTGACGGTGGTGGGGTCCGGTGGTGGGGTCCCTGACGGTGGTGGGGTCCGGTGGTGGGGTCCCTGACGGTGGTGGGGTGCTGTGGTCTTCATTCAGACCGCGTGGTCATAGTTCTCATGAAGTGAAGTCACTCGGGGAGCGAGCTTTGCATAAACAGGAGCTTAAAGTGGCCTCAACACTCTCGTCATTCTGACGCCTTTAAACACGGCTGCTTCAGTGTGTTGCTTCCTGCCTGCTGTTGCAATCAGGGCATATTAGAATGCACCGTGTATTTCTCCGTGGCAACTTTTTGTTATCTGCGTTTTTGAAAATTCAAAAATTCAAAATTGGGGAAAATGCTAAGATGAAATAAAAACGGTTGAACATTTTGAAATGTGTTGATTAAATAACATATTTTAATCATGCATTTGAATAATGTCTTATTTCTTTTTCACAAACGGTTGCTTCCTTTATCTATTTCATACAACTTTTAAATATGAATCTTTTCATATTGTCCTATTTTTTTTAAATTTATTTGATATTGAAAATATTCCTGTAGCTGCTTCACAATAAAAGCCTTCTCGTGGCGGGACGCTCTTACTCTGAAGCAGCAGCAGGACGTGTTCGGCTTCGCAACGCAGCAGCCTCACAGCAGCTACTGGACTCAAAATGGCGCTTCCTCTCTTTTTGCCCATCTGACCACATGTTGCCAAATGCAAGTGAACTCAGTCGGAGCATAGGATCCACTGTTGGTCCCTGTCAGTGTGGGTTGTCGTGGCATGAAGACAACAGGAAGTGAGAAAGTAATAGCTGGCTCAAGAAAAGCTCTTGCAGTATTTAGTTGCATTTTAATCACGACACGTATTTAACTCTTTAAAACCTTTCTCCTCTCTTTCTTCCCTCCTTCTCCTCCCTTCCTACCCACTTGTCCTTCCTTCCTTCCTTCCTTCCTTCCTTCCTTCCTTCCTTCCTTCCCTCCAGTCCTCCTGGCTCAGCCCATCGAGAATGAATGTATGGAGGGTCTGACGTTGAAGATCACAGACTTCGGCCTGGCGAGGGAGTGGCACAAGACCACCAAGATGAGCACCGCCGGCACCTACGCCTGGATGGCCCCCGAGGTCATCAAGTCCTCCACCTTCTCCAAGGGCAGCGACGTCTGGAGGTGAGCGCTCTAAATCTGAAGCTAGCGCTAAGCTAGTACGCGTATAGAGATGTCAAACTGTTCCTTTTAAAGGGGCAATGTGTGATATATGGACAGAATTTTAAATAATCAACAAATGAGCTACCATTATGAACGTCACAGACGTCTTGCACAGATACCGACTGAAGTTAGCATGCTAACCAGCTAGCTACGGCCCGTTGGTCCTGGTTCCTTGTTCCAGCGTCCAGTCTGTCCCCAGTCCGACATGAGGGGACGAAGAAGTAGCGCTGGTCATAGTACAATGACGTAATCTTTCAGGTTAGACTAATGTAGACCGCAAGTTACATTTAAACCTTAGAATGCAAAAACAGTTTCATTCTGTATAATCATAGATGTAACAATACAAATTGGAATATTGTTATAAAAATAATACAGCCTGATGGTGTGATGTAAACATGGGGCTATGCATGGAGCCTTTAAAGAGAATCAAACTGTCTACAATCAGACATATTTTTTGCAACCGGAGGAGTCGCCCCCTGCTGGCCAGTATAGAGAATGCAAGTTTTCAGACACTTCCGCATCGGCTTCACTCACTTCACTTCAGAGCCGGAGGTTGCCGCCTGGTATTAATATATATATATATATATATATATATATATATATATATATGACGGCAGTGTGTAGTGATGATCTGCAGGATAGTGCCCCCCGCGGTCGACGTCGAGGGGGAGAGGTTGAAAGTGCACGGAGAAGTGATGGTGGGAGACGCGAGTGATGGCGAGAATGATGGATTGCAGCGAGTCCGAACCGCGGCCACGTGACGCCGCCTCTTCAAAGGGCTGCTCTGTGCTTTGTTGTGGGACATCTGTACTGCACACTGTCCCATTGTCTCCGGCACAGACGGAGAAGGAGGCCACACACCAGACCTGACCGCAGCCCTTTATCTGGGAATAGCTCCGTGTGTGTGTGTGTGTGTGTGTGTGTGTGTGTGTGTGTGTGAGATATGTGTGGGATATGTGTGTGATATGTGTGTGATAATTGTGTACGCACGCACATATCTCTGTGTGTTTGGCCACATCTACACCGAAAGAGAAGAGTCCCTTGATTATGGTTTGTGGTTTTATAATGATGCCTCAAACAGCTGTGTGATTTGTCGAGAGGGGATTCAAGATGGCTTTTTTTAGTGCCGTGTATGAATTTGCATGTGGGACGAAGCGAGCTGTTTTTGCTCAACAGTAGGGAACAAGATAAACAATTTATTATACGGTAATACACACTCACGCCTGTGCTGCGTCGTGGTTATAGCAGTTACTCTCATATGCTATGGTTTAATTTATAATCCTGTGGATTTGGACCATTTAATCCACTCTTAAATGGTTCTTTGCAGCCCCACACAGGGCCTGTGTGGAACTAATCGAACACGCTGTTACAGGGAACCTTTTTGAAAGCGTCCTTGAGAACATCAGAAAAGGGTTCTGCTATGATGCGAGCTACTTAAGGAATTTTCTGGTGCATTAAGGAACCCTTTTTAGTAAGAGTGTGTATTTTACCTTAATGGGTTCAGTTTCATCATACTATCCCCCACACACACACACACACACACACACACACACACACATACACACACACAGATCCTCTCAGTTTCCATCTCCCCGTCTATCAACAACAAACCCACGCAGGCTCATTTTCACAGCAAATCGCAGCACAAATCTGTAAAAGGAAAAGAGAATGTAGTGGGCGGAGCAGGCGGCCCTGCTCTGAAAATGAAGGGTAATCTTTGTTCCACTATTCTTTTCCTCATCTGTCCACGGCCCGCTCGTCCCCGAAGCCGCCACGTGAAGACGGGGGGAGCGCCTCAGGGAGCGGGGAGCGGGGAGCAGCGCTTCAGCACAGTCGCAGTGTGTAGAAGTTGTAATTAAAGAGCTAAAATAAAAAATAAAAGGCTGCGGCCGACGCTCTCCACTTAGCGAGCCTCCACAGTGTTCAGTCAGGTCCAGGCCAGGCTAATTGACGGTGTTTGGATCCAAGTCCTGAGCCACGCTTCATCTTCGTAGGACACAGGGCTGCTCCCATTGTGTGTGTGTGTGTGTGTGTGTGTGTGTGTGTGTGTGTGTGTGTGTGTGTGTGTGTGTGTACGTGTACGTACTTGTGTACTTGTACAACTTTTGCATTCATGAGTTCACTTTGCGAGCACGTGTTTCACCAAAGCAAAAACTTTCCATTGCACAAATGTGTGTGTACCGGCGGCTCCATGACAATGAGCGATGTGTAATGTGAAGGTAAGAAGCGCTGCAGGGAGTAGAAAGATATGACCGTGAAATATTTCCACGCCCTAGACGACCCAAGGTGGTGTCTTCTACGTCCGTTCAGAACTAAATGAGCGAGTACCCTTTTAAAAGTACCATCATATACAGTATTTAAATTCTCATTTTCTAATCTGTTGGTATCTATGCTGCAAAGGTGTTTGTCGGCATTAGACAACGATAGTGTATCGCAATTAAATAAATAGATGGATGAAGAAAAAGAACAAATATTGTGACAGGATTGGTCCAGTTTTAATTTAGATAACATTTCTTTTTACAATTAACACTTGAAATGATGGTGGCACTTGCAGATGACAAGGTAGTAGAAAATGTAAGCCATACTGTTTTTTATTTTAACCTCTATGCGTAAAGGGGCCCCTGGGATTCTCCCCTACGGCTGCAAACATTACAATAGTGTGGAAAACCCTTTGACCACACAACATTTCTTCACATGTTGATTTGAAGATTATCCTCCTGCCTTCTTTAATTTGTGACTTCCTGAACTGCTTCACAGTAAAAGCCACCATTAATACTATTTGAGGGAAGAGGTTTACTGTGAAGCAGCTGCAGGAGGTATGTATTACAGATGTGAAAACAGTCTCATGGCAGTGGCCTAGAAAGTAAAACAGTTGTGAAATTACAATTCTTGCTTTGTATATTGATACTGCAGTGGTCTGATTTAATATTATAAAACAATATACCAAAAATGCTGACAGTGTTGAACTGCTTGTGTTGCAAGAACACAGTACAAAGCATGTTTTTCCAGGATATAGCGTGTGTCTAACTGTGGTCTGAGTTTACTGTCTCATACCCGGTTGCCTGTCTCCCCACCCCCCACACCCCCCCCCCATCCCCCCCTCCCCTTCCTCCAGCTATGGTGTTCTGCTGTGGGAGCTGCTAACGGGAGAGGCCCCCTACAAAGGGATCGATGGACTTGCCGTCGCCTACGGAGTCGCCGTCAACAAGCTCACCCTGCCCATCCCCTCCACGTGCCCCGAACCCTTCGCTCTGCTCATGTCAGGTGGGACACGTGTTCGGAAATGTAATCGGCGTGCACCCGTTTAGGCAAAATGACTTCCAGTTCAGCGGCGTGCGAGTACTCTAGCGTGATATCAAATCGGTGTCCCCGGCACGCTCTCTCCTTCCATTTCCCCAAAGCTGGGTTGAAATTGAGAAAACACAGTGCCGTGTGTTGTTAATAACGTGGCCGCGGAGAGGAAGTGTCTTTGTGCTGCGACCTCCTTGTGCAACATGTTTGTGTTCTTCCTTTGTTCAGTTTCAGGCTGAAGAGAAATGTCACCTGGGTACTTTCTAACATGCTACCCAAAAAGTAGACACGATAACAGTCTCTCCGCTTCTCCCCGTGTCCTGATGTCTGCTGCTTGTGTTTCTAAAAAAAGAAAAAGAAAAAAGCAGATCAGCGCACAACACCACCGATAGCCACCTCAGAGGATTAATTAATTATCGGATTGGTTTTTGATCTGCTTGTAATGCAGCAAATTATGCAAAACCCCCTGCAGCAAGTTAATTAAGCATAACACTTTGAATAAGTGATCAGCTTGACTCTAGATTACGCTCACACAAGTGCCTGAAGTATGTGTAAATAAAAACGAGAGGCGTGGCGGGATACTCGTTGGGCACGGGGTGTAACGATCGCGTCGTGGAACGCCATTTGACCCTCTTTTAAGTCTTAATATTGTAATGAACGCCTGTTCATTGAAATGTGCCTTTTTTTTCCCCCAATGCAAAACATGTGAGTCTGTGTGTGTGTGTGTGAGTTACTTCCTGCTTTCAGGTCCCTTGATTCTAGAAAACTAAAAAGAAGTGAAACTGCTGGAAAAGGTGAATTGGGTTGAATATGATATCAGATTTTTTTTCCACTCGTTTTAAGGAAGCGACTCAGTACCAGACTAAATAACCCTCTATTTTTTTCCAATGTATAGCTGCTTGATATCCATTTTGCTCTGCATTGGTCCTCTACTTCCTTATTTCTATTATCTTTCTATTATTTGTGTGTGCTGTAGAGAGCGTAGTAGTAATAACCCTGTATCTGTAGTGCTGCAGTACAGACCCTGGTGACTCACTATATGTGTGTGTGTATGTGTGTGTGTGTGTGTGTGTGTGTGTGCGTGTGCGTGTGTGTGACAGAGTGCTGGGACCAGGACCCCCACCGCAGACCCAATTTCAGCTCCATCCTGGCCCAGCTCACGGCCCTGGAGCAGCAGGTGAAGGAAGAGATGCCACAGGAGTCCTTCCACTCCCTGCAGGAGGACTGGAAGCTGGAAATCCAGGACATGTTCGATGAACTCCGGGCTAAAGAGAAGGTAGGAGGCCGTGATTGAGTAGAGTAACCATCTGTGTACCTCTTTTTATTCATCCATTCATTTGGATCAAAATAAACCCGCACAAAACTGATTTTCATCCATGTACGTTCAAGCAATTTTGCCTCAAAGAAAACTCATCAAATGACTTACTATGAAAAATATAAAGTAATTTAAAGGGCAAGTGTGTAGTATTTCAGAGAATCTATTTGCAGAAATTAAATATGATATCCATAACTCTGTTTTCATTAGTGTGTAATCACCTGAAACTAAGAATCGTTAGCTTGGAATGAGCCCTTCATATCTACACAGGGTGAGGGTCGTCTTCACGGAGTCCTCCATGTTGCATCGCCATGTTTCTACAGTAGCCGAGAACGGACAAACCAAACGCCGGCTCTAGAGAGGGCCTTTCACGTTTTCAGGTTGCCTCAAGGCCACCGTAGTTCTCCAACATGCTTGTGACATTTTGAAACTTGGAGTTTCGATATTATGGCCGTCGCCATCTTGGTTTTTTGCAACCAGAAGTGACACGACAGGGTGAAGTACAATCAAACCCTGAGTAAGACATTTTTAGGCGACCAAAATGTTACAATGAACTGAAACAGGGTTAAAGTTGTAAGACGAAAACACGGACGACTCCCATACTGGACAAAGCCGTGGTAGCGACCTGTCAATCACAAGGTAGCCCCGCCCTAAAGCATATCCTGCTTTAGGGTCTATTTTACTCTAAACCGCTAGATGCCACCAAAGCCGATACACTGTACCTTTTAAAAGGCATAGCAAGCCAAGATATTGTTAATAGATATAAATAATAGCTATTCTTGCTACCCTTACACAAAGAAACAAAAACAAAGTTTGATTTTATTTTGCAAAAAATAGAGAGAATAAATCTGGTATCTCGCAGGACTGTAATAAACCCGTCTAATCATTTCATTATATATAATATATAATATAATATAATGATTGGACGGGCTACCTGCCTGTCTACCTGTGTGCACTCTTTGCAAGCTGCTAGCTTAACAGCTGTGAGACATTAGCCATGTTTTTTGTTTACGGTCATTATGATCATTTTAGGGGAGTGGCTTCGGAGGGAGTCAACCTTTGGAGCTAGTGCCGTTAGCCACACATTGAAAATGAGTTAATTTTAAAAAATCTAGCATACTTTCACTAATGTTACCTAATCAAGCTTTAATGTAGGATTCAAGAAGTAGAGGCGCATACATACACTCCAACTTTTTAATTTGTGCCGACGCCTTCAAACACGAATCTGTGGAACATCGAATCGAATATCAAGTTGTCAAGCTGTGAGTCCTCTTGCCATTAATGCTCTCAAAGATTTCATTGCATACTAACCCCTCAGCGGCTCATTTCACACTGCAAACCTCCGTCACACACGATTGGCACGACCTGCTCCGATTTGAGAACCCCTCCTCGTCTCTTTCCTCCAACCCGTCCCCCCTCCGCCATCAGGAGCTGCGATGCCGCGAGGAGGAGCTGAAGCGAGCGGCCCTGGAGCAGAAGTCCCACGAGGAGTTCCTGCGGCAGCGCGAGCAGCAGCTGGCCCAGTGGGAGCAGGACGTGTTCGAGCGCGAGCTCAGCCTCCTCATCCTCCACCTGAACCAGAACCAGAACCAGGAGAAGCCCAACGTCAAGAAGAGGAAGGGCACCTTCAAGAAGCACAAGCTCAAGTGCAAGAACGGCGAGAAGATCAGCATGCCTCAAGGTGTGTGTGTGTGTGTGTGTGTGTGTGTGTGTGTGTGTGTGTGTGTGTGTATGTGTGTGTGTGTGTGTGTGTGTGTGTGTGTGTGAACTGTTTTTTGAATCGTTCTGTCACAAATCTAACTACTAGCCGGATTGTGTCAGCCAACGGTGTTGACGAGAAATTCCATTTCAAGGGCCATTACTGGCTCAGTCTCAAGAAGCAGCAAAAACAACAACAGGCACAGAAAAAAAATCCAAGAGAGCAGCGAGGGAGAGAGTTTTGTGGTGCAACTGTAATTTTGTAGCTCGGCTTTGCTGAAGGTTCCTATCAGGACAGCACTTGTTTAGGTTTGAAGGCTGATTTTATTTAATGTTTTTAAAAAATTAGGCTGCAGATTTCCTCCTTTTTACTTTCATTTCCAATTTTGAAAACCCCTTGCCCTGAGACAAATTCCAAACCATCGTTAGACATTTAGGTGGCTAAAGGTGGAGCTCAGGTTTACACTGACCAACACACTCCTGTGTCATACTCAGCTGGCTGCTGCTCCTCATGCATCCTCCTCTATCGTAAAGTCACACAGCCTGCTGCAGTTCACATCCAGTGTGTTTCAATGTGTGTGTGTGTATGAGTGTATTTTAGGCAGAGCAAGCATGCGTAAATACATTGTGTGTGTGTGTGTGTGTGTGTGTGTGTGTGTGTGTGTGTGTGTGTGTGTGTGTGTGTGTGTGTGTGTGTGTGTGTGGTTAGGCCTTTCCCAGCAGCAGCAGGGCGGTGATGTGGTGGTGGTGGTGGGGTGGGGTTGATGAGAGGGGAGCGTGAGCCAACCACGCCTTGTTACATCCTGTCTATGGATACACTGCTGGCTGGCCTCTCTCTCTCTCTCTCTCTCTCTCTCTCTCTCTCTCTCTCTCTCTCTCTCCCTCCCGCACCCTTTCTCTCGCTCTCTCTGTATCCCTCCCACACCCTTTCTCTCGCTCCTCTCCTCTCCTCTCTAGCTCCCTAGTCTCTAACTATCTACTGTCTGACTCCCTTTCTTTTGTCTCTTCCTCTCTCCACCAATATTATCATTATTCTTTTTTTTTTTTCATCGTGTGTTGCTCTTGCTCTTTTTCTTTATGCTGTGGTGAAAGACGAAGTGAAGCTTTGCGGTTGCATCACACATTTTCTCAGTCCAGTTAACATTTACACAATATTAGCTTCTTTTGCCAGCTAGCAAGTACTAGCTAATGCTGGTAGCTAATGCTACGAGTAAATGAGCAAATTACACTTATTCACACGCTGGAGTTACTGAATTTATTGCCTTGAATTTATAATTTGGGCAATTGATGTCAGACCTCGTAATTAATTAATGACCTCAAACGAATAGTGATATCTCCTTTGTTTCATTTGTTGGTGCCTTCTTGACACTCACTATAGACAACTTCAGGTTTCTGCAAGTAAAAAGAGCCATCTTTGATATCCCTTCAATAGAAGTCAATAAGTCATTTAAAAACGTAATTTAGTCATTCGAGGGCACTAACCGTTAATTAAAAGGGAAAGAATTACCTATTACCCTATTTCTGGGTACAAATTACAGATTTAGGGAAGAAAATGGATACAATATATTCATTGGAGGTAATTGTTCTTAATTTGAGTGTATAAATGACTAATTTAATTAATAATGTATTAGATTAGATTTCCCTCCTGATGCCCACCAAGTAGTGAAGCTCATTATTAGCAGTGTAGCTTGCTACTGCTGCTACATGCTATTAGTTACTGCTAGTGGCTAATTGCTCATACATATACACATACACATACATACATACATACATACATACATACATACATACATATATACACATACATACATACACACATACATATATATACACATACATACAGTACATATACACACATACATACATATATACACATACATACACACACACACACACATACGTACATACATACATACATACATACATACATACATACATACACACATACATACATACATACATACACACATACATACATACATACATACATACATACATACATACATACATACATACATACATACACACATACATACATACATACATACACACATACATACATACATACATACACACATACATACATACATACATACACACATACATACATACATACATACATACACACATACATACATACATACATACATACATACATACATACATACATACATACATACATACATACATACACACATACATACATACTACAAGGCTCCTGAAATCTGCTTAGACCGCTAAGGTTTACGTAGAGAAACAGCATTTGTTACCTGAGAACATGTATTACACTGAATTTCCACTGCCATTAAAGTCCCCACAGGCTGTTCTAGAGAACTAAGGAATAAGGAATTGTTGCAACCTTACAAGTCCAGAATGTATGAATGTAAAGTAGAGGGAGGAAACTCCAAACTTGTGCGTGTATTTTGTGTCTGCCATCCAGGTGGTCTAACATCTGTCGCGTGTGTGTCTGTGTGTTGCAGATTTCATCCACAAGATTACGGTGCAGGCTTCCCCGGGCCTGGAGAAGAGGCGGAACTCTCCTGATCTGGGTTCGGGCTCCTCGCCCTCCTTCGGCCCACGTTTCCGTGCGATCCAACGTGAGTGAGCTGCTTATTCCCCCTTTTTGGATGAACACGCAGGTGTACGTGTGTGCTTCCAGAGACATTCGGGAAAAAACTAAGAATGTGGGATCGCTCGCCTTCCTGCACGCACACACACAGACTTTGTTGCAACATTACGCCTCTTCCAAATTCTCTCCTTTCATGTGCTCTCAACCACCCACTCGTCCTTTTTGTCTTCCCATGTTTCCCTCGTTGGCCCCCTCTCTCTCCCCCTCCATGCTTTACCACTCTCTCTCTCTCGCTCACACACACACCCTTTTCCCTTTTCCACTGTCCAAATATTATCTGACTTCCTCCCAGCGGCTCAGCACTTCTCAGCAGCTTTTTTTCCCACTGCAGCCCTGCTCTACTCCCCCCCCCCTCACCCCCTTCCCCCTTTGCCTGCAGTTTCCTCATTGCTCCAGCGGGGGGAGCCATTGAGCTGCATTTTCCAGGCAGAAGGAGTCCACAGTTTTATATGCATGTAGTGGCTACAGTGCGGTTTACTGAATTAAAAATACGCAGGGAGGAATTCATTGCTCCAGTAGAAGGAGGTTGAGAGGGGGTTGCAGCAGCAGAGATTTACAATAGTCTTCTGCTTGTCAGGCTCCCAGACAAACGCCCTGAGATCGCTTCCCTTCGGAGGGAAATTGTAGCCAGTGGGTCACGGGGCGTCTGAACAAAACCCCAAAAGGAAATTTGTGGTGTAGCAGCAGTTAGTGAAAGGGATTTTTCTCTTCTAAACAATTACCCAGAGGAGGGGGGGTTGACATAAAAAGCACAAATTGTAGTGAAACATTTATTTGTAAAAGTGGTTAGTAAATCTAAAACATCTGCCAGCTTCTCTTATTCATCCAGTCGAGGGCTGATTTTCTTTACTTGCTAATGACTTTCCTTAATGACTACCACTAAGCCATGAGTGTGTCTGTCATTAAAATGTGTTTAGTGGGTATTTATGCTTGCCCTCTCAGTCGCGAGCAGTGATATATTGCTCGGGCCTCCCTGACTTATTTGTCTAGAGAACCACCAAATTGATTTGCATTAGTCCACAGAGTTCTGTTCGACAGGAACTTTTGTTCTGTTAATACAAAGGAGTACAGGAGGGCACAATGAAACCTACAGAGTGATCGTCTCAGAAGTGACTTCTCTCATTGTGCCCTGTTCCACTGAATTGGATCCCAAGAAAATAAAACCGTGCCCTATTTTTCAGGGACTTTTTGAACTCTGGGATTGTAGGAGTTAGCATTTTTAGCATGTCAGTATGCTGGCAGACGTGCTGGCAGACGTGTGGATATCGCTACACTCATTATTTTTTTCTGTCTGTGGGGGGCCGGATTAGTGTTGGTTCTTGAGCTTCTCTCTTATTCCTATTCCTCGTTCCAGTACCTGAGGTATAGAATTCTCTACATTTTTGTCTAATGATGTGAAATGCTAACCTTTTTAGCGACGTAGCTCTAGCGATGGCGGGGTTGGTCGGTCAGTCGGCACCTCAACGATGTTTCAATGGATTGGGATGGAGTTTGGTAAAGACATCCACGGTTCCAAAGGGGATGAATCATACAGAGTTGCTGATGCTCCAAATTTTCCCCTAGGTCAGGGTAAAAAAAATCTTCACTCATCCAGAGAAATAGCTCAATTTTCACCCGAGGGATGGTAGCAAACGTTGGTACAGACATTCATGTCCCCCTTAGGATGAGTTGTAACAACTGAAGTGATTTTGGAGCTAGACCCACAAAACTAATGACTATTGAAAGCCTCACAGGGTTTGACGTTTTTCAGGAATCTACTTTCCCAAAGCCCAATTAGTTTTATTTATTAGCAGTTACCGAATGACACCGAAGACGAAAGTTAATTGTCATGTTTAATTTTTATTCAAGTAAATTAATCTGGACTTTTGCCCAATTCCTCTAATGCTACCCAACGAAACTCCTTTTTCCAGGATAATTGAAACGCTGGCCTGTGCTCCAGCTCATAAACTCTGTCTTTACCTGCTGAGTGCCTGATTGCTACTGAGCATGTGCAAATCTCAACTCCCCTAGCTAGCTCCCCAATAGCTCCTTAGCTATTTCCATCATCAGCGCCGAAAAAAAACAACCCAGATGTGTTAAATTCTTTTTTTACCGCTTGCCTGATCGGGTAAATCTAGATTTATTAGCCAGGACGTGGCCGTGTACTTAAGCAGGCAATCCTCATTATTGAGCTCTGCCTCAGCAGCACTTTGTGTTTAGTAACATTTTGCTCATTTAAGATGGTGAACATGGGAAACATAAACCTGCTAAGTGTCAGTTCCACATTGCACACCTTCGTACTTCACACTACTTTAGCGTGACTCAAAATCACACAATGACGAGCAATATTTATTACGCCACATGCAGTCTTATTATCAACACGGGGCAGAAGAGGAAATCGTGATTATAAACACACACAAAAGAAAGAAAAAAACATCCCATCAACAGCACATGATGACATTAACAGTGACACGTTGCAAAAGGAAAATGGGTTTGAAGAGGAAAACGCTGGGAAAGAGCTTGCTGAAATTGCAATGCTGTCACTCAAACCTGACCTCAGTGCTTGCTTTGAAAACATTGTGCTGGAGAGTGAGAGGCAGAGTGCATCAGCCAGGACCCCAGTGTGGCAGACAGTCAAAAGGAAATAATACCACACGTCCTTTCAGAGAGCATATTTACCTTTCCCCAAATCTGAAGCGGAAATGAAATGACATGAATCAGGGCGGAGTCAAAACCCAGTGAAACCAAACCGTCGGTTTAAAGTTCCCCTCCCTTCATGGCATTTGTGTTACATTCCGCTTTTGTCTCTTCTTTTGACAAACATGCCAGGTGTTATTGTTGCGACGCCTCCATAAGGCCTTCGGAAGGGTGTGATGGGGTCTATGTGTCGGGGGGGGTGGGAAGCCTAGCATATAGTGCACACGGCGCATGTCAATGAACGATCGCGCGGTGCTCTCACACACTTCGCATTAGCAGCGTGAGCCAGTTGGCGGGAAGAGACGCGCTGCCAGCGCCTGGGTGAAGCGTGTGAAAGGCAGTTGAAATCCCAACTTTTTATTAGCACTCTGCACCTCCTCTACCGTCTCTTCCCGAGGGACAGGGGACGGGGGCCTTTTTAAAAATGCACACCTCATTTGGATACAGCTAAGTGGTATGCATACTGATATTTCATTTTTCTCTTGTTTTCTCCCTTTTTCTCCCACAGTTAGTCCCAGTGACAACAGCAGGTCGTTCGGTCTGAGCCCAGTCTGGCCCCTCGAGGCCCCTTCTCATAAACAAGCCAATGGAGACCTGAGGTTGGGCCACCACTGGAGGCCCCAGAGCCCGAAAAGTCCCAAGAGCCCCAAAGTCCTGCGCCTCAGTCCCCAGGAAAGCAGGTACAGCAGCACTTTTCTTTGACAAGTAAACATTTAAAAAGAAATTGGATTTGATCACGCTCCACGTAATTCATTACCATGCTTGAATATTTTTGAATTTTCTTGGCGCTGTCAGTCTGTCGATGAGGGCCAAGCTCCTGGAGTCAGACAGCAACGTGAGGGGGGAATCCAAGGATGACTTTGAGGAGTACAGACCCTCCGCGCCAACCCCTCCCCCGGCTCAGAACGGTATGTGACACCCACCTTCACCGGCTTAACCTCCAGCCGCAGATCTTCCATTAGCCACTGTTTAAACTCACACTGTCATGACTGTGAATTATGCATAACAGCTAAATGAATAATAAATGGCTCGTCTCTTTCTCTTTCTCCTTCTCTGTCTCTTTATAACTTAAAAAAAACTACGTTTTTTCTTTCTGCAGGCTCCTCGGTGAAGGACAGCCTGCGGCTTCCGCTACCTCATCGAGACTCGGCCAGCGAGGAAGGGTGTTCCTCCCCGGCTGGCTCCCCCAGGCCAGAGAGGAGGTCCCTCGGTGGCCTCGTTAAGAGCACCCACCAGGCCCTGCTGGGCGGGGGCTCCCTCCTGGCCTCCATAGCACTGGGTCGCTGCCTGGATATTCCCCCAAGGGTGCCCCCTCGAACTAACCTCCCATCCCTAGAGGGCCACACCCCCTCCGAACCAGAGATCTCCGGCCCCATGCCCCTCATTTCAGACCCCCCAGTGGTGGACGATCTCATCACCTTGTCCCCTTCCGAGCTGCTCCCCAGACCGCTTTTGGATTTAGCTCTGCAGTACCAAGAACTGAAGCCCCTGCCCCTGACGCCGCCTCCGCCGAACCCCCGCGAGAGGAGCAGCCACCGGATGCCACACAGTCCGCATTGCCCCAGGAACCCCCTGCAGCATGGCAAGGCCAGCCCGGGGGAGTGGACCCCAAGTCCCCATGCCACCAACGGGGAGCTGGCCTCTGAGGCCTGGGAGCACAAAGCTGACCGGAGGAGGAGGTCCAGCCAAGGCCTGCACGCCTCTCAGCTAGGTCAGTCTGACACCTTCACCTTAAAGGGGCCACACCACCCATTTTAAAAGTCAATGTCACTTAATTCACACATTTTAAATTACAGTCTCCTCTCCAAATTGGATCCATGATTTGGTTTTTAATTTATTTCCATTATTCATCCGCATTTCCTCAAGAGCACTAAGCATGTTTTTAGGAGGCCCCCCACTGTAATTGGATCCAACCTTGAATATTGTACCTTTTCAGCATGGCAATGTTCCCTTCACAGTTTTTGCAGAATAATTATTGTACCTTTTTTTTTTTTTTTTTTTTAGCAAGATCATTTTTGGCACAAGGGAGGCTTCGATGCGGCACAAGCTTTTTTAATTTACATCAAAGCTCGTCTTCAGCTATTTGCATATCTCAGCTACCAGCTGCCCCCCCATACTTCACTGCTAATACTTGCTAAACAAAGCTAGCATCCAATCTTCTTTTGTTTTTCCTCACTCAAGCCAGGGTTTTCTTTTATTGCACAGTTGGAGATGAATGCAAAACATCCGGGGGGCACAGCTGAGGTCATGCAGACAGAAAGTGCTGGATTCAAAATTGCTAATAATCTATTATTGACTTCAGCACCACCACGGTGTCAACTCTCTCTGGCCAGATAGTTTGGCTGGAGCTCGGCAGTTTCTCTTGGGTGTATTTGCACTCCAGATCCAGCACATTTTCACACAGAGGCATGTCAAATGTGTGCTTAAATGCCGTGTGTAAAGGGACACACGACACAAGATCACATTCAAGAGGGATTAGCATTTATTCCCACCCTTAAATTACATGGGAAAATAGATGTTGAGTTCCTAAAGGGCTTATTTGTACTTTTGTTTGAATTCATGTCAGTGTCATGCTAGCAGAGAGGATCTGCACACCGCGTTCATCTACTGTACGGCACATTCACATGTCTCTCCCAAGGACTAATATGCATTTCTTAGAAGCACCGACACGGTTTAGAGCCGTAACGACGGAGGCGTGGGTATTGGTTGTTTTAAGAGCGAGTGGGCTTTACGAGGGCTTTAAGAGTGCCCTCTGGTAACGTTCCACACACTATATCTGCTCCGTTTGACTCACAAAGCCTTGGCTGCTCCACAGAGACGTTCTCACCCCCCCGCCCCCCGCCCCCCAGGTACCGCGCAGACACAACCGTAATCTCACGAACCTCATGCGCTCATTACAACGGGGGCGCAGAGGTAAAAAGCCACACATAATGAAACAGGAGGTGTTGTACCTAATCATCTGACTATGTCATCTTATTGACTGCCACGCGGCTGCTGGCGGTCGAACGTGCGCTTGAAAGAGACGTGCGTTCTCCGTGCGCTCGCATGTGACTCCTGATGGCTCCTTCTTGTCATCCGAGTGGCCGAGGCGCCTCGGAGAGGTGCCGTTGATGTAAATAACGCCATTTGGCAGACACATCACATTTGGAAATAGCAAATGTTCACTCAAGCTGATTCATTCTGAGTTTAATGTTCTTGTCAGTGCTAATTTACACTTGCTGTTGCAGCTCTGTCAACTAGTTACACAGCGCCATGTTATGCTTAATTTAGACTAATTGCATCAACATTCTGTGCTGGTGACTGTTCCATTTCTTATTGCAACAATAATGTGCCACTTTCGTGGTTCTGTTGGCATCAATTTCATCTCGCAGGTTTCTGTGTTTTGCAGAATACGAGAAGGCAAATGCTAATTTAAGATTGGAGAGGAGCGCATGAAAGATCAGCAGGGCAACACTGCAGCGGCTTGAGAGTTTATCTAATTTGCAGATTAACAATTAAAGCCTCCTCCAAGCGAGACAGTGAAGTAGAGGCCGATGAAGACGTTCAATATGTTGGACAGTCAGCCTTTCGCTGAAATTGTGTCTTTGTTAAAAGCACTACCTCACGGATTTTCGACGTAAAGGTCAATTTAGTTGTTGTACCACTCAGCCTGTAAAAACTGTTATTTAATGTCTTCTGTGGCTCTGGAGGAGAAATCCAAGAAAAGAAACCTGATATTTTGAGAAAGGCTTGAGACTTGAAGTATTTCACAGAAAACCTGTGTTATAAACTGGGGGAGTTTGAAAGAGGGGATTTAACAGGTAGGGATGGTCCAACGAAAGATTGTCTTGGGTTGCACTATTGGAAATGTAGGTACCAGAATTTTAAAGCTGGACTCATACTAGGGACTAAAAGTCAGAATATCTTGTTGTCCACTGCTTCTATTTGACGTCTGTTTTTCAACCTTGTGAGATACTAAATGCCCCCCTAATGTTTTTTCTCTCTGTTCCTTCCAGTGTTGGACCTGCCCTTGTGCCAAGACACACAGGACTCTGATGACAAGCCTTCAGTGTCCTTGTCTCTCCACCCTAACCCTGCCCTCTGGAGCCCCAAAACCCCCCGCCTGGAGGTCACCGTCATCCCCCGGCCCCGACCGTCCCCCATCCGCCCCCGCATCGATCCCTGGAGCTTCATCTCGGCAGGTGGCGTGAACTCAGGTGGTGCCCGCAGCCCACATCGCTTGGACATCAACCCTCTGGGCTACCAGCCCTCCCCTACCAACCCTTTCACCAACTGTGACCCCTTCCCCTCACCGGACTGCGACCCGTTCGCCCTCAAGGCTGACCCCTCGAGCGGCTCGGACACGGCTTCCCCCTTCGACCCCTTCTCGGCGCCCTTTCCCACCTCCCGTTCTGCCCCGTGCTCCACTAACGGCTCACCCACGCTCCCCTCGTTACGCAGAGCGCCCCTCAGCCCGGCTGACTCGCCCCTCATCGACCTGGGCTGGGCAGCCTGCAGCAAGCCCCTGGATGGCACCAAAGAAAGAGCTCACCCCCGTAAGACACTGGGGCTCAAGCCCTTCAAGTCCCCAACGCAACTCAGAGACGATAGGTTCTAAACCTGTGCCCATGGCCGTAGTTTCTATCATAGCAACACAATCCTGGAACCTTTTTACTGCTTAGCGAGGATTTGGAATCTTTTAAAAAAAAAATGCACAGCCATCACTCAACCCACTGAGGGAAGTCCCCCAATGGGAGCCCCAATCATTGCAGGTCCTTTTTTATGCGAGCCTCCTGTTTCGGAATCCAGAAAGCCAATAAAAGGTGGTACATTGGATGGTGAGATAGCTGCCTTTGAACCAAAAGCTGGTGCCCATTTCATTCCCCCCTCTCTATCTTGGTTTCCCTATCCCTTTGAAGGAGCAGAACACAGATCACTAGTCCCATCTTCAGATTCTATCAGACTCCTCATATCACCTTCTTTCATCTCCCCCTGCCTTTGAAGCATTGTGACAATGCAGAGGTGGATAAGGCGACTTGCACAGCTTCATCTGCCTCTACCTCTCTGCAAACTGAAAGCATTCAGGACAATGGGAAATTAGAGTGCCGTACTTTGTGAAGTGTTTTTAGCATATATCTTTTCAAGATTTCTTGAATGGTTATTCTGGTGCGTAGGGAAGATGCTATGAATTTGGCTTAAATTTGAAAATCAGCTTAGCATTGCTGTGGAGGAAAATATCGTCTGCGTGTGCGTGCGTGTGTGCATGCATGTATGTCTAGACTCATTGTTCAAGGAAAGCTTACTGTTTTTTTTTTTAAACAGCATCTGCCTGTTGCATTATGGGAGAAAGCACTGGGTATTCCAGGCCACTCACGAAATCCAAGACAAATCCATGACCCAGACATTCCACTTGGAAGCAGATAAAATTCCAATCACATTCCCCTTGAAATGCCAGGGATTGGACAGATTCATTTGGCTGGCGGGCGACACAGCACAGGAAACAGGACGGGGGGCGGGGCGGGGGGGGGCCTCTACATTCCCTTTATATGCCAAAGAATGCCACTGTGACAGTGTCAGAAATAGGACAAAGGGTGTTTGCAAATACATTGTTTTTACCAGTGCCAGATGGGTGGGGTTGGAAACATTGGACAGTACAGAGAAAGCTGAGAGAATCACAGATAGTATTTAAACATAACTCTTAATGTACTTTTCTGTGTCTATCTTCTGTAATATCCTCCAGGCTGTCTCATCACTACCCGTCTGATGCTGTAGGGAAGGTTCAACCAAATACTTTAAGTATTTGCAAATACTACAATACGTCTGTATGGAAGCTTCACTCAATACTTTATTTATTTGTACGGTCCACCAGAGTAGTAGTAGCCTCGCAAAGCCAGTCAAATGTCTTAGACCACATGATTGACACTTCTCTCCTTGACTTGATTGGAGGAGTGCTTGCACAGCTGTCATTGGTTCCCCCTTCCAGATCTTGAACTAGGGAAACCATTGTGGTTGTCCCGGAAATCTTAATCCTGAAATTATCCACCAAATTTAATTTTTGTAACAAAATGTGAGCAAGAACAGGATGCGAACGTTCAAACCCATGCTACATTTTACCCATGTAAAATTCTAAAGGAATAATTTGGAGGAATTTTGGGGAACACACTTCTTTATTGTCCAGAGTGAGATGAAAAGATTGATACCTCACTCATATCGGTCCGATCAATATGAATATGTTAGCCTAGCTTAGCATAAAGACTGGGAGCAAGGCGAAACGGCTAGCCTGACTCTGTCTGTAAATTCCCCTTAAAGCACCTCTCTTATTAATAAATCACATATTTTTTGTTTAATAGGAGGTGGCCAGGCAACCTTAAGAAGTCACTGTTTCCAGCCCAGAAATAGGCATGTAGCCCCCAGAAAACCACAACCAAGTGTTTTTTTGTTGTTGCACAGATTAAACAAAAACGATATAACTTGCTGATTAGTGAGTTTAAGAGGTAGATTTTATTCTTTTTCGACAGAGCCAGGCTAGCTGTTAGCTTTGTTCTAAGCTAAGCTAACCATCTAAGCGTTGGTGCATCAAAACATTCACTGATTACTTACATACCTAGTCCGGCTCAATCAAACCTTGACCTTGGGAGATGTAGGCTTGGCTTTGCGAGACTAGAGTAGCAGGGCTCCTAAACTCTTGTCCCTCCTATTTAGTTTTTGTGTTTTAAAAATCCATCCCAAACCATTTTGACATTGCAAAAAAGATCCTGTAGGTTCCTGTGAATAACTGTGATGTCATGTCACGATACTTCCAGAATAGATAGAGCAGAGAAGTTCAACATTGAACAATAACACAGAAAGAAATTAATTGTAGAGAAGCTGGAAAATCTATTTTTCCACCAACAGCAGTCTCAACGGACCGGAAGGCACTGGAGCAACAACTTGCCCTTTCACTCGTGGTTCACGATCATTATCATCACCGATCATTCTCCATACTAAATGCTCAGGCACTTTCTCCTGGATTTTTTATACTATGCATCCTGTGTACGGCGTGAGCCAGGTTGAGGGAAAGTGGCCGCAGCAACAAATACTTCCTCGCAAAATAACCCCTGCAATTGGTTGGACATCGCAGACAGTATCCAATTATTATTATCCCATAATTTAGTCAGCTGGTCCTTTAAGCATGTGGTACCATGATTAGAGTAGGTCAAGCTCGTAAGCAACTGAAAGAGACCCACGTACACATGGCGCAAAGTGGCCCTGTTGCCCACGTCTTTGCCGGAGCATTGCGAGGCACAAATACCGTAGTGATGGGTCTTCATCACTGACACCGTGTCATTGGAGGACAATATCGGCTTTGTTCGGAGGAAGAGTGAAAACCTTGTCTCCAAAGAGGAAGGCTTTGTGATTAGCCTAATAATCCTTCTGACGAACAGAGGAGGCTGATAGTGATAATTAGCCTCTTGATAAGAGCAGAGAGCATTAACAAAGCGTTCAGATATTTGGTTAATTAAATCCCCCCCCGACGTTACGTGAATGCCCCGCGTCCTCCTCACAAGGTATTTTGAGTTGCTTCCTGCATCAGCTTACGTCTCGATTTTATTTTTATTTTTTATACAGAAAGTTTCAAAGACGGGTTCGACTGTCTTTTCTCTCTGTTGCCACTGGCCCCTCAGCTGCTGCCCGGATAAAAACTTCACCGTCAAGTCTGACCTTTATCGACGTCCTTCACCATCATGTGATAGGGGAGATTTTCTCTTCTTACTCCTACTCCTTTGCTTCCTTCTTCTCGGGAACGTTTTCTTGAGGGCAGTCTTGTCCTGACACTGCAGAGCATTCGATTCACCAACAGCCAGATTTCTGTCCAAAAAAAGAAAAAAGAAAAAGGCATTTGTTCTAGGACAGAGTCCATTAACTGGGGAGTGCTCATTTTACAGACGCAATTGAATTTGTTTGAAATTGAAAGGGGAACTTTATTGAATATTTCTATTGCACCTTAATGCGTCTGTTCATCATCTTCTGGACATCCGAGTAATATTCCACAGTAACAAAGAGACTCGTAAAAGTCTCAGTATGCTTCAAACAAACTTGGTTGCACAATGTGTCGTCCATACACTTCTAAGGGCAAACGTTTTTATGGCCGTTCCGGTTGAAGATGGGGGTGAAGAGCCTTTGGTCAAAGAGATTGTTGAGACAAAAGTTAGACCTCCTGATCTGAAAAGTGAAGCCAATGCAAAAAGTATCGTGAACCTGCATTCTTTCTAATGGCCACCAGGAAGCGACTCCTCAAAAAGAAGTCTGGTTGTATAGAAGTCTATGAGAAAATGACTCTACTTCTCTCTTGATTTATTCCCTCAGTAAATGTTGTAAACATGAGTTTATGGTCTCAATCTCTAGTTTCAAGTCTTCTTCAATACAGCATGATGTTCATTTAGTAAATTATGGTCCATTTAGAGTCAAACAGACCATAAAGCAGGGTATGCTTTAGGGCGGGGCTACAAGGTGATTGACAGGTTGCTGCCACGGCGTTTTCACGGGTGCATTTTGCTGACACGTACCGTTAATGAAAGAATACATTCAATTCTCTGCAAACAGCAAGTATATAAAGTTTGATGTTGACCTCAGATCCAATCAAACATCTCGCCTGTCATCACCTGACCATGAGCCCTGGGGCTCCTCCTTCCCGGTGTGCGGAAGTTGGAGGTTTGATGTCGGGCGTTTCTCCCTCAGCAGCGCTCCCCACCTTCCCTCGCCCTCCCGTCCCCACCACTAACATTCTACCGACGTGATAAGTGATGAGCCATTGCCTCGTCTCTTCTGTGTCAACACACAAAGCCACAAGAGCTATCCTGTGAAAGTCATTAGGCCTGGGTGGCTGTTATTGTCAACGGAGCGCTGTGAGGAGAAGTGATACATGAAGGAAATGGAGATGATGGAAACGTCTGGCAGATTATTTCTGTCACAAATGCCGTGTGCGTGTCAAGTATCCACTTCGACCTGCCACTCATGTCGGGTCTGTGTGTTTGTGGCCTGCCAGACTTTAATTTTCCATCAGACCTGATGTTGAGAAGTGTTGCCTGCCGCTCCCCCATCTAGCTTGAGCACGTTTAGTAATTTATCATGAAATATGACTTGTAGTAACAGCAGCCACTGTGCTTTTTAACGTATGATTAAGATATAGTCCGAGTGGGTTTCCTCTTGGTGGTTAATTTGATGTTGGAATACTTCAATCGTATTCGTATGAAACCTGAATTGACAGAACTCTTGTTTGGTAGCTTTTGTGGACATGGACGTCCGATATTTGGTTTTGGATGTCAGATTTGGGAACCGTGGCTGCCACTCCTCTTCCCCAGCTGACAGAAAGCGCTGATGAGTTGTTTGTGACGCTTGGCACTTCCAGGCATCGCCCCATCCGTCATTGCAAATCAGCGCCCCGGAGCACTAACTGACAGGGGACGATGGAAGTGAATTCTCTGCAGGAGGGAGCGCCATCGGGCCACCGGTGATCCACTCTCAGCCCCGCAGTGGCGCCTGAGCAGACATGATTTGGCGATCTTAATTCAAAGTTCAAGCTCAGACCATTGCCCCTAATCAGTGAATGGCAAATGGTCAATACATTACATGAATAAAAGCTAATGAGACGGCACAATGGCGGAGCCCAAGGCTGTGACCCTCATCACGCCCGAGAGGCTGCTTGTGTGTGGGTTGTGTTATAAAGCTGAAAAATCAGAGCCATTATCCAGAGGAAGAAAAAAACAAAAATGTCGCGAGTTAGCCATTTGCTGGCTTCGTGAAGGGTAACAGTGGAACACGTGACCTTATGCAACCATCCGTCAGCGTTACACTCACACATAAAGCTTAATTTGGCTTCATAATCAGTGAATATGTTTACATGCATACTAATTATTTCATTTACCCTTATGATTCAAATGAAATCCCATTGACTCGTTTGAACGCCTGAGTCCTATCCCGATATCTCCAGAGTAACAGAGTCCAGTGTGCGTGTGAACCCGTCTCTGGCGCTTGACTTTAAGGAAGTCGAGTCAGGAGGGGAATGTACTTTCTAAATTGCTGCGGCTTCACTTAAGTCATGTTTTCTCTCCTTCACGGTTACTGAGGAAATTGGAGGACGGAGGGGAACAACGCCGTCTGAACACGTGTCACATTTATTCCATTGATGAAATCTCACCTCGGCGGGTCAGTGGAGAGGAAATTCTGAAACGGCAAAATAGATGGCCTGGCATTTCCAGCGGCTTTCACCCCATTTCCCTGTGCTGCCATTGCTTGCTTGTGTTCAATTAAGTGGAGGTTACAAATGGAGCTGGTTATCGGCCTCGTTTCGGTCGTCTTACAGCCAGCCGTCAGCGCCAGGGACACATCGTTGCTCTTTCTGGCTCATATTAAGTGAAACACCTGCCCAGGCCTTTGTTTGACATTAACAGGCCGAGACCAAATGATCAAATATGACCTTCCATTGACTGTACAGGAATTGCACATCCCAATAGGGATGTGGACTAAAGCCATGTCTGCGAGAGGCGTTGGCAGGTGCGTCAGCTAATGCTTGGTCTCTCAAAGTGTGAACATTATTCCTAATTCTTTTCAGTCTGTGCGTCCAAGGTCACCATCTGCTGTCCTTTTTCTTTTTTAACGAAAAACCCAATGAATGAGAGCCACGAAAGAAGCACCAATTTGTGTCCAAGACCAAGGCTGCTGCTTTCTTTAGCAAAATAAACATGGGGTTTTATCTATGAGGTTATTCATAGATAAACCTCCCATCCCCCTCCACTCGACAGCCCCATAGTCGTGATTATTGTTCTGCCGAGCTATTGACACTCAATTACCTCGTGATCTTCCTGGAATAGAAGTCGTCAATCTGTAAATTTCTGTTCCTAGAGTGTCGAATGGGCTGCAAACCAATTGGTCGAGTAAACAGCCCGTGTGTCTCAATTATAGAGACAGCGAATGATTTATTGTCGTCTCCTCAACATTGCTCGCAGATGAAAGAACTGCGATAGCTTATGTTATAATACTATGTCAAACTACGTGTCAGGGCGCATCAGCTACTTCTACGAGTACAACCTATCTGGCGTCCTTGAAGCTTGATGATGTATGTATTACATCTTCAGCAATATTTTTTCACCCGCTCCGCATCATGTTCCCCATGTTTAAAAATGCTAAGTAGAAGGCCTGCCATTCCACGAGTCGGTATTTTCAACATTCTTCCCATAACGTATTTCATGAATGCCTTTCGGAGGTGAATCAATAAATTTGGTTGGAATCCGCCATTGCCCTGCTAGCTATCCCCGTTAGCTAGAGTCCAAGCTAGCTTCGTTCTCTCAAAAGTCAGCAACGCCTAAAGGTGAACGTGGCACGAATTTGCATATCAAAGTTCACCAAATTGGAAGGAATTGGGAAGAGCGCTCACTACAAACTCACCGGATTATTGGAGACAGAACGATGACAGGCAGGCGTAAAGTTACAACTCAAGTGAGCAGCAAGCAAGTGTTGTCCAAATGTCCAATGTTGTGCCAAACTGGTGTTCAAACCCACGATGCGCTGATCCCGATGGTCCTGGATGTCCTCTTAGATATGTCTATGTAATTCGGGGTAACATATTTTAATGAGGCTTGAGGATATTAAACAGGAGGTGGTCTCTTTCAGGTGCTCATGCTCTGGCTTGAATAACTAAATGATCCACTGACGTAATTCGAAAAACGGTCTCACTGGTTCAAATGTCTTCCACTAACGGCATCACAGTACTGTAAAAGGCTTTTCCTTCCGACAGCTTCCCACCAGCCAGCTAAGGACATTTACAGAATTTAATACGCGGGGGGTTTTGGGGGTAAAAGCGGATATTTATAAATGGCCATCTTTTTACACACTGGATCAAAACTATTTCTCTCTAGAGATGGCCATGGACGCGGTCTACGTTAGGATGACGGAACTGATTGCTTCATATGAACAAAACGTTGTATAGGTTTTCACTGGAGTATTTAAGATGTTGTGTATGGGTGCTTCACGTCAGGCAGGTTTCACTTTAACATTCCGGTGCTCCAATTCGACCAAATCTGCACCAAAACGATTCCTCCACAAGCCCCAGCATTCGTGTGCAGCAGAACATTGAAGAGAATTGCCTGGTAGAGCTTGAAATCCGGTTCTTCGTGTACATTGCAACAAAACCCCAAACCTAAACCTAGCCTAATGTCTCCTTGAGGCACCCATACTGAATATGTATGTGCATAAAACTGCTAGATAGAGATGAGGATTGTGTCCCTTAAGTGGTAGACAAAGTTGACCTCCTCTCTGTCTGTGTATCTATTTGCTTTTATTGTAATTGTTCCAGATTCATTTCCATGTCTGTTTTTGTGTCTTATTACAGCCTAGGCGATGTGATAACACAATTGTTGCATTGCCCTGGCAGCCATTTTTACATCTCTCTCAGAACGGTCTCTGCTCACGCGAGTTTGAGGTTTTGCGGTCGTCGGGCTTTGGAAATTTGTTATTGTTGCATTTTTGTGAAATCTCGCACTGGGCTGGGCCTAATCAACTGTTTTTATTGTTGTGTGTCAAGAGGACTATTTCTGTATACAGTATGTGAAAAATGTTTTTATTTCTCTTGACTATTATAATGGGTTTTAACCTGTGGAAAAAAAAACAAAAGAAAGGAAAAAGCTCAAAAAGAGATGAGACCAAATAAAATGTAACACTCCTAAATTGTTTGTGACTTCATTCATATCATAGAGGAAAAGGTGGAGCAACAACAAGAATGCTCAGTTGTCCCCTTAGCGATCTCAGTCAACTATAAAACTTTCAAGGAAATTGTTTATTTGTTTTTACATGTAAGGCTAATTAATTGTATTGGTGTCATTTTTACATTTGTTAATTGTAATTTTCGTCCACCTTGTGGACTCACTGTCAGCTATGGAATTATATCCCGTCTGTTGTTGTAATTATTTCATGATTTCAACATAATTATTATTCTGTGATCATGAGGCTTTTACGTTGACATGATTATTATTTAGTGATTTTGAGATTCTTCTTTTTTTGTTTCAACACGATCACAAAAATTGAGAAAACAAGGTCCATTTGGTAGCTGTTCTGGAGCCTTCAGTCATTTCATATTTCCCAGTTTTCCCAGAAACAATTTAACATGTTAACATTGTAACCCCTTTATACTAAATCTAGCTGCGCGTGTCCTGTCTGGCTTTCCGTAGTCACCTCCGCGGGTCAGATGTGATCCTTTGCCTCCAGTTGGCAGCTCCGTTTAATAGCCAATCTAAAACCATCTCAATCCTGCCACAGAAGTGGAAGGAAATATTCTGTTATTATTATATTACACCATCTTCTCATATCATTTACGGCCCATAAAATGGAATGCACACTACCGTGGTTCAGTGGACTTGATGGCTCTGTGTATATGTGTGCACATCTTCTACTTCTGTACTGTAAGAAGTATTTGGGACTCTTTTGTGCACTCTCATGTCCACTGCCTTAAGGCCTTGTCAGACCAGGGGCTAGACGCACAAACCTCTGTCTAGATTTACACCTAAAACTATGTGAAGGCCAATGCAGAAAGACAGAAATATACTACGCAGTCTTTCCCTCAAATGTATCATTGTGGACCTGGGTGCACGAGCACGAGCCTCATTTCTACTCCCAGTTATGTTCATACATGTCCAATAAATAAAGAAATCAGTTGCAGTCCTACACAAAATAGTTAACAATGAGCTCCACTTCAACCAACTACAGTAAAAACCATATTAATGGTCACAGGGGCCGTTTTTCTGCTTTCTTAATGCTTCCTCCACCACTGCTTTACACACACGGACACATAAACATGCATATCGCTGAGTCCAGCTCATCTCTGCAGTGTCTGGGGTAATTATTTGGTGCCATTACCCACACATTGACAACACTGACCAGCCTCCACGAGGCTTTAAGGGGGCGCTCTAGCTCCCACCAAGAGGGTCCAAAATGTAACGTAAAAAAGTAGAAAATAATAAGTTCACTAATGATAAAAAAATAGACTTCTCATGGGAGTCAAATCTTAGAGAGTTCTGAGTTTAACTCATTCATGACCACAACCTCCTCCCTACTACCGCTCTTTATACCAGCTTTCTACGACCATTACTATTTCTACTACCACCACTACTACTACTAAATCTTTCTGCTTTTGACTAGCTATTAATTGCCAAATGAAGAAGCATATTCAACTTGTAAATAGTCAAATAGCTGCTGTGTGACTATTCTCCCTCGGGTGCAAATATACATTTGTCAGAGATTGAAGTTTGGTTTATTAGTTAGTTTGGATGAATTAGCTAGCTAAGCTACATGTTAGCAAAGAGTAGTGAACGCCAATGCATGGAGTAATGACAACATGTCTGCTGAGCAACAAACAGAACGGGATTCCTGTCAACACCATGCGGGACGCACTCGTGTTATTCAGGCCATATCAGGACGCTTTCCCGGACTTATTCAAACTGTTGTGTTAGACATTCTGTTGTGCGTTACGTCGGCCAAAGACACACCCGAGGAACAAGAGGCAGAGAACGAGAAGCAGCTACCAGGCTCTGCTGGCCACCAGCTCCATGAGACCTACAGAGGTGGACATTGAGGCCCTGACAGGTGAGCAGCGTCACATGTTTCTTTAAACTGACTATTAGCTGTTCACGATAGTGACCTATGAGCCATGTGGGCTGTTGCAGTCTGACCTGGTTCAGCACAGCGTGACGGTTGTCTTTGTGGGTGTGATGTTCTTGCAACTTATGGTATAGAACACATTATTGATGATGGTATTAAAGTTGTGAGCCTAATGTATTGTTTTGTACTGGACTAAAAGTACTGCCTATTCAGTAGAACAATGCATTGCTGAGGAGTCAGGGTCCAGAGCTGCAAGAACCAAACGACCATCTCACTTTTTTTGCATTAATGCCATTTTTCAAGCATTTGTTCTGTGGTCGTCGCAAAAAAATAAGTATGTTTGGGAAACACTGCTAGTGTCCACATTTGCTCTTGCAAAATCATTTGGGGAATGTTGATAGATCAGAAAGTCCCCAGGAAGAGCGCCTGGCTTTGAAGCAAATTTTATAGTGTGGGCAAACCGTGGAATAACAATTTCCAGGCCCATCACATGATGCCATTGGGCCCAAAAAGACATTTTCCCATAGACTTACATTGGGTAAGAAACTTATGTAACTCACCGGATAATATTCTTTTATGAGGAAAATCAAATTCCCAGAATGCAAACTTAAATAGCCCTCATTTAGATCATCGAGTTGTGTGCACTAATAGCCGAATCAGACTTATTTTCCCTCCTCTGTGAAATAGCCCGAGACCATGGCTGGACTGAGGGCTGGCCTATTCTCAAGCAGGCCTCAAAGGAAAGAACATAACGAGGACTTATCTGCATTAACTACCCAAATACATTTATTGTAAATGAAATATTGACCCTCCAATAACTTTTTTCGATGTATAAATGAGTGTTCTAGCTGATATGTTAGCCTGAGTGTTTTGCCAAGGTTGTTGAGCTCAAAAAACCCGTATCATTTTAGTAAGTTTAAAGTCGGTATCCAGATTTAGCCATTGACAAAATGCAAATGTCCATCAGTCTCTGAATTGTCGACAGTGCACAGATTCTATAACCCTGCTCACCATCGCCCTGATATTCTTCTGCAGTATTTCCTGCGACAACTTTGACTTCATTGATTGCTCAATTGTTGCGGGTTATGTGGACCCTGAGGCAGAGAAGCAGCTCCTAACCGTAATGCTCCATTCTCCAATGTACATACGTTGCTTTTTCTCTGACTGAAACTGATAAAAGTGCCCAAAACCACTTTCTTCTTCTTTCTTCTTTGCAACTTTGTGAAGTATCTGAAACACTCTTCTTCCTCACGGCTTCAGGACTAGAATTAAGTTTAATCACATCTTGAGGAACTTTTGAAGTTTTCTCCTTTTTAAATTTGATTTTGCTTCCCTGCTACTCAAATAGTTTTACTGAAAAGGCAGCAATGCAGAGAGCAATCGCGGGAGAATGAGAGAACTTCATTCTCGCTCTTCATTAACGTTGACAAGGCCCTGACTAGAGGGAGACAGAGATGATTACCCAACTGAAACAAACATTAGAACACCTGATCTGTACATACATATGACGCTGAATATGATCCTTTGGGCGGTAAAGAGAAAAAAGATTTCAACTTAACAAATTAATTCTTAACACAGATCATGTGACAGTGTTGAAGATGTCTGGAGATAAAATAGGAATATCTCAACAAATGGTCAGCAATAATGAACTTATAAGCTTGATGGACTATTTAATCTAAATTTCAATAAAAGCTTAAGGCATTGATTTTAAGTACGTTTTAAAGAAAAGGGGAGGGGGGGGTGGGGGGGGAGTGTGATTTAACAATTGTTTTTAATTCTTTAGATAAATACTTCATAATTATAATTGCTTGCACTTTTTTAGTTATTTTTGGCCACTCGGGCAGAACGCTGACATGTCATCTCCTCATAAAGTTGCCATCGCGAACAACCTTTGTTTGAGCAGAACATTAGCATTAGTTAGTTGTGTTTTTGGTTTGCCTGATAAGTACAACATTTACTCTCCTTTTAGCTCCGTTTTGCTCTCTGGTTTTGGACTCCTGAGAATAAGTGGCCCTTTAGCTGCTAAATGCTCCATATGTTCACCAGCTTGGTGCTAACTTTGTCGGTCAACAAAACAATAGGTGCTCAGTGTGCCGGCACTGCGAGTAGCATACAGTAAACCCTCTATAAGCTATGTTAGCTACCCAGATACATACTAAGTTACCAACCAGCTGGTGAACATAACATTTAGCTGGATAATTCCCTCAGGAGTTAGCTGAGGCTGAAACAGAGCTGAAATTAGAGTGAATATTGGATTTATATGAAGTAGATGGGCAGAAAAAGACTCCACATGAATGCTAATGTGGCTCTGTGTCTGTTGGATGTGTAAAGAGACAACTGTTTGCCTACATGTTCCCCATGACGACTTCATACGGTTATGTCATGGTTGCGTTTGAAGCTTGTTCTGTGCGTTCAAGTGTTTAAAAAAAAAAGGCAGCTTTCGCTCACACTTGTTTTTGTCACCAAGTATTTATTTTATTGTTTATATTCTGCAAATATTTTTTCTTTTCATATTTTATGTAGATTACAACATTCTCCTTCTTATTTTCAATATAGGTATATTCATTTTAGAGTATGGAAAACTTGACATTGAGTTTTATTACCCTCATTGAATATAATACATAAAAATCTAATACAGCCAACATGAATCATAAAGCTCATTTATTGAAATAGACCTAATAGAAAAGGGAAAAGACAACAACAACAAAGCACTAAGTGCTCAGTGTGACGGCACTGCAGAGGCACACCACTGCGCTTTACAGACTTTCATTCACAGTGTCCATGGCAACGAGAGCCTTGGAGACTTGCGCCAGGGTAGAGGAGGGTCAGGCGTTGCAGAGAGTTTCTCCATCACGTCCTCGCTGACGCGGCCAATTCTCCATTCTCTGTTATCCATTTGACTGACAGACTTGATGAGAGGGGAGAGAGTCCAAGTAAAGTGTGGCGCCGTGTCTCAGCGGGCCCAGAGAGAGAGAGACGGAACATCTGGGGCCAGATAAACGATATGCACCACAAACATTTCCCACGCATAAACAGGTATTTATTAAAGAGGAATGTGCAGTGAGAATGTACGCCCCTCAGATGTGGTGGAGTAGAAGTAGAAAGTGGTATGAATTGAAAAGACCAAATTTGTACTTCAGTACAGTACTTGAGTAACTGTACTTAGTTACATTCCACCACTGGTGCATGCTCATAACTAATCCATAGTCATGTGTCAAATTAGATATATTTTTCACGTTTACTGTACAATGCTGTATGCAATGATTGTAAGGTCTGCATCGGCCTCTCATTATGGATTGATCAGCCAATTAATGTTTTGGTTAAGTGATCAATTGCTTTTTTTAATAAGATGTGAGAAAATAGTGCAAATCACAGTCCAAATTCCAATCTTAACAGTGGGGAAGCTGTAACCAGTCAATATTTAGCATTTTTGCCAATACATCACTTTAACAATTGATCAGTTGTCAAATGTTGATGTCAAATGTCAGATTAGGTTGAGTTTAAAAGACAAATGTGAGATATTTTAGGGGCAGGTGCTCTCAGAGACCTTATTGTTATGTATATGTTTGTAAGAGGAGGGGTTGTTAGGGGCAGGGCTGGGCAATATATTAATGTTTCATCAATATTGGTTTCGAATTTGGATATTGTAATATGGCATAAGTGTTGTCTTTGAAAAGGCTGCATTACAGTAAATTGGTGTCATTTTCTGAAATTACCACTGTGCTAGCTTTTTTATTAATTGCCTTTACCCACTTACACTTATGTACATTTTATGCACATTACTGATGATTATTAATCAAAAATCTCATTGTGTAAATATTTAGTGAAAGTACCAATGGTCAACCGTACAATATCATTGCAACTTTGATATTGAGGTATTTTGTCAAAAATATTGTGATATTGATTTTCTCCACATCGCCAGGCTCTAGTTAGAGGCCAACATCTTGTTAAAGCCGCTGCAATAAATCAATCATTCATGTTATAAAATGAAATGGCAATTTAAAAACAATGTGACAAAGTGAACCTACACCTGGATTTGATTTGCAGTTCGCCTTGGCTTTACGGAGCCGACCGACTACCATCGTTTCACTCTCACTACTAGCATGCCGTTCCTTTAGGCATGCTAGTGAACAAGCAGCTAAAAAGACAGATGTCTCCTTCAGGAGTTGGTAGAGACCAAAATAAAGCGAAAAGAGAGAATATTTGACTTAAATTCATCAGGTGGACACAAACACAACTCAAAATTAATTTTGCTCCATAACTTGTAGATGTGCACATGAGTGTCTTATTGCTAGCAAGTTTCCCATCAACTTAAAAGTTGATGATGTGTTAATAACAGCCGCTGGCCCTACGTTGGCAAAAACATCAGTTATTGCATGTTTAAAAAATGAGGCTGTGGGAGCCTTGACTGCTGTGAAATGACCTGAAATAACATTACTAAAGTGAGCTTTCATTATTTGTATTTATATATTTGAGGTGTCACTTTTATTTCTCAAGGCTATCTGCGCGTACATTTATTCAGTAAAGCCTCAGAAAAGCATTTCATGCTGGTAATTCTCAGGAGGTCACAAACTCGCTCTCACATCAGCAAGCCCATGTTAAATATGAACCTGTATGAAAAGGTTCTAATTAGGCCCATAAATAGTTTCTCAAATGCCACTTTTCTGCTCTGAAAATGGCAAAATTAACATCCATCCAACTGAGGAGCCTTCTTTGGGGAAATAAACTGATATAAAAAAATCACTCATAAGACATTTCAGCATGTTTTTTATGTCCATAGTCAGTTCACTAAAGTCACCCTTGTTTGAAAAATATATGATACTATTTATGATACATGCTGTAATATAATACTATATTAGAGGTATCCCACCAAGTCTGTTGTGTACATTTGAGAGGAACAGATAAATGTAATTGTCTGAACCGTGTTGGTCCACATACATCAGAACAGCAGTGCTTACTGGTGTAGAACAGGTCACATCAACTCTCTAAAATCTTGCAAGCGTAAATGTTGTAGACCACAATGCTGCGGCACAAATGCCTCCCAAAGGAACTCCCTTCCGTGCAGCCCGGGAAGTAGCTACACTTCTGGTTGAGTGGGCTCATATCCCTGTAGGAACTGAGAAGCCCTGTTCTGCTTAAGCATGGAAAACAACATCAGCCGCCCGATGTGGCAAACGCTGTTTAGAAAGTGGTAACGCCAGTCTTGCCTTCCCCCAGCAGACAAAAAGCTGAGAAGGAGACTTCCTTAGAGGCTGAGTACGAGTTACACTGGCACGCAACGCCCAACTTGACACAGGGTGAGCAACTCCTCCCGCTCTGCCTCCAAGGAGGAAGAGGGTTGAAACCGACCCACCTCCAGTACCCGACATGTCAAGAGTGAACCCCTGTTTGAAGATCAGAAATTACTCGCTGCAAGCCCGTTGGACAGTTTCCCTCATAGTCATAGGGCGCTCAGCCATAACCAGCACATCATGAGAACCTGGATGAAAGACATGACAGGGCCACACTTGTGAATGACATAAGACAGCTGACGACAGCCGCCTCCCCCACATCACATGTCAGTTGCGAATGAGCTGACAAAGTGGAATCAATAAGAGCCTTGAAATCCTGATCCGCACGTGCAGCAGCATTAAACGGGCGTGAAATTAGCCTGTTCGGTATTAGCACACTCTTTCCTGGGGCAGCGTTGGAGAAGTAGACACATGGGCTTTCCCTAGCGCTGTCCATGATGCTATTGCCTCTTCTACTGGTGGCATATTCCCATGTCCAGCTTCCACTTCATAACAGGCATTAGCCAACCATCCTCCATTCAATTGAGGCTTTTGAGATGTTTTTATTCCTCGCTGTCCTCAGCATTGAAGCACAACCATCTGCCACTGGAATGCAAAGTTGGGAATTAGTCTGAGACACCTCCCAAAGGGACTGGGTCAGACATGGGGGGCTACACTAAGTACTCGAGTATTAAGAAGATTTGCGGAAAACTCCCCCACGACTTTTGATTCCTCATCCACTTCTTCAGTATCTATATGAGGATCCCCCCTCGTGGCTTCCCTCTCCTGATTGATGTACACTATCAAACAGAAAGTGGGGAGCAAAAAGAGACAGGACATCAGCATCTTCCGTGGCATTTGGGCCCTGGCAAAGAAATGCATTCCAGGCCGGGGGTTAGGGATGACGATTAGGAGGAACGAGGAGCCTCAAATCTGTCCAGCCTCTGAGATAAACTCTGAAGAGCGGTGAGAATCTGATGTTGGGTGTCTGAGCTGCAACTCTTTGCTGATGGAGCAGGAGTTGGGCGTTTAGCAGCTTTAAGCACCTCACCACGGCTTGGTTTGTGAGGGGAATCATGACGACGGTCACACAAGCGCTTGCGAGAGCCGCTTATGACCAGGCCTCTCTGGAGTCGCTCCTCCCTAGACAGATCGCAAGCAGCATTGCGAGGATCGTCCACGTCCTCCCTCAGATGAGCAATCCCCAAGCATGAGGGGCATTCTCAATGCACATCGGGGGGGGTCTATACTACTAAGCCATGATGCCCCCGGCAAAGCAGGATAAGGCCACAACACAACCCCACTGACCGTGAACAACAGCAGAGGGAAATCAAGCCCACACAAATAAATCGGCCCTCCCTGGTACACAAATGTGCCGAGCATGCACAACACTAAACCCCTCCAACTGCAAACTGTGATAGGGCACAACACTTACCAACTTTGCAATAAAAGTACACATCACTATGTTTCACCAGTGGATAACCTAAAAGAAGCCGAAATTTACACAAATACTGGGAAGCCCTGCTAGCATGCAAGCAAAACTAGCAACTAAAAAACTAATAAAGAAAACAGTGCAATTGTCAGCTTAGCCCGACCATGAGGCAATGTACTCAACAACAAGAGTGGAACAGTTTCCTACCTGTTCCTGGTCTCTGAGGCCAGAAATGCAAAGAGGACGAGCCAGAAGTTGACCCCGCTTTTATAATGCTTGAAGCTCCGCCTCCTGGGGTCAAGGGCATGACTTTGTTTACACCAGGTTTCGGGAGTGGAACGAAGACTATCATCCGATTAAGACCGTAGTGACGTTCAGAGTGAGGTCGAAACGGATATAAAAAAATGTCCTCAGTGCAGTAATAATGGGAAACCAAGACATCTCAAGCCAAGGATAACAGAGCTCCCTTTTCAGTAATAGTTTTACTGAACTCAGGGAAGACCAAATGTAAGTCACTCAGCCAATAGATGAATGTTTTGTCTGTTATACTGTATAAATCTGTTAATTTGAATGCTGTCACTAAAATAAAACACATTTAGCTGTGCTCTGATTGTAAAAAGACAAATCTCTCCCAACATGCATTCATTAGGCTGAGGAGAAGCTCCGTTCAGTTATGTTTGTGCAGATGTAACCACCAGAGGGCAATGTGTTAGTGCACAGCGTGAGACTAATCTATTCTATTAATTATCCCTGTAGCCTGCCATTTTGCCACTGTGGTTTCCCACCCCACAGCGGCTGAACTGTACATCAACGGGGAAATCGGGTCAGAGGTTGGGCTATGCGTTTGCGTTCCCTCACTCATCCTGAGGCCCTTTGATGAGCTGCTGTGAGGAAACGCTTTGCACTACAGGGCTGCCTAACAATGTTTTTAGAGAGACCGGGTCCTCCCAGCGCAGAGAGCTGCACATAACTGAGGAGGGCTGATTGACAGATTGAGATCATGGAAATTACAGACAATTGTGTCTTTTATGGAAATGTATGCAGAATTCAAATATTACACAGTCCTGCGTCCTCGCTCCTTACCATAACGGAGTATCAAGGGCGAGAAGAAAGGAGGCATGGAAAAAAAAATTTAAACCACATAATTCACACTATTATTATGGCTTTGGTAAAGGCATACATACTTCAGACATTCTGAGGTGGTGATTTGGCCTCTTACTGATCAAAGATTCATGTTCCAATTCACGTCAACATGCTTCACCTGCCCCGTGCCAAATTGCCCCACTTCTCTTGAGCCTATATCGTTACATAAAAAAAAGAAAATCACCCATCCTCTCGCTTGACTTCACAACTAAGCCGCATCAACAGGAGCATGTCCGAGATAGGACTGTGAAGTGCACGCCAGCAGTGCACAAACAATTACACAGCACAACGCCGCCACAAAACCTACCTGTTTTGTGGCACCCGATAAGAGAGCCCTGAATAAATGTGCCTGCATGCATGAAAGACTTGAGAGGGAGAAGTGTTTGCGGGGTAAATATTGCGGTTGGCCTTCGTGCATGTGTACAAAACAATTACATGCTTCATTGTTGTGACAAAAACGGTCCGAGACAGCAGCTATTTGCTGTTAATTTAGCTTGAGAAGTCCCCAGCAGTGAGGGGGGGAGGCATAAATCTTATTGAATACTGTATGTCAGCAGGCTGCTGGCTGTGGAAGACACGAGTAGCTCTAATGTATCTTTATAGGATGACGGATAGAAATGACTGTACCATACTGGGCTCTAGGTTTGGTCTAATTACTGTGTAGTGGATCCATTTTGGATAATCAGATCTTAAGGTTAATTAACTAATGGATGTGAGTTTAACGCATAATGCATTTTTCTGCATTGTATTGCCTTTAGCCAATCCAACAACGGCAGCAGCAGCGGCACAATTCTCAAGACAAGATATCTCTACTGTAATTGACGCTTTGCTAAGCCCCGCCCCCCTGATGGTACTCTGTCAAACTGTCAAGGCTACCATAGAGCCCACACTGTCACTAACTGCACTCCCTGAATACATGTTATTGAATCTTTGGAAAAAGAGAAAAATATTTTCAGAGAGAAGCAGACAGAGGGGTCTATAATATGCGTTTGGAAATATTCATCCAGCATGTCAAACTCATTCAGCAGAGAAAACAGGTTGAAAAGATAAAGACAGAAGCTGAAAGCTAAAGATCACAGTGCATAAGTGAACCACATTACCTGGTGTTCGAGACAGAAGACAGTGAAGGAACAGCACTGTTCCTGTAAAGCCGAGTCGGTCTTTATTCACTGTTACATCATTAAAAAGCAAAAGCAGCATGTGTATACATTCATATTCCTTCAGCAGCTAGTGAGCTGCTAAATGATAACACCATTAATGACTACGTTGCCTGGCTTTTTGTCTTGACAAGATTATTTATCTCACCAACATTCGGCAGGGTCGCCTCATGTCTGTGCACAACCATCATTTTCTGACTAATTTTTGACCTTTTGCTTATGACAAACAATGAATTGATCATCAAAATTGCTGTCAATCAATGAAATGTTCCTTGACTAATCAACTAATCCTTTTCGCTTTAATCATGACCAAGATACCTCCTGAGGACTTATCTTTTCTATTCTGCAATGCTATCTGTGATAATCTGAAATAGGCCGATCCCAACGTATCAGTTGGGCTTTAATTTGAGGCTTCAGAGTGAGTGGAACAAACACATCGAGTGGTTATGAAATTAAAGAGCAGAAAAGACCGATGGTGGTAGAGGAAAATTATGAAAAAGAGAATAAATCATTTCTTCCAATACCCAAGAGAACAAAACTGAGTGTAAAAAGGAGGACTATGATATCATCACCTCCAGTAAGCTGTACTGCTGCAGAGGGCTGATGGTGCGGTTTATTTATTCTCCCTGAGACGCTGTCCCCGGGGATTTGAGAGTCCATGTTGTGATTCATGACCAGCAGTGGTGCAATTGAGCATTTTAAGAGGAACCAGGGGTATATAGTACAGCGTGAGCCTTAATAAATGGTGTTCTTAAGAGCCATTCATAGCCTGTCCTGAGCAAGGGGAAATGATGACGGATCGGTTTTCTTTGCTGTGCCTCATTTCTTATCCAAATGAAATCCGGGAAGTCCATTCATCCCGCTTAGGAGATAATAAATTGGATGAATTGTTGCCTGTATATAGACCTCATGAGTTGATCCGCCTCTGTGCTTACTGTGTGCTGGTGTTCTTTACCTTCGGCCGCGTTCTTTGCAGTACCTCTACTTTTGTCCATAAGTATCACTTTAGAATAGTTTACAAAAGCTTGGTCACTTCCTCTGCCGCCCACATAAAGGAACACTTGCATACAAATAAAATAAAAACCTACTACAGCCAGTACTGTCCCATCTCACCAGTATTATAATCAAAAACCTATGATTACTTGTAAACCAATACTCCTACGATTGGTTTTATCACCTCTACTAGTATCATTCATCAGTTTCCTCTGCCTGCTTACCCCGCTCTCTGCTTCAGGGAGCTGGATCACATCCCAGTTTGCATTTGGCAAGCCTGCTAGAATCAGTACACACACTTGTAGTATTGGAAAGCTGCACCAGGGACAGTATCTCTACGTAAAAATAGAACGACTGAAACACCGATGTTGTAAATTGTGGCAGAGACATAAATTCACTATTTATAGTCACTGTTGGCAAAAATTAAGTTTAGTGGAAAGCTAAAACCTCACATAGGCCAAGTAACGCGGAACCAAAGAGCAAGTTCCACCTGGACACTTTTAGCCGTAACCACGTTAGCAACATGCGCTGATAAGCTGATTGGCGTGCAAATGAAGCGGCGGAGCTGGAAGACCCGATGTGGGTTACCGGCATCGAGGGGGCGGAACAGATAAAACTATTGCTTGCGTAATTGTTTTATCCCATTCACGCCTGGAGGAAATGTCGTCAAATTTGTAGCAGATGTCCACTTGAACTGATAAAAGTGGTGATCAAAGGTCAAAGGTCAAGGTCACTGTGGAATTCGCATGCTTTTTTTCGCAGAATTTCTGGAAATTCTGTTAAACTTTGCACTAAATTTGAATGGAAACGGAAAGGTAATGGCAGGGCTTCTCACTGAGGATCTACATGTGTCATTATGTATTGTTTCCTGTTATTGTTTCATCATGTAGCTCTTTGAGACTGTAACTGTTGACCGTAATGGGACAGCGGAATTAGACAATCAGATCTGGGGTATGTTACTATGTGAGAGATATTATTAGAATCCAGCAAGGGATCCTGTGAAAACAGTGATTAAAAAGAAAATTATTTAAATTATGTTTGTGCTGTTAAGTAGATGATAGCTTTGCCGCAGGTTGACGAGTTTGATATAAATTCTATATATGTATATATATAGAATATGTATTCTGGTAACTCAATTTGAGATGTATTGATGGTGAAATCCAGGCAGATTTGAATGCAGCAGCGTTCACTCCCTCATGTGTTGTAGCATGTGAGTCTTGTGTTCACATCTGGAGGTGATGATCAAATGTTGGAGTAAATGAGATCCCAGGAGAACCGGTGTGATGCTGTACATGACAGACAGGTACAACATGAAAGACAGCGGCTTTACCAGTCATGCTGTTGTTTAGGGTTTTAATAATATTGATACTCGTAGTACGGATACATCATTTTACTTTGTTAGGACCAAAGCGTGTGTAGAAAACTTGTCGACATCATAAGGTCCCTGAGGCTCAGACTGCATCTTGGGAATGTTTTATTTTTTTTTACATATTCAGAATGAATATTTAATGACCTGTTACAATTTACATATAACTAGATGTGAACAACTAATGGTTTATTTCTTGTGACGCGAAGAGGTGTTAGGTAAGACGTTTCTTAGAGTGACAGCTGTGTGATCGTTAGAGGCATTTTGGACAAATTCACAAAACAGACAAGAAATATGAATATATGCACTATTTTTAAATTTTCACTCGAGCTTTGGCATTATTGGCATCATTTACAAATGGTTGAATTGTAATTTTTTAATGTTAGTTACTTAAACAGAATGCACTATCAAAATGCAGAATTGGGATTAACAGATTTCCGTCTTGGTGAAGCTATTTTAAAGTATATCTCAACAAAAACATTTTTATCATATAAGTAACATATAAACAGAGAAGTTTCTTTTTTAAAACATTGCCAAATTTTAGCATCATAATTGTCTTAATGTTGAACATAGTAGGAAACCCCTTTATTTCCCAGAATTCCTTTTTGGTAGGACTGAAATGTGTTCCAGATTAAAATAATTTTGTAGATTTGAATTTGTATACAGGCAAAGTTCTAGTGTATTTATGTGAGAACTTTGTCTCCATCTGTTAAATTAACACGGAACTCATTTTAGAAACATATACACCGCAGAAATAGCATAACATAAAAAAAAATATTGCTGAAACCAATATGTTTTTTTTCAATGACTTTAAAAAAAACCAAGCTGAAATACTGATGTTGGGTTTCACTACTTAATTTAACGATTAGAGTGGGCTCTGAACCCCAGACATGGAAAAAGGAGAATAAAAGCAGCTTGGATAAAGACTTGATTGCAGTCTTTGCATAAGTGATATTTAATATCATAATGGCATGTCATAGTATGATAGTGATAGGTTATCATTTTGCATAATCAGTGGATTCCACAATCAAGGGCCAATTAAAGCCAAGGTTACAAATGTGTCACTAACTGGAGAGTCCATCAGGTGTGTGTCCATCGGCTGGTCGAGGTACATAAAGTGTCCAGGGGGAAAAGAGACTAGATGTGCAGAGACCATCTTTGTTGCTTTGTTCTGAAGCACGATGATGTCAGAGGGGTGCCAGTACCGGGCCTCTTGATTCATGGCGGAGAGAGCCTCCCTTACAGTGCGTTCGACAGCTCGGCTGAAAGTTGTGCCGGAGTCGTCGCTTTCATCCGGCTTTTCTAATGAGATCATTTACATAAAACAGTTTGTATGGTATCATGTTGTTATAAGAGTAGCGTGGGTCACTTCAGGAATAGAGTGCTTCAGGATTGAGTCCGACAACACGGGAACGAGTCAGCATTTTTGTCTCCAAGTCAATGGGTTTTTTATAATCTTTTTTTGGATAGATACCTGCAATAAGGGTTCATGTTTGGGTAAAGCCTGATTATAACACAAGCACATGAGGCAATTTACACTCGCTGGTGAGCACGTACTGCTGACGATGGCACCAGATGTTGGTGGAGACGGGGGGCTGGGGGCAGGGGGGGGGGGGGGAGACGGGGGCGACAGCAGACTACCCCTGAATCCCAGATGTCTCCGAAGAAAGATGTTGAAACTATCTGGTGTAAAATGTTACCAAAAATGGTAAAAAACTGTTCATGACCCACAATTCAGTACGATTTAGTTCACCCTCTTTTCACATGTTTTCAGCAATTACTTTCTATCATGTATCATGTGTTGACCAACAAATTCTCAGATTTTTACTTTACCCGGACTTAAAGAGATTTTAGAGTTTTGTTCGATATAATATATGATATAAATACATCAATAAATACCACACTCATGAATTTCACTTGTCTTCAAAAAAGGCTGCTGCTGAAAAGGGACCAAACGAGACTACTTAATGTCATTACTAAAATGTATTCTCTGCAGTAATCCAGACTCCAATAGCAGGATCCCGTGGGCTCTTCGTTGAGGACACCGGTGCGAGGCTAACTTTGGCCTTGCTTTCACTCTGCTGGGTGAAGTGAAGGGGCTTCGTCGACTCCTCCTCTGAGGCTCCAGTCCAGCGCGTGGAAGCAGAGGCAGGAACAGTTAATCCCTGTTGCATAATTTAACTTTCAAAAATAAAATCAAGCCTCCCTCCACATTAATTGACTGTGTTGGACCACGTTTTCGTTGCATCAGGCTGGCCTACTTGAGAACAAGCTATTTGAACTAAATCTATGTGCAGTGGCGCGGGAGGGTCACAGTGTTTCAGTAAACTGCTTGAGGATTAATTGACACCCCTTTGCCTTCGCATCATTCCGATGAGCAGACAAATGAACAACATAGATTTGGGTCCGGGTGCAAAGCCAAACACAACAGCACCGCTGCGTCGCAGACATTGAAAAACAAAATACAATTCAATAAATAAATTGCAATTATCACAATGACAATGAATTGTCAAGTAAAATGTCATGGTCGTGACAGCCCTACTTGTGAGTTATGTGAAATGCTGTGATAAACAATCCCACACCGGGAAAGCAGAGCGGCGGTGATATTTCCCGTTCCTACGGTGTAATTCAATATGGCACGGCAGAATGTGGCCCTACCCAGCTTCTGATTCCCTCTTTCCCTCCTGGACGTATTTTCCTTTTATTCACTCATGAAGCGAAGAAATATAGAAATGTTAGCCGAAGCCATTACGTCCGTCTGCAGTAATGTGTGTGTGTGTGTGTGTGTGTGTGTGTGTGTGTGTGTGTGTGTCAGAGTCACATGTGCAAACAGGAAGAAACACACATGGAAACAGCATGTGCTGTCTGTGTTCTCACATGTCTCCACGGTGACAGGTGCAAGGGAATAAATATACTCCCTAAACGCACAGAAATGCATAACTGCGCATATCCGTCAATATGGGTGAATACAATATGATGACATTGACACACCTGCAGGTTTTCACACATGCATGTAAAGGAAGTCTGAGGCAGAGCCTGGTGCTCCAGCTATCATGTCTATTTGTTTCAACTCTGCTTTATTTCTTTGATCCAGCACCCATGCTATTGGGCGCTGTGCATGTCTTTTACACGATCACCTATCACACTATTGCAAACATGCTGTACACAAATGACACACAGATTTAAAGCCGAACGATAGAAACACTGATCACGATAGAACATTTCCGAAAAATGATAAAATTAGAAACTGTGATATACTGTTAAGTCTTTCTCAAAAAGCCAGGTCTGCGGTACAAAGCTGAATTACCTCCCAAAAAGCTCTTCATCCGTTGACACACACACACACACACACACACACACACACACACACACACACACACACACACACACACACACACACACACACACACACACACACACACACACACACACACACACACTCATTAGCCCAGAGAAAGTGCAGGCTGGTAATGAGTGGATCCTGGTTGCGTGATAGAGCTGAAGTGTCTTCGGAGGCGGCGAGGTCAGCCGGATGCTGCTTCAATGCCATGGCAGTTTAATTAGAGCGTTCTCTAATGGAGCCCTATCTGCAATAGCCCTTAATGAGCACCTAGTCATTCTATGTGTCCTTAATTTGTTCCACATAACCGAGGCCATGAATAATCTCAAGCTGTGAATGATTATCTAAGAGCTGTGGGGGTCGGGTCGGGCGTGGAGGCGACGAGGGGATTATGGGTTGAAGTTTTTAATTTTTTTGGGGGGCGGGGACATCCTAGCTTTGAGTGGTGGACAACGCAGTTCCTGTGAGCCTCACCGTTGACTTTACATTGCCCAAACACATGCGCACACAAGCACATAAGGGCGACGGTTGCCATGGCAACTGGGCAAAAATAGTAAGGGAGGGGTGCCGGAGGGTGCTCACACACACACATACTCACACACACTCACACACACACACACACACACTCATCAACGTGCTAGTCCTCTCAGTAGCGGAGTGATTTTGCAATCTCGCTACACGTTTGTCTCCTCCCTCCCTGGCATCTGTTTCACCCTCTCTCTGTCTCTCTCTCTCTGTCTCACACACTTTGTGGGAGTGTGTAATGTTTTTGTGTCACACGGTGTAATCCGCTGACAGCCAGATTGATAGGTGTGTGTGGTGTGTTTGTATGGCTTCATTCCAGCAGCGGAGGTTTGGAGGGCAGCTACCTGTTCATCCATCATCTTCCGCTCTGCCCAGCAGTCTGGATTTCTCTCCGCAGTGACAACCACTCTCTCGTACACACACACACACACGCACACACACACGCACACGCACACGCACACGCATGCACACACACGCATGCACACACGCACGCACACACACACACACACACACACACACACTAATGCTTATGTCCTTCTATATTATAGACACATGTATGGACACCCCAATACTGCCTGCTGTATAAAATCCCACTCTTGTGCCTGCACACGCATCGCCGGCCATGTGTTAGGAGCTACAAGTCACTGTGTTATCTGTGGTCCTGTTGAGAATGTCAAACACCATGCATAAACTCAGAGGTTTGACTTTATTGAGTTTTAAAATGGGCGCTACAAGCACAAGGATTTTTGATCAGTCCAGTGGTCGCCGACATGTTTATTAGTTTGCAGCCAAAAATGTCGTCCGTGTTAAGGTTTAACAAGTGATCGTATTAACTGGTGACTCTGGTTGGTCATTTTGACGTCAGCTGTTAAAAACACAAACAGTAGGTGTCCTCGTAAAAGCATCCAATCAATTTTTAAGTACATACTCGTCCGTGTTTATTTTTCTACGACAACCATTTATGAGCAATCACAGATGCATTCGGCTGAAAGTCACCAGTTTACACGGTCACTTGTTAAACTGAAACACCTGTTGCTCTGAAACGGTCGTGATCTTGTCGTAAATTCTGTAGAACTTGTGTTCTTCTGACAACCGAACATGCAACAACCAGACATTTTGATGCTGGTTTTAATCTAACGTTTAAAGCTCGCTAACTCATCTGGATGGCCGGGGCAAAACAGCAATTCCGTTGCCAAGATGCACGAGCACATTTCTGATGACATCGACTGCTAAAAGGTTCTATATGGCTGCCCGTACTTATCGCGAGCTCCTTCTATGCCCCATTTTAAGCCCCTGCTCACCATCTTGTATGCAGTTATTTTATTCACTCCTGCTTCATCCACAGCTCTGCCTGTGAATCCTTCATTTACGCAACACTCCTTATATACATTTGACTTGTAAATTAAGGCTCTATTTGTGTCATGCCCAAGAGGTGCTGTCAATTAGTCCAAACCCTGTGACACATTTTGCGAGGAGAGAGTAAGAGAGGGGGGAGAAGGGAAGGAGGAAGAGAGAATGACAGTGATAGCAAGACCAGAGAGAAACGAAGATAGACGAATATAGACAGATTGATGGAAATACATCAACCCTCCTACTTGCCTCCTAGTTAGGAGGCAAGTAGGAGGGTTTTGCCTGGTGTAGCGCCAAAGAGAGACCTCCCGGTGGTGGGGCAAATCCAAGATCAGTGCGAGTGCCCCCCCGCCACCCGTGTCTTGGCGAGAAGTGCTGATCAGACGCTCATCCCCAGAGAGCTGCTGACGGTGGGGGAGTGTTGGGATTCACACCAGAGGCTGCACAACAGAGAGCTTATGTTTGGAGGCCTGCCGGGGCGAGACGCACTCTCACATGACGACATTTACTCCCAAGTTAACATACACCCTGTTATGGATGAGTAACAGGGTGATGCACATAGGAGGGAAATGAAATTTCGGCAGATGTTTGGGGAAATCACTGGCAATATCATATGAGATAAGAAAATAAAGTTGATGCAGATAAATACAAGATCAAATTCTGAGCTTGTTACTGGTAGATGGTAGAATTATAGTATCACTGCACAAACGGATTAGCTAGCTAGTTTAAGACTGTTCCCCTCCACCCCACGGTTACAGCCAATTTGCTGAAGTGTAATTGGCAATAATATTACAATAATTTACCATTTCTTCATGTGTGGGAAACACTATTAATGCATTCTTTGGTCAGCAAATGAATGATGCTCGGCAAATTCTAAAAAAAGACTACGCGGCCGTGACTACACTTGTCTTTTCAATGCAACCTTTATGATCGGATGCGCCATATCCGACCTCAGCTGCGTACGCGTATGTGTGACCACGCTTCAATGGGACCGGCCCGATCGGATAGTGATTGGATCTATTTTGTGGTCAAAGGAGCGACTGTAAAAATGTGGGTAAACACATTTCATGTCTTATAAACTCTTCACAATAAAAATCCCCCTATTATTTATGCTTTATTGGAGAGTAGTCGCTAACAAAGCTCCGCTCTTCTTCACAATAAGAGTCCCCCGTTATTTTGTTATTTAAAAGCTTTTATTTTGAAGCAGCAAAAAAAAGGAAATGTTGGGTTTTCTCTCTTCTCTTTGCTGCTGACTGTTACTAGTTTAGCGCGCAAGTTACTTGTGTCCACAATATGGCGGTATATTATTTATAACAATGTAGCCACACGTAGGTGTTGTGGGTGGATAATGTCAGAGTACATGTTACTGCAGACCAAGAATTCCGTAAAAGGCTTAAAAATGTGGAGTAGGATGTTCCTCCGACAAATCTTAAGAACCAAATGCAAAAATGGCTAATTATGAGCCAGCTATCAAACCGCTGCTATGTAGCCCCAAATATAGCTTGCAAATGTCGTTCTAACTTCAAATGTGACGTTTTCTACTTTTCTATTTTCTATCACTGCACTTTGAATGTTTTTTTGTTGTTGTTGCGTATGTACGACGTGCTTCTGAATAAACATGAAGCATTAGCTTGCGTAGCTAATGTTAGTGAAACATGCTCGACCACCATGCTAGGCAGCGGTTGTCTCGTTCCCGCCCTTTTGCTGCCATGTTGTTGAGTTTCTTGCCGCTTTAACGCAACAAACTGTACTCTCAGGGCAACAGCAGGAAATAGTCTGCAGGATTGTGTTCACGGCACTCGGGATCCAGCGTGCATGCTCATACATCACAAGATGCGGAGCAGCAAAACATTGCTCCATAGGGGTCAGAAATTCCAGAGGATACCTTTGAATATCATTCCACCGAGCGTTGCTCTTTTTTTTCAAGGGTTGTCGTCTTTGAACTGCAGCAAAATGTTCGCCGCAGTGTGCAGGTGTCTGTGGACTTCTTTAACATGCACTAAGCGCTTTGACACAATGTGAGGATGTCTTTTGGGACAGCTTCCCTGCGGGAGACCTCCCCCACCGTAGACACGATGCTTGTGGTGTCTGAACACTGAACAACACACACACACACACACACACACACACACACACACACACACACACACACACACACACACGTCTCACATCCCATTTGAGCTTTTACTCAGAGGCAAATAAACAAACAGTCTGAAGCTGCATGTCCTTCTCTGATACTCACGTGCACCCGCGCGTGCACGGACACACACTCGATGCACAGCGCTGATTATGTGTGCGGCTGCTGAGACGGTGTCATTGCTGATCGTCCGTCAACACCTGTGATGTTGTATTGTTTGTGAAAGCCAAGTTCTCGGGCATGTTCACAGCAGAGCTTTCTGCCAGGGGGGGAGTTTTTTGCCGTTTTGTTTTTGGCTTCTTTAATTTGGTGAATATGGAGCAGAGCGGGCCAGAAACGAAGCTCTCTCACTGCAGGAGGGTGGGGGAGGGGGGGCAGCGAGGGAGAGGAGGTCATCCAGTTTAGTCTGGGAAGATTTCTGATGTCTGGTCGTAGTGTGATCCATGCCGTGCATCATATTTTACAGATTGGTGGGTAAACGGGGAAAGCGGGCATGGGGTGCGTCTCCCAGCAGGAGAGGAGATTGCATGATGAAATATGGAGGAAACACCACATAAAATGGAGTTCTTCTCTCCTCCCTTACCTTCGCCTCTGCTTCCCATTTACAAACAGCCAGCTTTTGATTTGGTTTTGATTTGAAGTTCTCCGCGTGCTGAGTCAATCTCGACAGAGAGCACTTCATGAAGTTTTGAGCCGCTGTTTTTTTTGTTCTTGTTGTTTTTTAACTCACAGAGGAACACACACAGCTGAAGCATTACTCACATGTATCACAACGAGAGATGATAGAACGACAATCTCAATATTTGTTCATGTTTTAGCCGTGGCGCTCTAATGACTTTGTTTAAACAAAAATCTGTCAATTTTGTGTTTGATGGTGACATTTGTCTTCGTACCAGCCCAGCAGGAAGTCCTTCTGATCGACTTGATTCCTAAATATTAATGCTGTGCACAACTGCCTGAAGGAGACCCCGTCTTCTTCCAGGGGAGGGTGAGTGATGGATAGCTATGGAGGCTACTGAACTTGCTCGCTAACAAATTATATGTTGGATTTCTTTTTTAAATATATTTGAGAATTAAATGATCAGATAACAGTTTTCATAATCCCATAACATTTGTTTTTGTAAGAATTGAAACCTAGTTATAGTGTAAATATGACGAGATTATGGTTTAACACAATTGGTTCGCCACAATAATGGTCCTCAAAGAAAGATATTCAATATGCCTGTTCTGAATTTTGTTCCGTATTCAGTCTCTTACTTTATCTCTTTTTCTTGCTTTCTCTAAGCTTCACGCATAGCTGTAGCGTGACAACCAAGCAACATAGCAGCAACACATAATCACCCATGTAGCTCTAAATCCAGCAAAAGGAATGCAAATAACGATTTTCAAAATTGCCGATTCTTTGGTTTTAAACTAAACGAAATATTTTGTTCTTTTGGTCTCATCTTTTTTTTTTTTTTGTCAATATTTTTGTACTGTTGTTTTTTTCCTAAAGCAATTTCATCAGATGGGGAATTTCAATATCGCCCAACCCTACTGTTTAGGACACTTTATGGTTGCAAAATAAACAGTCAGTGCTCTCCGCTGGACAAACTATGTAATGTAGCCTCTGATTCCAAATGACCACGACCATATTGTGGGATTTTTGTACGGCAATTTCTTTTTACTTCTCAGACAATATAAGCTGATACCAATATACCTGTTATAAGATAATATTGGCAGGCATATCAGCTCTATTTATTTTAAGTGGTCAGCGAAAAAGTTTTTGCTGTGCTGTTCTGGAAGTGGTGAAAAGCATTAAGGTTGGTGCATGCCCCCTAAAACCTCATTTACACTGAGATGTGTTGCTTAGGGGAAAGGCTTTGGAACTCTGTGTATTTCAATGGGATGATTGGACTGCAGGTAAATGTACGAGGAGGATGAAAAACAAGACTAAGAGTCTACTGCCATGCTAGCGGCTCCGAGGCTGTACTTTGGCACAGTGAGCTAAAGGCTATGCTAACTTGCACTTGATGATATTAGCATATTTAGTGGATATAATGTTTACCATGATTACTTTGTTTTCAATTGCATGATTTATTTATTCATTTTATTGTTGAAGTCACGTTACTTAAATTCTTTCTTTGCTGATTGGCATAATACAAGAGGAGACTGTGCTAATGTTTAGCGTCTTACCAGGCTAACATTAGCACCAAAGTACCACAAAGTATGAGGTGCCAGATTATTATTATATTACAGTTCACTCTGTAGAAACACATTTCATGTCAATGCATCCAATGCAAAGTCAGCCTGTTTATGAACAGTCAGGGGTTCATAAACATGAGATATTTCAGTGGAGGACCAACCAACTGACAGATCAACATTGCCATCCCTAGAGCTAATTCAGCCTCAATGTTATGGAGGACATAATGCACTGAATCTATAGTTTTACTTAGGATACTTTTCTAATATGCCAAGAGTGTTGCCTTTGACACTTAGAAAAACTCCACTTTCTTTTCTTTTTGCTACATTATTTGCTACATTATTAAAGGTCACTTTTCCACAATCCTGCCATGTCTCAGTCCTCCCAGTCCTCCTCAGGCATGCTCGTGTATTTTTCCTCACAATATTTGTCTGCTTCTCGATTCTGACACATTAGTGATTATTCACGCATGTTCAAAATGTGTAGTGTGGACAGGTGAAGTACAATAGCTTCACATTTTGTAGGAAGGGACGTTGGAATCAGCTGTTTCACTGGTGTCTATGGAAGTGCATTAATTGCGCCGCACGCCCCATTAACCCATCATGGACATGGGCCTCGTAAACAACTGCTCTGGTCGGGTGTTGAGTGTCGGTCGCAAATCATTTCAACAAGGTATTACAGACCGCTTTGGCTAATCTGCTCATAACAACATGGCAAAGTAAGCGTGACAAAGATATTGCCTGTCCAAGCAATCAATCAGTCTGCTTGTCTCCATGGTGAGAGTTCAGATGAGACAGGGATGCACAAGAACATTCACTCCTACGGCCCTCATTCTTCTGATGCATTATTATCAATGTTCTCAAAGGCATAGTGTGCTGGGCTTTTAACAAGGTGGCTGGGCTTTGTGCTATTGTCAGGAAATGCACAGAAATGCCGAGGAGTAAACCCAGAGACCTTTTCTCTTACGTCACCACGAGGTTGACATTTTTACTTTTAAGTGATATGTCTCAACAACCACTGAACGGATTGCAAAACTACTCCACGACAAGTGAAAAGGGAAAAGTTAAAGTACTCAATGTGCAGTAAAATGTGTACTAAGATGTTTCTATAATAGAATCACTGCTTCATTAATGGCATCTTACTCCCTTGAAATAAATCCACCAGGAGGCATATTTGTTTCATTTCATTCATTGTCCACAGATCTTATTCACAGATCCTAATTATGCAGGAAGTGGTGGTCAGATAAGCCTATTTTCACTGGTTTCAGTGGTAAGGTACAATTAGGAATAATGGTGTCATATGGGCCTACTTGACTTGGAAACAAGCATGTGTTAGGAATCACTTTCATCTCAATAGCTTTATTGCAAATTGAAGCTGATGATATGTCTTTGACAGGTATGTGTGACCTTTCCGATACATGCCTAGAAGTGGTTCTCCTACACCCAGCACCTCATCAGCGCGACACTGTTGCATGGAGAGTTGCTCCCACCACACAGTGTGAAGTTCCCTGACACGACACTGGAAACAGCAGTGGAGGCGTACAGCGTGTTGAACAAGGCCGAGCTCAGAACTCTCCCTCGTCCGTGAGAACAGCGAGTTGGAGGCTCGCGGCGGTGCAGTGAGTCTCCGCTCATCTCCGGGAGGACTTCCACAGAGACTGTGAGTCTTCTCAAGATCCTCACCACCACTCCCGTGACCCCTGAATTTGAGAGGTGCTTCCCTACTGAGTAGAGGATCAAGACCTTTCATTCAAGTGTAATATCAGTATGTATGTGCAATATAAATACTTTATATTTCCTACCTCATATGTGCAATATTGTGTATCCAACCACTCAATCCGATTATTTTGTATGTTTAGCTTTTGTTGTTTATTGCGGTTTACTGTTTGACTATTTATTGAACTTGTTCTGTTTTGTTTTCTACTGATGTCTCTTGTTACACTATCCACTTTGCTGCTGTAATCCTGCAAATGTCCCCGCAGTGGGACTAACAAAGGATTATCTTATCTCTTATCTTAAACACCATGACACAGGATGGCTTAATGTTCCGACTATGGAGGAGAAACTTGTCGGGGACATTGCTGACTTTAGTGAGAAGGTCATTGAGAGGTTTCCTACTCGGAAGGAGAGAAGAGAAAAAACGAATAAGCCGTCATAAAAACATGCAGGCATAATTGTGTTCTGTTTAATTTGCTTAAACTGGTCACGAAGGCATCAAAATGTAATTGAGACTGGTAAATGAACAGTGAGATTTTCTCATAGCGGCTTTAATGAATAACCAGGTATCAAGCACATGTACTCAGGCTTTGAATGGCAGTGTTCATTTGTTCATGTTCATGTGTTTGTGCATAGCTGACATTTTAAAAGAAATTTCAAATTATTCAATGTGAGAGGTGAATTGATAATTACAGAATTCTTAGTTTTGTTTATAATTCTTTGGTATTTCCTTCTGTTAAATGTTCAGTTTGGTTATCAAAGACCCCGCAGTTTATTTTTTGAGTGTAATAATTCACTTCTCATAAATATATCACATAAATGGGAGTTTTTGTGTGTATAAAAAGTTATATATACAGGCCCTCTATCCCCATGTCAACACTGTGTCTGATGTGGATGCCTTCAGGGATCCAACCACTCCTCAGACCTCCCAGCATACAGTAGACCTCATCAGGAAAAAGACCTAGCAGAGAGCGGAGGATGTCAGGAAGTTCAACCGGCCTCAGTAGCTGATCCAGTCCTATACAGTACTTCAGACTGTTCTCTGCACATCGGCCCCCAAACAGGACAGGAACAGACTACATTGGACAGTCAGGAATGCCTCTCACTACGTTATCTGCCTAACTATTGACATGTTTGTTAAAATCACCAATTAAGATTGAAACATCAAAAAAGTAGAGATACAGAGTTTTGGTGGTCGATAGGTTGTTATTGAAAACAGCGTCTGACAGTCCAATGTCTCTACTAGAAGAGAATAATGCTCTCTACTCTTAAGAGCTCTAGTAAGTATTGCAGCCTTTCCCCAGTTTTTCTTCCTCTACAGGAATTGGAGAACACGTGTTCCAAATCATATAATTTTTCTTTTTATTACAGACTGCAGCTGTCCTTACAAAGTGCATACTGTTGCTTGCAGTATGCATTCAATTGGAACATGCACTTTGGGAAAATGTTCTGACACGGTTTCTGGTTTGTTGCGTAATGCCCTCACAATAAAAAACACCATATTTAATTCTGATGGCGTGTGTACTATGTTTTTTTATACACGATTATTCATGACAGTGCCTTTAGGCAGGCGTGCATTCGTTCTAGTGGCAATTACATTTATACTAGAGTAAAATCAAATCAAATCCAATAATGTAAAATAATACAATAGACATGATTGGGAGAACAACTAAAGTCTATTGAGGCAACAGTTAGGAGACACCATCCATACCTGTAGGTACTCGGAGCTGGAGGAACCTGCCGGCAGAGGGGCCACAATTGTGTCCAGAGTGGAAAGGTGTTTTCCATTGATCAGTCATACGCGTGGAGGAGTTGAGACACTGTGGGAAATATTTGAGGTAAACATCGGTGAGCTGTTCTCTAAAAAGAGTCAAGTTCCTAAAAGAGCTTAAAAGGCAAAAGAAAACTGACGGTAAGCTTTAGTATTTCATTGTAACAAGATGAGTCATCGTAAAGTATGTCATTAAAAACTCAGACAAAATCATTGTATAGTTTTGTATTAAAATGTCATTAAAAGGTTTTAGTATGCAATAAAAAAGTCATAAAAAGTCACAGTATAGTGTGTCATATGGTAAACAGTATATCATAAAAATGTAAAAAAAGAAATCTTATGTCCTCGAATGTAAAAAATACCCTCTTAATATAGAAATTATAAATAAAAAAATCATTAATAAGTCATTGTATGGTACATAGTTAAAATATCATATAGTCATAGTGAAGCATGTCATAAAGTTGTGTAGAATATATAGTATTGTATAGTATGTCGAAAAAAGTCATAGTATGTCTATACTATGACTTTTTTCGACATACTATAGTATGTCAATAAATAAAAATAAAAAATCATAGTGTAGTGTTGAAAAAAGTCCCAGTATGTCGAAATGTTTTATAAAAAGTCATAGTATATCGTCAAAAGTCCCAGTATAGTATGTTAAAAAAGTAATTGTTTAGTATTTTGAAATTTTTCATGAGTCATTGTATTCCACAGTGGATAGGGAAAACACAGTCGACAAAAGTCATAATGTAATTTGTCGAACATTTCTAATAAAGTGATAGTATATTATATCGAAAAAAGTCAGAACTAAGTTAAAGTATAGCATGTCAAAATAAATGATAAAAAAGTGATAGTATGTTGAAAATCTTTATGAAAAAGTCATAATATAGTATGTCAAAAAAAGTTGGAGTAAAGTAGATGATTTTGTGCTTTGTAGGCCGACAATTTAAATGTTCAATTAGTTTTGGATGGCGTACAATCATTTTTTTAAATTGTAATGATATAAGTAAATCCCCATTAGATCATTGGAGCACTTACCTCGGCCTGTGTGTGACCGCATGCTGTTCCTGATTGAAGAGATGTCCAGAAGTGTGCTTTAGTTGTATGATTGCTCTTTCACGTCTGGGACGGCATGCTTTCACCATGGTTATTAAACATCCCCACCATGGTTATTAAACATCCCCACCATGATTATTAAACATCCCCACCATGATTGGCTACTTGTGATGATTTGCCTTTCGCTGTGTAAAAAGTATTTTCCTTTAGAGGTGCGAAGACTCAAATGTAACTGATGATAGTTTTGCTTATGAATGTTCCAAAGAATGTCTATTTAAACCATCTAAAATATGAATGAAAAAATAAATAAATAGGGTATATTAAATCTCATCAAAATTAGTTTCATACACAACTCAAAGTAATATGAATTTAGGGTTCAAAAGGGTTCTCAGTAGGATTGAAATTAGGTGTGTCTATGATTTTCTAAAAATATATCCGTGTGATCACAGCCAAGCAACAGCTACAGAATAACACTCCCAACATAACATCTGGATGTAAAAAGATAAGCAACACCAGGTGGGTTATCCAATCCTGAGAAGAAAAGCAAGTGGGATTGGAATACAGGAAAGACACCAGATTGACTGTTTTTCTTTGTTTCAGTTCAAGTCCGAGCTCTTTAGCTACGAGCTCTCTGTTGGGGGAAGTGATACATAGTTGATGTAGACTAATTTGAAATATTTCATTTAAGTCATGTTTCAATATATAGCCTCATGTTGTCTAAAACACTGACAGTCCCCATTCAGTTGTCTTTTTTAAAAATCTTCAAACCACTGATCTTAGCTTTCTGCCAGTAGGGGGGTAGGTTGGGGGGGAACAAAATCTGAAATTGTCAAATTCCAAATGCAGGTTTTAGTAACCGTCCAAATACTCAAATTCGACGGAGAGACAAGCAGACGATAAAGAGACCACGCGACACAAGGAGTAAGAAGTATATAACCAAGTGTATTCCCTCTGTTAATGTACACATATTTAGAGTCATCTCACTGGAACACTTTACAATAACATTTAGAAAGAACAGGAAGATACTGGGAGGAGTATGCTTGGAATGGAGAAAGAGAGAAACCAGACAAACGTGGCAGGGTACTGAATCGATGGAGCCTGTCATATGAAACGGCTGCCATCTTGTCTCGAGCCAGATAGACAGAAATAGATATAAAACAAATAATAATAAAAAAAACATGGAGAATGGGTAGAGCCTGCTTTCTCCACAGGGTATGGGAACATATAATCTGCCATACAGAGAAAAAGGAATAGATGCAGGACAGAAACAGATTGAGGACGACAGATGGAATAAAAGGAGAATGTGTGGTTTCATGTTCATAACCCAAATCACATTTGCTCAATTACCAAAAGAAAATACATAGAAATTTCCGTTTTCCAGGATCGTAATCTTTTTTTCTTTTCTCCAAACAGGAATGATGATAGGGAAAACACAGTTCTCTTAGTAATGGGATGAGAGTCAAATATTTAGACATTTCACAAACTTTTTTCAGGATTTTTCTTTTCTTTTCATGGTACAGTTTTCTTTTTTTTTAATAGAGTTGAGAAAATTGGAATACTAGAGTTCTGTTGTACATCTTCCAGCGAACTGCCGTTCACCTTGTATTCGTGGGATGAGCACTCAAAGTCTGCTTTGCCCATTGGCTGCCGTCAGTCCAGTCAGGCGAGAGAGGGGGCGAAAGACACATCTTCAGCTGCAAGGTATCTCTCTCCACAGTGGAACTCCAGCAAGAATGAATTCAGAATTTCCCTAAAATGTCTCTCATTTCTCCAGAGAAAAAGAAAGAAAAGAAAAAAGAAAAAGAAAAAAGAAAAGAGCAAACCAAAGTGACTGAGTCTCGCAGCAAGGCTCCGTCAGCCGTACTGTTCATGAGAGGGTGGGGTCTGAGGAGCGGGGGGCTGGGCCTTGTAACCGTCAAAATCCTAAAGTCTGTCTTCGCTGCACACCATCAGCGCACTCTCGCTTTTCCACTCGCTCACGCTTTAGGTCCATAGGTTTCTGCAACGTCTATACATATATTTATAATTATATAGAACAGAGTCCATCTTGTTTGCTGGAGGTTTTTTCTGTTTTTCGGTTATTAGTAACTGTACTGTAAGGACGTGACACAGTTTCTCTGCTGGCCCACTAGGAGAGGGTGGGGGGGGGCCTCGGATCCCCAGAAACACATGACACAGATCTGCTGGAACAAAGGACGACCAAAGGGTTTTGGCCTCAACAAGTTTTTTGGCGGCTTAACGTACAAGTTAGCATCCATTGGGTTGGAGTGTTGGTATCTCACATAGTTGCTACGTTTAAACGTCGTTATGATCATCAATCGTCGTCGTATTTTTTAAGTTTTTTTTTTAATCGAACTCCACAGAAAGAAAAAGTTTTGTATCTCTTTTTCGTAAATGAATACTACATGCTTGAAACACGGCAGAGTTTACGTCGCGTCGGCTGCGGCGCACCGGACAAGGAGAGAAACAGGGTGCACGGGCGAACGGAGAGGAAGAGAGAGAGAGATCTGACAAGAGGTGAGAGATCGGAGACGTGGAACACTCACAGAGGTGGGAGAGCTGGGTTTGACACAATGTCTCTGTGAGCTGGCAGTATATTGATTTGACAGAGGGATGTCAAGTTGCCAAATTCAAACAGGTGGAAAAAGAATGTGTTGATACTTTCTAAAGGCGAAGGCTTCCACCACCAGCTCGCCTCAGAATGACGCACGGACCATGACACAAATACTGATGGTGGCGCTTTCCTATAGTACTCACGATATGAAATAACCTGTCATGTGCTAACGCTTAAATCACTGTTGGATCAACATTTGGTACACGGTTGTTGGCACAGTATGTGTTGAGATCTGAGGTGCAATAGCCTTAGCCAATAGCCTTAAATCCACACCATGGTTATGAGAATAAGAAGTCAAATCAATCAAAGCAATGCTGAACGGCGTGAACAGAACCACGATGTCACCTTGCCTTCCTATTTCGCTGCCTCTGCCTCTGATTAGATTAGAATTGACATGTATGGCCACCTGACAATACTGAAGTTTTGAATGAATAACCCTCTGCTATGTTTCCATATACTGCCCTTTCTCGCTCCCTCTTTCTCTCGTCTCTTTCCTTCTCTAAGTGCATCTATCTGTCTCTGTGTGTCACGGCGGCGCTCCCTCAGACGTAGTACTCTTTGTCTTTGTTCTTCTTGTTCTTGGTGACCGTCTTGGCAGTGCTGGGCTGTTTCTCCTTCACCAGGGCTCCGTTGCTCTGCGTGGCCGAGTTACTGATGTAGTTGCGGCTCTGGTCCACCTGGTAGGAGCCCTCGTCGCGGTTGCGGTACTTGTACATGGCGTAGAGCAGGATGAGGATGCAGAGGGCGGCGGCCGCCACGATGCCGACCACCATTCCTGTGGTGCTGCTGGACTGCTGCACCTCCACGGCGCCCGGGAGCCCTCTGTCAGGAGATGTGGGGTCTGGAGTGGGAACATGGGGGAAATTTGGGGGGTAGGTTATTCCCGGGACTCTGCGGTGGCCCGGGTCGGAAGAGGGGTGGGCCGGTGGCAGCAGCACCTGGTCCCGGGTGTTCATTTTGCCGGCGGGGATTTTGTTGTTGCTACTGCTGCTGCCGCCTGCGGCCGGCTTGATGTGCGGGCTGAGCTGGTCGGGGTTGGCTGTGGGGGTGGAGGAGAGAGGTGGGCGGTGGGAGTTGGGGGAGCGGGAGAAGTGGCGGTCTCGGGGGTTCTGGACACTGCCCTCGACAGCTGGGGGAGGAGGGAGGACAGTCCTGTCGGTGACCAGGGGGGAGTTTTTGTAATAGTCCTCGTCATCCGACTCTGTCATCTCCCCCGAGCCGTACGCCGACACCTCGATGGTCTCCTCGCAGTCCTCCTGGTCCAAGAGGCAGGGGGGCCGGCCGTTTGGAAAGGGGAGGGACTCTTTGGTGGTTTCGAGCAGGGTGAGGAAGGGGCGGTAGGTGGTGGGGGGAGAGGGGATTACTGGGTAGTGGGTGGCGATGGATGGGGGGTCTAGGGAGTCCACCGTTATTATGGGCAACACTAATTCACCTCCTAGGACAAGAAAGAGACAACGGAGAAACAGAGTGTTAGAGACCACCTGGGAGAGACACCACCTCCAGATGAACAGAAGAAAAACAGTTCAAATGAATACAGCAACACCAGTATTAGAACAGCACTAAAACTTTACATGAGGTTAGTTATACAAGTTTAGTTAGTCTGTGCTATTTAAAAAGTTAATATGCTGACTATCTCTGAACTGAAATAAAATACAAGATGTAAGGCAATACTCTACGCTGCACCTGTTCCTGGCTGTTCTGACCTGGTCTCCCTGTGCTGCATAGACCTACATGCTATATCACTAATACAAGATAAAAGTAGACTACAAATTACACTGAACAACTTAACATCTATTGTAATACACAGCCTATGCTTCACTGCTAACTTTCTCACCTGCGCTGGCTACACTCACGCTCAGATGTTTCTGCTTTGATTGGTCAAATAAGATAGCAAACCACGAGGTTCAGGTCACTTACATCAACAAATTGGCCGCATGATTTTTGCATGAAAAAAAAATTACAAAAAGAAAGCTGTGTAAGATTGTTCTCGGATAGTGATAAACAACTCACCCCTCCCCCCTCCCGCCCCCAACGTATTTACCTCTTCTCCTCTTTCGCTTTTTTTTTTTGGGGGGGGGGTGTGAATAATCATAATAATCATGATGTTAAGAAACTTGAATTATTCAGTTTGTTTATGAAGGATGGGCTCAATCCCACTCCCACTCCCCCCACCCCCCACCCTTTGGGCATGGTGGTTTCTATGGCTCATTTCTAATTAGCTTAATCTGTATGCAAACCCTCAGGAGCTGCTGCAGGAAACTGTCATTCCTCTCAGTACACACTACAGTACACTGAGAGACAGCATTAAACACTACGGCTCCCCTTTCCTCACCTGATGCCCACTTCCCTCCCAAACACCACACATAAACATGACATCCTTCCTAAACAGCCACCGGCACAGGTGGCAATTAAATAATCGTCTTAATGAGCCAGAATTTGTTGTCAAGCCTCGGTTATCTGATTTCAGCCCACTCACCCGGATTAAATAAAGATTACTGGGTGTACGACAATATCATTTGTAAAACTTGCATTCATTCAGGAGAAATCCTTTCTATCACAGGCCCAGCTGGAGTTAAGGGTTAAACATATTGGGAGTTTGTTAACAGAACATGGCAGAATATCACTTTATACACTACATTTGACTTTCAGAACATATTTTCTCTTATTTTTGTTAAATGTGTTAGGGTCACAGTCAAGGAAACATTTGTAAAACATGGCAGAGGGAGGGGGGGATTAGATTATGGCACATTTTGGTGGGAGAAAAAAGATAAGGTAACAGCAAAACATGACCAAAGATATGCCAACATCATCAGCATAAAATCATGACTCTGGCTCTTTGTTCATTTGATGAGGTGAATCAGAGTGACTCAGAGGGAGAGGGGTTGGATAAGGCATTTCAGGGGGATGGGGGATTAGTAAAGGGGAAGTGTTGGGATTGGAACAGTTCCCCCTGTATTCAGCTCAGCAGCACTCAAGCCCCCCAAACTTTGTCAGTAATACAACCATACATTTTCACTCAAAGAATGGCACAGGCTTTGTTACAAACATTGAGTTAACAAAGCCACTATACATATCAGCATATAACAACACACTTGAGAGAAACGGGCCTTGAAATAAAGCAAAATGTGTAAAGGCTGTAACGGTTAGAAAAAAAAAGAAAAAGAAAATGCAGTAATTCTTCAACCCTTCTTTTCTAACTTCAGGCTAGTTTCCATGGCAATGCTCAAGTTATTCCTCTCCATTATATTTCCTTTCTTTCTGTGTTGGAGGGCTGTTTCACCTTGAAGGCTGAGAGGACAGCAGAGCGTGGTGTCACATTTGGAGAACAAAGAGACGCACCAAGGAGGATTTCACAACTTCAGAGCATTTTCTAAGAAATTTGTGTTTTTGTGAAACGACTTGTCAAAGTCACAGGAGACCTATAAAAAAAAAAAAAAAATGTTTTGGGGACCTCAGAGATACAGGGTGTAAATTTGACTGAGGGGGATCGACGAGATGGTGGCGTCGCTATCTTTACTTTGCCATCTCTCTGTATGGCAGAGATGCTGCAGGTGCAATTTCAAGCTTTACACCTGCAGCCTACCAATTATCGAGGACTTGCCTCCGCTCACTGTGTGGCCCACTTACAGTACACGTGGCTGACATTGCAAATGGATGGTTGTGGTATTGTAAACGACGAGTAATCCTCGCAGAATCAGGAACACTGCGTAACCCGTGTGTTTTCTGTCAACCTTAGACGCCCCCTTGGAATAGTCTGTTCTCACCTCCAAGTCCTCAAATACAGCAGCTGGGTCATTGGCCCAAAGCTGCAAACTATGTAGTTACGGCAGGAGTAAAGCAGGAAGTCAGGTGACCTAGTATAAAGAGCGACAAAGTCCGCATACAGAGGTCGGGGTGGATGAAGAGGTCAAGAACATGGGACTTTCACTCGGGAGGCCGCCGTTCATGTCCTGAGTGAAACCAAATGCCAGCGCTGACTTATTTTGAATTACGTAACTTACGTTGCATACTTATACTTAACTATGTAACACACCTGCTTATTTTCACCCAATGCATCATATATTTCTGAGAGTTTATTTTGAAAGGACAGTGTGCGCGGAAACTGACGCTAGTGCGTCATAGTTTAAAGTTTAGGGTCACCGACCCACCTGCTGTATTTGATGAGTTTGGAGTGAGAAGGTTTTGCCATAACAGTGCTTTAAAAGGATTACGTAGATATTCTGGAGGCAAACGCAGACGTTATCGAAGCCTTTAACAGTAAAGGATTGCTACGACAAATCGCTCGCATCGCTCTGCTGTGCTCTTAGTGCGTAGTGGAGCCGCAGCCTGACGGCCATCATCCGGTCTGACCGGCAGGCTGTGGCTAATAGAGAACACAATGGACCTCAGCCCTCATACACAGAGTGAGCCACATCTCAACAGTTATCGAGTGAACCATCGTTTCATTTCCTGTTGCGTGACCCAAGCCTACTGCACACATAGTTTAAACCAATCTACAGCTTCAATTGGCTCTCCACGACTGCACCCTCTCCTCTCTGTATGCAGTTCTGGTTGCTCAGTTAATACCCGCAGGCAGGTTGCTGCCCCATGTCACAGATGAGACATAGATGTGTTGTTCTCCTGCTGAAAGCTGCCAAGAACCACAGTCTTATATGAAACCAAGCCAAGTGACCTTCACATATGTAGGTATTTTATTCCACATAAATGTTTGAACCAAAACCAGGCCTGACGCAAACGGCGCAGAAAAAAAGAACATATAGCGAGATTCCAGTGTGTGGGCACTTCCGTCTTTAATAGTGTCTCACTGTAATATATGCATTGAAGCGAGCGAGACTCAAAAGATATTCAGCCTGATTGATTGAGTTTGACTCCATTGATTTGAACAGCGGAGGCCGCGGAACCACGTTTAGCCCACATGATGACATTTCTTCTTTATCTTTACCCACACGCCACTCCACGGCGCTGCCAGTATGAGTCCCCCCCCATATTTATTCAAAAGGAGAACAGGACCGACGGATAATGATGCATCTATGTCGGTCTCCTGACAAACATTGTTATTCTGCCGATCACCTCGGCCCGCTCACATCCATTTGAAATATTTAGACCAAAAAGGTTGTTTGGAGTTTGCGCATTCTATAATTCAGCTTTGATTAGACTGCAGATGGAAACTCCAACAGCGTGTCCAAGTATAATATAGTTTCCCTTGCTTGCACACAATAGCGGCCATATAATTTGTCCCACGGGGGAGGGGACAGGGGGACAGGGGGACGGGGGACGGAGGGAGGGGGGAGATAAAAAACCTGTTTCTTCATACATGCGTCTCCATAAACTATTTACAAAAGCTGCATTTGCTGCTGTTGCTCTCAGCCAAAGTGATTTATTTTGACACAGAGGGATGATGCCCTGCCCGTATCGTGTCTCACTGAGAGTCACATGTTGGCAAAGTCAAAGTAACCTCCCTACGGCTCATCAGCACCTGGATCGACTCCATAAACCTGGCTGGATTTGTTTTTCTGGCCAGCCCAGTGTCTCCCCCTCACTGTGGTATAGATCTGCACCATACGCAGACATATCATCAGCTGCTACTTCACCACCTCCCTGCTTTGGCATTGGGCCGCCTTCTGGCCTTCTAGTCCGTATGTAGGTTTTTATCTCCGACCATAGTGCTGCAACCAAGTATATCTGTAGGGTTTATCTGCAAAAACACATGTCCTGTTATGGGACTTATTATGTGATATGAGATAAATCCTGTTTTTCCTTATTGTGCACTCAATGGACTATTAATTAAAACGCCCCGCTAAACACTGTTAGCACCGTTAGCTGGAAGCCGCCAGCTCAGCCGTCGCCATTTTGAAAGTGTGGAGGAAATAAATATGCTCCTAATTCTGTAGTTAATTGGTTTTTAATAGTAAATTACATGATGTGAATTAGTTAATCATTTATTAATGGTACATTTATGTTTTATTTCATTTCAGCACATTCTTATTCTCTTTGTAATCCTGCTCATATGTCGTATTGTGTTGTGTTTCTTTTAACTTGTTTTTCATGTCTCATGTAAAGCACTTTGAATCGTTGTTGAAGAGTGCGATGCACTTACAATGCATTATAACTCAACACAATGAGTTGTCCTCGTTATTAGCCACACATTTCAGAAATTGTTTGCTATTTGCTGCAGACTGTTTCACAAATTTGTAAGTTCTGTTTCATTTTTCAGTTCTACTGGGAATTTGTGATCATTAAGGGTGAGCCGATCAGGATTTTTCTAATTGAACTGAATATTCTTAACAACATTGTATATCAAGGATTCAAATTAAGAGATGAGAAAGTATCATGACTTGACATATGGTTATTTATTGTGAAAAGGCCTTTACAGACACAACTCTGTCGAAGCCATATTAGCAGCGCACAGAGAATATGTCTCGTATGTTTTACGTCACCTGATCGGCCTTCACAGGGAACACAGATCAAACTATATATATACTATTCAGAGCGGATATTGGCCAATAGCAAAGGGAGGCCGATTGATCGGAGCACATTCACCTCATTAATAACGCAATATTGCCATCTTGTCTAAGCGCCGCATTATTCCCAAAGAAATTGGTCAAATCAGAAGAATGTTTATTGTACTAATCCCTGCACTTTAGATAGTAAGGCTGAGGACACGGCCCCCTGAAATCTGTGTGCAACAGGATGGGGTCGCGTTCAGAGATCCTCCAGAGGACAGCGGCTCAAGCCTCCATGCTGCTGAACATCTAACCTGTGGAACCCGTAAGATAAACCTGGGGCTGTTTACTTGTGGAGGACGGCTATCTGAGGAAGATCGATAAAGCATCACACTGACACCCAAACCCATCGACCAGTGTGGGTTTGATCCCATGCGCTCTCTGAGTCATGCTGGGTGAGTGGGCCCAGCGCCTGGGTCATCCCTCATCTCTCATCCAATCTCTGGGTTTCACTCCTCGACCTAAAAAAGAACACTCGCAGGTTGCCTCTATAGCATGTCGCCTGATGAATTATTGAGGAGCTCCTCAAAGCTCTGATCTTGTCAGAGTTAAACCGATATAGCGCCTACAACATCCTGGGACTGATAAGTAGCTCGGAGGTATGCGAGAGAGAGAGAGAGAGAGAGAGAGAGAGAGGGAAAGTGAGGTCGTGCTGAGGTAGAGAAGAGTGCGAGATAAAATGAAAGAGATTTAATGAGCAGGGCTTGTTGTTGGAGAAAGAGATGTTGTATAACATTCTCTAATTGTGCGTTACTGTGAACACAATTACTGTCCGCAGATGACTTTTCATGTATGTGACGGCACATGCAAACACAAAAATGTGTTTTTGAGTGAGTCTTCTCCCCGCTACATGTCTCATCTTCCTAGGTCTTGTCACTCTTGCGACTGAGGCTCATTAACGGCACTGGAGGATCCAGACCAAAGCTTTAATTGGGTGATGTAATTAAGGCTTCCTAACAAAGTCAGAGTTTAATTAGCCTGGTGGGGAAAGGCGGGAATCGTTCATGGGAATTTCGCTGCGCTTGCTCAATTTCGCACCCTCTCCCTCGCCTTCCCCCTTTCCCTCCTCTCCCCATCTCTCTCTTCTGCTCCCAGTGGGAAGGAACGTGACACACATCTCGATGAGGATCAGTCCTTCCACACCGCCACTCTTCCAGCTCATCTCTTCCCCGGGTCCTTTTCTTCCTTTCCTGCTTTGTCTGTTTTGCATCCACTCTGTCTGCCCCGCCCGCGACCATTGTCTGAGGGTCATCCTTTAACAGCAGGCCCTTGCTTGAATAAGAAAACAAGTCCCCCTGAATTGTGCGCTGTAGTACTATGGCTGCTGGTAAATACATCTGGAAAGCACATGGAGCTCCAGCGGCTTCCAATGCTGTCGGAAGGAGTTTATTGATCCCATGAATTCACAGCAGTCATATCTCGCCATGGCTTAATAGAAAATCCACAGCTGTGCTTAACATTTTTTCTCCTCCCTGAAGGCAGTTCAATAAGACGGAGCTGCATTCTGGCATGGAATTGAAAACACTGGTCCTGTCACACAATGACGACAGGCCCGCGTGTGCGCGGAGCCGTGATGGAGAGGGAACATGTTCCGCGGACAATGTTGATTCTTCTCCCCTTGTCCTCCGTTTTTTCCTCTCTCGCAGAAGCTTATCCGACCCGGCTGGCTTTGCCTCGCTGAGGCTCTCGTGGCATCTGGAAGGTGTGATACGGAGCATGTGCGTGTGTCTGTGCGCGCGCATGTTTGTTGTTTCTCAGGAGAGGCGGCTTGCAGAGAGAAAACTTTACACCCACAGAGTGAAAGAGACAAGTGTCTGTCTGGTAAGGTGAGCATGTCTGCTGCTGTTTGTGTGGGCACACGAGGGAGAGAGAGCGAGAGAGAGAGAGAGAGAGAGAGAGAGAGAGAGAGAGAGAGTTGCGTTTCCCCTCATAGGAGATTAAGCCTGGCCATAGCATCTAGTGAAAAACTCTCATTTCTGCTTTCGATAAGAAGGGAATTGAGTCTCTATTTCGGTCCCCACCACCTACAGAGAAAACCGCAGGAGAATGCTACACTTGAGTTTCTCTACAGAGGTTTAGATCCGTTTCTCCTTGCACAAACATACCGATTGCTATAATCTCCTGCCGTTTACAGTCCAACATATATTCTATTGGAACTACTAATCCCCTTTCCTGGGAAAAAAAAAACTTCAGGAAAGTGAGGTTCTTTTTACAAACTAAGACATTATGGTGACTCTTTTTTTTATCAGCCGTAACAGACTCTGCTATTGTTTTCACCTTGTGAGTCACCGGGGGGACGAGGAGGGGGGGGGGGGGGTCTTTCATAGAACAGTGCCTAGGATCCCTAAATGGATCCTAAACACTAAATGCTTGCGTACGTAGAAATTAGAAAAGTACATATGGCCAAAAATATTCAGATTTTTAAAACCTAACATACGCTTGCATGGTAATTGGAAATGTGCGCACATGGATCAGGCTCATATCACGCCCTTCACACGTCCACATTCAACCACTAATGATCAATGCAAAGCATGACCATGAAAGGCTCTGCATAATAATACTGATCAATGGTTCTTTGCCGTGATTCACGGCAACCACAAATAGGAAGACCAAGAAAGGGAATTTCTTCTTTGAGAGAAATCAAGGTGCTTGGGGGTGAGATGGTCCCTGAACACAGAAAAAAAAAAAATCAATCAGACTGAGTGATTCCAAATGATCGCGACAATCAGTAAGATCTCCCAAACTGGAAGGTTGACACAATTTATTTATTTAAGTTTTATTTATGGCGAAGCTGTCCTGCATCATGACGAGGACTCATGACGAGGATATGGCGTGATTGTGCGAGAGCTGTCACGTCACACGATCCATACGTGAAGGTGGTGAAGATGTGCGGAGCACCGCGGAGACTCCAGAGCTCTGATACTTGCACGAGAGAGCCGTTTTCAGTTTTTCTATAAATACCGTATCTGTCCCCATTAAAATTGTGTTAACTGCAGCAGTTTTACCCACAAAAACTATATAAAAGCTAAAATGGTGCTTGGTAACACAGTATACAAAGATAACTATTGACGCTCTGTTGTGCAATCCCTCAATGCTTTTTGATATCTTGGGTTTCTACAACCGATTTCCAACAGCAGAGTACTGGACCGATTTGTGCGTACGCGGCGGTTATTAAAAAGACATGAGCCGTTTCTATGTCTGTCTCTGGACAGTTTGTCACTGCGATAGCATCGCCACCGTGCTTAATTACAGAAGCTTCTGCAATGGGAAGGATTGGATTTTCCAACTTTAAACCTCCAGTTAAGATAGGCGAAGCAGTAAGGATATTATCTTTAATGAGGCCCCTTTATGCTGTATAATTCATGATGGATCCATTTTCAATTGTTATTTACATTCCTTTCCATTTTGAGAAAGCCTGAAATGAGCCCATTATAAACTATACATGCTCACGTTTGCTTTTCTTTTTCTTCTTTCACAGCATGACTGCAAAGGATTGGTCTGGAGAACTCCAGGGAGAAGACGGGTAAGCGGTGCTTATATGTTTTGCAAAGTGATAATGTGTGCAATGTAAGCATGATTTTCAGAGTGAGAGAGCCAAGTGGGATATGATTGAAGACCCGGTACCATTAAAAAACGATTTGCCAAGTTCTAATCCTGTTTCCAACTACTAACTGCTCAGTTATCTCTTGTGACTTGTCAAACATGTGTCAAACAATCATTTAAAATATTTTACATGCAAAATCTCTCACTTCTATCTCGAATCTAATAATAAACAGTTTTTCGTTTAAGTCGGCAGCATATTTTACTGAATGCATGCAACTCATCGCTATCTGCCCTGCCATCTATAAAATGCAAATCAAGTGTGCATTTATGAACTTAATTTTAAAAAGATTGCTTTTGCCCCAGGTGTTATTAACGAGGCTCCAGAAGAACACTTTCTACTATTATAATCCCAAGAAGTTGGCACTGTAACAGCAAGCACACTGGCAGTGTTTTAATCACAGGTTTCATTGAGCCAATTGTTGTTCTCATCCCACCCACACCAGTCGTTTAAATCTGTAATGCCATTCAACAACAGAAATCTTGTCAGACACGATCTTTCAGGATAAAATGTCATTAAATGTGGATCTGCATATTCTATTTCGTCTGCGAAATTCCTGGGAGTCATTTGAGTCACCCTGCTTCACTGTACGCGGTTTCTTGGCAGCTTTGAAGTATAGGCAACCTAATAGAGCTGGAAACCGCGGCGACGGGGAGCGAAACACACGGCCTTTAACTTCCGCCCCCTGTCATGGTGTCAGAACATTGCTTGACCCGCTGTTCACACTCACAGCTCCTCGGCCACCGGGCCTGCCGGGCTGCAGCTGTGTGCTGCGCAGAACAAGCTGCGTTCCCCGACGTCGGGGCTGTCCTGCCTCGTTAAAAATCGGGGCGGCAGATTGGTGCGACGGCTGGGCAAACGCCAGATACCGACCACTTGGCTGAGCCAAGGGCCGCGGCGCTGCCGACCGCCCGCTGCTTTGAAAACCAATAAGAAAAGCGGGATGGAGGGTTTCACATCTGGCCAATCAGAGCTGCATACAGAGGGCTTGGCAGTCACAAAGTGTCACGTAGACGTGGAGTAAAGGAGGTCGCAGTAGTCGAGGTGAGGCTACTTTGCTTTTCTAGGCTGCACTTTGTTTTTGGACACAGAGTACTATGAAGACAGAACTCCCTGAGTTGACTCACCATTTCCAGGCTCACACTCCTCCAAATCTTCGTCATCGCTTGGACACTCAGCTGATGCTACCAAGAGGTCATCCGCATTCTGGAGGAACCGAGACAGAAAGCAGAGAAGAGAGAGTCAGGACACATTTAACACAGAAGGTCTCAGAGGGCGAGGAGTCTCTGGCCCCACTGACGCCTACTTACACACAGGCCAGGGCAACCAGCAGAGGCTGTAGGTTAGAAATGTGTCTTTGGTTACAACATGAAGATCTTTTGTTGAGCATGTTTCTTCAATCTAATTTGATTTTGCCTATTATTTTATGATATGCATACAATCTGACTCAACAGAAGTTAACTTTTCATGCGTATCAGAACAGTGGGATCTGCAATAGCATTTATCACAGTCCATCCAACATCAATCTGAGCCACTGTCTGCCACCAATCTTTGCATGTAAACTATTAATTTCAAATCAATAGTGTTTTTGAGAAATTATACAGTATTACAAAACCTAATATTATGTATCCATATTTCCTTAAACCCCTAGTATTTATGGAAGCAGAGATGTGAAGTCGGTGGGGAAACGAGGTGTCGTTGTCGCACCAGTTCGTCCTGCCTACTGCATGACTCACACAGTCACATGTCTAGACACCCTGAACCCCCCCAACCCTCACCCCATCCCCAAACCCCCCCACCCCCCCACCCACCCCCCAACCCGAAACCTCCCCCAACCCCCCCAACCCGAAACCCCCCCCCCACCCAACCTCCCTTTCCCCCTAGATTCAACAGCCATACAGCGTTTTCTCTCTGTTAATAATCCCCAGCCTGGGCGTAATCATTTATTAATTACCTTGTGTTATTACATCCAAACGACCCACAACATCAGCACGCAGTTTGATTTATTGAATACAGAATTCTCACCGGGCCCTCGAACACGGCGCGCTGATACACGCCGCCGGAGAGAGGGAAAGGGAGAGGCCCCAAACTCCAGTTTGACCTGGTCACAACTTTTCTCACCAGTTTCCAAGTTGAATCCACGAGGAGGCAACTTGAAAACCGCCTCGCATCCATGCAGACGAATCGGAGAGAGAGAGAGAGAGAGAGAGATCACCAACACTTGGGAGTCCTCCAGACTTGAGACAGTAGCGGCAAGAGCGGAGCTTGTGATCTTAGTTTTATAACACTCTGACACCAAATTTGGGTCAGAGCGAGACAAGTGATGAATCCAACTGCTTCACGGAAACCCACAGTATCGAGGGGTGAAGGGGAGAGAAAAATCAGGCCCCACACACACATCAAAAGGTAGATCTTTTATTCTAAGCATCAAAGCACATTATTCGACTATGATCAAAGCTGCAGCACGGCGGGTAGCTCAGAGCTTTTGGAGAAATTGAAATTTGGGTTTCCGCTCGCTTGCTTTCCGCCACCCTGGCCTGTCTCCGCTGTGTCTTGGCGGGTGCTCCATAGTTCCTGTTGGCTTTGCCCATCGCTGTATTTATAATGCTATTACTATGTTTGCTCTAGCACAAAATTACACCACAGGCTCTATAGGATGGATTATTAACTACCCAAAGGACCGCATATATATATATATACAGTATACTGTGTGTGTGTGTGTGTGTGTGTGTGTGTGTGTGTGTGTGTGTCTTCCTTATGTGACAATGTGACTGTGACTAATATAACTGGTGCAGGGTCTAGAGGTTAATTTCAAAATTGACTCTGCAGCAGATCAGTGATTGTTGGAATAAAGCGGTAATCTATAGTGTTATAATGCTGGTCTGACCTGTAACTGCAAATTAAAATTCCTTTCTCTTCTTCGAGAGTGGCCCCTCAAGTTATTCTACACAAGCTTTAAGATCTCTTTTTGTGGTTTCACATCTTGGGAATAGAAGATGATACACAGCTCAAATAACTAATATTGAATTATCCATTTCCTACCTTTATTATTATATATATATATATATATATATATATATATATATATATATATATATATATATATAATAATATATATATATTATTTACAACCACCACATGTGGGATTTAAAATGTTCAATCTTAATTGCTTCCAGACCTCTGAATCACTGTCCACCCCTCAGATTTCTTTTCTCCTAGGGATTTAAATAGGTCTTGTGTTTGTTCTCACTGATGTATGTTTCCTCAATTAAAAAGAATGGAGCTTTGAGGGCAGGATTAAGTAGAGGGGCGCCATCTTCCTTTGGAATAATGAATGACAATAAATGCCCATAAAAATGGTCATAAGCATGTATGAGATTGACACACCCAACAATAACTCTTACACTGCTGACCAGCATGAAGCCTCCTAACATGAAGCCTCCTAACATGAAGCCTCCTAACATGAAGACTCCTTACATGAAGACTCCTTACATGAAGACTCCTAACATGGAGCCTCCTAACGTGAAGCCTCCTAACGTGAAGACTCCTAACGTGAAGCCTCCTAACGTGAAGACTCCTAACGTGAAGACTCCTAACATGAAGCCTCCTAACATTAAGCCTCCTAACGTGAAGACTCCTAACGTGAAGACTCCTAACGTGAAGCCTCCTAACGTGAAGACTCCTAACGTGAAGACTCCTAACATGAAGCCTCCTAACATTAAGCCTCCTAACGTGAAGACTCCTAACGTGAAGACTCCTAACGTGAAGCCTCCTAACGTGAAGACTCCTAACGTGAAGACTCCTAACGACATGAAGCCTCCTAACATTAAGCCTCCTAACGTGAAGACTCCTAACGTGAAGACTCCTAACGTGAAGCCTCCTAACATGGAGTCTCCTAACATGAAGACTCCTAAGATGGAGTCTCCTAACATGGAGTCTCCTAACATGGAGTATCCTAACATGAAGACTCCTAACATGGAGTCTCCTAACATGAAGCCTCCTAACATGGAGTCTCCTAACATGAAGACTCCTAACATGGAGTCTCCTAACATGGAGTCTCCTAACATGAAGACTCCTAACATGAAGACTCCTAACATGAAGACTCCTAACATGAACACCATGCTTGGAAAATGGTGCCATAGTTATTGCATTCATCCAAAATTAACCAAGAATCTGAAAATAATTGTATTTATTCTGCGGTTTGTTCTAACTTTTTTCTCAATAGCGTAAACTTTAGTTTCCGACCACTGTTAGCGGTGCACGTAACTGAATTTTAAGCTTGGTGATTGGATGTTTCTTGCCAAAATGCACCTTGGGAGTCGTAGTTAACTTCTACCCTGCGGCTTTATAAAAGTTCTACATATAGGAGCTTTGAGTAAATGTGTAAAGACCTACACATTTGAACATTTAATCAGTTAGAATTCAACCACTTCTGAAACTTACATTGCACATTGTAAAACAAACCGTGGCGTTGAAGATATTTTCATTGTAATAGCACCTTTAATGGAAAACGATAATTTACAATGCTGTGTTTAAGTGTCGCTCAACACTTTGTTCATCTACTATAAAAGATGAGTGAGTATCTATCCATCTGTTTTGGTTGAGTTAGAGTAGTATAAGAGAGTTTTGTACTGTAACTCTGACAGGCAAGTGAGAAGAAAATTTTAACTCCTTTTTCTCTCCTTTGTTCATGACTTAAGAACAGGTGATAACAAGGTTTTTCTGGGATATTCTTTCAAAGTTCCTTAAAATGTTTTTCATCTGTAAAACAGGTGAGAGAAAAAGTTTTTCCAAGTAATTTTTTTTCACCTGTGAAAACTTCCTTCTCCTTGTTTGTTCAGCTACAATACACACCACCGCTCATGCTAAATACCCATTTTTCATCTATTTATCTTAAACTGCTGTCGCTGCTATGAATATAAAGACAAACGACAACACTCACTGTGCACTGCAGGCTTCCCCCCCAATACAGACATACCAGGGGGGGGTTTAGAAGAGAAAATATCAAAGAATGTATATACTGTCTGCTGTTGAAAGTCAATGTAATTGTCAACGTTCCATGTTTTTTTGCTTAATTTGACTTGACTGCAACTGTGTAGTTTAAGAAGAACAGTTATCGTTTTCCCTTTTTATTTTCTCTCTTTGTCGAGAGGGAGCAGATGAAATTGCTAGGCCTTCAACACCGCCTCGCAAATCAGAAAAAAATCCGGAATAAAAATGATTCAGTCACCCTGGATGATATGAATGATCAGGACTGTTTTACGCCCCGATGATGCTTTTATGTTTTTGTGCGCACAGCAAAACATCTTTGATCATTAAAGAATGTGGATGAGTGACTCATTGGTAATGTCTACTCATTCTCAAGCACATACCTTTAATGCCATTTTGGGCCATTGTGACAATCACACTATGTTCCGCTCGGTACATAATAATAATAAAGCAGAAGATGATACGATATGTGTACACTAGCTGAAAAATAGATTCTTAGCAATAAAAAGCACTCTAAAGGTGGGACTCTGCTTTTTTATGACCCGACATAAACATCAGTCAGCGAACGCAGCACACATTAAGGCTTGTAACAACAGCGAAGCAGACAACACTCAAAGAATCCTTTGCTATACTAAAATGGTTGCAGATAATTTATCAAACAAGGCCGTCTACGGCTGCCAATTTCACATCACAGACCGCTGCTACAAAAGCTCCTGATGTGCTGAACATGGAAGAATATTTCCGCCAAGATGTCTGCCGGCCAGAGATACGATATTGTACTGAGTGGATGGCTACATGTGACATCTTAGAGTCAGGTTCCATTGATCTCATGTTTAGAGAGAAGATGCAGAAACACTAAACCAGAGACCATTCATCTAAATGAGTCACGCTAACAGGGCGGGCAGGAGACAGCGTCGTCTGCGAAGGAGCTTTGACCGACCTTCGAGTCCAAAAAGTATCACTTGCTTGTAATTACACGGCAGCCTCAGCCACGACTGAAAGAACGTGCTCGGGACCACCTTCGTGGTTTTTTGTTTTTTGTCAGCCGCCATCAGAGAGCACTGCTTTGATGAGGCTTCGCAAACTGACTTTTTTCTAGACAAGAAAAAGGAAAACAACGAATAAGCAGGATTTAATGCAAAACCAACATTCTCATTTTCTTAGAACTTGGTGGTTGCAAGACAAAGTGGCATGAATTGCGCACTCGTGCCATCACCTTGACTTCCCTCTAATTGGCATCCTTTGCAACTTGCAAAGGATGGAATCTGCTAAGGTTTGAGATGATGAGAAAGGGACGAAGAGTGAGCCGGTCTAAATATATTCTGAATCTGCTGAGCGCAGATGTCAGGGACGAGCGTGAGTGGCTTGCTGACTGATCTCAGATAAGCTTCTGTGGACATGAATAGCGCTAATGACAACTACTGAGTGAGGGAAATATGCTGGTAACTGGCTCCTTGCCTTTGTGCTTCCTTTCTGTTGGACAGTTGACGTTTAAAGTATGTAATGGCTGGCTTTTTTATGTAGATACAGTACAATGTTATGCAACAGCATAGAAATAGCTGACATAATGTACATTTGGCGTGGACGTGGAAGAAAAGCTTGCATCTCTCCCAGTTATCTTATTTGCATAACTTACTTTAAAATGCTGTGCAGCAAGGTTTTTTGCACACCGCACAGCTTGCAGATAATGATACTGGTCGTGAACTAGAGCATACTAGACATATTGGACCACATGGAGCCTATTATTACTGTAGCTCTTTTTTATGAGAGTAGTGGGTCTGGATGACCCGCTTCTTCCATCTTCCAGTATGTGGGCAACAGCACTTCCCTACTGTTTGCTAATTGTTACTTACCATGATGGCGACGGCTACCTTTAGCGCATGGGGATAATCATCAGACCATTAATCATAGCCTTTCGCATGCATCTGAAGGAGAGTGATAAATATAAGTTTATGGCACCCAGAGTTGTTGTGCTGCTGCAGGATTTCCTTTTCAGAACGTTCCTCCCCATCCTCCAGCCTTTGTTGAGCTGCCTGGATGTGCTGTAATTTCCAGCAGCCTACCATGTCTAGTCGGCCATATCTTCTTAGAGCAAGTCAAAATTGCAGTGTTGATTGGTCTAATAGGGCTCGCCACACAAAGCTGCTCTGTGACTCCCTCTCAGGCTGAGGGCTGTTTGAACATATTAATGTGGCTATTAAGGAGAGGCACGCACAAAACACTGCACTGAGGACATGACCGCTTGACCTGGCAGTAGACGTAGGATTTCTTTGAAAATGTGCAGCACTTTAGAACTTTTCGGAGAGAACTGAGATTTTGGAGGAACTTTAGAAAGCCAATGAAAAAGTAACTGCACCAAAATCTCTCCCCGGCTCAGTGACGACAGCCTTCCTTTAGCTACGGTTGCTCACCTGTGTGACACTGTCCCTCATGGTGGAGCGCTGTTTGCGGGTGGTGGTTGTGGCCATGGTGGTCGTTGTCTCCATGATTGTGGTGGACATATCAGCCAGCGGGGTGGTGGAGGTGGTGTCGGTAGTGAGCACCGAGGGCACGTCACCCACCAGCCGCAGGTTGCCCTGGGTCTGAACGTTGGGGTCGCCCTCGGCCGCCAGTTTGAGCACCTGCAGGCCGTTATAGTACAGGCCTGAGATCTGGCCCTGGAAGTGGCGTCCCTTCTCTCCACTGCCACCGATTTTGATGAACGCCTGGCTGTTGAAGATGGTCAACTGACGACCTGATATGTGAGAGAAAAGGAAGACGAAGAAATGGCGAAGAAGACCGAGGAAGTGGGGGTAAGAGAAGAAGAGAAACCATGGGAAGAGGGGAAAGCAAAAGAGAGAAAGGGCAAAGAATACTAATCAGTCATGGTCACTGGGTTAGCTCTCACGTGGAACACAGAGTAACACACAGGCAGAGACACGGGGAGACAGGGGAGATATAGGGACTGTTTCAATCACATGGGATTTCCTGGGCAACACTTTAGGGAGATTGGACCCTGGTTTGCAGGTGGTGCAGCCATTATGGGGCTGGGCACGTGCCACTTTTTCGGGAAAAGGCAGCCTGAATCTGGCAGTCAAATAAATTGCAGGGGCAGTTGCGGCTTGACCCTGAGACTGGAGGTTCATAGCGAAAAGCATCTAATTTGCCCTGAGATGGAATATATTAGAACAATGCTGGGTCTGTGTCATTGACCTCCAGTGCACCTGAGCTGCACAATGATAAAGTACCTCTGCCAGCGGAAAAAAAACTGTCGCCCCGCTCTGCCATCCAGAGGATGGAAATAAGATCCTCATTGTGAGGAAATGTTTAATTCAACAGGGGCTCTCCCTCTCTGTGGTCATTACCATTCATCTGGATGGATAGATGGATGACGGGAGGACAGGGCCGACCATTTAACCAGGGTCCAATACTAATGTGTTACCAGGACTTGTGGTGACGGGGTGAAGTGCATGGGGGCGGTCTAACAGGTGTAGTTTTTCTGCCTGCATTTTCTCCAGCTGATGGTTTCATTTATACTTTGTCATCCCCATACTTGCATCCCAGCTCTCCATGGGGACATCCCACAACTTGGTATGATGCAAACTTTGACCCCTATTATGAGTCATGTGGATATGAGGGAAGATGGAGAGTGGTGGGAGGGGGATTGCGGGATACTGTTGGAAGATTGTGGGTTAAAAGCAGAACTGATGAGGTAATTTCTTAGAGGAGAAGCCAAAGAGCTTTTATGGATAAATCAATCGGTGTAAGGAAAGAGGGAGTGTGATTGTTTGTGAAAGGGATACTACACTAATGTGTGCATCTGAGAGCAAAATATAGACTTTCTAGGGATGGCGTGGTTTGGACCTCTGAAACGAGAGACCCCTCTGGCGTCTGGTCTCCTAAAAATGACACCCCCTTAGGGGGTCCCATACAACGAAACGGCATTGTCAATTACATTTTGAGCGAACATATTTTCTCCCAGATTATTTTAGTATTTGACTTATGAGAAATATGTTTAATCAAAGTCTATGAAGGGAGGAGGTCGGGGTGGATCGATGTTGTGTCTTAAGTAAAACCCAAAGTAACATTTAATCTAACACAAAAAATTATCTTTTTCTAAACTTGACCAAGTAGTTTTTTTTGCCTAAAGCTAAATGTGATAAGGAATGCCGTTTTTAAATGGCAAAAGCGCCATGAGCAGTGAAAACACTGTAACATGAAACTAATTGCTCTGAAACATTGCGATTCAACGTATTTGCAGACACAATGCCAACATTTAATTCTGGCCTGATAGAAGTGTGTTTGTGTGTGAGCAGATTTGTTGTGTTTTACCCAGAAATGAAAGACTACGACTGCTCCTGAGTAGGCATGTCCGCTCATTTGCAACTCATGCACATGTCTTTTCCTGAAACTGGCTTATTTGTGTATAATTGGGTTTAATGACAATGAATAAATCCTTTGGAAATCTTTTGAATGTTGCTATTGTTCTCTCTGTGGGATTGCAAGCCGACGAGGACAGCCTTCTACTCATCAACATGGCGACACTAGGGACAGGCCTGGGTCCTATTTGTTTTCAATTTAGAGAGCTGAAAGGGTACTTGCTCACTGTAATTATGATTTACTATCAGGGATCACAAATTCTGACATCCGATCCAATAACTTTACGTACTTTGACTACCAGACAAATAATGTCTATTAATGCATGTGTGTGTGTGTGTGTGTCGGCGTAAAACCACATTTACTATATGTGTATCTGTAAGTTTTGCACATAAGTGCTGGAGAGATGCACCTATTCCACTGAGATGGGCCATTACATGTGTCATCCCATTATCAGATCATTAGGCCCATCAGGGGACCGCTATCGTCCCCTAACTTCATAATGATGAGACTTAATGTCTGGCATATGCACCGTTGACATAATGGCTGAGTCTCACTCCATTATCTCATCACTAAGCATGTTTGGTGTGGGAGTGGTAATGAAAATAAAAGGAATGGGAGCGGTTGAGTGGGACAGATTGTCAAATTGTGGACATCAGCGAGGAGAATACAGGAGAATAACCATGCTTGTGTACATACACAGAGAACCTTGAAACATCACAGCTCGAAATGCACATTAACAGGCTCACTCCACCACACGGTTCTCCCCTGTATCAATCTTCCAGTGTCCTTGACTAAAGGACACATTCATACACACCCACAGCCTAGAGGGTCTCTCATTTCAAGCAGCCCCACACGGCCCCCACTCTCCAGTAAAGATTCATGGTTCTCTTCATCATCCATATTCCCGAATGCTTTCCGTCTTCTTGGTTTCCCAAACACCTCATGTTTCTTCCCCGTGTGTGAGCAGCAACTCCTAGTCAGAAGATGATCTGTTCAGACGGGACAGTTTACTCCCGAGGAGTTATTGGTGTCACAGTTACACTCGGAGCCAGTGACACAGGCATAAGTAAGCCATATTGAGAAGCGGCTTATGATTATGATGCAGAGTAGCGAGGGTGAGTTATACCTCCGAAAGGCGGTGCACATGCAAGTGTCTAAGAATCCGTTGGGTGACCTATATAATTCTGTGTTACTTCAGAATGTGACGATGCGACAAAGTGCAGGGAGACGAGCCTCGAGCGCAGGGGACAGCCATTTGTGCGTTCATCCCATTTGAGACAGAGCGAAAAAGAAAGGTGCCCTCTAGGCTAGATGAAGGGAAATCAGCGGTTGTTTTTTGGAGGCTGTCTGGTCGAGACGAGACTCTAACAGGGCCTGATGAAGTTATTGTTTCAGGGTCTGCCGGGTCAAATCAAAAGTGACATGTGGTTTTAGAGGCAATTTGGGCGGCGGGCAGGAGCGGGGTGGGGTGGCGGGGTGGGAGTGGGGGGGGGAAGAAGCCTCTGCATGACAAGCAATCACAGCGCTTAATGTGACAGAGCTGGATGTGGCACTGCAGCAGAGGAGAGGGTATGCGCGAGTATATAATAACTTATGAAATATGTCAGTGAAATGACCTTTATGTTTGTGATAGTTGGCCTTTTCAAGCAGTGTGTATTTGCCCAACTTTTAGTTACATATGCCTTTCACTCTGTGTGTTTGCATGTGCGTTTTGACAGCTCACAGGGTTTGCATATTGATGAGGGTCTATTGTACCGGTTTTAAGGATTGGGAGGCTGCTGCCTCACATCTCTCCCCAGGGCTCTTAAGGTGACAGGCAAGAAATGGGCAGAGGCTTAGGATGGGGCGATTAAAAGATATTTAGGTCTTTGTGTATGAGACAGATGAGGACGAATAATACAATGTAACAATTGCAAGGCTGTCCTGCATATTCAAACAAGACTTAACAGTCATGCTAGCTGCTCTGAGAGGCTATACTTTACAATGCTAACAGGCTGATGATTAGCAGTTAAAATGTTTGCGATGTTCACAATCTTAGTTCAGTGTGTTAACATTAGCATTAACACAAAGTATAGTGGATTCTGCATGTATTTTGGTCATAAAACAAAGTATTGGTATTAAATTACCAGAGGCTCAGACGAAACAGAATACATACATCCAGTTTAATAATCAGTTTTAGCACTGATAGAGCCCCCCAAAAAGTCTGCACACTAATTTGTCTGCTTCTGCCGTTTGTGTTTCCTGCAAACAACTGCTAGCCAGTATTAGCTTCCTGGCTACATGGCAGGGTACATGAGCAGAAAATGTGTTCATTTATTGTTACCAGGGATGACGCCTCATCAGCAAACACAAACCCAGAGCTCGGATCAGAGTTGGTTTTCAGTCTCTCTTTCCTGGATGCAACCGTTCCACTAAGAGACAGCGACAGCTGCAGATGGTGCACGTATACTGTAACTATTCTGTAACTGTTACGGCTCGAGACAGCTAATGTAGTCAGATGTCCCCCTACAAACTTATACTTTATTTAAATCTATGTAGTGTCCCCTCATAAAATCCATAAGGGAATATAGAATCCACAAGTAGCACACAGTGCCCCTCAAATTTGTCACAACAAAGCATGGTAAAAATAGCTCTGAAGGGATATGCATAGAAATGTGCTGGTGACTGAGAGCAAAGTAACATAAAGAAGTGGAGGGGCAGCCTACGGAGGACTGAGCAGTCAAACATATATTGTACTTCCAGGCATGTGAATCCTCCTCGGCTATAAATTGTGCTTCAGAGTTACTGCAGCTTAGTACATCTTTGCCCCTGTCCTACAGCCGGGGATAACACAGTATCCTGGCTAGGAGCTGTACTCTCACTGCTGCCCAAATAGGGCATCTGGGTTAAAGAAGGTGGGCACGACTAATTCTAAAGGCATTACCATCCGCGATCACACCCGCCTTCTGTTGGATCACATAGGGGGGTTTCATGGCCTCGGAGGCGTTACAGCTGGAGTAAGAAGCCCTCTGATAAACAGTAAATCATCACTATTAAATAAACTGATATGTAACATGTAATTTACTTTCTTTTGGTACTAGCCATAGGGCAGCTCCTGAGTTATCGAATGCCTGAGAGAGAGACGCTAAAGAAAGAGGAGGTTGGACAGGGACTGAGAGAATGGGGACATGAGAGATGACAAGAGCAAGGGAGGATGACAGATGAGTAGGACAGAGAAAGGGCGAGCCTGCATGAGGATAGAATGTTAAAGAGAAAGCGAGGGCATGGGAGGAGGGGCGGAGGGAGCGCATGACGGGCATGATGAAAAAGAACAAAAGGAATCATGCAGTTGAAGACTGTGGCCGGGGAAGAGAGAGATATACAGTAACACATGGGAGTAAGATGGTAAGAAAGATGTAGGAGGAAGTATAGTGAGTTAGTGAGAACAATGGCAAAAGATAGCACAAATACAGTAGAGGACATTGAATGCCTGGTGAGTCACCACCAGCTTCCCTACTCTCTTTTTCAAGGGGAGCTATGGTTCACTGTGTGGTTGTGTACCTGAGGCCATAGCTTCCTGTATCCGTGTCGTTTGACCAGAAAAAGATGCTCATGGATGAAGGGAGGATGTGGTTGACCATTTAACTAGGGTCCAATACTAATGCGTTACCAGGACTTCTGCTGAAGGGGTGGAGTGGAGGTGGTCCAATAGATGTAGTTTTTCTGCCTGTATTGTTTTCAGCCGATGGTTTTATCTGTACTTATTCTTGCCCATATTTGCATCCTACCTCTCCATGGGGACATCCCAAAACGAGTTGGAAGTTGTAATAAACCAGGAGGTGTCTTTTTCTCCATTTTTGATTGTGTCTGGCTTCACTGAGATTTAGTCTTTCGCCTTAAATACAGTTTAAGTTTCTGTAAAAAGGCATCGCTTCCTGTGTGCCTGAGGATTTACCTAATGAACGGCCGCAGTGTTAAAAGGTTTTATCGGGTTGGTACAGGTCGCATCGCACTTGTCTGATGTCCGTTCCAAATACTTCTTCAGCCAAATGTAAACTGGAGAGTAGCCAGGTATAGCAACTTTCCGGTTGCAGTTTTGCATCGGTGCACCATCCTCCTCAACTTTATTTCCGAACATAGAGAGAAGTGGCTGGTCTCCGATGAGTTGTGGTGGGTAATTACTACCTGAGCCGAGCCAAGCTAGGGGAGTGGGCTGGGCCTGGGCCACTAATGCACAGATTGCTTGTCAGAGGCTGCGGAATAATGGCTATATAGGTCTGCTACAACCCCCAGAATGTAGGTGGGGAGTACGGGAGGGGGTGGCGGTGCTTAGCCCCTCCCCTGGCTGTGAGCAGCTAACCCGGAGGCTGAGGGAGATTGAAGGGGGGGGGGGGTATGGAGGATGATCTAAGTGTACCCATCCTCGGTGGAGGGGATATGAAAAGGACTGCAGCTGGAGCGAGCGGCATCTCTCTCCATCCGCCGTCATCATTACGCCTCTCTCATCCTCCCTCTACTGTTATCTCACAGAGAGGAGGGATGCCATATGGTTGTAAGGAGCTTCTATCCAAAATGTTTTCTCTTAGCTGAGTCGCAGGGTGGGAGGGATGGCCCAGAATTCACCTCAGTCAATACACGGCTTTGTGATGTGCCGAGCAGAAAGTTGGACCGTTTGCACGCACAGTCTTTATGGGTTTGTGCTCACAAATCCTTCATGTGCCTGCAGAATTTCTAGTATCCCTATCAACAAACAAGAACTCCCCCATTTCCATTTTCTTCGCCACAGAAAAAAAAAAGAAGCAGGAGGGAGGAAGACTGGAGCACAATGGGGCTGGGATGCTGACAAAGTCGATTATGAAGTGTTCCCAAGTTATCTCCTCGGCACAAGGCTATCTTTGGTAATTAAGAGCGTTTTGCTTTTTTATCCTCAGAAGTTGGGCTGGTTTGGGTAGAACACTATGAATTAATTGTGTTTGACAATGGAGATAAGGGGCCAAATGTGGCATGAAGCTGGACCGAAAGCCTTGCGAGGCAGCATGGAGCCCTGAGGTCCTTGAAGGTAGCTGAGGGCGCCAGGATTGTGGCGGTGACTCTACAGGGCTCTGGAGACAGAGGACTAGATTGAATCAGACGTGGCTCTATCTCTGATGCTATATCTGAGAGTGAAAGATAATCTTCTCTCTTTCTATTCACTCCTACTGTGACTGTGCTGTTTTTAGGCCATTTCATGGTGGGGCACCATGAAATAACAGCAAAGTGTCCCTTCTTTCAGCCACTTTTTCACTCATGAGCAAGCATGTTAAAATTCATACAATTTCCGCCAACTTCCCTCAAATATGGCCATATAGAGCAGGGAGATCAAATGAGAACAAGATAGTAACTCAGCAGGGCACAAAGCCCACCATGGGGCTGCTGAACGACAGACGCAGACGGATTTACGCTCTGTTGACTGCAGCCTGATGTGAGAGAATCCCTGAAATGAAGCCGGGATCATCATGAATAGTTGATCTGGACCAACGCCTGGCCTGGAGATGTTGATTTGGGCTCTGGCCCCACACCAAGTGGCAGGACTTGATTGCCTTTGATTAGCGAATGGGGGAGCTCACACCAGACTATAAAACCCTGAACATTAAACATGGTTCTCCAGCTTTGCTCCAGCTCCTAGGCCACAGAGAGCCGGTGTCGTATTAGGCCTCCCTGCACTCATGTAGTTCGACTCAGCGCTTGATCGTCATGTTGTTTAGGAGCTCCAGAGGGATCGACTCCTCACCAGAAGAAGATATAAAGCTCCAATTCTTCGAGGAGCTTTATTCGCTTCCGTGCTCATCTGCTAAAGGGAACAGCTGAAGGGAGTTGATTCTTACTGGTTATTTGTAATCTTTGTAAGCTCCCTGATGAGATCAGGAAGCAGCAACACATTATTACTGCCTCTAGAGAAACGCTCGTCAGGTTTTTGGAGAGGGATGGCGTTAACGGTCGAGGAAAAAACAAGAGGAGGAACAAAGAGGAGGGAGTGGCAGGAGCAGAGCAGAAAACCTGGAATGACAGATCCATCACAAGCCGAGAGAAAAGACGCAGGGAAAAGAGGATGCCTCTCAGTAAGTTTTGGCACAGATAGAGCTGTTGAAAACTTTTGGCACCATGACTTTTCCCCTCCATTGGGTCCCCGTAATGGCTGCCGTTTTGGATTTAGTCAGCGGCCAGCGGCGGCCAGAGATGCCCGCTCTGATCTGCCTCACGCGCAGTAGCGGAGACTGAGCCTCGGATTGAGACACAGTGACACAGCACGGCGCCACAGCACAGCTCTCCTCCAGGACACTGCCGGCTCCATTGACTTCCATTACATCCCAGTGTGACTAAAACACTGATTTGTGAGAGCCATTGTGAGTGATTAGTGCTCTTATTTTGTTCTGAGAGATGTGGGGTTTTTCCTATGCTCGTTGAATTTCACAGAATATATGGAACCTTAAAAGCACTTGGAGAGGAGACCCGTGGGGCTGATTGTTTTCTGCACTCTGGTCAAGACCCTTTGAGGCGATCATGTAATGAAATCACCACATGTTGGAGACCGCACCCTCATGTTGGTAACACAGCCTGGACTATTACTGTACACCCATGACAGGGTGAATGGTGCAGGCTGTTTACCACATGGCAGTCTGTATCTCTCATTCAGACATTCACACACCCTCCAGCCTGCACAGCAAATGACATATAGCACAGTACACTCAAAACACGATCCTTAGCAGTGAAAACAATAAATGTTAAAGGGACCTCAATTTCAAAAACACATTTCGTTGAAATGACCCAGAGCAGGAGCGTCATTTTTTGGAATTTGGCGTTCAGTTACTTGTTTCATTTTAACCCTCTGAGTTTTGCATCACATGGAAGTGGAGACAAGGGGAGCAAGATGCCAGCAGAAGATTTGTTTCTTTTAGTAGAAGTTAGAACTTAGTTAGCTTTTTTTATTTCGTTTTTGGTCCCAAGTGATCGCCGCAACCTGTCCAAGTTCTTCCAAACAGTGACATCCAGGTCCAATTGCGTTCAAATGTTAAACATCATTTATAACAAGGTTAGAACTGAGGGCTCTCTGAATTTGACACCAGCAGGGCGAAGCTGGAAAGTGTCTCGAATGGGTTCCAATTTGCAGCGGAAGGTGGGGGAGTGGTGAGAGAAGCCCTCAGCGGTTAGTGTGGGTGGAGTTTGATTTGCTGTTAGGTGGTTAGATTCTGCTTAGATGTTTCTTAGCTTTACGTTCTAGCCACTTCCTCATCAAAGCAACGGATTTAACCCTTTGAGCTCAGAAGTGTCCCCTAATCCCCCCTAATTATTATAGACTAACATGTCTTATATGCAAACAGTATCTCAAAAATATCAAAACCACTTTGCCTCTTCAGTCCATGACGTGTGTGTGTGACATTTCTTTAACGAATCCAATCAAATTAACAAATAAGCGACATTTTTTTCTGAGCGCTCCCTGATCAAAGACCTCACTTGAGGCTTGATGGGGATTATTTGTTTATTTCCTCTTGCTACTTTCTCAATGCTCTCATCTAAATGATTGGATGCAGACTCATTTAAAACTATAGAAGAAAGAGCATAATGCATTCCGTTTCAAGCTTTATTCTCTTTAGACTTTCATGGCATGCACAAATCATTTTAAAAGTGGATAAGCCATTTTTTATTGATCTGATTTTTCATCCAACTTTAATCTCCCACATCTTTTTGATTCTTATTTGTGTCCTAACTTCTGCTAGGGAAGTTAGGATCTCCCCTAACCCCCCCGACATACCGAAGGAGAGCAGAGAAGTCAGTTTATAGGAGCTTGACATGAATGCACAGATTATTTTGTTTTCATGAAATAAATATGCAAGCGCTTCATTTATCTTGTTTGTCTTTCGCATGAATACTTCCATTTGCTCTCTGAGACTTTCTATCTGAATTCCTCCCAACCTGTGCTGTCCTTCACAATACAGTTACAAAGGAGCCCCTAAAGCTAATTGGCTAATACTTAAAGTTTTAAATTCATGACAAACTCAACACATCTCTTATGCAAAACATAATGCAAACCTAAGTCTCAGAGCTTTGGACATTCTAATAATCTAATAATAATAATCTACACCAAAACAATGGATGCATTTATATAGTTCCTATATAAATATAGTCGTTTGAAACTACCAGACCTCATAAAAAGCACAAAAGTGCATGAGAAATAAATGTCTGCAATGCTTTTATTGCAACGCAGACACGTTTTTAAGACTCGGCCCTATTCAGCTGTCTTTCTGATTATTTTACTCCTCTTCCTTTTTTTCTTTTCTTTTTTTTTGGAATCAACCACCTTCAGCAGCACAAACACACGGCACAAAACAAAGACAAAGAGGTTGGGACATTCGGCACTCAAAGGGTTGAAGAATCATCACTTTGTTGGTGCCACACTGGACACTTGTGGCACTAGTTAAGCGGGAAATGTGCCCCGCGTGCTGCAAATGAAGGCAGACTGATTACTGAACAAACACAACAGTCCCTTTAACTTTTAGTGACTTTCATGGGGGATTCTTTTTTTTTTCTCTTCTTGGAAATCCAGGGATCATTTTGGTGTTCATGAATGACTAAATATAGTCACTGCAAATTCACATTCAGCCAACAAAAGACACAGGAAAGAAGCAAACGGAATCAATGGGCTATTTACATGGTAGTTAGGTTATTAGGGGGTTATGTCGGGTTATTTGGGGGTTAATTCTCTGAAGAGATGCAGCCCCAGTTTAAGGTGCTTTGGATATGGTCCCCTTGGATATTTGCATGCCAATGCTAGAGAATGGCATTGATATTAAAAACTGTAGATTTTCTTTTGCCAATTATTACACAGTAAACTGCCTCAACTGGGCAAGCTGGGCTGTAAAATTTAGACAAACGTCTGATTTTCAGGTGAGTTTTCACATACCAATTGAGATAAGGAAGCATTAAATGGATGAGTTATGATTTATCAGCCGATTACTGCAAGGCATGTTAAATCTGCAGTGGATTAAAGGGGACCTGCAGTTCTGTTAGAGCCAAATCACAATCACCCCTGTTGCGTGGCACTGCACCTCCTCCAGAGTGGTGGTTAACGGAAGGTTAGGCGGTTAGATCATTAGTGGAGTTAAAGGGATTTTATTACCTTTGTCGAGTAGCCACTCGTCAACTACCCGACCAAGTCGGTATGGGATTCTTTGTCTAGCAATAGCCAGGCGCTCATTATCAAAGTTCCCTTTAAGAAAATTTGGAGAAGACAAATTAAGAGAGGTTACAAAGAAATCTGGAAGTTGAAAGGTTAGAGGTTAGAAGGGCAACATGGCAAATGTTTAGCAAGTTATGTACTTTAAATCATTTAGTTAGGACAGGAAGAACTTGAGGATGTGTTTTTGGGCTGGTTTGTTTGGTTAGACAAGTTAACAGCATTCTAGTTACCTTGAGTTTAAGTGCTTATTTTTTAAACAGATTTATGAATTATTTAGATATAGTGTAACAGCATTTGTAGAAACCTATGATAGCTATCCGCAAAGTGAATACAATTTAGAAATGCATTAACAGTAATGAAGTAAGTTAAGCTAGAATCAGACACAGAACCAGCAATCATTGAACAACAGAATTACTACACTGGGAAGGAATAAAGCAGAAAAAAGAGATTTCAATGTCAGCAATAAAGCATTGTTATTTCACATAAGATAATCACACAGTACTAAAACACATTTCATGGTTGTTTCAAGGAAGACATATTTTGGTTCCCACTGCACACAAAGAGTTTGTTAGAAAATCATCACCTCCCAAATCCGACAACAGGATGTCATTCTTCCCGTGGAGCATCACTTCCCCTCGGATCCGACGGCTCTGCCTCAACTGAAGCGAGAAGGATTCAGTGAAACTGTCACCACTGTTTTGCTCTTCTTTTCCCCTCCCCTTATGCATTAATTGAGCACTTCTCAGTGGCACTTGGCAATTAGCATCACTTCATCAGCGTGTCAAAGAAGTTTCATCACCGCTGAACAAACTTATTATCCCTCACTTCACTTCAATCAACCTCTGGGTCATGCTGCGTGCATCTCCAGCACCGTCAATAGAAGCGGAGCTGGAATTAGGCGAGATGGTGGCTGATGAAGGCCAGGCTGGGGGTTTGATGAAGCCTAATGTGGTGGCAATGTCAGAGGCTTAATTAGGATTCATTGTCTATGTCGAGCGGCAATCTTCGCAGATTATAGGCTATGCTAGCACAGTGATTTTCAAAAAATGGGGTCAGGGAGTCCCCAGGCATCCTTGAGGAGGGACAAAGTTCTGGGAGGTTCCCAAAAAAACCTGTTATCAACGGGATTTACTGGAATTTATCCAATTTACAACATTCATGAGTGAGAAACTATATAAAAAATATGCCACTTGCCACATACAAGGTGCTACGATTCTACAACTCTAAGGGCGTGTTTAGACCCAGTCCTGTTGTCAAGTGGACTCTGGAGTGGTTCATTTCTGGTCAAACACCATTTGAACCAATGACAGGAAGTGCACAATTTATGTGTCATTTCGGTAAATAAAAATATATTCTTATCCTGTTTTTTGTTAGTTGACAGGAAGAACCTGGACTCAGGACGAAGTGAGATGCCTCCTGAACATCTGGGCTGAAGAAAACATTTCTCAATTACTCAAGAAGGTGCATAAAAAACCCCCGATATTAAATATTTTCAGCAGTATAAGGAAATCTCAACATCTTTATTAAATTATGCAATATCCTGCTGTCCAACAAGCCGTTCATCGTGGCAGTCCTCTTAAGACTCCAGATCAACACCAACATGAACAGGACTGGACGGTGCTCCATGATACAATGTCCAGATAGAAATTGGGAGGGTTTTGTTGTCTTTTTACCGGCAAACTGTACGAGCAATCATCGAACAACAATTCCTTTTGTTTACAATTTCTGGACCATTTGAGATATGACTTTGTCAAGGCAAACTGGACCAGTTGGAAAACTGAAACAAGGTGTCATCCTCACATTGGTTTGCTTCAGGAACCAGGCCTCAAGGTGTGAACCCTCCACAAGTAGCCTACATTATGTCAAAGTGTACTCAATGATCCCCCACTACCTCAAGCACCACAGAACTCAGAAAATATCAATCTCCAAGTAACCTCTTTTTACTCCTGGCTCTATTATCATGAGCCACTGGAAGCTGAACCGAACCGCAGTGTGGTGAAATGGATTCCGTGAGGAACTGTAGCTGTGATTTCCCCCTAAATCAACACTGAACAAAATCTGCTGTTGTCTCTGACAACACAATATGAGCAATTTTGGGCCTGAATGTGAGTCTGACATGGAACGTCGGCGAGCCACTGGCTTATGAAATTGTCTGCGGAGAGACCCGTTTAAAGACTGAAGCCGAGTTTGGGACCAAACAGTAAACAGGCGAGCTCTGAAGTCTATCCTGCATCCTAACCAGTGTACTTTGATTTTGCTCCCCCCACTGCTGTGTGCTGCTGCAGTGATCTAAAATAGACCACCTCTCAGTTCTGCAGTACCTACTTCCACTCCCCAGGGGTCTCTCTACCCACGCATGCCTGCGCAATAATGGCTCACACAGGCGTGTGTGTGTGTGTGTGTGTGTGTGTGTGTGTGTGTGTGTGTGTGTGTGTGTGTGTGTGTGTGCTTTGTATGAACAGTTTGTACATGGCAAAGAAGACCACTGTATAAAAAAGATGTGATAAAGAAGGAGCGGAATGACGGCTGGCAGACGGATGGAGAAGCAAGTAGGATGAACATCTAACAGTAGCCGGTTGCACCGTACCAGATGAGCTCGTGACTGGGGTCATTTGCACCCGTAGCTCTCTGTGTTCACGCGTTCATTCATGCGGGCGAGAATCAGGTGCAGGTCATACACAGGAAATCACAGATTGTCAGTGGATGTTTTCATCCATCTGTAATTCATAATGGCCAGTTATTACGTATTTATTACTTGTAATAGACCCTTTTACAGTTTGTCCACAATGATGACGTACGTAAGTGGGCGCACGCAGCTTGTCAAGCTATGTAAGATGGACATCAACCGGCGAAGATAGCGACTGCAACCTAAACAAATTGACTTTCCAGATCCGGGTGTTGTAAGTGAGTGGAGAATACATTAGCAAGTGGTCAGATAAGTACATGTATTTGGTGGAGAAACCTAGCGTCACACCAGAGAGAAATTATGAGCATACAAATCACCAGGTTTAATGAGTGACCATGTTAACTGGTGACTCTCAGCCAAATCATCCATGGTTACTTGAACGTGTAGGTGTCCTCGTAAAAAGCAGTTTCAGAATAACATTTTTTAATTTTTTTATTTGAAATTTTAAATACACACTCATCACTGTTTTATCTCTGTCAACCCTTTAGGTAAGTTGTCACGAGCTAACGCGGGCTGCATTGGGCTGAAAGTCTCCGGTTAACACGGTCACTCGTTAAGCTGAAACACCTGTTTGCTCTGAAACGATCCTGTTGGATTATTGATTCTGACAACCGAACATGCAGCAACCAGACATTTTGATGCTGGAAACTGTTTTAATTCAATCTTTAAAGCTCGCTAACTCGTCTGGATGGCTGGGGGAAAACGCTACTTCTCCTGCCAACGTGCGCACGCACATATCTGATGACGTCAACTGTAAAAGGGTCGATAACACCTCAATGAACCCTAAGGCGAAGCCATTTCTTAAAAACATTTTGCAGCCCTTTCTAGCAACTTTTAACCACCCGCAATGGCAGTAAACTGTTCTGAGAACTGTTCAGCGGCATGTTCGTGTGACCAATTACATGCATGTGTTCACATGCACTTAAGATTAGCTAGGTACCACTGCCTTCTGGAGAGGAAAGGCAGTGCAGCAATTACAGGGCACCTCACGCACGCACAACCCCATTTTAGAGATGACATGGGCACTCTGCAGCAATCACTGCAGTGGAGGAGGGTGGTGGCGGTGGTGGTGGTGGTGGTGGTGGGAGGGGTGAGGTGGTTGAGAAAAGGCGATCCAAATAATAACAGAGTGAAATGAAAATAGTGGGAGGCAGCAGTCCTTAGTGAGATGAATCAATCCTGTGCGTGCATGTTCCTCTCCCACCGCTGCATCTGCTGTCTCGTCCTCAAACCTGACTAAACCTCCTCCCTCGCCCAACTTTCTCATCTGAGTCACACCGAGGCAGCCACTTGCAGTAATCCAATGAGGGGGGGGGGGCATTTTATCAACCATGTAATAGTTGATGATGTGCGTCAGCTGGAGAGATGTAGTTCTCCCTCTAGTGGCAGCCGTTGGACACCGCAGGCAGGAAACTACGCCTTAAAATGGGGTTTTTCCTCTGTCTCTCCTCCGTGGAAGGTTTCCTTCCTTTTCTATTTTCCTTTATCCTTTATCCTCCTGTTTTCACTCACAATATTGTCATTCCCTTGTTCTCGAACAATCACTCATCCACACTTCGTACTGTCCATTTTCTTACCCTCCTTCCATGCCCCATTCTCTCTTCTTGAACCTTCACTACCTCCCCTTTCGTCTCCCAGTTCCCTCCTTTTCCATTATTCCTTATTTAGCTTTTGCTCCTTTCTCCCTCCACAATCATCTCTTTTTATTCATCCACTCCCCTCAAATTTCTCCCATCCATCTTTGTCCTCTCTACCTTATTTCTTCCCCTCATCCAAAGTCTCTTCCTTACTTTCTCCTCCCTCCCACTTAAATCCCTTTTGTTTTGTTCACCTTCACTCCATTTTACCCCCCACCCCCGCCCGCCCTCCCCGCCCATCCCTCTTCATTGCCTGGTAACAGAGTGAGTATTATTACTAGGAGATTAAATGTGGTACATTGTGACACAGGCACTGCCGTTCATTACTACACGCGCACACACACACACACACACACACACACACACACACACAGTCTGACTGAGTGTGTAGTGGGGGGAAGTCATAAGAGTGTGTGTACAGTATATGCAAATGTGTGTGTGTGTGTTCTGTCCCTGACAAACACCAGTGAGTGACAACCTCCTCATCAACGACCAGAAAATGGCGGAGGAATCAACAAACAATGGGTTGGTGCATCCGCTCGACACAAAGCGATGGGCGAGGGGAGGAAAACGCGGGGGAAGTGATGGCAGCCATGGAGAGCAGGAAGCGGTGTGATGAATGAAAAGTGTGTGGCGCCGCGGGAAAATAACCCCACAAAGTTCCGTTGGACAGGTTGGTTTTTATAGTGTCGTCCACACTTTGCTGTCGGAGAATCTAAATTCCTCCGCGTCCCGCCTGTTTGTTTGTTTGCATGTGTTTGTGCTCGCATTCCTTGGAGAAATAAGTCATTCTGAGCGAACCAGTGAAACTTCTCCCCTCTCGGCCGCCTCCCCCCACCAGCTGAAGCCTGCTCTGCATGATAATGGGGGGATAGATTAAACAGCTGGGCCCTTGTCTTCCCCCCTCACCGCCATTATCGCACTCGCTCCGCTCCCAAGACTATTGCCTTTGCTGGGTGTGAAAGAAAGCAAAACAATGCTATCGGACCGGGCGCTCAAGGAAATCTGATATACAAGAGAGAGGAAAAATATCTAGACTGGAAACTTTTGAGGCATTTATTATTCTTAAATTGCCAACCTTCTCTCATGGACATCGGTGGCTACAGTATGATTAACATGATCTTGAAGTTGAGATGAAAGAATGCCTTTTTTAAGATCGCATTTCATATTTAATAATATATGCAGAAATAATTACAAAAACTCAATTTGTTCATATTGTCTTGTGACGTGTGCTTAACTAAGCTAGTAACGACCAATTTCAAACAATATCGTGCAACATTCTAACCCCCGCCCACTTTTTTAGCAGGCCAATCAAATGCAAAGCACTGACTTCAGTTTCCCTGGGACTTTGAAGGCGCATTGCACAGATGTCAAAGTTAAATTACTAGTCAAGGGCGGAAAACAGAAAATTCCCCACAGCTGTATACAGTTTTCTGTGAGTGTCTCATTAAAGATGCTATTGGTTGCATCATGGGGAATGCAGGATTCTAGGGATTTTAATGATGATGAGGTGCATGCAAACATCATGCCAGAATCTCTGTCCTGGATTGTGATGCACAAAGTAACATGAGATAACACGATAATACAGGAACCATCCCTTTTACTGTTAGCTGACATGCTATGTGCTCATACGCAGCAGTCACACGCCAGTTATTAGAGGAAAACATGGCCTTAACATTTCAGTCTTGTGTTTTTCTAAAGCTTGGTGGTTCTGACAACAGAAGGAGACCTAGGTATTCTGTTCATGATTTACTACAGCAGGAGTTCTCCTCTTCATCAGACATGCTGTGTAATTGGTGGACATATGGACAAAAAGCTTGAGCATTCTAATTAGAAATGCATATGAATAGTTTATCTTAAATCAAAACGTAAACCGAGGTTCAAGCCAAAACATCAAAGGCTGGTCCGTACCGCCCGAGGCTCAGAACCCCGCCAACCCCCCTCTCCCCATGGTATCTCCAGTCTGGGAGCCAGAAACCTCCTCATGTTCGGCGTCTGGAGCATCGGCTGGATTAAGAGCCATGATGGGACCCGTCCTGGGCAGGTATCACAGCTGCTGCGCCAGGGGGCAGTGCAAGGGCACGCTGATTGACTGGCACTTCGGGGAGACACAAAGTGAGGTGGAGGACGGCTGACAGACCTGCGCGGCGTGCTCGGAGTGCAGAGCGTCTTGTGCCACCGTCTGTCTGGGAGGGCAGGGTTCTAGTGTGCCAACAATCCAGCATGTGAATCACACGCTGTTCCGTCTCGCTCTGTGTCTCCTTCTGTGTTGGTACATATGTGTGCGTCTGTGTTAGGACATTGTGTGTGTGTGTGTGTGTGTGGAGACCCACCAAGGAGCCAACTGTATATCATGTAGCTCTGCAGGCAGCCAGATGCCCTTGTACAGGACACCCACATCGGAAATCCATCCACAAGAATGGAGATTACACTGGAGATGATTGGCCACCAGCCATCTTGCTCTCCCTCCCCCTCACAGAAACCTCTCTTTGTCGAGCTAGCCTCATTCTGTTTTTCATTAGGTAACTTTAGATGGATTGCTCTCATATCCACTGGATGTTTTGGAGCAGATGGGGAGAAGAACGACTGCTCTCTTCACTGTAGCCTTGTGCTAGCTTCTAAATGCACCCCTGCAGAAATATCCTTCTTATCAAACATTTTTGCCTGTTATTAAGTGCTAGAAGTCTTTTTGGAAAGAAAATCTGCCAGTGCCATGAAGAAAGATATTCTTTACCCGTTTCTAGGGTGTCAGTAATGTTCGCTGCACCGAAATCAAGAAAAATAATACATGATTTTAGAATATTCAAATGATCTTTAGCTGTTTTCTCATATGAATTTACTGTGTCCAGACATTGTTCGAAGCTGCCCTTTCACACATGTAGCACATAACAGGAGATTTTCAGATGCGTTCTAACCTACTGGAAATACTGCGTTTGGTTTAGGAGTCTGGGTAAACCTTCAGGAGGCAGGACACGACGCAGATTAAGTTGCCGTCATGCAGCCGGATTTCAATTTAGTTATAAACAAGCGCGTCTCTTGCCGTTCCTCGAACTTGTCTGATGATTTTGATGTCGGCCCTTAGAGGTCCCCGAATCTCGTCGTCTCACCAGTTAGTCATGACCCTTAATCTTCCGGTTTACCACCTGCTGTGTGGTAGAAAGAGCTCTCACATACAGCTCCTCCGGATAATACGTTTCAGGGTTGCAGTGCATGTGCGTAAGGGGCTTCAGTGCACAGTTAGATTTGTCTTAAAGAAGTGTGTCGGATTTAGTGGCATCTAGGGATGCGGTTGCGGATTGACACCAACTGAACTCACCCTCTGCAAACCCCTCACTTTCCGAGCGCGTCGAAAAAACTCCAGTGGCCTTCGGGCAAACGCAAAAGGCTCTCGGTAGAACTTTGGTTTGTCCGATCTGGGCTACCGTAGAAACATGGCAGTGCAACATGGTGGACTCCATGAAGAGGACCTGCTCTCTATGTAGATATGAATGGCTCCTTCTAAGCTAACGAGAACACGATTGCTACACACTGGCCCTTTAAGAAAACAATACTTTAAGGCCTCAAAAATAGAGACAGAGTACATGAAGAGACATGTTTTTGGAGTGTGTCTTTTATCTTTTGAGACAAAGACTGCAGGCGAGTTGAGTGTCTTCATGTGAGTCGCGCAGGAAAAGGGAGCGATTTACCTACCCACCACACTCCTTTGTTCAATGTAAATACATCAGCCACCGCTCGTGTCAGCGCGCATTTGAAGCAAACGATATCTCACGGTTTTAACCGCTTGATCATCTTTCATCCGTGCAGCAGTTATCAATCCAGTGCGCCTGTTTCCATTTCTACCCCTCTCTCTTCTCGCTTCGACAGGATCCTCGCCACCTTTCATCTCGGCCACGGTGGATTTGTGCGAGGGTGGCTGCTGGAGGGAGCCAGGGAAAGCCCCCCCCCCACACACACTCCCCCCCACACTCATGTGGAAATCAAAGCTGTCACTTCTCTAATTACCTAAAGCAATCTTTTCCCTCTCCTGCTCTGCACTACGTAGTCGTGTCTGCTCTCTCTCTCTCCCTCCTCGTCATTACTTGCTTCACTGTTTCTCTGTTCCCCCTCTCTCTCCATCATCCCATAGCCACAGGCCAATAATTGGAGATACCTTCCAACTGTGCAAGATCCAATCAGAAGGACTCGCAGAGCACCAGAGGCCCAATAAGAACCCGCAGAACGGGGGGGTTGGAGGTGGGGGGGGTGGGGGGGGGTGGGGGAGGGGGTGGGGGGACTGTCATCAGTGACAAGTGACTTAGCTGGCTGACCTCAATTAACTCCCTCACTTTTTTTGCTGTACTTTACAGAATTTAATGATGAGTGAAATCAAAACCCAAACTATGACAGATGTCAGTTATGTATTGTATAAGATCAATGGCCTAAAAGCACTCGCGGTTCCCCTCAGGGGAGTTATTAGACTGCACTGTGACTTGAAAAACTTTATTAATAACTATGAGAATAATGAACATGTTTAATGTATGTGGTAATTTAGGTTAAAAAAGAATTACTGAGCATCTTCATGGTATCATCTGCGCCACTGAAACAGTAATTATCTTCCTCACAGGGGACGAAGTATTCCGATCCTTTGCTGAACTACGCTCAAAAATGTACTTAAAGTTACTGTGATGAACTTTTAAGTGGAGCTAATTTGTACAACTTTATATACTGATGATAGTTTCATCTTCGATGGATATTATGAGATGAGCATATATTTTATATAGAATCTTAACCTGCAAAGTAACTAAAACCCATACAGTGCCAGTCAAACAAATGTAGTGGAGTAAAAAGTTCATTTGTACCTTAAATGTGGTAGTGGAAGTTAAAAGTAGCAGAAAGTTTGTTTTTTTAAGCTTCTAAAATGGAAATACTCAAATCAAGCACAAGTCTGCGAGCGTTGGGCTTAATTACAGGCTGTAGCAACGTCTCGCTAGGTGCTCTGTGCTTAGCTCACGCTGCCTGGTGCTGCTGCAACAGTGCATATTGTAATTACCTCAAGCACAGACAAAGAGCAGCACGAGCTAATGGATGAATGAGCCCAGCTGACAGTATGTAGAGGTGCTCCTCCGTAAGAGTAAGACAGAGCACATGATTTCCGAGGCCACGCTGCTCACTGTGCATCGCCCGCGCACTCATCCACCGCCTTCTGCTCGGTGGACCATCGGAGTCACGTAGCGCCGCTTCCATGCTCCCTGCTTGGAGGCCCGAGCTAGTGAAGTGAAATCTCGTCCACGCTCGGCTAAAGTCCATATGCTTCCAGCCATTTGTCCGACTGTGTTGGCTTGTGCAGAGTGCACCGCTCGCCTGTCCTACTCCCGTTGCTCCCCTCTACTTTTAGCATTTTAACTGCCACCGCTGAGTGCTCCCATATTGCTTTTGCCGAGAGGGAAGCGGTTCTGGTCTGCCTCCCGTCCTCACATTTATCTTCCTTGGTTATTCACAATTGGTTTCCCTTTTCTCTCTCTCCCTCTCTCCCCGAGCGTGGAGGTCGCGAAGACAAAAGATGGATATCTGGGCACAGTGGAGACGCGATAAAAAGGGGGTAGGAGGAAGGAAATCGGCGGCCGGGAGCTTTCGCTGACCCCTTTTTCTTGGAACATTTATCCGAGGAGTAAGAACACCATAACAGCTCGGTCGGAGGAGCTGCAGCTGACCTCGCTGACACAACGCGCCTCTCTTGTTCTTTTCTCGGCCTCTAATGGTCAGCCTTCACGCTGAACGGATCCCCTAGATGCCTTACAGAATGAAAACAGGGCATGACAATAGCCCCGCCTTTGCACTGTGCGTATCGTTCCCCTTTCTTCTCCTGTCCCTGATACACCATCAGTGTTAAGCGGCGCGTTGGCCTACTCGGAAATGAACACCGTCGTGTCTCGGTGCGTTTCATATGCGAGTCGTTTTGTAGTAGCTGTAGCAGTAGTTATGGAATTATGACACACATTGTGTGTGTGTGAGTAAGCGGCGTGCACACACTGTACTGCGTCAATGTAATCTTCCTTGCTGTGATGCAATCCAATTTGTGAAGTGCTTATATTCAGTAACATGCAAAGCCTCATCCATCACAGCAGTGACAGCAGCTAGCTTGCAGCGTGCACGCTGGATCTCTTTTTACCCAGCTTCCCCTCCTTTATTGCTCTCTCTCCTCAGTCATCTTCTCCCTCAGTCCATCATTTCTCAGCAATGCATCCCAAGCACTTCGCTGTAGAGCACTATTGCTTCTCCTGTCCTCTATCTCCTCTGTCAGTCGTGCCCTCCATCCATGACCACCACCACCACCACCACACACAGACATCACCGTCCTCCACTTCGTCTTTCTAATTCCACTCAACTGCGGTTAGAAAGTAAAGCAAAGTGACAGCTTTATGGTAGATCTACTGCCTGTAAACACTGGCAGGAGAGAACGGAGCGTTAAGAGTGGAGGAAAGACGGCGCCCGCGCGCTCTCATTGGTCATAACGCGGGGTTACGAGGCGGCAGATTATGGTAATACCCCGTCGATGGTGACAATAAAACCGCGGTTGTAAAATGCGTGATGATTATCTAAAGCTCAGGGGGCGCCGCAATGACGCCCAAATGCCAAGTGTAGCATAAACGCACAGGAAATGGCTGGATTTCTTTGGTTGTTTTTTTTCAGAAGCTCCTCTCTTGCCGTAATAACATAATCCGCCACGGTGAATTACTGCCATCACAAAAAGAGATAATGTGAGGCGATTTCCAAAGAGAGAAGATGAGATGGAGGGGGAGCGTCAAGACAAGGCAGAGGCACAGGAACCGCATCCCCTATACATGCTCACAGGTGCACATTGTCTCCAACAAACGTGCATATGTACGAGCATGTATTTACACCACATAAGCCCATAAAAGGGCCCGGAGAGGTATACATCTGTACTTAAATAGTCAAACACACGCGCCTTGCACACACTACGGAACATTTTCTCCTTTGAAGCTCTTTCATCTCCTATTCTCATTCTTTTTGAGGCAGAAGCTGCTGTAAGGCTGACTGGCTCCTTATAGGGAGGGGGAGTAATGCAGTAGCAGGCCCCCACTCACTAAATATGACCTCCCCACTGAGAGTGTGAACGCCATGGTCAGTGAAGGGGTTAACAGCAGAAAACAGCAGCATAGAGGCTAGTTTCACTGTGAGAATCACAGGATTTGACTAATATCGGGGTTACAAATAAATAACCATACAAATAAATATACTTTTGAGTCTATATTGCTGGTAGTTGAATTACACAATATTGAAACAGAAAATCAAAAAGGTAGAAAATGTTGCAGCGTTATCTCCGCTGCATCATTAGCGGAGTACATTCTGGGAAAATCACAGCAGCAACAAAAAAAAGTCTTTTGAACTTGCATTTAATAGACAGTCAGATCATTAAAGCCAGACTGTGCAACTTTTGAAAAAGGCCATTACATTTTCTTCCACTTATACGTGAAAAGTTAAATTCTTTGGCAATAAAACGCACCATTATTCAATTCTATACACTCGTGTCACTACAATCTTACTTGGTCTGCTATGACCAGTAGCTTAAAGTGGCACGCTTTAGGTACATTTTGCTGTATACTGCACATGAGTCTTTCTTTGTTACTGTTGTTGTTTCTGTACTTGAGCTACAGTTTCAGTTATCACATATCACTTGTGACCACTGTTTAGCAAAAGTTACACAGTAGAGTGATCGTATCGTATATTTTGTGCTGAACATACACCACTGTGACCGACCAACGCTTGTTTTTAGCCCTGCTGATTGCCTTTTGCTACTGAAGCAGTTGTTGATCACATGTGTCCTCTCTATCTGCCGGTTAATAGGAGTGAGTAGTCAACAGTCAATGACCGTATAAAACAGTCAATGAAATAGTTTTTCCCAAAAACTGTAAATTAGGCTGATGAGTCCAGTAGTGTGCAAGATTAGCTGTGGACAGACAGACAGACACACATGCGACTGAACGCATAATCTCCGCACGGGTTTACGCCTCATAGCTTAAATCAATGTTCGGTGACGCTACTGAGAAAGACCAACCCATGACACAAAGCAGAGGGGCGTTTTTATTCTGCGTCATGTTTGTGTGTTTATGGCTATGATAACTGTACGGGACAAAGGGGACGACACTATGTCCTGGCTGTGCGTTTATCTGTAAATAATGCACCCCCTTTTGCCAAACAGAGATGAAATCAGAAATTCTTCAGGGCTTGGTGTAAAATCACAAATAAACCATTGCAGACTAAATAACTACTCCTGTCGTATCTGCTATCTTTCCTCACAGCACACGACCAGTAACTAAAGCGCATCGGATGTAAAATGGTGAAATTACAGTCCGTGAGGCACTGCTGCTAACATCTGCCTTTTTATCCGTGGCCAGGCTGGAGGTGCTCAGTGGGACACAGGGATGCTGTTATTGAGCCCGTCTGCCATTTTGGAAAACGTGGGAGGTGGGCCGGACCAATAACTGTTGCTGCGGGACCCACCGGGGACGCCTGACACACCGGATTAGCTGGCTGGGCGCTCCTCTGACACGTTTTGTCTGCTCTCCATCCATCAAAGGGGTACATGCACACATGCACACATGCACACATGCACACACGCAAAAAAAGAATGACAAACACACACACACACACGTGCACTGTCGCACGTAGAATCAGACACGTACCAACAAAAAAAACACAAGCGCGCACACGGACTCCCTCAGGACTACAAACATCACTTTGTGGGACATCAGGAGACGTGTTGCTCTGCCGTTCGATGGGCCTGACCCGTGACGACGACGTTTGCTGTCAACATCCTGTCTCTCCAAATCATCACCCTGCAATGGCCTGCTGTTCATCAGCCAGCTGCTGGCAAGCCCGGGCCGTAAGTCTACGCAAGCGAGTCCCAGTCCAAGCCCTGATTATTATAGTGTGTGTAAATATATGTGTCAAAAAACCGATAGAGAAAGATAACCCGTCAACGGGAACCTTTACAGTTCTTAGGCCTACATGAGGATAGATCCCATATCTAACGCACAGCTGCGAAGGCATCCAATACGAGAATTCCTGATGTGGGTCACAGCAGTCCCTTCAGGGAGGGACATTTCAAAGGAAACTCAGGTTTCTTGTTCTGTAGGAGGAACCAGACAATTTTGGCACCTGCAACACTTTCACAAACGTCCCATCGGAGGTTCCTTTCATGACAACTTGTTCTGTTTTCCTCTAAATCCGGCTCACGCGGACATTTTAAGATTCAGTGTTCCACTGGGACAGCATGGCGATGATATTGCATAATATCCACATCAACTGAAAACTGAGTGGGTCTGAATGTGTCGCGAGTATAAAGTATTTTGTCCCATTTAGAGAATCAGAAGATGCCTAAATCTCCAATCTGGGTCACGGGAACTAGATTCAACAAGAGAGCTCCCCCGCTTTCTCCTCTCCACAAAGTATTACCTCTCTCTCTCTGTCTCTACACAGCTCCTGCCTCAACCCCTCACTCTTTCCCCTTACGTTTTCTCCTCCGCCCTTTGGTGCCTCCGCCTCATCCGAGGTTTTGCTCTCCTAATGTGTAACATCTCGGTTTCCCCAGGACGGCGCCCCACCAGACGATGACGACGGGAACCTTCAAAGCGTGTGCCGGAGCCTTCAAAGCGGGCACCCAAAAATAGTTTGAGTGTATCTAGCTCACATAAATGAATCTTATCTATTCTACACACCAAACTAACACCCCCTCTCTCCCTCCCTTTCCTTCATCCATTTCCTTTCCTCAGTCCCCATAACCTCCTCAAACTTCAGATGGGCTCCAGCCCCCGGCAGACAAGCGCAAAAACTCAACAAAACAACAACAAAACAACACTCTTCAATTCTTGATCAAGCAGAGGAAAAGGAAAGAAATGTTTGACAAAGACAACAACTGCGTCGAGGAGGGCGGAAAGGAAGAGGAATAAAGGGAATGCAATATAAGCCGCGCATTACTGTTTCCTGATGAAACAAAACAGAGGTTTGGATGATGACATTCACTTGCCGATGTTAACAGGCTGCTATCTCTGCAGTGTTCGGAGCGGTTTGTGCTATTGTAAGCGGGTAAAGGCTCCTCTTCGGAGCGCGCGCCGTTGAGGAAAAAAAAAGAAAAAAAGAAAAAGCGTTGCATTTCCATCATAATAACAAGTGAAAAGAGTGAAGTGTCACAGGGCGCTTCCTCTCCTGGCTGTGACGCATAACCCCTCGGTCTGGCCTCGCCGCGCTGACGGATGAGCGAGAGAAGCCACTGCTCTCAACGCCAAAACAAAGACAATACGGGCTCACTGCTGTGACGGAGAATGTCACTGTCACGGTGCTCTATATGTCAACCGGGGTAAATATCATGGCCACATTAGCGGCACTCCTCCTGCTGTTTGCGACAATGACGATACGCGGACGGCGTTTGTTTAGACAATGGAGATTCAGCAGAGGATGGAGATTTACCAGTCGGACAGCATCGATGGAGAATAAAAAAAAAAAGGTTTGCAAATTTATGACTGTACCAGAGCTTCAAGGCTTTGAAAACCCTTATTTTTGTATATAGGCCATTAGATTTCCAATGGTAGGCAGCAGAGCCTGGCTTAGCCGGGTGTTTACCGAATGCAAACTCATGACGGGAACATAAAATGTCTTCCTTTGAACAACCATGAACAAAGGGGGAAACACAATGGAGAGAGAAATTAATTGAGAGCTTCTGCGCAACCGAAAATAGCCTCATAATTCAGGCCGTAATAGAATACCATGATTATGGTTAAACAACAAGTGGGGGGAATTAGCACACTCCAGCAGTGACTCATCGGGCGTTTGCCCTGGTTTTAAGTCTGTATGCGTAATGATGCTGCGTCTAGAGCCGAGTCATGACTTATCAACACCTCTGCATACGTTCCCTACGTGAGGTGGCCTTTTTTACCGTATCCTGCCCAAACTCAAATGTTCACCAGCCATGCCTCCTGACTGCCATATTTGCATTCTGCTGGCCTCAATTCAATGCTGGCTTTCACGGCGCCAGGAGCTACAGCGGTAGACTAAGTGCAGAGAGCTGGATGCTCTTTGACGGGGAGCTTGCTTGCCTCGGGAAGGCTGCTCAGCTCTTCCCGCCTTTAAGACTGAAACATAATCACCTAGAATAAAGCAGGCACGTTCTAAATATGAATGCCATGATCAATAAAACCAGACAAATCACTTTGAGTGGTACATGGGAAGCTGACTTAACGAACAGCCCTTTTCAGAAGCTCTTTGTTTCTCTCTCCACTGTGTTACCCCGTTTATCGAACAATTCAATACTGTAAAGGTTTGAATCCAACAGTGATCCCCCCCTAGATTGCCCCTGTTCCTACCTGAGGGGAAACGTTCGATGACCGGCTGGTTGTCCACCTGTAGTGTGGCGTTGCCACCACTCCGCGTGAATCGCACCACGTGGTATTTGCCGTCGCTCACCATCACTGCGCCCTCCTCGATGGTGATGTCGTCCGTTCCCACGTTGAAGATCACGCCGATCTTTCCCCGTTCCTACGGACAAAGGAAGATAGAGAACGTCAGAGAAGAAAAAACATACACTTAACGAGTGCATTTTAGACATATCCTTAAAAAAAAAAAAACTAAACTTGGATTTCCTGGGAAACTGACACTTTTTGGAAGTGGCGGTAACTAAAAAGGGCAACCAACCCATCGCAAGGTTTTCCTTTAAGCCATTTTCAAAGCTGTACTCTTTGTTCGGTGCTAATTGACAATGCTAACACTTTAAACATTAAGCTATCACATTTAGAGCTTTGTTCCAGCTGGCATCACACAGGAAACACTCATCGTGTCTCCTGCGAGTCAAATGCATTACACTGAACAGCAGTGTGCAGCGCAATGCAACACATGTACATTACAGTCATCACACGATACGATTGCTCGTTTGTCCTGTAGCAAAAAATCTAAAAGGTATATTTTTCCTCCAGTCACTAAAAAGGCCCTCGCTGCCGGTAGCCTGACGATGCTGTGAGCATCATATCTCACACACATCATCCCGGTAAAAGAACAGAGCACTTGCCGAGGCACCTTTAGTATTCATCAACCCGCTGACCCCCTCCCCTCTCCCATCTATTAGTGTTGACAGCCGCCCACTGCTTCGAGTTTATTACAGTCAACCGCCTACTCTACCCTCATCTCCTGCCATCTCGCTCCTCTCCCTCTGTGGTTCCTGTCCTCAGTCCCAGGGAAAGGTCAAAGTCATTTATGGAGTTACAGTCTGCCAGAGAGGCAGAGAACACGGGTGAGAGAGAGAGGGGGAGAGAGACAGACAGAGTGCATAGCTGACAGCACCATTACAGACTAATTCTGTGATCTGGCAGTAAATCTTCTGTTGCAGTTTTCTTCTGCACTGCCATGAGATCCAGAACAGTAACTCCCCTGCAGCCCCATACCATTGGCAGGAACACTTCCTGGTTGTCACTATAGGTCAAGCTCATTTGCACAAGGGGGTCAATTATTTCTTTTTTTTTGCACGCTTCTATCTGCCCACTGCAGCAACACCTTCATTGATCCCATTATCTCATTAGCAATGCGCATTTATTTCGCCACCATCCATACGCCGAGGTATTCAGAGGTGAACGTCAGGCTTTTGCCTGCGGCGGTTTTTCCATTATTCATGGCCGATTAAGTATTTAAAAAAGGAAAATAAGACGTCCCGATGTTAACGGAACTTAAAATTGCAAGTTAATTGAGTAAATAAGTGCAGAGGTTGTACAGTAAGTTAATGAGCGGTATAATCACAGCCAAATTTATGTGCATCCTAACCACCACTCGGTGCTGTATAAAGTGGGTACCGTACTCAGGCAAGGGCCACAGTATGGCCATGCACCGATGACAACCTCAATTTGGGTGTTAATTGAGCATGCTCAAATGGCGGTGCGAGCGGACGTGACGGTGGGGCCGTGAGTAATGCGGTAGAAATGTGGGGAATCAATGTGGAAGCAGGAAACAGACTCTCCCACATGAAGTAAGTTAGACCAGGATGCTCCTCAGAGTGGAGCTTGATGGACTGCTCAACAGATGATCTCATTCTGCAGCGGGGCTAGGAACGTCTCCAATGGCAAAGTGCTTCCAGCTCCTTGGGCACTTAATCAATTGCTTCATGTTATGGACTGACCGTTGCAGTCCCTGCCCCCACCCTGCCTCCCCCCCTGCATGCCGAAATCCAATATTGACCCGAAGACACAAATATGAGTATTCGTCAGAGAGTGATTAGTGAATGAAAATGTAATTATCGATACCTTTGAAATGCCGCGGAAAAGACGAAAAAAAAAGTGAAAGGCCAAAATCATCTCCATTACCTCCCACATGCTAGGAAGCTTGGGATAATCATAACACCTTTGCCTGGAGAATTAATTCAATTTGCCAGGGCAAAGCAGAATGAGTCCACGCTATTATGACTGAAATGCAGAAGGGAGAGTGAATTTGAGTGATATTTACAGAGAGATTAGCATTTGTGTTCCGCAACATTAGGGTTCTTCCCGGTGCTGAGGGAATGTATCGAGTCCATTACGACGGGAAGCCGCTGGGAACCAGTGCTTTTCAAAAAATGATTTTAGTGTAGCGGTAATGACATTTTAATGGCCATTTCCCTTAAGCGAACATATCTCTGGAAACAGAAGGAGAAAAAAATAAAAAATAAAATCCTTGAATGACTAGGAGCAGTCAAGCCTGCAACATTGAAATGAAGGGACATGTAGGTAACCGACAATAAGCCCCGGCTGCTCTTTAAACACCACCGCTCCTAAACTACTGCTTAGTAGCCCTTAATCTGCTTCAGCTGTCGGCTAATGTCAGGAGGAAGAACGTCTTCGCTCTTTTTTTTCCAGAGGTTAGCTCATCTTAGTTTTCACTCTGTGGGTCAATCCCCAAAGTAAATAAGGGGTCCTAGAGGGAAAGAGCTCTGCTTTATGATTCATGATGCAATACTTTTCAATTACATATGATTTAAACCTTTAGTGCCGGAGGAAGACTGAGTTCAATAAAACAATACAAGATCTTCAACGGTAGGGGGGTTTGGGGGGTTTGGGGAGAAGGCCGACAGACTGGATGAAAAACTTCCAAGTTTTTTGTTGAACCTTGAATTTTATTATAATTTCTCAAGTACAAACTTGCTGTCCTTGACAAATATCTAAGATGTTGGTACAAAAACAAAGACAAAACCTGTCGATCAGCTTCTCACACAACGGCGAAGTTTATCTGCCAAAAAAGTTAGTGTAATCCTCTCATTAGTCTCTCCTTCCGTTTCTCTCAAAGACAAAGACAGTTGGCTTCGTAATTCTGTGCAGCAGCCGCGGATGAGAAGGAGCAGCGGCGGAATGCGGCGAGCGTTCCGAATTTATTTCAACATGACCTTGCGAGGAGCGGGAGCGCGAACGAGGCGGGCGCCGTTCGCCGAATGGGAATGAGGCGGCGCCAGAACGTGGCTGCAGAGTTATCAGGCAGCCTCAGAGAGCTCTCGGTGATCGAGCCGAGCAGAAAGAGGGAGCGGCGGAGGAGGAGGAGGAGGAGGAGGAGGAGGAGCAGCGAGGGGCCAACAGAAACACTGTGCGATAAAAGGACAGAGGGAACCTTGATGATCCTCCGGGGCCTCAAGGTGCTCCGAGATCAAAGCTCCTTTTGAAGATGTCGAGATCTCGTTCGCTCTTCGCTGCACACACTGGTAGTCAATTAAGAGGGGGGGAGGGGGGGGGGACAGACAAAAGGGAGAATGCGTTTTTGAAGGATTTTTAATTCTTGGTTTCATGTCTTTACAGACAGCTCAATCACGATTCTTCTCCAGCACCCCTAGAGCTTCACCTCCACACGCGTCTCCTTCTTGATCTATTTGCTATTTTCCTCAACGTCTCCCTCTTCCCCGCGTTTCCCCTCTCAGATCTGATACAAACAGGCGGATTAGAGAGAGAGAGGCAACAACAGAGAAACAACAGAGGCGACTGCTGGCTGGACTGGAGGGTGCATTCAGCGCAACACTCTCGACAGACACGGTTATTTAAATCAGTCGAGGGGTTTTGCATTTCTGCTGCATCGACGCACCTCGAGTAAAGCGGCCCAGGAAAGCGTTGGCTGACCAGTTCGGGGATATGCTGATGCCTATGATTTGGTTTGACAGATTTCATTTTAATAGCCCCGCGGGCGGTGGGAATGCAAACTATTCATCAGCCACTTTCTCATTTCCCCAATAATGATCTATCACAGCCTGTATCTGCTTGAGCCTAACTTGACGTACCAGTGTAAGTATGCGGAGCTGCAGTATTTATTAGCTTATGAATCAGCCAGTGGAGCAGCATGGACAGAGAAATGACTGATAAATAGGGTTTTACTGGATGCCCAAAGAAAAGCAATCAATCCCCCCCCCCCCCACACACTCTCTCTCTCTCTCTATGGACACACACGTTTGACACCTCTACGTGGTGTTAAGGAAGCTTAATATGTCATACAGCTTGAGCAAGCATTTCAACTTATATTGCTGAAATTGATATGCGATCTGCAGTTACAGATTAATATTAGAGTACTCTCCCTCTCTCTCTCTCTGGGATTCTGCAAGTGAGCCAGATACGCCATCATACGTTATCTCTGCATCTCCCCTCTCCGTGGGTAATTCGCGCGCTATACGGCTAATCAGCTTGTCGACATGTGCGCCTGATGCCTACGAGAGGAGATCGGCTGTGGCATCTGCTACAAGGAGGACAGTGTAGCGGGGCTAATCTTCCACTCTGAAACTGCAGCGTTATGTAAGAAGCAATAGGCTGTTGCATAACACGCCGGCTCCTCACTGGCTAAACCACCCCATTGTCCGCTCACCCGACGCCTTCACAGTGTGTGTGTGTGTGTGTGTGTGTGACAGGAAGTGGAGAAACACTGGAAGTCACTTTTCTGGATCAGGAAGACTGTTAGTTATCTAGTGTTGAGATTTGGTGTGTGTACACACACACACACACACACACACACACACACACACACACACACACACACCCTCTGTGCTGCTTCGATTTGGGGGACGGGGGAAAAGAGGCAACAAAATGGTTTGCAGAGAGGATGCGCTCGGTTTCTCTCATTCTGCTCAGCCAACTCATTTGTATGTGCTTGCCACGATCTTTAGCAGTCACCTTGAGAAAGTTGCGCCCTCCCCACCCACCCACCCAATCTCCTCATCTTAATAGCACTTTATCTCCCTTTCGCTCCCACAACTGGTTCTCTTCTTTGCGACCGTGGTCACAGCTACTCTTTCCTGTCCTGAAAACGTTGAGCGACCGCCCCGACGCTGAATCGGATCTTATGGAAAAATCGATGAGTTAGACACACGTGTGTGTGTGTGTGTGTGTGTGTGTGTGTGTGTCTGAATCTCCCATCCAAGCATGACTCACACTGGGCTTGCCCATTTGTCCTAGAGTACGTACACACACACACACACACACACAACCACAGCTGGCAGCGAGCCGAAATACAGCAGAGGGAAGCAGCTAAAGACGCAGAGGGGGGAAATATAAATCAGCCGAAACATCATCCTCCATAATCCTGATTATGTTGTCACCTAGCACCAAAACTCCTCATTCACTTAGTGTCAGACAAGAACACAAACATACACACGTAGATGATACTAGCAGGAATCTGCACCACTAAGCCTGCTGATGGATGGTGTCCTTCAGCACAATGACCGCCAGACCTGGAGGTTCGAATCCCGCCTGACCTTCGCGGCTCACACACATTTATAAATGCAAACATGAGGACGTCCTTGAGCAAGGTTACGCTAAGCCCCGCCACACACACACACACGCACACGCACACACACACACACACACACACACACACACACACACACACACAGACACACACTGCTGATCGCACAAAGCGTGCAGTGGGGTGTTGCTGCTTTCTGTCTGACGAACAATTGAAACCATGCACAGTCTAACGTTTGGCATGTTTGAATATTCATAATTACATTAAGTTGATCTCTTCTTCAAGCATCACACATAATTGCTTTGAGCAAATCCACTGAGTGCAGCGAATTTACTGAAAGGAATGCTTAAACCTGTATTTATTTTGGGGTTCTTGACTTCACAACACTGACTTTATGTTTTCCTCACCTAAGGGTGATAACATGTTGAGAAACCGCTGCCTGTTTTCACATCCATCAGACGAGGAGCAATATGAGCATGTTCTTGGTATAGTCACACAAGTTTTTTGCTCTGTTTTGGTTCCCTCCAATTCCTGGGGGGAAGGGAATCCCTGTTATTCTAGCTGCTAAATGCTTCACTAGCTAGTCGCTAACATATCTATATGCTGTGCTGACCAGGTAGCACACAGTTAGTTTATCAGAACTGTCTGCCAAAACAATACGTTAAAATAGGCTAAAAGGCTCCATAGAAACAACCCGTTTTCACCCCCAATTTGTGAATTACCAACGCTTGGTCAGTGGCCCTCGGCGTCTGATACCGAAGCACCGAGGCACCCTTTATTGTCTGTATGAGACGCATCGGGCTTTTAACTAACTCCCTTGGCCCTTCGGCGTCAGTATTAGACGGTCAGCGGTCTAAAGAGCGGGAAAATCCACAGGTCAAACAAACACAGGTCTTTCATTCAGGAGGCCGCTGTTCATGTCCCGTGTCGAACAAGTGGATTTGTTGCCTCGACCTAAAAACTAAGTACCGGGTCAGGGACTCACGGTGCCCGACACGTACAAAAATGACTCTAGATGGGTACCTAGATAATAGTCATAGTTTGCTTGATATTTGACGAGTTGGGAGTGACAATTTGCTGAACTCAACTGCAGAGTTGGGTGAACATTCTCTGTGGGTTCACCAGTATAATCAACATCGTTCACATTAGATACAGTCATTAGATCCACGTTCATAGAAACATATTGAGCAGCTTTAACAAACGCCGTCCCGAAGGAGCAGGGAAGCAGCGACCTGTGCATCAGATATGAGCAGTATCGTACACAAACTGTGACGCCATCAATCGCCAGCTTGCCTGTGAGTATCAAACACCCATCAAGTGTTGCCAGTCTGCCGTTCACTGCCTTATCGCAGAAGAAATGAACAAAATAGTGTTGATATTAAGGGAATATGCTCAGCACTAACATAGAATCATCCCTCACATCTCTGACTCCTCCTCTCAGGAGATGTGTTGAGACAGATTACATCTATCAAGATGCACAAGTGAAACCTGAGCATTTCAAAGAGCAAAGATGTTTCGTGTCAAAGGCCTCTTCAAGTCACTAACCAGTGATGGATGGAGGAGCTAAAGTAGAGAGACGAGGAATAGCAGGATAAACGAAGCACACATGTGTGAGGAATGTCGGAGAAATGGAGATACAATGATACGATGAAAGAAGTAGTAACGAGAAGACCGGGAACGTTTCCCCTCCACATCCTTTTGTCCTTTTCGCTATACGATTAGCTCACCTAACCTAATTATACTGATACCTTTCTGGGGACAAAGTGGAGCAATAACTGATGACTGGATGACATTTCATCAGTGTAATAATGACTAAGAACTATCAGAATGCAGTGTTCCTTAATGCTGCTTTGTTTTGATATTCTAGCCCAGTTCTAGACCCCTCATTTGCTGCTAACAACTCCTTTTTTCTTCTTGCAGTAGATACTAATAAAGTCAAGCCGTATTCTCGATTTAGTCTTTGCTGCCTATTAGAACAATTAAGGCTTCAAAATCAATGTTTGACTTCCTTCTGCGGGGAATAGCTGCCGCCTCACCTCCATATGTCCTCCATTATTATTGCGCTCACTCGCTGCTTTTACCTTTCCTTTGCTTTTTCTCTAGTTTCTCCATTTTCTAATCTGTCTGCCCTCATCCCCAGCTCCTTCACTCCCCCGAGGTTCATTACTGTGCTGACTGGAGTTGGTAACATGGGTTTTCGGTAGAATCCAATTGATCCACTCGCTGAGTGCTCAGAGAGAAAGAGTTCTCTTGTGGCTGATGGAGAAAGGTGTATCAAGTCAAAAACAAAATAGGTCTGTAGATCATTCCGGCATAAACCTCGTCAGCAAACTGTGAAATGAGATAGCGGAGTCCTTGACTATAATCTGTCTTTTGTTTGGTGGCTTTGTACAATAATAATCCTTTCTGACATTGGATGGGTTAATACTGTGGCACTGTTTTATTTTTTTGTGTCTTATTTGATGCTGGAATTAGGCCAAAAAAAACCTGTATGAATGCATGAATACCTTTCAAAGTAAATCTTCAGCGTGCCGTTTATCCTTATTAAGACCTTGATAAATAAAAGACAGCTCGTGTTTTGAGAATGGAGATGGATTGAAACGAAAGATGTGCGAAAGATGTTCTCAAGTACTTTCTGGATCCATACATGCCTTCATAACTTCCAAATGACATTGTATTCCAACATTATGTATTGCATGTGAATGTTACTGGAGCCGTGTCCAAAACAAAGTGCTGCATTTGGTTTTCTAAGCTGAAGCGCATTGATGTAAATTAGGCCAATTTTCCCAATTTAGTGTTCTTCTTGGGTCCAGGATTTCTGAAAACCCCAAAATAAAACATATAAATGTGCTGAAAAAAGAAGAAAAAAAAGAAAATCTTCTCCAAAATCACCAAGAACAGTCAGACACGGTCCCGAATACACCCAAGGATAATTAGGACTGATCCAAAATGACCTGACCAAAACAGACAGAGAACACGAGTAAACTGGCAATCAAAAATAGCAATTTATGTCCCTAAAAGTGTATTCTGTGATAATTAAGATGCACCGCCTAATCGTGGCTGAACCCACTCTAAAGGACTCGGGCGTGAAAGATCTTAACACACAGACCAGAAACCTGGAGCAATGAAGAACAACTACCCAACCTGATTAGACTCCATTTAATTTGCACCCGGCGAGCCTCAGTCCCAATGAAAGTGAGTGGGCCGCCTCTACCAGATACTCTGTTCCTACGGTGCAGAGGCAGACAGACCGCACACACGTTTCATTTCCAGCCTGCACATAGTTTTTTTTTTTTGTAGATGCTTTCACAAATTTGTGACTTTGTGTGTGGCTACGGGCGAGACATGTGTATTACTGCTTGTTTTGGTGTGTGAGCGTGTTCTGGGGCGGCCTGTTCCTCTCTGTTGGGGAGCGAGCGAGGCAGGCAGCTGGCCCGAAATTGAAAGGAATGACTGTGACCTTCGGACAAAATCAAGAGAAAAGTGCTTTCTGTCTCCATTGTTTTCTCTCTTCTTCTCCACTTTCTGTCCTCGCAGCCTGGGTTTTGCCTTTCCCCCGCCCCGTCTCTCTCTCTCCCTCTTTCGTCAGAACTGCAGAACAGAGAAACCACGGAGAGAAAAAACACAGAGCACAAACCTCTCTTCCCTCCTCCGCGGTTCCAAACCTCCTTCGATTGAAAACAGCAACGGTGCTTTGGACGGACCTAAACAGTGCATTTCTGCTGGCGTGATAAAGAAAAGTTGTCTGAAAGTGAGTGCCAGACTCTGCTTATGAAGACACGTCCCATAGAATTCAGCTGTATGAAACCCCATACATCACTACAAGGCGGAAAACTTTCTCTTGCTCTCTTTATTCCCTGCCATCATTTGGTCTCTGATCCGTCTCTCCATCTGTTACCCTGAGAACTGTTTCTCCCCCGTTTATTCCCTCCCCGTCTCCCTCTCTCACTGTCCTCTATTTCCCTCTCACTCTCTGCGGGCAGGGGTGTGAGGTCGGAGCCCAGCAGAGAAGAACAGCTGCCGAGCACACTGGCTAATATTTGCCCTGCGCTAAACTGAGCAAACATGGATAAAGCGAACACAATCCCTTCCCCTGTCCCTGGCTGTCTGCCTTGTTGTCCTTTCATTCCCTCCCCGTCTCTCCAGCGCCGCCGCCGCCGAGCCGACTGCCGGGTAACCACCGCGCACATGTTGTTGTCAAGCAAACCACTGGGTGAGGGATAAATCTGATCGCATAAGCCATGTCTGGTGTGTGTGTGTGTGTGTGTCTTTCTACGTCAGTGTGTGCCGTTTATTACTAACACCTGTGCAATCCAATCAAACCGGCCCGCAATAAACCAGACCTTTTGTGAAGTTTAAAATGTTCACTTGTCGGTGACGTTCGGTACGTTTACAGCAGTATTCTAGGGATTATGTCCATATTGGACAATTCCCAACCTCATGAATTATTTTAATTATGCCAAATTTGTGTCGCTGTGTGAAACCAAAAGTCCACCGGTGACTTCTTAACTTACGTACGTAACTTAATTTACAAAGGTTCTTATTTTAACCCAAACAATGAACGTTTGCCTCAACCTAACCAAGTGATCTCTGCTGCCTAGACATAACCAAGTAGTTTTGTTTGAATAAACAACGTTAACCAGGCGTTTGAAACTGCAACCGTGCTTCCATTTGTGACCAATCACGTTGATTACTGTACTGAAGTAACCACAGTCCTTATTTTAACATTGGTATTTGACAGAACCTCACAAAGAGGTCTTGTTGCCTTAACTTAACTAAGTAGTTTTGCTTGAATTCACAGCCTCAACTCTACGCCTTCCCTCCAGATTATGTACTTTAGTCATACCATTGTACAAACGCTAGGATTGGACGTTAGCAAAAAACATCGTCTTTGAAGTTGGCAGAATTGTCCAATAACTCCCTTGGGCTCGCGTCTGTCGAGTGCAGCTGAAGAGCTTGTTCAGTTCATGGCTGCTAAGTGGCAACAGTTGGAGCACTCCAGGCTTAGAACTAATCCGTCCACTTCTACCTTTCTACCTTTCCATGACTTTGTGCTCTGGGTTGAGAACAAAATGAATGTGCTGAGAAGGAGTTCTTTTTTTAGAGGTGACGGGGCAAGTTTGGAAGTATTGCCCGAGTAGGGTTAGGTTAAGGAAATGACAATACAATATATCCGTATGGAGTTGTGTTCCTTCCATATCTATACGTAGGTATACATGGTCTATAGGCAAGACGTGTGTGCTCAGCATTGGAAGTTAGAGAAAACATCAAATAAGAGCTTATTCTGACTTTTCCAGACATCGAGATTGTTTGTTTGTGTTTGTTCATGTTAGATGAAAATAAAATCAAAACAACAAATCCACATGGCTTAAGTTACTTGGACAGCACACAAGCAAGGTAAACACACACACACACACACACACACACACACACACACACACACACACACACACACACACACACACACACACACACACACACACACACACACACACACACACACACACACACACACACACACACAGAAGGAATCAGAGGAATCTCACAGCGATCAACTCCGTGGGCTTGAGCCAGAACAACCAGAAACTAAAATAGACAGCGTCAACCTCGTTCAACCCAATAAGCGTCAGGAACGCCGGATCGATCCAGAAGACGTCTTTCACTCTGTGTGCATCATCGTATTCGCGCAATTGATTTGCTGGAAAAACAACATGCTGCACACAAACAAGTTTTTTTGACAAAAAAACCCCCACCAACATAGTCTTTGCAATGTTTGACAAAGTCACCTTCTCTCAACTCGAATTAGCTCAATGACTGTCAATCACACACCGAACTAAACGTCTTTGTGAAAATATTTCAAAAACATATTTTAAAACACAGTGCCTGAACCAGGAAATAAAGAGGATAACATTTAAGCCAGGACATTGGGTTTCCCTTACCTTTAAAGGGTAAAAACAAAGTGGCTCAAGTGAAAGCTAAAGAAAAAAAGGTTTTATTTCTCTGGAAGAACTTTACAGAGAAATAACACCGTTTTCCCCATAATGTTGCTAGACACTTATAATAACAATCTGAACCTGTCAGTGGCAACAACACGCACTTTTAGTGGACGCACATTGATGGTGAGGAATTGCATCGAGCGATTACACTGCAGCCCGTTTAGTGGCTCCCGTCTGCAGCGTTCTCCTCCAACACTGGACCAATTACAGAGATTGTAGTTCCTTTTAGTCACTTACACAGAAACACGGGAACATAGGGTTGAAGTAACCCAAGTATCCCTTTAAGTCGTGTCCTACATGGGATTTACAACAAGTCACAGCACTACAATCATGAATGAGTTGTTAGGGTGAACAATTTATGTAATGTTAATGATGCTTCGTGAATATTTTGTGGGTTTTTGTGTGTATGTGTGTGTGTGTGTGTAAGTCCTACTGCACATTCCAAATAATCCTCAAATAGGCCTGTGGCTGCTCGGATCAATGAAGACATGAGGTTAAGATAAGAGCTGTAAATATTAGCAGGGAAGGAGATATTCTCTGACAGATGAAATAAACTAGGAAACAAGTCAAGTGCTTCATGAATCAATTACTCCGAAAGGTTCCTTTAAAGCAAAAAGGTAATTACACAATGACATTAAAGAGATACTGTTTTACTCAACATCATCATGTATGCAAACTGAGTTGATGATTACTAATCACTGCTGTGGATGATTATGAAGCCGTTTAAATTCTAGCTTCTGGATGGGAATAAACGCCTTGTTAAAATCTACAGAGGCATGTATGAACAATTCAATGAGCTATAGGAACACTGAGATGGAGTTAGAATGCTACAGACAATTATTTAGCTTAGTAACAAGAATACAGTAAATAATTGAGATTATGTGACTTAAAAAATAAATAAAAAGTCTAACTGACCACGCACGATGATCCAGTAATTCTCACGCAGGTTCGCTGTGAACAAAAAGTGCATTTCATATTAATAAGCAGCGTCTAATGATCTCATATAGCCCCGGAGCAGAGAAGTGCACACAACGGCCGTGATGTATAATGCAGCTAATTGCAACAGATGATGAATAATGAAATGTTTGAATCACTTTCTTCTAACCTTTACCCCGTGTCTCGCTGGGGCGAGTGCTTTCACGGTCTCACATGACGCGGATGAAAAATGAACGGCGTATTGTTGCAATCACTCCGGGCAGAGGCACATGCATTAATATTGTACCCTGCAAGGCTCTCATCACGTTCACTTATGTTATTCATGCAGGGATGTGGTGCACTTTTCGCGGCGACTGCCAAATCATTAATGTGGTATTTTAAAGGCAGAGGTGAACACAGCAGAACTAATGCTGGTTGAGACCGCGTGCAAGTGCTTAAAGAAAACTGCATTTCTAATAAAGCATTGAAGCCGACTCCAGCAGTGACGGCAGTGTGTGTGTGTGTGTGTGTGTGTGTGTGTGTGTGTGTGTGTTTTTCTGTTTACAAGGTGACATCACAATCTTCAAAGACCTCAGTTCGAACTAAGTGAAAATAGAAAAAAGGCTTTGGGCTCCGTCTCTTCCTGAGACTTACAGCGGGGGAGATGGGGGGGGGGAGGGGGAGAGGGGGGGAGGGACACAACAGAGACAACACTAAATACAAAGTGACGGGGCGAGGCCAGACGCACGCACGCACGCGTACACGCACGCACGCACACACACACACACACACACACACACACACACACACACACACACACACACACACACCTGCCTACCACCAACAACCTACTCCTTCCAGGTCATTAACAAGTTCAAACAGAGCCTTCCTATCTTAACTGCCCGGTGCCTTCCTTATATGTTGGCCAACAGCGCGAGTGAAGCAGATGAACACTTTGCATTTGGTGTGAAGACACAATCAGAACAGAGGCTACGACGTACATCTTAAAAAACACAACTCCTCAAGATATAGTTTCATTTAAAAAGAAAAAAAGAAAAAGAAGAAGTAAGTTAATCAAACAGGAAGTAATGGTGCATATTTGGTGTACTACTACCGTGTTTTTCTGGCAGAAGGCCGGCGTATGTGGGATTGAGTAACAGTAAACATGTCCCCCAGAGTTTCTGGCAACAATGGAGCTCTATGGCAGAGAAATTATACACGCCAGGCTTTGGATGCACACACAAACTTGTCAGAGGGATCAATTTGGATTTTCAGAGGATTTCTTTTGACAAACTTATTGTTAACACTTATCTGAAAACATCAAATGACAAAAAATCCTCAAATGTTCATATTTTTATCACGCAAAAGCTCCTTTAGCGTGGACGTTGGAGATTAAAACTAGGCTGAAATTAGATTTTCTCTTTCCAGCTCTGACTTATCTGTGATATTCTCAACTCAACCGTTTTAAATGCATAAAACTACGCATTCTCATTTTGTTTCATTTTGAGTTCAGTTTAAAAACATTTACAATTTTGCTTTTAACCTTACTTAAAATAAAATCCCGGCGCTGCATTGGGTTTCTTAATCTGTTACATATTTTGATATTTCTGTCTGTGTGAACACGTGCTGGTAGTCAGCTCGCCAGGTGTGACCTGGCACCCCCAGCAGGTGATAAATGCTGGCTTGCTGTCACCATAGCAACCCGACCGTGCCAGATCAGAGAGCCGCCGGGCAACGGCCGTCATCCGTGATGAATCATGTGTCAAGAAAACGAGGGGCCAGTGATATCGAGCACTGGCGGCCTGGCTCGCAATTTGTTTTCTCCCCTTTTCTTTTGTTTTCAAACCCTGTCCTCTTCATACACACATAAGACTGTGTGTCTGGCCATGACTGGACTAGTTCCAACACACACACACACACACACACACACACACACACACACGCACACGCACACTGGTACATTGTCCGTAGAACAATCAATGGTCACACTAAAAATGGAAAGTAGGGAATAAGCCAGTGGAAACTAGCAGCAACAATTCTTCATGTCAGTCCTTTGCACGTACACACAAACACACACTCCATTATAGATAAAGACACACACACACACACACACACACACACACACACACACACACACACACACACACACACACACACACACACACACACACACACACCTGTAGGTATACCAACCACTATATCCCCTCTAATGTCTGCAGCTATGGTCGTTCCTTAACACAGCTACATTTCTTCACTACAAAGTAAAACTTGAAATGTCCTCTTACGACATTCACAAAACTCAGTGTTGTAAAATTTGTGAAACCGGCAAAAGGAAAAAGACATTTTATCGATTTTCAACTAACATTTTGTCAGCCGTCTTTAACCCCTACCCCTCCCAAATAACCCCAATACCAGCTCAAATGTGAGCAGTATAAATGCTGACAGTGGGGAGCAGTTCTCATCCTCCCATGAACAAGTGGAGTGTGAATGTTCCTTAGCTCAAACACAGGAAACTCTGCAGAGAACAATTTTCTCGACACGAGACGCCCCCACCGGCAAATATCCTGTGTCAACGCTTCCTGCTTGTGGCTGCCCTTCACATTTTCCGTGCCATTGGGCGAGCCCACCTCGGTCAGGTCGCTGGCCAGATGCCAGAGTTAACTGTGCGCACATATGCCCGCCTGACCCGCACGGACGGTGAGCAGCCTGGATAGAACGGATGGGCGGGAGGGGGGGGGGGATCTGAGAGAGGCCACCTCCCTCTGGCCTCTGGTATCTAATAAGGCCACACACACACACACACACACACACGCGCACACACACATCTGCTCTTCTGTGGTGTAACGTACCACTGACAATCCGTGAATTAAATTGTGTATATTTATGAAGAAAGATAAACACTATAGATGACTATAACTAAAAGTAAAAGTATAACATTTAAAATTCAGAGCAGTTGAAATTAGTTTTTTTGACGGTTGCAAAAAAATAAATAGTCTGGAGCCTTGTAGACCAGCTGCTATAATCAAAACAACAATATGGATCAGCAATTAATATCGGTGGCAAAAAAACGTGATCGGGGATCTCTAAAAGTTATATTTGCTTTCCTTTTTTTTCTTTTGTGCTGATCCGATCCTGAGTCTTATGATCACCACTACTTTTGGCTCGGGTTCATATGTGGGAGTATGAGAAAGACATGTTCACACACACACACACACACACACACACACACACACACACACATACACACACACACACAGATGATTTATGAGGCCGCGTTGCAGGTTATTTACAGGTAGTGCTCTGCTCTATTTACTGTCCATAACTGCGGACTGTTGGCCTTGTTTACCACTGCTGGGGCAGAACCACTTACTGTCCTTTCAGAGTGTGTCCCCGTGTGTGTGTCCGTGTGTGTCTGTGTGTGTCCGTGTGTGTCCGTGTGTGTGTGTCCGTGTGTCCGTGTGTGTCTGTGTGTGTCCGTGTGTGTGTGTGTGTGTGAGCGCGTTGCTCCCGCCCACCTTACGGCGACAAAGGCCGCATCCCTATAAATCCATGATGATTTAACACGAGCCACTATTTACTCTCACTCCATGCGCGTGCGTGTGAGTCGCCTACTCCACCAACTCTTGAGGCGTGACGTATAAACGCCACGCCACTGCGCTGGCTCGAAGGCTGACGGGGGGGAACAAAAAAATAATAATAAAATCACATAATAAAATATCAATGTCAGGGCACAGGGCACCCCGACGGCTCTCATTACTGCTTTGAGGAGCGTGGGAGCGCATACGAGAGCCTCCTCTTGATGCTGAGACGGCACCCGCTCTCACCCGCTCGCCGCCTCTTCCTACGAAAAAACTCTAACCAGACATCTCATCAGCCAATCAAGCAAGACAGCCCTTCCTCAGACTACTACCCCCCCAGAGTGAATGTCTTCACGGCGGCGGAGGGGCCATGGCGGGAGGGAGATGGGATGAAGAGAGGGAGGGTGAAACGGGGCAACTCAGGCAAGGAGGGAACGCTAAATCCACAAGGACAACCAAAGTAAAAAGGATTGCTTTTTGAAAACTTTAATTCGGTCCACTTAACAGAACAAAGTGCACAAATACGCGTGATTGAAACTCGGGAGTGACGCTCGTGTCTCCATCTACACTAAATGAAAAGGAAGGGCATTTTAAAGTGAAGGAAGTACAGCGGCCCTCGAGTCAGAAACAGACGTAAGCGAGCCGAATGCTAAAACACCTGCATGGGGATTAAATTAGGCGGGCGTTGCCTGTGACCCGACATTTCCAGAAAGGTTTGTTTGGCTGCACTGTAAACAGATACACTCCATTGGTCCTTTAGCAGTCTGAGTCTGGATTCTAACCCCAACCTTAAGTGGACAAGTGTTTTGTTGCGTATTTTCTCATGCATACGTAAAGACAGGCAACTCTTCATTATGGAAATCATATAGTGGTAATTAAATCAACCGTGTTTTTGATCTAAAATCATAACCGTTTCAACTCTAAGTCGTCATAAATATAAGAAAGCAAACCCAATTGTGTCTGAAAATGAGTTCATGTGTGCTTCACAGCTGACGGTCTTGGTCATGATCTGGGTAACTGTCAAGAAGCCTGCACTTTTGAAGGTTTTGCTCTTCAGGACTTGTTGATCCGGATTCATTTTAAACCAGATCGGAAGAACCCAAAAATCCAGACTTCATGAACAAATCATGAGCGTTGTAATCTGGATAATACGTATGAAGAATGGGTCCAGGAGTGAAACCTGAAGGAGAACGATACCTTGTGTGACTACCGTGGAAACAGACAAGAACGTCCATGTTTCCCCCTATTGTTTTGGTCTAAAGGGCTTTTACACATCAAGGCATTTTATTTTTTTTGCGATTTATTGTGAATATTACCAGGCGAAAGAGCGTCATATGTAGCTCAAGCAGAAGTTCAGTCAGGAAGATGCATGCCACACTCTGTCATTCATAATCTCAGTCTCTAAGTCTCCCTGTGATTACTCCATCAGCTGATTGGGGGGCGTGCACTTTATATTAACCAATCAGATGCTGCGCAGTTTCCTTAAGCCAATCACATCGTTGTTGTCAAACTTTTAAATAGGTCCTCCTCTCTGCTCTGCTGTCAGTTGTCATTTGAGCTCAAAACAGATGCAACCCTCCTCCACCCCGGGCTCCTCCAATCTTCATCGGGTTACAGCAACTTCCTTCTTCTCCACCACCACCAGTGTCTGGACCCCAGGGGGATTCTGCTTTAGCAGATATCAGCATCACTACCCCTTGCTTATCCTAATTCAGGATGGAGTCCAATCGCCAAAGACTTTGCACTATTCAAATATTGTGCAATTGTAATAAATTATTGTTCATTCTTTTCCTGAGCTTTTCCATCGCGAATGAAGGCATCGACCTCTTATGTTGTACTCAGCGGGCACTATAGTCTGAATTTATGAACAATTAACCCCGGTCCTTTCCAATGTTTTTGTGCAAATTAAACTGTGCTAAAGTTGCCTGTTTTTAAATCATCATTATGCCTTCAGAGAAATGAAGCTGAATCATGATGGTTTCTGCAGTTAAAAAAAAAAAATGGAGTTTTGCTCAAAATCAGAATTACTGTCCAACATGATTTAAATGCCCTCGGTTCTACTGTATATTTCTAGGTCATCTGTCAGTTTAAAACCACCACCGTGACTCCCACGGTTCAGTCTGATGTGCCCGCAGTGCGACGGCCCTGTGCACGAGACGCCGTATGAAGTTAAGAGACACAGACAAATACAAACCTCTGCTCTCGGGTTCATGCTGTGCGCTCGCTCTCTTCCTCATGTCTCGGCGTTTTGACTGAGATCATGAAATACGTGAGCATTCATGCAGCAAAAAAAAAGAAAAAATCTGACACACACACACACACACACACACACACACACACACACACACACACACACACACACACACGGTGACAGGCCATAGCCGACCGTGTGGTAATCTGGGCCGTGCCTTCCACAGCGTGGGAAACATGCAGACATTACTGCTGTGTGTCGTGCTCAGGGTCAGGACACGAGCGTTGTGCGGGCTCTCTACTGACAGCCAGAAGTAACCGAATTAGAGAAGCCAGAAGTAACCATGAAGACCTAATACTGGGCAATGCAACAGCCTCCATGCTGCGGCGAGAAGCAGCCGAGTACAGTGGCCAACTCAAGTCAATTTTACTGATAAAGCCCAATATCACATCTTTTCAATCACAAAGACGGCCTTTACTTGATACTATGTTATTAATGCCCAGAGTAAGGCTCGTCAGAATATCCCGCCCCTATCTGATTATCTCCATCCATGGCTTGAGAACTCCATTTGCAAAGGCGCATCGCATTATTTCTGACAAGCCAATCAGAACACACTGTTTTTCTTTTCTTTCGTACAGACAGAAGCTGTGAGAAAAATAATGTTTTTTTTTTTTTTTTTTTTACATGAAATCATGTGAACGTGTTCTAGTAGAAACCCAAAATTCAAGTATGAACCTGACAATTAGCATGGTACCTCCCCTTTAATGCATCAGTGATGAGCATGTAAAGTACAGTATGTGGTAGTGAGTTGAAAAACAAAACAAGTAGACAAACACATACAGCTCACTCCCATCCAGACGAGGTCCCACTATAACACACTGTTGAGCCGATTGAGTCTCTGTGACAAGTGACAGGCTTAAGAAGATGAGCGAGGCCAAAGAGAATAGCAGCCACAGTATGGCCCCCGAAGGGAAGGACCCACAAACGGCAGAACCAAGCGTGAGGGGAAGAAAAAGAAAGGTAGAGCCTGAGGGAACATTTGATCAAGACGAATAACAGTCGGCACATGTTTCGTAAGTAGAACTAAATTGCAAACTAGATGCTTCAATCTGACAAAAATCGTTTTTTATTTACCCATCCTGTGACCATCGGGGTTATGAGCTCAGCTTTGATCCTCCTCTGAGAAAAACATGCCCTCCTGGACAGATAGCTTTCTACAGTGTCTGCATGGATGTGTGTGTGTGTGGCCTGAAGAGATAAAGACAGAAAAAAAGCGAGAATAGAGTCGAGCCGACTACTTCCCCAACACGCATCATTGCCTATCTTACACACAGACCTCACGGAACCTCAACCTCCGCTTGAGCCCGGCGCACCTGTCACCTGCCCCCCGCTGCAACAGCCACCCCCGACACACACCACCTGCTGCCCGCTCACATGCACACACTGATGTATTAGGACAGGAACACACACACACACACACACACACACACACACACACACACACACACACACACACACACACACACTTACCAAAAGCCTCTTAGTTTTGCTGTACGCATGAGGACATTCTGTTGACTGCTTTTATTTTGTAAAAAAACTAAAACAAAGCATGTCGTGTTCATTTTATTTTCAATTGCTTTTAACTTGACTTTTCTTTATTACATTTTCTATTTATCTTTTATCTTTTTTAACAGAGTTAAGTTAGTGTCAACCAAAATCCACACTTCCTCCAGAAGTTTCACAATAAAAGCCTGGCAGGAAAGACTGAGAAGGACATAAAAGCGAAACAACTTTGCAGGAAGTGTTACGTTTCACGGACAGTAGCTTGAAACCAATCAGGCAAAGTAGAGCTAAATGCAACGAATTATATATATTTACTGACCTGACACGTAAACATAGAGGGAGAAACATGGAGGCCTTTTACTAAAACACGATCAAATATAGATCATTATGTACGTAAGGCTGTTTCAAAATAAAAGTTCTCTCCGCACTTGATGGACATAAAGGCCACTACTCCGAATTCACTGCATTTGATTATCTTTCTACCCTTGTGAGAAACCTTTTTGTTTCTATTAAAAAACAAGAACACAAAACTACACACACACACACACACACATACTTGGCCCACTTGTAGATAGCCTACATATTTAAGAGACGGTGAAGGTTAATGGTAGAGCCAAGAGTGGAACAAGGGTATTTTGAGAGCCAGGGCAAGAAACGGAGCCAAAAGCTGCAAAGAGACCAGGAGTCAATGAGCGTAATGGCGTGACCGAACTCCAGCAGCTATACGGAACAACAAACTTTCCCTCAGCCTGTTTCCTGTGTGTCTTTCTCATTAATCCATTGCTTAATTACAGAGCAGAAGGAAACCGCAGAACTGCTTCTGCCCGAATTCCTCCTAATGAGCCTCCCGTCTTCTCCCGTCTCCGCCTTGGCCTCCCCGTCTCTCTCCTCACCCGTGTCTGACTCTCCGCCGCCGTTTTAATGCCGGTGCCAAGCGAATTCTCAGAGTTCCGGAAAAGATGACATAACTGCAATGCTGATGAGGCACATGCTTATCAGCTGGGTTGATTTGAATAAACACATTTATTTAATGTCGTCTGTTCGGAAGAGCGGCCTTGGCCACATTTTATTTTAGTCTCGGCGTACACGCTCGCAGCCTGAAATGTCTCCCGAGTCTGTGGGAGGCCATTTACTTACAAATGCTCATGCAGTATTTTACTCTGCCTTTCATGTTCTGTCACATCTTAATCATCAAAACACCTTTCTATTCCAATTAAGAGCCCATTTCCTCTCCCTTTATTTTTTGCCACTGAGGCCATTTATTCAAACTTTTCGCGTTTTGTATTCTGCTCATTCATTTTCATAATTGCCAAGTCAAAATTAGCATAAATCCTACCCAGCCGGTCGCTCTCTCCCCGCTTCTCTTTGTGCTCGTTATTGTTTGCGTCTCTCTTGAACTCTGGCCTCTTCCATTTATCTCTCTCACAGCCTCCGTCTCGGTCGCTGCCCTTGTTGCCGCTCCCCTCCCTGCACTGTAAACAGTGAATAATAACTCGTGCCCTGCCCGCTTGGGTGTAAAAATAGCATTCTTGTACAGCTGATAGCCCTTCTTATAGCAGAAAAACAGAAGAAGAAAAAAAAGCATGCGTTCACATCAGATTTTCCGTTGTTCCGTGTGTCTGTGGCTTTTATTTGACCTCGACACAATGAACAGACGCTCTTATTTGCGATTATGGATTTTGCTGCGTCGACGCGCAGCCAACGATTCATTTGGTTTAATAAAGACAGAACTCAATTGACGATGATGAGTGTGTGTGTGTGTGTGTGTGTGTGTGTGTGTGTGTGTTGGAGTTCCTTGAGCACGGAGATAATACATAATGGAGATTGATTACTGCGGCAACGATCCAGGCAGCTGCTCTGATAGGTTGCTGTCTGTGTGTGTTATTGAGAGGTGTTTACATGTCAGATGCTCGGCGTGCACGTTTAGTAGCTGGCTGCTCCGACTTTCAAAGAAGAAGAAGAAGAAGAAGCAGCAGCAGCAGCAGCAGGGGGACGGGATACAACGCTGATTGTCGCCTCTGCCTCGAAATCTGTCTTGCATTGGAAATGAAAGAAACCCCAGCGCATATAATATATGAAAGGGCACGGAATACGAGATCATATGCGCTCATCATTGCGACACACACCGACGTGATCACAAGCGCGAGATAAAAGGCCTATTCCCAGATAACCCAGGTGCCTCAGATCTGGCACCGCACTAGAGTGTCTTGACTGTGTGTTGGCGTCTTTGTTCGCGGGTCAGAGATAATGTCGCATGCCGAGGCAGCGCGGTATCAGTCTGTATGTTGTTGCATCGGTGTAGTGTTGATGCCCTTCAGGATGGTGGGGGTGGGGGGGTTGGGGTGCAAGCTTGTGGAATGCATGCCGCGACGTGTGTCTGCGAGCGAGTGTGTGTCACATTAAAAGACCCCCCCCCCCCACACCTTATCTCTCTGTGAGGATTAGAGTGCATAAGCCAGGCCCGAGGGCTCCGATTTCCCATATCAAACACTATCAACAACAGCTGGACGCCGCCACTGAGTTCTCCATTAAAAACCCGCTCGTATCCAACAGGCAGCAATCTAGCGAAGGTAATGGGCCACAGACAGCTTGGATTATTCAGCTCCATTGGGATTGTCGAAGAAAAGGCGTCACGAATGGTCCTCATTCGGAGTTTGTGATAATTTGGTTGCCAATATTTTCCTCTCCATGAACACATTCATGGCATTTTGAGTACGGGTCAGTAGAGTCTGATAGCAGCCGCCACAGCTTTGATTGGCTCGTGGGGGACAAAAGACACCCACTTTTTCTTCTTCTCTACTTCTCTGAACGCACAGCTGGTGCTGTTAGTCATTACCGTGTGCAGATGTATAGTGTGCGAGGAGAAATAATGCGACACAGTTCAATGTTTCGCTACAGAATCATTACATTATTGGCATCAACAGGTGTTGGATTGCAAGCTAGCTTTGTCAAGATCGAGTTGGTAGAAATTACTTATGTTAATTGAACAGTTTTCCCCACTTGGCTCGTCAAAGTCACAAATAACGGTAAAATGAGTTAAGAATTGGACAAAAAGTGAGTAAAATCGTTCTGAGAACCAAATGCATCGCCAGAGATTTGACTGACACGAACCAGACAAAAGTTACTGGGCAATAAAAAGATAAATGTCAGTCGTTACTGGCAGTGCTGTTCAAGAGAAGAGAGAAGGACTTTTTCTATGCGATTGCTGACTTAAACACATTTTGGGCATATTCATGTTTTGTCTTTCGCCTCCCACAAAGTGGTTTGGATTATATGGGCTGACTGGAGATTTGTCTTCTTAAAAGCAGTCAGCAAAAAGCTCTCGTGTGAATTCCGGCACCAGATCCATAATGATTTGTGGTTAAAGGCAATAGACGGCCATTGAGCCATTATTGTGAGGAAAGGTGAAGCTGGAGGGCCGAAACCAGTTGTATTCCGTAAAGGTTGAGTTGTGATCCCAGCAAAGCACCTCCCACAGGGGGCCAAGTGATGTCAACATTACTGAGATTCAGAGGGCGCTCCCTTAATCTAATATTGCCTTCCAGCCAGATCGAGGGCATCCAGTGCCCGAGGCGGGGAGAGAACACATTTTCTGATTTGGGTTTAGATAGCCTTTTGGCACAGCGCACACCTGCAACAGGGCCCTTCTCCTGGATAGCTTTGGGTTTCATGAAACACAGTAAAAAAAAATAAAAGGGGATGCAGTGAAAACGCTGGCTTTAAATCCCCCTGGGGGAGGAGATGTTTTTGTGAAGCTGTCTTGGCCATAAGCAGAGACTGACAAAATAGATAAATCCACTCTTGTCAATGCCGCCCGTCTGTGACGAGCTCCCGCTAGATGAATATTTTAGTACAGCTGTAAAACGTTAGTTAGTGCTGCACACTAAACAACTTTTAAACTGTCTTGTTTCCGTCCATTTTGCGTTACTTCGTTCGGGATCTTTTTATATGACGAGGTAAAACTGTCAGCGGGTGACGTGTTGTGCATCTCCGCCTCACTGTTGGAAAAGTCGGCGTATGGCGGGATTGATGTCCTGAAACGGATCGAGTGAGTTAGATGGAGCACAAAGCCTGGTTCACCAGAAGGAAAAAGCACAACGCGTCTTGGGATTTTCATTCGGGTGCAAACACTGCAGTTCAAAGCTGATCACAATATTAAACTCTGAGGTTCAAATCTACACCTAATAATTTCTACTCCCACCATCCGTCTGGATAAGATACAGTTATATTGCAGCAGGCAAGCACAGCTTAATGCTCTACTAAAATAAGACAAAGGGAGAGTGCGGCCTGCCTGCAGATATAAAAGGATGCTTTTGATGTCACTCTTCCTGCGCAGATATCTCAGGCTGAGTGGCCATTAATGGAAAGCTGAATGTTTTAGTTTTTCCCATCTGTATTGTGATTCTCCCGCGAAGTGCAGGTCCGGTGATAAATAAACAGCCACCTGGGAAATATTGGAGCCGATGGGAGCCATTTGAGGTCCATTATTCTCAATAAAAAAGCAGGTCAGCGTGCCTCCCCTCCCCCTCGCCACACACACTTCCTCCTCCACGTGTCATTAAAAAAAAAAAAAAAAAGAGGCTTGAATGGTGCAGGGGAACATCATTAGCTCGGAGATGAAAAGCAAGGCCATGGTGTCCTGAGAGGAATGCAATGATGTGCCTCCATGAATAATGCTCACAGGGAAAGAAAAGACCCCGGATTTGTCTGAGTGAGAGCTTTGCGTTGGCATTGCGTGTGCGTGTGCGTGTGTGATGTATAAACCGGTGTGTTCGAGGAGGAATTATTGTGTTGTTTTTTCCCCCTCTCCTCAGCTGCCCATTAGCGTTGAGTGCAGGTGTGTCACTACACGATCGGAGCAGTGTGATGTTTCTCCATTCGCACACACACGCACACGCACACACACACACACACACACACACACACACACACACACACACACACACACACACACCGTCCAGCCTGTGCGTCTCTGTTTACGAGCCTCAGTGTGCCGAGGTTCTCTCCATCGCCCGCATGTCAGCGGTGGTGAATTGTTTTTCCCTCCGCAGCCTCTCGCTCGGCTGTGGCTGGAGATTGGAGTCCTGACCCAACGTCTGGAGGACGGTCTCTATCTCACGCTGGCATCTGACAGCCAATAATGAAAGCATTTGAGGTCTTCATCTGAACCCTCCTTCCCTGCCTCCTGCTGCTCCCCCCCACCACCCTTCTTCCTTTTCTCCCTCCGCTCTGTTCAGTTGCGTCTCCGTCCTCCGGGTCTGGCTCACTGTAGCCTGACACCCCCGTGTCTGTCCATCAGTCTTCTTGACCCTTAGCCGCGTCCTCGCCGACGGAGCGGTCCGTCTCGCCAAAAGCGCCGGCTATCAAAGAGCGTGCCGTGTGGCCCGACAAGTGATGGAGTGTGCTATCAGTGCCAGGTGCGTGCTGTACTCCCACCCCTGGACACCTTCGCTTTGTGTTGGGGATCCGTCTCCAGCTGTGGCCTTCAACCTCTCGCTCATTCACTGCGTGACACGTTTCTCAGACAACAGATGTGCCGGCACACTGTGAAAACTATTAGCTGAGGGTTTTGGAAAGCTGCCCGTATGCACTTAATGTACATAATAAATCACGCTTCGGAGACGACGCAGTGATGTCGGCATGTGAGGCTTGTAGAATCTGTGCGACGAGGCAATGCTGGCTGCTGACAGGATTCCTCACTGGGGAGAGAGTCTCTACAGAAGCTGCATTGTGCTCTCACTGAAGGAGACAGGCTAGAATTGGCCAAAGACAGATCGCCTGGCAAACCAGAGCCCATTCGGACTCAGTTATATACTCTGCACCTGTCTGCGCTGCAGAGAGACTGCACTGTTTATTGTATCCCGGTTTTATGTCACACACACAGAGGACGCCAGCTCATCCCGGAATAATAGAAAATCTTTAAGTATGCAACATTTCAGAGCAATCCCAAATTACTTTTTGGTTTTAAAAGTCACCGCCACTGACTAATTAAAGGGTGCTTTGTTCGGTTGTCAAATTGTCAGATTGGACGATTAAAGCACCATGCTTCATTTCTGAGTAAGAGGCCTCAATTTATCAACTTGCAAGCAAATGCAATATATATTTTCTAGCTAATAATCAGATCAAATTATTAAGACATGTAATACACACTGGACAGGCTAAACCGTTCGTTGCTATACCTTCGAAAAGTAATGCACTCTAATTCATATATATCCCACAAAATCAGTTATTTTGTTACCCTCGCAATCTTAAACCAGGAAGTATAAAGAGCGACAAACTGTGTAGGTAGGAGGTCGCGGTGGACGGGCAGGTCCAACAACACTGGACTTTCTCCCAGGAGGCCGCTGTTCATGTTCCGTGTGTAACCAGAAGTCAACGTTGACTTACCTGTCTTGAACTTCCATATTTAAGTAATGCCACTTGCTTACGTATTTGAACCCAAACCACGAAATGTTCCTAAACCAAGTCGTGTTGTTGCTTTTACCTAACCAAGTTGTTTTCTGTGAAGTAGCGAGTAGTAATTAACACGTGTTGCTGGACATTCGTTTGAGAACGCACAAAAAAGGAGAAATTACTTTTCATAAGAAATTATATGAAAGGTTGAGGATATGATATGAAATTGGGTAAGTCTTATTGCTCCAATAGGCTTTTTATTTGAAAGGTTCCAAACAAGCAGGTCCCCTTCCAGAGTGAATTTGTGTTAGATAAAGGTGTCAGACAATCTGTTGTCTATTAGTGAAAGGTCCAGAGTGTAGGATTTATTGGGCTCTATTCACAGAAATGGAATATAATATTCATAACTTTGTTTTCACTGTGTTTTGGTTAGCTTAGAATGAGCCCTTCATATCTACATAGAAAGCAGGTCCTTTTCACTGAGTCAGCCATGTTGCACTGCCATGTTTCTACAGTAGCCCAGAATGGACAAACCAAACACTGGAAAATGGCCTTTCATGTTTTTCGGTGTTAAGGCCACCGTAGTTCTCTGGAATGCTTGGAAGGAAGGATGGGAGGGGTTGTAATCAGTCGGTTGCAATCTGCAACCTCACCACTAGATGTCACTGAATCCTACACACTGTTCCTTTAAATACTGTAATGGGGTGTTTTGATATAGCTGTTCCTTTATGTGAACAGGGGCACTGGGCTAGCTGGAGAACTGATGTAGTTTGGAAGCTAACAGCTAACCCGCAAAGACAGTCAGGAACATTCTGGCCAGTCAGTCACAATCATAGCCAGCTTGCAGGGAGAACGTTTGTTAGCTTAGTCACTGACACAACAAGTGTAAGGTGCTACAACTGATAAGCTATTATAACTTCCTTCATTTTGGAGTTTCTGGCTCCCAATTCCCTCACAGGTCAGCACTTTCTACATGGTTTGCTAGGGGTCAATAGTTAAAATTTGCATGTCAACGTTCACCAAAGCTCAACTTGACGGGGGTCCGGTGTTTAGACTTAAACAAATCAATTCTGCTGCAAAAAACCTGCTGTTCTGACATGCTTGTGTGACTAAGACTCTGATAAACACATTGTATGCAGACAGACAAGGCTACTGACTAGCTAGTGAACAAATACAGCTCTATTTTATGTTCACAGTTTCATGTTCAATAAAGATTAAAAGAATTATCAATTACTGCTTTCAAGGTCGATTAGAGTAATAATCCAGACAGCCAACGCGACACCACTCTCTACTGCACTACTAACAAGGGCCCTTACAGTAGTTTGGCTACGACGGCATGGCACCATTAGGAGGTGAGTGAGGGTTAATGAAAAAAGACTTACTAAATGTTTTTGTGGTCGGGCTCTAGTAATGCAGCCATGTTCCCTTGGACACATTTCAAAACACCTCTGTGACAGCTCCAGCCCCGAACATGGTGAGCTCTCATGTTTTGCTTATGTAATGAGCCCCCCTTCGCCACCACAGCTGAAATGCAATTATCATTTGGCTGACACTAAAATGCGTTTTCTCGCCTGTGGCCACTCACGATGCTATTTAGAATGTCTCAACTTTAGGCTAGGGAAAAAAGGCTCTCTCTCTCTCTCTCTCTCTCTCTCTCTCTCTCTCTCTCTCTCCCTCTCTCTCTCTCTCTCGTCGTCCTACTTTTTTGGGGGGGATGAGCCGGAAAGGAAGAAGGGGAGAGCTACACGAGAGAGTGGGAGGGCGAAGAGGAAGAGAGAAAGGAACAAGAGAGGAGAGGGAGAGTTTCTGGGAGGATGCGATAATGAGGACAGTTAATTCAGAAACGGGGTGTGAGAGGAGGAGATTAGCCCGCTAGCAGGGCGATGCTGTCCACAGATTTTCTGCTCTGAATGGCTGTCAGTGACGGCTGAGGGGCTGGGACGGGCCGCCGAGCCGAGAGGAGGGGAGCGACAGTTTTAATTAAGGGAGTGTTTGGGTATATATGCATTTCCAGGTCAACTTATAAAGCGCGGGGAGGCAGTCGGGGAGAACGAGCGGTGGAGGGGGGAAGGACAGGGAGGAGAAAAGGCTCCAGAATGACAGCTGTTAAATGTAAGCAAGAGAACGCAGCTCGTCGGCGTTTTTTCGACACTAATCGCGTATTCCATCTACATCCCGCGTACGCTACTCCCCTGTATCCTTCCGTCTAAATTGACTAAAATGTAACCTTCGTCCGTCCTTCTCTTCAACCGTCCACGTGTTTCTTTTTCCCCGTTTCCTTTTCAAGGGATCTGGAACCAGTGGCTGGAAGCTGGACAAAGGGAGCGAAGCCAGCCGTGCCCGCTGTCAAAACTGAGCAGGCAGCGCGGCCTGGTCGGGGGTGCGGGACATTTTGACAGCCTGGTCTTTTATCTACTGAAAAGCAGGATCATAAAGGATGCAGTGAACGCAACGGAGCATGCGGGCGCAGGGCTTATTATTTAATTAAAGCGAGTGCATGAGCGACCGTGGGTGCGATCGCTGTTTACCAGTTTTTTTCCTGCACTAAACCGTATGACCTTCACTGGTGTTCGAGGGCAAACCTCTGCCTCTCACACGTTCCTCTACATCCTCCACTTCATCCCTTTATCTCCAGCTCGATCCCCCTCCGCTCCTCTCCGCTGATTGTCCCGGGCCTCTGCCTAAATGCAGCTCTTTCATCTTTGTTTTTATCTGTCAGATCAGTGAGGCGCTAGTCCCACACCACACAACTCCTCAAAATATAAAGTTAGAAAGTCTTCCAAATCCGGGCAGATCAATAGATAAGGGTTGGCAGGCCTAGCTAATGGAATGCAGCGCGTGCCCTAGATTAGGATGTTTTCTTTTGCGCTCGTCCTCAAACCACCGTGAAGCCATGGAAAAAATTTTGGCGGTGGAGTGGGAGGGGGCAGACCACAGGCTGGCTGCTCAGACGGGCAGGCTAACAAGCAGATATGACGGATTTATGAACTGGGAAAAAGGCTGTCAAACAGCCAGGAGAATGACGGCGTGCTTTTACTGCACTTAATAAATAACACGGATGATAATAATAATGATTTTTATCTATAAGGCACTTTCAAAAACAGGGTTACAAAAGAGTCAGCAGTAAAAGCAATATACATGTCATCTCAAAGAATGATGCGCTCCTTGTTTGGAGGAATCAGTATCGCATAAACAAATGTCAGCCCTCGCGAAGAGCAAACTGTAATGATGAATAAAGAAAGGCATTTTATTATATTGTTTCTGTTGCTTTGGCCGTCATATTTTTCACTTAACTTTCAAAAATAGTTGCTAAGATCAGGGAACGTGGCGATGTTGCAACAAAAAAAGTCGGACCGGTCAAAACAGGTTGTAAACGAGCGCACGGTTGTAACAGATGAACGACTAAAACAGAGCACACTTGAAATGTTGGTAATAATCACTTATTGCACACGTGTGTGCGCACAACTACCGCAGGTCAGTTAGTTTGTTGGTGAACTGAAGTAAAACGCTGAACACTATCAGTGTTTATCACCATCACTGTAATGCTTCAGGCGACACAACTACTTTGTTGGGTTAAGGAAAAAATCATGGTTCGGGTTTAAAAAACAACTTTCATAACTTACAAAAGTTGGCGTGAGTGAAGCACGGAAGTTACAAAACATAGGTAAAGTAAAATAAGTCAACGTTGACTTTTGGTCTCCTGGGTGAAAGTCTCCATCCATACTACATTTTGGTTCATACTTTTACTGTTTACCTTCACTCTTCTTCCAAATAAATCTGGCTAGTAGGGGCTTTGTTTACAATGTGTCTGCTCATCTGACCCATCTGGCTTCTGGCCATGTCCCAAATCGAGACAATTATCGAGGTGAGTATGATGTTACCAATAGGAAGGAAACACTAGAAATACAAGATCCAAGTACTGTACTGGAAGGACTGTTTGTTACTGTACACATGTGAGACTAATAAGAACATAGAGCTCTGCTGACCCCCCTCCCCCCCACCACCCCCACCCCCCCATTACGCACAATGACAAATGTACACGCAGCCAGAGAGATGACACACAAGTAATCAACTGCAACACAACGGAGAGCACATCCCATAGGTGGCTGTTCTACCAGCGACCGACGGGACAGCGAGGAGAGGTGTGTCTGACCAAAGCCGGTGAGAGTGAAACGAGGATCTTGATGATGTAAGAATCCGACGGCACAGGAAGAGAGCCGGGCAGTGGAAGACTCCAGTGGGCTTTTTGTGATTACATTTTTGCTAAATGGGATTAGCGTAGAGGGCTGGACACACTCACCCACAGAAAGCCCAGTGGAGGACGTGTGGAGGGGGGTGCTCATAAAAGATGGATATCTTTCTTTCACTCCATCTCTCTCACTTTATCTCACCGCTAATAGCATTTTCAGGGATCGTTCCAACGCCGAATGTACCATCTCCTCTTCCGCTGCGTGGCCCTGGAGTTAATATTTGCGTGTGCTCGTGAGACAGAAGTCTGTCTGTGTTCAGAGCGAGCTCAGAATACAACGAAGGACAAACTCATGAAGCATCTTTAAAACAAACACGATCTCCTTAGTAGTCGAACAAAGCTGATGCATTTTGTGACATTTCCCAAAGCCCAAACTAAAAAAAAACAATTGTCTCGTACAACTTTGTTAGGTTAAGGAGATTCAGGGAGACTTTTCTGAGAGAGAACCAAACGTTGTCCTCTGAGTGACTCGGGAGTTTTTGCCGTATTAATTAAAGCTAAATTAAATTCTGGAGATCAGAACAGAACAGCGTGGACCAACGCCTCAGTGAGCAACGCTGATGGGGGAGTGAAGTCAGTGTCATTGTTTTACATACAGTATTTCAACAGTGATTGGAAGCAAATCCAATTAAAAAGCATACTATCTAATTCCAATGCTTTGAAGAGTATTTTCATTGAGGTACGGGCACAGTTAGGCCTGTCAGGATAACTAATATTGTTTGACCATGTATTGTGCTAGTAATAGTTCCATTAAACATCATTAGACCAATTTAAGCTAATGATAAAAGGATAATAGTAATAATAATAATTATTATTACATAATAATGCAAGTGTATCCGTCTACAGAGCAATTGACAATTAATTCGTAAGAAACTTAAGACAAATCAAATTTGTCACCTTGCAGTTCAATGCCTCGATAATTCACCTCGATAAGTGGAAAGCGCAATTATCGTGACAGGCCGAGGCACCATAGTGTTGAGGTAAACTATTACTAAAACACCCGACTTAGTCAGTGTTGGCAGTGCTGTGAAAGACTCTTTGGAAGGTGCACCGCATGTGATCTGTCTTTCAGTGCCATTGACCTGAAATCTCGGCACATTGTTGAGAAATTCTAACAATTTCAGCTTCTTATATTTAACGTGTTAAATGCTGTGCGGTTGGACTTGAAGGCCTCCCACCTCCCGATCAATTACAACATCGTCGAAAAAATGAAATACTCAACTACCCACCTACAAGGATTAAAAAAAGGGCGACAAACTAGAGAACAAAAACTGTGCGTGGAGCACATTCTCACCAAGGTGCAGAGTCACTTGAGATTTTGATTATCATCCCAATCAAGTAAACCGCTCCTCACAGTAGAGGCTCTCATTGTGTGACATCAAGTGATGATGGCAGTAAGCAGAGGGAGGCAGGGGAAGCAGAAAAATGATGAAAAGGAGGAGAACAATGAACGCCGTCAAAAGATTCCTGGGAAGATGATGATTTTATTTCAAAATGGGTTTCATTGGGGAGCTTTACTGGGTTGTATACGTTCATCAAATTGACATGTGTTGAATGTTGCTGTATTGTTGTTCACAGATTTCAGTTGAGGCGACGGCTCCCAAAACGAACACCGCCCAGACAAAGAGAGGAGCGTACAGGTACGTGAACCAGCAACACCCTTCTAGCCGCAGCACTTCAGATGAAGCGCCGTGCAACAGTTGTTTTTTTTTTTTACGGGGACTGTGGCAGGGCGAAAAGCAGCCACAATATTTTAAAATCAATATTTGTATATCATTCCGAGTGCTGTGTTATAAAAAGTGGGAGAATTCTGTCGTGAAAGTGCCGCGCTACAGCTGCTGTGCCGTGCTGTGCCGTGTCGAGGATGCAGCGCTCAGCTCATGCCGCTAGAATTAATCAGCACAGCTGTCGCAACTGACAAAACTGTGAGGATGAAGCTATTATTCACACCATATGAAGTGCACACGGAGAGGAGATTGTACTGAATGCAGCCTAATTTCCGAAGTAAAGCCAACCAAAAATCAGTGCTGCTTGTTTGCCGTTTGATTTAGTTAGCCTTCGTGCTTTATGGGCTTATGTCAATTTTTATTTCTGACTCTAATGCTGAGAGTAGCCTAAATAGTTTGGCATTTTCTTCCACTGGCGTTTCCTTTTGGTTTTGTAATTATGCTAAATCACTGCTTTCTGTTCTGCCCAGCGAGTGTATTTTAAACCATTTGTTATATTCTGTTGTTCAGTACAGATTTGGCTCGGCCATTCATGACACAAGTGTACAAAAATAAGGGTGCACAAAAAAAAGAGAGAGAAGTAAATCATTAATATGGTTATTTAACGCACAGAAGAGAACATTTGTCCATTAGTGTTTGAAATAAACCAGCCATAAAAGATAACCGGGTGTGACGTGTAACCGTTTAAACTTGTAATAAAGATATTTTGAGCTCAGAATTGTAAAGTGCACCGTCATCGTAAAGTGAAACAAGGTGTGTCAGGAAAAGAAAAAAGATACTCAACATGTCAGTTTTCTTGCTTCAAAGTGACCATCTGGAAGTGCCATGGCAGATGTGCAATATAAATGTGCCGAACATCTGGCGACCATTTTTAGTAGAGCGATGGGTATTAATATCTCCACTTTGGGTTCGGATAACATTTGGAGGCAACAGTTGTTCTCTGTGCAGACAGTTAGATTCCAGTCCCATCAGGGAAGTGGACGCATTAAAATACATGCGAACGAGGGAACTTAGCATATCCAGATGTTACTCGCCCGCCCGACTGTCTAGGTACAAATAAAAAATATATAGTCTCACACATTGGCAGAGGCTCTTTAAAATACGTTACTGCACCTAATGTGTGGGAAATCTAGGAACTACAACATTCTCATAGAGATCCGAACACTCCCCAGACCCCAAACAGATGTTATTTAATGCCTGGAAACCAGAGCGGCCCTCCCATATCTCGACGGCCTTCATCATGACACAAAATGTTTCCTGTGATCTTGTTTAGTCGGTTGTTTGCGGTTAGGGTGGACGAGAACCCCCCTCAGCCCCGTTGTCTCTGTTCTTTGGAGAGTGCTTCTGTCAGCTCCGTGAGCATCGGGCAGCGCACTGACGCTGCACAATCGTAAACAACTTCATTTACATTTAAGGCGTTTAGTGAAAGCTCTTATGCTGAGAGACTTCCACTGGCTGAGAAGTGCTTGTGATGGTTCTGTAATTAGACAGCTTCTCTGGGTCGTCCACACACTGGGCCTCTTTTGATCCTTTCTTGAACTTGTGGCCTTTAAAGTTACTGTGAGGAGCTTTTAACTGGTTATAAAACAGTCTCAATAAAATACTGACGTCTCTATATGACCCGTTAAGAGGCCATAAGCGAGAAGATTGACTATTTCTGTACAGTTTTTCATAATGCTCGTCGGTGGCTGGGTGCCACCGTGCATCATGTATCATGCATCATGCATCATGTATCATGCATCATGCATCATGCATCATGCATCATGCATCATGCAGGCCTCCAGCAGCAACCAGCCCACAGCAGACAGTCACAGATCCGGCTTAGCCTTCGACCAGCAGCTGGAGCTCCTCCTCCGGCCAGGAGCAGAGGTCGACCTCGCCGCTCCGCCGGTCCCCGCTGGGAGCCGACACCGACACCACACTGGTGGAGGCCCAGGCCATATTGCTGGGCCCGCTAGAGGGAATGGAGGGACAGGAGAACCAGAAGCAGGGACTGCGTGGGGCAGACGATCAGCCCCTGCTGCAGTAATATGAGAGGTTTTCCAAAGTGACAAAAGACAAAAAACAAAAGACTTGAACTTTCTTTGAGGAAATTAATCCTTTTTTTAAAAAACATTTTCTTTCCATGTTCTGTAAGCAAGGAATCGACAGACTCAGCTACAGGTCAGGGTTAGTCAATATCTAGCAAGCGTTTCCAGATAGCGATCGTCATAATCATTTCATAAATATCTTCCCTGATCAGATATCCAAGTAATATATACATCTTGGAAAAAAAACAGAGATTCCCTTGGAAGGGCTCATTGGAGTGAATCTAAATGGCATTGATACATAGTAAGATCATCACCCTCGGGGCACCATTTACATTTAAAGCTCTGAGTAGGAAAGGTTACGGATTCACAACTGAATGAATGGTCCCAGCCCCCCCCCCCCGACCCACCATCACAGATTCATCTATACCAAACTATCAATCAAAGTAATTAAAAAGACATCACTGAAATGCCAATGTGCTATAATAAAGCAAATTAATAGTGCCCACATTTTGTGCCAGAGCTGTCAAATGATGGAAGGCCAGGTGTTTGTAGCCAGAGGCAGACAGGCGTTCAAAAGGACTGTGATCACTAATTGAAAGGTCCTTGAGGCCTTTTTTTTTCCTCTTTTGGTTGCTGCGACTCAAATAGAGGAAAATTATGACAATAAAATGCATTCACGCTTGGCGATGGCAGGTTCCTGGGTTGAATTATAGGTTTTTGAGGGAGGCAAGGTTAAGTTGAATAGCGATGGCGTTCAGTGGAAGGTGGATGGGGGGTTGGTTTGAAGCAGGTGACCCAGATTCAGGGCACCTTTTAGAGGCTCCTCGACACCCCCTCCTGTCACAACGACGGGCCTCAGAGATCTGACTAGCAACATCACTCAGACACACTCAACCCGGATACGGAGAATCATGTCTCCCATAGGAGAGGTGAAAAGGACAGGCAGCTAAAAAAAGAGGGCGACAAAGTAAAAAAAAAAAAAACACAAGGTGGAAAGAGAGACCATACTGTGAGAACAGGGAAAAGACAGAACTGTATGCCTCGTTATTGTAGGCCTCCGGAAACCAGTCAAGTTGCAGTTCACATCCACAACTGTGCACAATGCCATCAGTTCATCATTTAATCCTATTAAGCAATTGTGTAAAACTTTTATAAATGGTCTTCACTCACCATCTATGCAAATGGAGGCAGTCAGGGGTTGGATGGGTGTGGACCCTGACCAACCCTGACCTGTTCACAGTGAAAGTGAAGCACGGAAGTATGAGAATAACGTGAGCTGGTCTCTTGAAAATGCACGTTGCATTCGCAGAGAGGTTTTTTTTTTTTTTTTTTAAAGCTTTGCATAAAACCTAATGTATTTACAAATGTTGTTGGTGGGACAGAACCGCTCCGGGCCCACTGAGCTGTTCTGCTCTAAACGGTTGGACACGGTGCCTCTGAGGCGGATGAGTGTGTAGTGATGTGCAGTTGGTTACCTTAAGGCTGCGTGCCGTCACTAGAACGGCACAAACACACAATTCTTCCATTGCTGTTACTCAAGCCTACCTTCTTCATTAATACAAAAATCAAAACCCACAACAATCCATGTATTATTTGTGGAATAAAAAAAAGAAACGGGCCACGCACTGAATCGGATTTTGATATTAAATGTGTCCCATTCGTGTAACCAGGAAGTTTCTGACCTCTTTGTGTGTTTATTGTAATGCACATGAGCTTTAACATCAATGTAAGTGTTTATGTATTTATTTAAAGTTTTCAGTCATGAACTGAAGCGTTCCCATTCCTGTCCCGGTACACGCCTCCAGTAAGTTTGACCGTGTACTGCAAATTCAGCCTAATTTTTTATTTATTTTTCGCAATATTCAAAGTATATATAAACCCCCCCTACCCCCCCCCCAATTTGGATTCCCCATTGAATATCAAAGGAACGAATGCAACCCGGATTCACAACCTCCCACTGATGAATGGAGACTACCGCTGTTTGCAAATAACTCTCACTCATTACATAAGAGACATTTCACTGTGTGATTAAAATCGTGGCGAGTCAGTCGCCTCCTCTGTGCCAGAAACAGGACGTGGTAAGATCCAAAATGGAGACTGATTTTACCGAGTTGCTGGAAAAGTGCCCGTTTGATCTAAAAATACTTGTGACGTCGGAGCAAATACATAATTGCCAAATATTTGCCAGATTTTCTCCCAATACAAACTGGTTTCTGTAGGGCTAAGTGATCCTCCCACCTGATGCACGCCAACAAGGTTCTGCAACCCCAATTACTGCACTGGTAAATATAACCGTCCTACAGCCGGTGCTGGAGGAGCCGGAGCCAGATGCTTGCATTTTGGCCGCGAGTGAGGACGGGACAAAAGCACGGCAGACGGCGCCAAGCAGCATGATGAGGAAATAAGAGCCAGGAATAGGGTGGAGGGTTGGGGAGGGATAAGTCCACATTGAAACAGTTGAGCAGATGATGCGGCCTCAGTGATAGAGCACACAATGACTAAAATGGGCAGATTTGGAGCACGCGGATAAAGATTGGACAGCAGCTGAATAGGACAGAATAGAGCAGAATAGAAAAGAATAGCACTCGACCAGCTGGGTTAAAAATACATTTACAACAAAGCAACATGTGATGATTTTACGCCAAGAGGCATCATTTTCTAGAGAAGCAGAGATTTTAATGTCAGTTATTTTGCATTGTGCGTTTCCAACTTTGTGACCAACGCTGCGGGGCTCTGTCATCAGGCCCAAGTGTTGACACCCTCATGCACGTTAGTGACAATGGCTTCTTAGAGATGGCTAACACACACACACACACACACACACACACACACACACACACACACACACACACACACACACACACACACACACACACACACACACACACACACAGAACTCTGTCCCTGTGAGCTATGGATGCTGCACCATAGAAGACCTGCAGACCAACAATCAGTTCAGCTAACAGTGGCGGTTTGCGTCGTTTGGTTTTAGTACACTAGACATGTGCATTGTGTCCTACACACTCATAACTTAAGTGTCCAAATTAAATCTTTTATATGTACATTTCTGTCAAAGCATTCGATCTAGCTACATCTCTCCATGAGGGAATCAAACTCCCACTATGCCCTTACTGGTGTCACATAGCCATTGAGCCAAACACAGAGTACTTCATCTCCCTGGCAGACGCTTTGCATCTTAGAAGAATGGATGGCGGCAACATAAAAAAAGGTAAATTATGTCAAAACGCACCGCTGGATTGTAAAGCTGCCATTTCCAGAGTACTTCAGTTCAGAAGGGTATCATTGCGTGGTTAGTTGAAAAAAACACGGCGGTGCAGATGCACACAGACATCTATACGTCAGACGGTGATTGCTTAATCCATTGAGTGAACGTTTGGGAAACTCAATGAGATGTCCATAAGCAGCATTTCCCGGCAGGCCGGTGGTGGGGATGTGCACTGTAAGCGTTCTTGGAAGCAATAAAAGAAACCGCCCGTCAGCCTCAAACTTGCGGCTCGCTTATAAGTCAAGATCCAATCCACGCGTGGCTCACGCACACGTCGTCGTCGTCGTCTTCTCCTGCTCACGTGTCGAGGTGTCACACGTGAGGGGAGCGCACACGCAAACGAGGACGGGCATCCACATAGGCGCCCGACAGCTCTTATCAAAGCGGGGGTTACATCACTGAGGTGGCAGCGGTTGAAGTCGCAGCCCAGGGCTCATTTATTTAGGAGGAGGAATAATGAATTATTTGTGGCACCTCGTCTTCCCATCGCTATTAATCTGGCTTCCTGCAGGTATCGGCACGCCGATCCGTACCGCACACGGGGCCCCTCGACTGGCGCCTCGCACATCCAGACGCTTTTCCTCTGACGGCAGATTTACAGCCTCTCACCCCGAGGATGCTAATTGTGCATGAGTTTTACAGTCTCCCCCAAGTCTCTCCAAGCTGTTCAAAAACATAACATGCATGTCATCCATCACACTGTCTCAGCTGAGGGCACAGCTATAGTTATTTTACATAGCAGCCTTTCATCAAGACTCCAATTTAGCTTTTTACTTCCTCTTATTGTTTTGACATGTGAAATACTTGAAGTCTACCCGCGTGCTTGAACACAGCGCCATCATAGCAGCACACACAAACACACTCCTTAAACCAATTTGTGCCCCAGGCAGACAGAGGAGTAATTTACCCTCCCTTGAAAGTGGCGAAAAAGAAAGGCAGGGATTAACCACAGGCCAATTACAGAGTTGGCTAAACCCCCGTCTAACTGGAACCAATATATGGCAGGGCCCAGGATTTTTTGAACGTGCATTAAGTCGCCCCATCTTCAGAGGGAGGTGGATAAAAAAAGCAAGAAAAGGAGTAAATGAGGAGGCTGTACAGAATGAAGGAATAAAAGACAGAGGTAAGTCAATTTAGACGGAAGGCCGAAGGGTTCAAAGTGTTGCTTTGTGTTATTTAACGTTTAAATGGAATTGTTTTTTCCCCCCTTACGGCGTAAAGATCTACGCTGTAAATTAAACAGCCTGTGCTCTCTCTAAAGAAAAAACAAGAACCCGAGGAGTCGAATACATATTTTAAATTTTTTGGTTTATTGATGTCGCAGCCGCTGAACATCTTTGCAGAGAGGCAATGAAATGGTCTCTTTTTTTAACTGTATTTGCATGGAGCAGTCTGTCCCCCAGTCTGCCTGCAGCAGCCAAACAGTGGCCTGCTACACAATAGACTCTGACCGCCACACACTGCTTTTCACCCCCGGAGAGACGTCTGCAGCGGAAACAGCTGATCAGTCACGTGGGTTACATTATTTATTCGGCAAAAGGTGTTTCCATAATCTAAATCTGGATCGCTAATTAGCTTAAAAACATGACTGAGAAAAAGATTAGTCCTTTTAAATGGTCAACTGTAGGTCCTTATCTTGTAACCTACAGTCACAAGTGCACGTGTCCCTGCCAGCTAAGCTGTCAATCAAACAGGGACAGTACTACGCACTCAGATGCCTGAGGAGAATTTTCCCATGTACTGTATCTCCAAAGACTTTTTTCTTACTTTAAAAAATGTTAAATATCAATATCCCTTTGACATCATTTTTGAAGGACTAATTATGACTTTGGCTGGACTAAAAACAATAAGAGAGGTGCAGGTTTGATAGTTCATCAGCTACAGCTCGTAGAACAAGTTGCATCTGATATTTCATCAAATTAACCCTCACCCTAACTAACAGGCGATGCAACAAGAAAAAACTTTGAAGTAAAACGTGCAACAGATCAAAACTGATTGGGAGCAACAACAAACAAAAAAACACCAACCGGAGCGATAAAGACACAAACGAGTAGCGACAGAGTGTCGGAGTAAGTGACTCAGGGCAGGTTGCATCCGCCGTGACTTTGACGAGGAGGGAAAGGTTACGTGACACCGTGGCCTCAGTTGACACTAAGCCATGCGGAGTGACACCGACAGGGGGAGAGAGGCCGAGGACGAGGCCTTGCTGGGGGCACACTGCGGGTCACGCCGAGTTACGCAGCCGAGCGACATCAAGGTCAAACGACAGCCGCTCTGCGGGGAGACGCTGATACGGGCTGCGTGGGGATCTCCGTGTCTGTCTGCTCACGTCTGTAACGTGCGCCGCATTCCACCGCTCAGGGGCGGTCCAAATCACGTCCTCGTCGGCTGCTGTGTGGACGCCGGCGGGACGGAGGCTGATGAAACGAGAATCCCTTTGGACGGATCCCTTTGGGGGTGGCGCACGCTTGAACCACCTATGTGGGTGACACGTAGCTCCTTCACCGCTCCCTTTATGGGACGCTGCAGAACACAGCGGCGGTGACATTACACGATTCACATCGGCTCAGACTCCCTTGACATTTCCCTTCCCTCTCATTCAAAATGGCTGCCGTCAACATTACGTCCGAGAGCCCGAGGACGGGGTACTTCCAGTGATTACGGGGGGGAGCAACACCTCTCACGGCGTGGCTAATAGCGTCGAAGCAGCAGATTAAACGTGCTGTAGGACACTGGGAGGAGGTTTGCAGTTTAATTAAAGATAGTTTTATTTTTTGTGTTTGATGAGGGACTTGGCACGCTCTCTCTCCCCCCTTCCCCAGCCGACGGGGAGGGGAAGACGAGCGCCGCATCTCTAACTACGGCGGCGAGGAGACACTGGCATATGCCGCTAATGTCCTCATCAAATAAAAGCAGCTGAAACGGCCGTCACGGGCGGTGCACGTTTATTGGTTGAAGTGCACGGGGATGTTCCTCTGAGGATACCGTGAGGAAGAATTTAAATTCTGCAGCTGGTGCCTTTCAGGCAGGTATTCTCTGAACGCTGCTGATTGTTAAAGGGGGAGAAAAAAAAGATGCTTCATCATTCCATGAACGTCACACTTCGAGTCTCTTGACATTTTTCTTTTTTAATAGCAAAGTTACGGCTTATAACACACGTATGCCGTTTATACTGCCAATCGTGTCTCTGTCACTATCTCGCCATCGGTCTCAATCTGATCCACTATACTAGATACGTGTGAGCTGTCTGTCACGAATCGTCACCACATTTAACTGGTATATCAGGGCGACCTTCGCTCTCTTTATCTCTCCAGACAGGCATTACACTTTCTAATGTGGCTCCATAGCTCGGGGGGGGGCGGGATCTCATTTTATAAATGCTCGGCTACATGACCCGCCAGCCGCCACGGCTATGGTTCCATCTTTACTATTTCTTTTTCATTTTCATCATTCCTGAGGATAATTAAGAGTCTGGGGGTGGGGGTGAGGTGCTCCAGTCCTTTCAGCTTCACAAGGAGCCATTTCCTCCCTTCAATGACCATTCAGGCCGCGTTAATGTAAATGTGTCGCCTCCGTGCGTGCTCTCCGTTGAAGGAGCTATAGAGAGACTACGGGATCCATCTGCTCCCTCTTTTCTGACCGTCATGTTCTTAAAATGCCGTCTACGTCTAGAATACTTCTTTCCTTCTGAGGGACGGGGGATGCGCAACACTTGTAAAGCACGCGTCTCACCAACACAAGTGCTTCATTTGTAGATCAGGTGGCCCCGGGACCACAGGGAGGGGTCGCTGCTCCGGCGGGTCAGGGTGAGAGGGAAGAAGCCATGGAACACATCAAACATCCACAGTGCCTGGAGCACATTGGACAGCGCCCAGGTGCTAGCTGCTATAACGAATCAAAAGTAAACAAAAGCAGCAGGGGGAGGTGCACGGAAACAGCTGTTTACACCGGTTCGTAGCACCGTCTCTCTCCTTCTGTGTCTCGTTGACTGTCCCATCACTTTCCTGTCGTTTCCCTTCTGTCTGTGCATCGCTACTGTCTGATAGTATTAGGGACAGAGTTCTATGTACAACCACGTGGAGCAGGCGGGCTATGAAACCGGGACGTGTTCCGTCGGTCTGCCTGTTTATCCATCGCCTCCGCTCCGTTTCAGCACTCTGGACAGCGCCGCACCTTCACCCGCCCCGACTTAGCCATGCTCATTTCACTGTTTCACAGCACAAACGCCCACTTACTTTGCTACTGCTGTGTTTTGTTTTCATTTTTTCCGCAAAAAAAGTACCTGAACACCGAGAGGGCCCTCGTCCTGTTCCGGCACCAACTAAGACTCAAATTTTAAAACTAAAACAATCAGCTGCGTGATTAAATATTGACCACATACAATGAATTCATTTTTTTTTAAATGTGCCTTCCTCAAATTGATGAAATGAGAATGTTATGTACCGTTAGTTTGTATATCATAAGACCCCTCCAACAACCTGCTCCTACTGTAGTCACAGGCAGGTTTCTCTCAGGATGCCCGGAACAATCAACACCTCCCCATCCTTTCTGAAGAACCCCCTCACGCTACCCAGCATGACATTATATTCTATTTCACATCTATCAATATCAATAACCGGCGGTTACACCGACAGGGGTCATGATGTGAAGGTAGTTTCACCTTTACATCACATGTTATTCAGCAGGCTTGTGAATCTACACTTTGAAATGCAATCTTGTAGCAAAGCCCCAATTACACTTACACTTTACGGCCCTAATCATCGAGCCAACTACTGGAATAACCTTTCCCTCTATCTGGTTAAAACAGCCGAGCACGGACATAAAGTGACGGCCGTCACTGCGATTCACATATGCACATTTTACCATTTAGTTCGCATGAAGGCACGATCTAGATTCATATTTATTACTTCATGAAACGTTATATTGTTTGGGCTGGCATGCAACCGGCTGCAGTGAATAATGATCTGTAGCCACATGAAATGTCTGGCTTTTTTGTTGTTGTTGGTAGACATACATTCATTCTGTTTGACATCACTGAGCATGAGACGGTGGTGCAGTGAATGATGAACGACAGTATGAGAAATACTGTAAAAAAATAGTTTACCCTTTTAAGATCCTGCATTGGTTTGCTTTCACATACCTCATAAAATCCTATATCTCTTAATTTTGTGATATTGTATATGAGTTGAGCATAAGATGGTATATAAACTGAATGTGGGTAGGTTCTTCTTCCTTTAGATAATCGTACCGCAGCGATATCCGGATCTGCTTATGACTGAAGAGACTCACAGCTATTTAGCCCTGGACTCAGGTTCTCCTGTGATCTGATGCCCATATTGTTAGCTTCCAGTAAACAGTGAAGAAATCCAGAAAAGGGCCATAAACTTCCACTGAAAGTATTCACGTGTGGATGGCTCCCTACTTGCTCTCTGTGCCCATGACAACCACCGTTACTCTCTTTACAGCCGAGTATCCCAAACTGTCTGAGAAATGCGCCGGTATTTTGCTATTGGCATCAGGCCTTACAGGAATAGTCCACATCAGGCCTCACAGGCTATTTGCCACATGTTTCAGTCGACATTAGAGCCAGTGGCTAACTTGCAGCTCCCTCTGACACCCCCCCCTTCCCTCCTCAGACTGCATCGGCTCTGTTGTACCAGGGCCCTCCAGATTTACACATTAAACACTGGTTGTGCCGTACCAGCTGTCTGGCCGACTCTTTCAATCATCAGGCCAGATGTGCAGCTAATTGTCATGGCAAGCGTGGCATTCCGACAACCCGCCATGACAGCCTCCAGCACGACGAGATTTATGAAGCATGTGTCCGTGTGTCCGTGTGTGCGTGTGTGTGTGTGTGGTTGTGTGTACGTGGTATTCTTTCTTTCCCGCTTCCCCCCTCTAAACCTTCCAACACCTGGGATGCCTCTGCGATGCCCCTCTGGTGTAGGTGAAGCCTGATGAGAACCGAGTGTTTCCCATTTTAGACAGGCGGGACGGAGGCCCGCTAGCATTGAGCCTTTGGCTCACCCACGAAGGCCAGACAGAGTGCAGCGGGATCCTTCACACACTGCTGCAAACCCGGCAGGGGGGCACCAGAGCTGAGAGGCACCACCCCTGGCTATCTGACCCAGAGAAGGATCACTGATCTGGGCCTTGTTAAAACAGCAGGAGGGGGGCTCAGAATAGCTCCTCTTCTCTGTGTAACTGGCATCACAGTCAGTGCTCAGATCCCTCCTCCCTGGTGTGTGTTGCAGTGTGTGTGTGTGTGTGTGTGTGTGTGTGTGTGTGTGTGTGTGAGTGTGTGTGTGTGTGTGTGTGTGTGTTTGTGATTGAGCGAGTGCCCTTATGGCCTGGAAGTGTGTGTTGTTTGCGCATCTTATTTTCTCTGATGATAACACATCTGCTGCTTTTGGAAACAGACCACTGTGCGCCATTACATCTGTTGATTAGCTCGACGATTGCTTTTGATGGAGTGGACCGAGAGAAAGGCATTACTGATGCTCAATACATCCGCCTTATGACTGCCAGTGTAAACAGCTCTGGGACGCCGATGTAAGCGATTGCTGTTAATCCATCAGGGAAATGGTCTCTTTGGCCCCGACTATTGCCTTTTTCTAATTATTGGGGCTGCCAGCTTTGATAGCTATGCCCTATCTGTCACATATGTATGGATTGCACCCCGCTCGACTGAGCAGAGATTGCATGGCGATGTAAAGCGGTGAGCAGGTGGAGTAAGCGAGACGGGGAGAAGCTTCATTTGTCAACACGGGTGACTGTGGTCTGCCACTTCGTCCATTCATCATGCATCAGTAGCAGTAATGGAGACCGCACACATCCAACTTCTTTTTTTCATGTCACGCCCTACATACGCCCCTGTAGATGACTCAACAGTAGCAGTCTGGTCACACATTGGAGGGTTTTCACCTGAATGAATGACTGATTATCAGTGGTTATCACTTGATACCGACATTTTCAGTCTCAGTACCAATATACTGATACAGAGTACCGATGAGACACCAGTGTTTAATTTATACACTGTATGCCTCACTGTGTGGAAGTGATCATTCTCGGATCAGGCTTGCCTTAAATATTGGATTTTAAACAAAAATGTAACTAATAAATAAATAGTTATGAATGTTATTTTTTTTAAATACCAATATCAGATACCAGGATGGCCTATTGTCACCGATACTCGATCCGTTAGTATGAGGGATGTGTTTCCGTTGTCATCCTTTACATTGGTGAAGCGATGTAAAGCCGTTCTTGTCTTGTACACAACTCGCACAAATCCTGAGGAGGTCCATTAATCTCTCTCTCTCTCTCTCTCTCTCTCTCTCTCTCTCTCTCTCTCTCTCTATCTCTCTCTCTCTCTCTCTCTCTCTCAAAAAATTCCAGTCGAACTTCACTTTGGTTTCACATGAACAGTAATTTTTTTGTTTTACTTTAGTGGTAAAAAGAAACGACCTATGATGGAACAATAAGTTGACTTGGTTTCACGCGGGACACGAACAGCGGCCTCGTGGGTGAAAGTCCAGTGTTTGTTCAACAAATCCATCGCACCTGATGTACCACTGTTGCAAAGTTTATCTTCACCTCTTTGTACTACGTCACCTGACTTCCTCCTTTGCTCAGTCATCAATACTATGGCCACTAGAGGTCGACATTGTCTACTTCGTATCGGTGATCAATCATGTGAATCGATGATAACGTCCTTCTGAAACTACTAGTAGGTGTAGCAGGCTCCTTCTAACTCTTATCTCTGAGGCTGATAACGGCCACTCAATCGGCCGACGACATTCGAGGCGGGTGACCCGGTCACCGTGGAAGGTGCTTAGTCTCGGCAGAGCGACCGCAAGAAGCTAATTCTCATCTGTGTATTAATCAAACAGGCATGTGGGTTCAGCTAATTGCTCTGGGAAGACATCCAACGAGCAGGCCTTTTTTTTTTTTTTTTTTTTTTTTTTTATAACTTTCTTGGCCCGGCTCTTTGCAGAGGGGATGAACAGCTTGACGGCTACTGCCCCAGTCTCAGTTGAGTGGGAAGGATCTATGTGCCCAAAATGCACAGTCAGAGTTATCCGTCTCATCAGTGGCTTCTTCTGCAACCCTAATGAGCCTCCAAGTATCCTCTTCAACTTTACGGATCTGCTGGAAAATGTCCGATCCTCTGCCGCTGTGGATACATTTACTAACCTGCCCACGTCCCTAAACGTCTCACACCGTCGCTTATGCTGAAATATTGTCAGCACATTTTCTTTTTTCTGGGCACTATATGAAAACACATGGTCCAACCCTCATTATAGTCAAACCGGCGACTTCTCCCTTCCTTACTTTTGCTACATCAGCTACGGATAAAAGGGTACTTATTCAGCATATCATTCTGAGGCCTGGTACAAGCACTGACTCAGCGAAAGGGAAAAAACTGAGATTTAATAAAAGGGTTAAGAGAGACAAAGCGTACAAACAAGAATAACCATAACCTGCTAGCTGCAGCTATCAATTATTTGTGTCAAATACATTTATTTTTAAAAAGAGCTGAAAGTACATTTAATGATGCCGGAGTTTGTCAGCTCCTGGCTGCCTTGTTTACTTGCAGGGGAACACCCTTGCTTTTTCTTTCACCAGAAATCTATAAAGTTTCTTTCATCCAGCAGAGCAGCTTCTAATGCACTCAAGAGTTCCTCCATGAAGTACAGAAAGAGTGAAACTTGCAAGACGAGGCATGCGTGCTAACAAGCTAAATGACTGCAGGCGGTTGCTGATTGTTGCATCTGATTGTCTCGAACCCAACCGGATGGATCTAAGAAATGGCGGCCCCAAACATCCAATTCCCAGCAGCAGCACCCAATGAATGAATTATGAACTTCCTTCTCCTAAATTGTGCAGGAATAATACGATGGCACAAATCCTTCAATCACATATTAGAGGTTCCTCCCTTGAGGCTTTTACTTCCCCCTTCCATATCAGGGAGGGATGGTGTGAGACAGTGTTGCTCAGTGAGAATCGACGTCTCTGTTGATTGTTGACTTCTCTGAATATTCCCAGTCTGACACAGTTTTATGTTTTGCTTGGGATTTTTTTTCTCTTTCTTTCTTTCACATCTCATAAACGTGTCACAAAAGAAACAATCTGCTCCCTCTTCAGGTGTCGATTCACACAGCTCACACAGTGAATGCAAGCTTAAGGAGACAAAAGCCCTGTTTTGTTCTGCTCGCTGAAGCCGTTTGCGGTTTTGGCTGCTTGTGTGTTTCCCTCTGACTGACCCCTTCCCGGGAGGAAGAGTGAGACGCCGAACAGCAACCAAAATGAATCAAAGTGAGTGAGCGAGAGCTACACTATTTTTGACGACTTCTTTCGCGCCCTTCCTCTTCCATCTCTGATCAAATTCAGAGCCAAATCTGACACTAATGGAGACATAAAAGAGGATACGGTGGATGCCTATATACTGACAGCCACACAGACTGTTGTTGAAAAGAGGGGGAGAGGGAGATTGAGTAAGAGAAGAAAGCATTAAGCTGCTGCTGCAATTTTTTTTTTATTTATGTTGTCACAATGACTGATATTTGAACACTGTGGTGCTTTAACATTGAACGATTTTGAGAGCACAAACGTTGCTTGAATTAGTCAAAAACCAAAGAGGAGGGATCCAATTGGGGGAATCCTTAAGCACAAAGGACATATATATCCATTTATATTCACAACATAATCCACTCTGTCCTCTTTCTCTCTTTTCTATCTTCTCTCCATCCGCACCTCTCCACTTCCATCACCGCATTCGCTCCAAATCCGACCAGAAACGGTCTTTACAGAAGATTTACCAAAGCAATACAGGAGCTGCAGCGAGCGAATCCTATTTGGACCTTATCGGCCAGGTGATAGCGCATGAAAGATTCAGCAGTGAACATCCACAGGATGGTCTATGCGTCAGGTTTGCACAGACCCCGAGGGCCCCAACATGCATCGGTTATCGGCGGTCTGACAACAGGATTTCTTCTCTCGGGGAACGAGAAAGGAGGACAGGACAGTCCACTTCTCTGGCTGCTCAGTCAGCTAAGACCTCAGTCTCTCATATCAGGGAATGCATTACCGGTGAAGGTACTCCTCGACCCATAAAGAGGGAAAAATTGAAAAGAGAAGTGGTTAAAAGTGAGAGATAAGAAGACATTTTCCTCGTTGCTCTCAAAGGAATATTCTATCGCGAAGACTTTTTTCTTGGCCGTTATTTCCACGAGCAAAAATTACATCGGAATCACCAAGTTAATTGTTGAGGCAACGAAGTCCAATGACGGAGGTATCATGAGCGGTCAGACGATCACACAGGTTAAAAACAGACCCCAGGATTAGCCAAACTTATTTAAGAGAAAACGAAAGAAAACAACACAATTATGACCCAAACTGTTTGTAGACTGTATTTCTGATTTTGCAGTTACACACAGTTGTCCTGTCCAATGGGGAATCTAGCTGCTTTCACATCATATGGGGTGGCTGGTGGAGATGAGACAGACCCCAACGTTAATGACTTCCAAGCTTTCACACAATCGGACAATTCCAAGCAGTTGTATGACTGCAGAGTTGGTTGATTGAGGGTTGAAAATACTGACGCTATAGTACCACATCCATTCAAATTGAGGGGAATTACCGTTGATGCCTTTGGAAGGCATTCATATTGGTTTGCGTTTTTTTTAAAGACACTTCCTTGTAATTCAGCACCAGGCCAGACATATCAGAGCTTTCAGAATACCCTTGAGTTATAATTATAACTTGAATGTTTAGTGGTGCTGCTTCACATGGAATCAGGGAGACGATAGCAGCAAAAAGTGGACGAAAAAATTTGGTGAAGCCGGCAGAAAATAGTGACAACTTAACCCAATGGCATTGCCTTCCAAAGATAAAATATTTCCACATTTCCGTCTTCTGTGACAGAATTTACCAGCAGATGTCAAGTAGCTCCTTCACACAGGAGAAAGCTGTTTACATTTGCAATAAAATATGAAGAGAAAGCTGTATTTTATAGCTAAAAATCATACTATGATTAGTTACAAAAAAGTAGACACCAATAAACTTGATTTTTATAAAATGATCACCATATATCACCTATATCTCATGCATGTGTTATTTTGCTTGATACCATGTGAAAGCAGCATAATACTGATAACTCCCACATGACATGAATGTAACATCGCTACTGACATTGTGGTTGTGCCTCCGTCAGTTTTACCTCCAAATAAAGTAACTGGCTGGATTACAACCTGTCTGATTGTCTGATTGCTTCATGTTTCTTTGTGGTTTTGATGTTGCTGGGTTCCCAGAACGCAACAGCAACATTTTTCCACTACACTGTTATCTGACCAGGTAGAAATGAACAGGTAGAAATGATGAAAAAAAAAAATTCAAATAAATGAAATGTAATGGTGGCAAAAACTTCAAAACAATACCTCAATGGCAATAAACTAGAATTGTGTCATTTGTTCAGTTCTTTTCAATCTCCTTCGGCCCCTCCGCTGCCGTCCCCTTCATCATCTCTCTTACATGCAACCGAAACTCATTGGCAGCGGCCCAACTGCCCGAGTTACGGTGAGTGGAGAAAATATTGTAGGCCTCCGCACATGGACCACGAGCACGCCCACCCGGCGCATGTAACAGCATTTGTTCTACACTGGTTTTAACAGCGGAGAAATCTCGAGATGCAACAAAGTCTGAACTGAAAGCAAACGGACTAAATGGAAAAGCATCATGGCACCGTCACAGTTATGTTCCTGGCCTCACTGATTGCCTCTTTTTCTTCCCCAAAGGGACATTGTGTGGAATTGAACTCACCGCTGAACACCGGCTTTGACATACATTAAGAGCTCTTTTATTCCTCAAAAGTTAGACGCTTAAAAAAAAAAGTGTTCTTATCTTTGCTCAACACCGGTTGCTTTTTTAAGATTGCTCACGGCTCCACTCCATTCATTCTTAATGGCGTTCATTTCCAGAACAACAAAAGCACTGAATAATGAAGAGTTTTATTTGTTCCCCCCTGGTCTGCCAACAGCAGAATGGTTGATGGACTCGCAAAGTTAAGAGTGGTGACTGAGAAAGGGTGCATTCATCATTGCTGCCTTGAGTACATCACCGAGGGCTCTGGAACATAGTCATGTGCGCTCTGCATGGATGAGCAGATGTAAACATATTTTTTTGCCCCCTCTCGGCCTCAGAGACATTCTCTTGCAGTCCATCTTTCTCTCTCTGGCTCTGTTCAGCTTCTCTTTTTTACTTTGTCGTTCTTTCCCCCGCCATTTCCAGCCTCTCCTTTGTGCTCAAGGGAGAAACATACTCCCCGAGGTAGTCAACAAGTACGTTGAGATAAGAGCAAGAGACCGTTCGGTAACATTGTTTGGGCTTTAACCATTGGGGCTTTAACCATTTAACCAATGGGCTGACCACCATTTTAAGGTAGGGGTGGGAAACAGTCCAACGCAGATTTCCGGAGTGGACACTGAGAAGTCTGTATTGATTTTCATAGCGACAATCAGTTTTGTTTCCCTCCAGAGAAGTGGGCCAAAGGGGATGTAGGATGCTCATTTGGTGGTCTATTGATATATTAAAGGGGGCATGGACTCACAGTGGTTTTACAATAAATAGAAGACATACACTTTATTAAAACAGTACAGAAAGTCAATAGGCAAACTTTCACGGAAACGGCAATGATAAATTATGGATGTGGTGATGAATCATAGGGTGGAGAATACATAAGGGGTCAGCCTAAGTCCAAAAAGTGTGAGATAAAATGCTAGCAGGCAGCTTTTAAAGACACTCCAATTATAAGACACAGCCCGAAGCCGAGGCGATGTGCTAAACGGGAAAATTGGGTGTGCGTAAAAGCAACGTCGGCGTTTGTTTACAACTGACTTGTCCGCCCTGAAATCTGCGCAGTCTTACGAGTTAATCATGGGAGAGAATACTTTTAATGAGACCATTCAGAATAGTGCAGACACCTGCGCGTTCAAACAGAAAACGACCATTAGTCACGGTGAGTCAATAATAGAACAGAAGGAGGTGTGGATGAATCAGAATGCAAATGGCAGCGTGATGTCTAATGAGCAGTGCTGGATGAATTTGGAGTTGCGTTCAATAGATGAGTCGTTCTGTCGGCGCTGGCCCGATGCTCACTGTAGCGGGCGAAGAGGCGGGGGGGAGGGGGGCTGAATTGCATCCAGAAGCAGCTCAAGGCTGGATGTGCAGCGGTGACATTTGGAGAGGACCTCACAGTGTTCCCCTCCTCGGGGTTCCTCACTAAAGACAAAGAAGACTTTTTTTCCTCTCTATATTCTGACATGCTCTTTATTTCTCCCTGCCCTTCCCTCCCTCGTTCCTTCTTCCTGCCAATTCCGTGCAACCATTCTCTCTTCATGTCAAATACTGGGACCGTTGAGGACAAGCTGTATATATGCACTTCTGTTTCCTAAAGGTATCTGATTAGGGCCCTTTTATTGTGAACACAGGTTCACTGAGTTAAATCCTGATTTCCAAGATTAACAAAAAAAACACACAACAGATGTAAAGCGACGTACATGAAATCTTAAATAAGACGTCCCGAGCAGTGAAGGCGACGCCGTCGGAGCGATGCATCGCGGTGCTGATAACATGATTTGTGCTGATAACATGATTTGTGAGGAAAACTTGATCGCTCAGCGTTTTATCACGATGTGCTGTTGTACAGAGGGTGGAGGAGCGGCGGGAAGGAGACGGCAGGCGATGATGAGGAAGAATAGCAGCAGGGTAGTCCAGGTGATTGTTAAAGCCGGCACTGAAACCATACCGACAGGCCTGCTCTCTTGGACCCTAATGGCTTATTGATCCGGAAAGCCCATCCACCACTCTGCTCTCACAGGATACATGTACAATGTGAGCTTCCAGTACAGTGACCAATAGGGAGTAAAGTGGCCCCCTTCTTTACAAAATGATTAGGTTTTCTATTGACTTCTCATGAGTTTGTTTCAAAGACAAAGCAAAGGCGACACATTTGCAAAAGCAAAGCTTTACAACTGCTCTACATTGAGTGAATCTTCCTCAAGAGTAAATCAACACTGTTATAAATAGGCTTATAATTACACACTATGGATTATGCGGTTTTTGCGACTGCTAAACTGTGCAGTAGTGAGCTACTTCTGTGCAGTAGTGAGCTACTTCTCGGACTCAAGGAGTGCTTTGCAATCTAAAGATCAAGACAACTGGCCCAACAGCAACCAGCGGAGGCTGTGCTTTAAATCCAGAGAGACTGATGTGTTCCAAGTGAGGCCTCTCAGGAGGCAATTAAACCCACGCTGTGTGCTGCCCTCTGCAAGCATCACCGGTCAAATAGATGGATTTCGGGTTATGAATGCTTAGACATGAGAGAAGGCCACCAATCCGCACGGAGGAGGAGGGATTTATAGGCAGGTCTAGCTCCGGATCCCCTCGCCCATCCAAAGCTAGCCACCCACGATGAAACCTCCACCCGCCGGGACAATTAATTAGCGATGCAAAAGGGGAAGGATTAATCGATACGCTGTCAGGCTCCCGCCGGCTGAGGAGAGCGGCCCTGCCAAACCCACCAGGACCCGATCTCATTACCGACGGCGGCCCACACTCCCCTTTGCGAGGCAGCTGCATTCATCAAAGCCATGCCTCCCTTTCTCCCTCAATTGTTCGCCACGCATCGTCCCTCTGTCCCTCCCTGCATGTTTGGCTTCTTCCCCTGTGACAAGATGAAGGAGAGGAGGCAGGAGAAGTGACACCCATTTAAGAAAGTGTGTGTGTGTGTGTGTGTGTGTGTGGGGGGGAGTTATAAATAAGGAAATAACAAAATCTAAATGTGTGGGGCTGCCCTTGTAAATTGTCTGCATGCATTACGGTGTACTCTGTGTAATCATACATGTCTTGTAAGTGAATGTGAAGGTGTCCTTGCAAATGTGCCTGTGTGCAACTCTGGCAGCTCGCTGGAACCTGAGAGCAGCGCATGACTGTGCGCGACTGACAGCTAGTTAGGAGTAAAGGCGTACCGTGTGTGTGTGTATGTGTGTGTGTGTGTGTGTGTGTGTGTGTATGTGTGTTACCGGGGGCAGGGTGTAGAGGATAAAAGCCTCTGCCTCTCCCTGACAGTTTTATCCGCATCACCATCTGCCTTTATCTGACGCCAGCATCTCTCGCTTCCCCACTGCACTCTCGCAAAACTCTCCATCCGCCCTGCTCTCCTCGCTGCTCATCTCCTCGCGGGCTGCCGTCGCACGTCAGATCGCGTTTTTCAACCCATAATTAAACAAGTTCGCTGGCTCGAACCCCTTTTGACAGATAACCTGTGGCCGTCAGGAAGTGTAAAGAAAAAAAAAAAAGAAAAAGAAAAGCATGATGGTAACGAAAAGAAAAGAAGAAAAGAGAAGAGGATCCTCTCATTAGCCGTCGCTGAGAGGAAAATAAATCCCATCTCGACTGCGGGGAAGCTGACCGCAAAACGCCTGTGTGCAGGAATCGTCTCGCTCTCCATTTCTCTCACAATCAGCATGTGTCACATGCAGGGAGACGGGGTAAGGGTGGGGTCAAGAGGAGAAAATATAGCCATGTCTCTTTTTGCTAACCCCCTCCGCCCCCCCGGCTCAAGCTAGACAGTTGTGGTGAGGGATGGCTCCCTAGCAGGTAATCAGAGGCGGCCCTTATTTAATGCTATGAGCCGGGACCGGACAACCAGTGATGGAGGTGCTCGGGGAGGCCCGCCGAGCACGGTGCACCGGCCCCTAACTGCAGATGAGACGCTTCCCACAGAGCAGTTAGTGCGACAACTTGCCAGCTGTAAATGTAATGACTGTCAAATGTGAGCGGTGCCTGTAAGAACAGCAATAAATACAAACAGACACCTGGAAAGAAATGCACTACAAAATAAAAAACAAATGGTAGTGCGAGTCCTAGTCTGAAAGGCTAAGCTGCTACGACTTTATTCAGCCATCTGCTGGGCCATTTAGAAAGTTTATGAGTAGCTCATGAAGGAAATGGCTCTGATATTTGCTCCTTTCTTCATTAACGACTAATCTCTCTGTGCATAACTAACAACCTCAATTTGCTGCTCTGCTTCGTGCCTTTATTGCTACATATCTGCATACTCACGTACATTTGAACAGCGAGGAATCGCTCAGATTTTAAGAACCGGCATGCTAATTTCTCTTAATACCTGATGAGTCGTTAAGCTGAAGATTAGTCGAGAAGTTTTGTGAGGGCCCTCTAGACAATCCATTTCCTCCATATTGTAGTCAACAAACACTTGTGGACGAGGGAAGCTAAATCCCAGATGATCTACCTAGCTTAAGTTTACCTCAGTGCCTTTGTTTATGCCTTTGTTTGTGTGTGTGTGTGTGTGGGGGGGGGGGGGGGGGGGGGGGGCTACCTGCAGTGCTGCCACCTGAGCCAGGTAGCGAGGAACAGCGTGAGCATGGAGCTGGAGTAAGACTAGATGTTCTAGCCAAACTGAAATGAAAGGCAACACTCTTGGCATGCTCCGTTTTTTTCCAAATTGCTAAATGTTTTGAGTACAGGAAACAAACCCAGACTATCAAGTCAGCACAAAACTAAATGTACTTTTGTTTGCACTAATGTATGACAGCGGGGAAACATGGCAGACTCCAGACGCCATACCACTGCAGCTTTCACACTCAGTATGGCTAAGGCAGGAGGGCCGTGCATCCTTACGACAACACTTGAACTGACTGGTGTATCAACTAAAAGCTCACTTGTTCTTATAACTGCTGCTAACATCTATAATCTATAAGGGGACATTTTCAGCTGCAGTCAACCAGCTGCACATGATCAGCAACTTTTAATTCTTACACCTGGACCCCAGTTTTGGTGTAGCAAGTGATTTCAATTGGGCTGACCTAAAAATAGCACTTCCTGGAGAATATCAGTGCATATGTCGTGCCATAAAGTGAAGGAACGCATAATTTGAAATCATCATTTGATATGATTGACATTCTTATTTTTTCAAAATCATAGTAGTTTTGTGATGTGTCAGAAAAGAAATAAAGATGCTTTGGGCGTTTTTTATATAAATTATAGCCTGCTTATTTTGGCCTCCAAGGTCTTCCAAGGACATCAGCTTTTCCCAGAAGCTACAGATGGGAGATTTATCTATCAGCCCACTTCCATATCTGTCTGTACCCTTCATTCCCAGAGTCTCACACCCCAGGCCCTATGGTGGAAATGTCATCAAGATTGGCAAAAGTGATGTCCTGCCCTCCCAAATGACCATTTTTTACTTCTGTTGATCTGACATCCTGTCAAAGGCATTGCAGGGACTCTGGGACATCCTGTCGACTAACAGGGAAATAAACTGAAATTCTCACTGTAATAATAAAAGTTGCATATGTTCCTATGTAATTCATGTTGTGAGTGGTGAAACCAAATGTGTATCTTCAATGTCCTCGAATAAATATCCTAACTACTTCCCAGAACTTTCAAACAAGTCCTGCGGCCTTCTTTGGTGTCATCACATGACCAAAGTACATTGGACCTCAGTAATGGTGTTCACAGAACACCAGCCCAAAACCGGTTCAAGATGTTCTTCTTCACGGTTTGTACTTATACCTAAGAAAAGTAATACACTGTAATTTGTACATAACCCACATAATTGTGAGCCAGATAACGTATATAGCGACAAAGTTTACAAAGGGAGGAGGTCGGGATGGATGGTTGGGTCAACACAGGACTTTAATGCTGGAAAGCTGAAATCAACGTTGACTTATTCTACCTTAAACTACCTTAAACTTAAGTACTTAACTAACGCCACATACGCAAGTTATCTCACTAACCAAACCACAATCCTTTCCTTAATCTAACCAAGGAGTTTTGTTGCCTCAACAGGTTCTGCACTGCAGGGGTTTTGCGCAGACGCACTGATCTCTCACGTTGCTGCACATTTGTAGGAGAAGACATGAAGAATGAATACCTTTAGTATGATATCATACGAACCGTTGTATGAGGATACTTCGACTGCTTACAGCATCAAATGGTAAGGAGTTAAGTCTTGGACAAAGGGTACGTGTTTAAGAAAAATCAAGAAGACCATTCACGTCCAACACCGGAGACCATCCTTTAATAGAGATAGGGGTTACGATCTCTGCAACTTCCTTGACCAAGGTTATGTACTCTGTTGATGACACCTGCACAAGTTCCATTTGCTGAAGAAGGCCTAGCTATGGTTGAAAGACTAAGTAATTGCTCAATAAGAAGACTTGAGCTTTGCGGTCCTAAATATAAAAAATGTAGTGCTACAAAGTAAATGCAACAGCAGCATCAACAGCACTTTGTTAGGAATGAGAAGACTAGGTTGGATTAGCAGCAATAGCTCATGATAGCCCGACAGTCTAGCAGCAGTTTGAGGCAAAGAGTGCACAACCGTGACTGCCAGTTGCAAATTCAAACCCCAAACTAGTTGTAACCCCCAGTGTATGCATTAAATTGAGGGGTTACAACTTGAGCTACCATCTGTGCAGAATGAAAAAGGCAACTGGACTTTGTTGAGTATTCTTGAAATGCTTCACCATTCATCCAAGAGACCTAATTAGCTCTACCGACTCTCGGGGAGTTCCGAGGTATTTAACTTCTCTGGGTGATTAAATACAGAGGGACTCCCCACCAGTCAGTAGAACTGGTGAAGTCTGCTGGATGAACAGCAAAAGTTCTCCAAGACCAGACAGCAAACCCAGCTGTTTTCTTGGTGAACTACTGCTTGATGTGCCCTGACGTGTATGACAGAGAATCTTTACAGACATATGGCCAATATTGCACTGCACTGCAACAGCAATATGCATGGTCATGTTTAGTCTGCTCGGCGATGACTCATTCCCATGGCATTTTCTGGATAATGAATCACAAAGCTTTTTCATCTACAACTCTCAAAATGTCAACTAGAAAGTTTGCAGCACTTTCAGACACACCCACAGTAAATAATTAGGGAAGTGCAAAGAAACAAGGCCTCTTGAGGATACGCTATGTCCTTATTAAAGAAGCCACAGTCAGCACACTCGGTATTAGGCATCCCATGACATCGACTTTACATCTCCTGCCCCAGGGCCTGATGACAGCATATCAAGAAGATGTAGTGAGTGATCTCTGTCGGGGGGACACGAAAGAGGTGGAGGGCATGTAAGGGTAGAAGGGTATATAAAGAGACAGGTGGTTCGTGAGCGATAAGGAATCATGCTCCATTACATGCTGGTGGCGTGTTATTATCAGCCGTGCCCACCAGTGCCAGTATTTCTAGTTAGACAGACAGAGACTGCATCCATCATGCTGTGCTGTATCCTGTCATGACGGTAAACGGTGGTAATCAGTCTTTGGGCCACCGACTTGGCTAAGAAAGGTCATTAACTTTAACATTAACACTAATCAACTGCGTCATTGCTGGATGTCTGTTCTCAAAATGCAGAGGGCCGGGAAATTGAAACAAAACACAAACCAACACAAATCCAGCTAATCTGGAATGAAGAGTGAAATGCTATTTTTTGAACCACTGGCCAAAGCTAATGAATAAGGCCCCAGGTATTGGACCTAAGGGCCACCATCACTGCTTTAACGCGGAGCTATATTGTGCTTTGATTGGGTCTGTGAGGGCCCCCATCAGGTGGGATGACACGTGGCCGTGGCTCCTGGGTTCTCAGGTCTAATTTGCCTGTACTTCTCCCCTCAAAGAGAGACAGGCATAATTAACGGGACCCAAACACCCACCACGGGCTGAACAGAGTCATTTAGGGGAGCGACTCGGGAGCAGTGGTGGCAAATGAAATGTAATTGCAATGGGAGCAGAGGAGCAGGGCGTCTGTGTCGGAGGCACTGGTGTGTGTGCGAGCGGGAGAGAAAGAGAATGAGCGAGCCAGACGAGGGGGAATGAGGAAGCAAATGAAAGACACAGAAGTCAGACGGAGAATATGCAGTCGAGAGAAGAGCAGGCAAAATAATGACTGTTGAGTGATGGTGAGGGACGGGCAGAGATAAACACAGAGGAGCCACTCATTCAGGTTAGAATAAAGAACTAATGCACCAACTCATCGAAAACTCGGTTTAAGTTAAAGATTCAGTTTATCCACGTTTCATTTCCCTAATTTTTGAAACACCTGCACCCCCCATCCAATACAATGGCGGCAAATGGAATTTTGTTGTGGTGCTCGCAAAGCAATGAAATGACATTTCAAATTCAACAGACATACCTAATCACAGAAACAGCCTCTCGTTATTCAGGATAATCCAGAGAACACACTGTCAACAGTTTTAACGGGGACTATTTATTTTGGTTGAAAGTTGATCCAGTCACAGTCAGGTCTGTGGATTATGTTCAGTAATTAGGACAGGGTTTCTGGGAAGACAAGTTGTAAGTACTTCAATTAAAGTCACATTCACTTCCATTGTATTTGAATGGCTGCTGAAATGATGCCCCATTTTGGCTTTCGTTATTCTATCATATGCTATTTATATTTGTATGGACTGTTGGTTGAGTCATATGTGACTCACTCCGAACAACCCAATATTAAAACCCAACAGAAATAGTGCTAGAAAATGACAGGAACTGACCCTTTAAATTTGCTGCGGTTGAACTCCGCGACATCATCACTTCAACCCCAAGCATCATTTGTTGTGTCCACTGCATTAACAACAGTAATCTTTTATCCCTCCTGTTATTATCATTATTTATCATCACTGATGTTAAGAGCATTCAAATTGGCCTTGACCTACTTGGTCTATCCTCCCAGAACCCCCCCCACCCCACCGGTTCCTCTCACCGTACTGATCACTGAATGAGAAGTGACCCGGGGTCAACAATGTTCCTGTTGCTTCCAGGCATGGGCGGCCCAAACAAATTGGGGTCACTGCAATGTTAGAGTGGTGTGAACACACACACACACACACACACACACACACACAGACACACACACAGACACACACACAGACACACACACACACACACACACACACACACACACACACACACTTGCGCAGATAGTTGAGAGCAGATAAGCGTGGATAACACTGATCGTTTCCTATCACTGCGTTCTTTAAGAGAGTGTAAAGGGACTGCAGGACATTGCAACAAGTCGCAGTGAATCGGACGTCGCACAATGCTGAACTGTGTGATGCAGACAACATGATGAGTGGATCAGAGTCACCAGGTGTGGACTTGGTTGGTGATTAACTGAGCTTTCAATGTATTATTGGGAAGAATAAGCGCAGGGTCAACGAGACAATTAGAGGCGGTGTTAATGCATTTTTAAATGCCTGCTGTCACTTAATTGATATTTAAAGTTATCATTAGAGGGGGTTTTAAATGACCTTTAAGCCTAACACGTGAAAGCAATACAAGCAGCGATGAGGCCAATAACTAGTCTGACAGGGGATAAAAAGAAGTGATGTGGGTGATTAGAGCTTTTCTGGACCACACACGGATGCTCTCCCAGTGACCCCTGGAAGTAATAAACACCAAAGAAATAAATGCCAATTTTGAGGACAATAAAGACTTAACTACACTCTTTCATGAATCAAGGAGGAGAGAACCAAGCTTAAATATAACCTGGAATTGTAAGTCATTACAGATGCATAATTTGAGAGCACATTAGTATTTCCCTATACTTTTAAACTATTATCATAGTTTTGAACATCATTCCCATCAAGGTGTATTCACTAAGTTAATTGTAGGTATACATTTATTGGAATTAAGATCAAAACTACTAGAAACCTAAGTTACAACATAAACTACAATTGGCCTTCAAGCCCCACAAATTCAGTCAAACTATAAATAACAAGCTTCTATCTTTTACCTGCCCAATACACCAACATTTCAATAGTTTTTGTTTTTATATCCAAGGTACAGTGTCATATTGTGAACAACACCAAAGCACTGCTGCAAACAAAGTGCCTTTCACTGTACTCATTCTGCACCAATGACCCTAAGTTCCACCCCTCTTCTTTCTCCTTCAGCCTCCCTCTTACTATGTCCTGTCATTTGGCGCAATCCAATTTTTGACATCCTTAGTTTCTGCTTCTCCAACCTCCATTCATTATTTCCCTCATTCTCTTCGTCCTCTCTCTTGTCCTCCAGTGACTGGTCGAAATAGTCTCAAGTCCTCTCATAGTCCCTTGGCATCATCACACTTTTTACACCTCTCCTGTATCCCTTTTTACTTTCTGGGTTTCCCCAAGAGTTTTTATCTTTGGGTACTTTCACTTTTCATCTCGCCATCATTTCAACCCCCCCTTCGACATCCCCAAGGTGGTATCTTACTATGTGCAGCTCCAGGTAATCTCCCAGTCCTTTGGCACTCTCCACCCTGACCAGAACGGCCTCCTTCAGCTGCGTGCTGAAGCCCACTGCCAGCCGGTCTGCCCGTGTGCTCGGCCGGTCATTGGGTGGCCAGGTGTATGTGATGAGGGCTCCGCCTCTCCCAAAGATGTATGTTGTCCCAGCTGCAAAAGAAATGCACACAGAGGATGGAGAAAAGAGGGTTATCATTGAGTTGCAAGAGAAAGATGTATGGTGTATTCTCAAACACAAATGAAGAACAGGCTCAGAAGAAAAGCCTTCTGCAAAGAAGTGGAAGGCAAAGGTGACGTTTTGTCATATTTCATATATTTATTATAATGCTGGACTTTCACCCTGGAGACCTGGTTATGTAACTTACGTACTTAACTAACGCCAGGTCACATAACAAGCGTACTCATTCTAACCCAAATTGCAATCTTCTCCTCAACCTAGCCAAGCAGATTTGTCACCTTAACCTCAAGCGGTTTTGTTTCAACTCGCAACGTTGAGTTTCACTTTCACAACATGGGCGGTGCAGTTTGGCCCGTCTGAAGCATTAGAACGGTAGCGATAGCCACTGATGACGCCCGTACATACATGTGAAAGACAGTAACTCTTTCTGGGTAATAAGATTTCTTATTGACGGTGCATATCATGTATTCACGTGTAGCTTTAGCACTGGTAACTAGCACCAGGCCTGGCTGTCACGCCCCTCTGCAGTTTTGCTCGCCCTCAGTTGTGTTGCATTCAAACTAGGGCAAACTGACAAACTTTGTGTTGGCTATGCTGTCAGTATAACCAGCAGCCCTCGACATCAACAAAGGAAATTCCTCAGATCTGCCTGTCAAAAGAACTTTGCCTCAACAGTATTTTTGAGTTCCAGCCTAAAAGATCCACCCGCCTCGTGCTGAGTGATTTCGTGTTTGAAACACAGGAGTTAGGATTTGGCTCAGCTCCACTAAGCCCGGTGGTGACGGGCGTTGGCATTGATTAGCATAGCGTAATGAAGCCACAGTGAACTGCTCTCAACCCTGTGGGCTGTCAAGTCTTCCCCGGAGCATAAATGCATGTAAACACAGGCTGTATGAGTAGATAGCAATGCATGTGTTTGTAGTTGTATGAAGCTACACATTTGAAACGTACACACAGTTGCATATAAAAAGAGAGGATGCTGTCACAACTTTACTGTTTGGTTAAAACAAACTCAGGACCCCTTGCATGGTTCCTTTGGGCTGGTTTGAGAGCTGTCAATCAAACCCTGGTGCAGACCAAACCGGCCACAGGATTTTAAGAAAGCAGAAATGGGATTTTAGCAGGATTTCAGAAACTAAACTACTAAAATAATCCATTTGCCTGTCGCGAAATCTGTTTAGGAAGCAATCTTATAATTAATCAATATTAATCAACACAAAGGCTATGCCACTCAGCGTAGGAATTTTCAAAAGCTGTTAAAACTGCTGCATTAACTTCTGTCAGTTTCAGATTTAATTTCCCCACGTGGGTCCTGATGATGCAGGATGACAATTGCTAAACCTGTCAGTCTGTATAACGTCAAATTTACTCGTCTTGTTTCGTTTGTAAGAAGTCAGCGTGAAATGGAACTGGACCAGAACTAAAATGCAACATTGTGTCCAAAAGACCCCAATTACATAACCCTCTTGACTGATGCGTTTGCTTCGCTGTACATGCCATTTTGCTTTCTGAGTGATCTTGCTTGCCTCACTTTTGATTGCCTTGCTATCATCCGAGCCCTTTTTTCATTTTTTCCAGATGAACAAGATTCCTTCAAGTTTTGTTTGACTCCACATTTTGAGCCCTGGTCAAGTGCCCTCCCTGGTTAGAGACCAATGTGACATCTTTGAGTGGCTTATTGACTGTTTCCAGCAAACAAAACCCAACAAATATCCATTTACAATGACATGACACAAAGAAGAGTTGAGCTTAACTTTTGAGAGGCTACAACAGGCAATTTTCTCTCGCTAAATGTAAAGTTATTAAAATAAAAATGTTCAATTCATTGGCTGCAGAATCACATATGTACACAGTAGTGCGCGCCATAGTCCAGGGGTAATCAATTCAAATTCAACGAGGACCAGTTTGAGAGAATATCCTCATGCAAAAGTCCAGAACATCACAATAATGTCTAACTTGTGCTATAATTTCGTGCCATATATATTGAAGTAGCTTAGCAATTGTATCAACATCTGTATGTAGTAAACAACTGACTGTCAAATCGAGTAAAGAACGTTCAATTGAATAATATCTCAACAATTTGTAACAATTTGTAAGTTTAAAATTGAACTGGATGAATTATAAATAATACATATTCTAATAATACACGTTCTCTCATTTCATGTAAAATAAGGGGTGCATTTAAGAATAATTTAGGTTACATAAGGCTTTTGAAAAATATAGTACTTCATTTTTTAAATAGGATTTTAACTGAATTGCCCATGCCCTGCCACTTTTACTTCAGTAAAAGTGGCAGGTGAGATGTCACCTAAAAAAGCCACAATATAATATTCTTGTCATCTTCTAATGAGAGAGACTTGTGTGCTGGGAAGGTATCTGTGGTTATTGAAACCACTCGTTTCAGCCTCATTCCCCTCTCTGTAACAGCAGTGTGGGGCAGTGAATTAATGTGATTAGATTATTTATTTTTCTGTGCCTTCATTTTCGGATGCGAGTGGGTACATTAACTCAAAAGAGTTGTGCTTTTTTTTTGGGTTAAAAGTGGCACTTCAGATTGCCACTTTTAATAATCGTCACAGTCTCTGAACATGTGAGACAAGCTGGCTCAGAACCGTCCACGGGAAGAATGAACATTTGGTTCTGGTTTCGCTGTCCACATTTCTCTTTTTGGAGAACGCCCTGGGAAATAACTTCTGTATATCTCAATCGAGTCGCGATGCACACATTTGATTGGCTGAGTAGCATCACGTGAGGTGATTTACAACGCGTGCAGTTGGTCGGTGTGTTTCCTGGACCGCTGAACGAGTGCCGTAAAGGCTGGCGCCGATTAAACTATAGGCGATCCGTTAAAATGAAATAATTCTCAATTCGGTTGAAGGTCCAGGGTCCGGATACAAGGGCATCTGGGTCCGGACCCGGACCGCAGTCTGCCTATTAGTGACCCCTGCCGTAGTCTTTCGTACTGTATCTGCATGCACACATGTCCTTGTTCTATTTGTTTTTAATGCCCTACAAATCGCTAACTAGGTGTGCTTGGCCAGAATGACTGCAGGGCCAAAAGGCCTTCAAACAACATGCATGGCAACGGGCCGCACACAGTCTTAGTCACACACAGGGAAAAGGCTGGCTGATGAAGAATGGACACATGCCGTCTCATTGCGCTCACACACACTCACTCACTCACTCTCTCACTCAGCTACCCGACACTTTCATTATCTAACAATCCGCTGGTAGCCATTTGAAATCGGCTGACACACACAACTCTCCTCCCTCTCCCTCGTTTCCTCTCTCTGGCTCCCCCACCCTCCCCACCTCTCCTCCTTCCCTCCCAGCGGAGCTAAGCCCTCTGCTCAGCTCGTGTTGTTTTCTTGAGGCTGTATTATTTTAGCACTGACTAATTATCACAGCACGGCAAGGAGGTTGTGTGCCAGAGGAGGGAGGGAAAATAGAGAGGATGAAGAAAGACAGCAGGGTATAGAAACAGAGAGTGGAGAGGATGGGAGAGTGCGAATTATGGACGGTGGAGAGAAGAAGAAAGTTGGCGTTTTCCTTTCTTTCTTTTTTTTTTTTCTTTCCCTGTGTTTATTATTTACAGTGCAGCACTGGAGCTTCGCAGAAGCTGGGCAAGAGACAGCTGTGAGGAAGAGGAGGAAAGATTTCTAAAATGGCCGACAAACAGGGAGGGAGGTGAGCCATGTTGTGATAGATGAGAGAGGAGCCGTGTTTAGCGGGGGTTGGGGGGGAAGAGAGATAACTGATGGAAGATTGAGCCGAGCGCATTTTAAAGAACGTGATCGCACATGTCAAAGGAGAGAGAAAGCAGTCCGAATGACCAAGTCCCGAATGAGCACTGGACTACTCAACTAAAACGCATTCATTTTGTCCATTCTTTCTTAAATGTGTCTCTCGGAAGTCCCTGAACTTTATGGAAGTGGCATGGTCAAATGCTAGTGTGCCTCGATACAGTACTTAAAAGGGAATACATAATTTTCTTAACTTCTCCTTTCTATAATAAATTTGCAATATATTGGGGAAAACTCAGCTATATCACAGTCAAACTAAGGTACTATTAAAGCTTAAATGAGGGAGCTATAGAGTCAAAATGTATACCACCTCATGCTAGGTTAGAGTGTAATTCTATCACCACCTAGAAAATACATGATTCAGTCATTCAAATAGTTTACTAGCAAGACGACGCAACTGTATGAGACAATGTCACAGAGCGTGACTCCGCCTTTGTTGTAAATTTAACTTCATTTCACATGCCTGTAACGTTAAGGCTTTAATTCTATTCTGGGTGTCGAAGGAGCAGCCAAGAAACCAGCAGGGGTTTTACCGAGACACAGCATATCAAATGCTGGAGGGGATTACTTCAATTTGATTAAAAAAATATATATATAATGTTTTTATGATGCAATATGTTTCAGTCACTATGGTCCGTCTCCAACATTCTTTGATCCAACAGGTTCCATTCCATGTTAATGTGTTAATGTACCTAACTATTATTACATGTGTTGTGTCAAAGACGACAGTGAATCCATACAACTTTACTTGCGATACTGATTAAGCTCCCAAGGCTTCCAGAAATCCCACTTTAACACTGACATCTCATTTAGAGTGTCCCACGAATTAGACATGCAGCACGTGGATCGTCACTGCATATCTTGCGTGTGTACTAACTGTGAACTAATTCTCATCAATTAACACCCCTCTCATGCGGAGCGTCTACCATATGCTTCGTCTTCCCGGGAGAGCTTCCTGTACGCCTGATGCCACTGTCACAGTTGCACTTGTCACTTTTTACTTTATCTTTATCATCAGCACATTTACAGGCATTCACAGAAGTGCCAAAGTTGAGGGAAAAAAAAGAAAATAGTACTCTGAAATACTGCTCTCTCGTTACTACAGCCATCCCAATGAGCTGCTGTTGACTTTGCCTGCTTTGATTTGTCGAGCTGATAGTAGCCACCTGCTGCTTTGTGCACTTGTGTGTGCGTTTGTGCGTGCGTGCACTCTTCTCTCCTCTAAATGAGGAGACAATGGAGGTGCAGAGCCTCTAATGAGTAGCTTGACAGGGCGCATCCATGTGTCACCGCTTCTCCCAGCAAACACCTGCTGCTCCTGTTGAGGCAAAAGTCCACCCAATCCTGCAATGCAGCACACGCTAATAGGGAGGTGAGACGGAGCGAAAAAGATGGAGAAAAGGTGTTTATCGAGCCCAAGAATAAATTGAGCCTCGGATTAGTACGGACCAGCCTTTGATGTTTTGACTCGAACCTCGGTTTACATTTTGATTTAAGATAAACTATTCATATGTATTTCTAATTAGAATGCTCAAGCTTTTTGTCCATATGTCCACCAATTACACAGCATGTCTGATGAAGAGGAGAACTCCTGCTGTAGTAAATCATGAACAGAATACCTAGGTCTCCTTCTGTTGTCAGAACCACCAAGCTTTAGAAAAACACAAGACTGAAATGTTAAGGCCATGTTTTCCTCTAATAACTGGCGTGTGACTGCTGCGTATGAGCACATAGCATGTCAGCTAACAGTAAAAGGGATGGTTCCTGTATTATCGTGTTATCTCATGTTACTTTGTGCATCACAATCCAGGACAGAGATTCTGGCATGATGTTTGCATGCACCTCATCATCATTAAAATCCCTAGAATCCTGCATTCCCCATGATGCAACCAATAGCATCTTTAATGAGACACTCACAGAAAACTGTATAAAGCTGTGGGGAATTTTCTGTTTTCCGCCCTTGACTAGTAATTTAACTTTGCAATGCGCCTTCAAAGTCCCAGGGAAACTGAAGTCAGTGCTTTGCATTTGATTGGCCTGCTAAAAAAGTGGGCGGGAGTTAGAATGTTGCACGATATTGTTTGAAAATGGATTCTGACACACTGATCAAACCTTAGCCAAAGGGGTGGCAGATTACAAAACACCCTGAGGATTTCTTTTGGTTATAGTTCTGGTGGCCACTAGCCAACAAGCTATCTGGCTGTTAGATATCGGGACTTGTTGCCGTGTATTGTGGCTGTGAATATTCACATATGCATTTATGCACGTATGTGTAAGCACGTCGAACACGTACACCTGTTGTGTGTTTGTGAAAATGTGTGCATTTGTGCGTCTGCAACTGATTGAGAGAACAAGGCAGACTGAAGAATCTGCATCTGAGTTCTCCCCAAACAGTAACTGTTTACCTTTATCGAAAACTCAGAGTTAAAAGTAAATTAGTGCTGCCTTGGGAGTTGTCGGCAAACAAAAAACCTGGCCGCGTATGGATTTCTCTGACCTTCAGTCAACCGTGGTCTAATCAAGCAATCTGCTTCCCTGCTCTCACTAGAATAACAATAATGATGGAAATGCTCTGTTGAACTCATGAGTTCCACCCCTCCCCTTAAAAAAAAGAGTCTAAATATTTATTACTTTTGTCCAATTAGCTCTGGCGCCATCGACCTAGCCAATCAATCCCACCTGCTGCGCTGGAGGTGGAGAGAATGCAAAGAGATGAATCAAAACATTGCGGGACGCCCCTCGATTATTATTTCTATTCAAATGGGCCGGCTGGTAATTTGGTTTGAAGAAGAACGGACCAAACCCCCCCCAAAAAACACACTTTTCTTTGTCCTCGGATCTGGTGGGGAAATAATCTGAAAAGACTCATGAATCAAAGCAGTAATGAAAAACCTATTGATTTGGCTTTTTCACACTCTCTGTCTTAGGGCGAGGTGGGAGGGAGGGGACTGTATTTGGGGTTGAGCATATCATTTGGGATGCTTTCTCTGCAAAGGGCCATCGATTTGGGATAGTGGATTCTAGACCACTACTATCCACCGTGGGGATAAACAGGTCATATCGAAGAAACCCGACGCCACGATTTTTTCATTAAGGCCCGCGGTCAATGTTGCAATGTCGAACGGCCGCCACAAAGCCTCACGGGAGCCAACGACGTGAAAATTGCCCGGCGATGAAATGAAAATTCCACAGGAAAAGAAGGACTGGTGGCCGGGAAGTCAATTCTGGAGATGCAATAAGCCTCAAGGCGCACCGGCAACGTGCACCCACGCAAATTTATACACACCTCTCATTTTAAACTCTCCGACAGGCTCTCAAACAATAACTCCATAACACACAGATGGTTCCTCCAACCTTCGTGTATTATTGCATCAGCGCAGACTGATTCTTTGAAGCGGTTAAGGGGAGAGACAGAGCTATTGATTCCTTTTAAACGAGAAGAATGAAACCTTCTCTTGCTACTTTTTTTTGACACAACATACATTTCGGAGACGAAAAAAGAAAAGAAAAAAAAGACGGGGAGAAAACAAGGGGCTGAGATGAGACGTTTGCCAAAAGTTTCCAGACAGCTGTTGATGTTTGAAGTTGCAGAGTTGTGCACACACACACACACACACACACACACACACACACACACACACACACACACACACACACACACACACACACCCTGACAAGAACTTGACGAAGACCCCACACACTTTGGTGACAAGTTAGGGTCTTTTCCATCTCTTTACACATACGCACGCACGCACGCACGCACGCACGCACGCACGCACGCACGCACGCACGCACACACGCACACACACACACACACACACACACACACACACACAGATGCTCCCTTTGCGTAGTCTAACAACCTCGACAACATCGCCGCCCCAGCTCTGATAGCTATTTCTCTGTGGCGGTATATAAGAAAATGTAGAAATGGCATCCCAGAGATTGGCTGCGTTTCGAAAGGAAATAGCAAGTCATCCCCTCTCTGATGCGGTTGTATAATATTCCTCTTCCATCTATTCTTTCGGCAAGATTGCTTCGAAAAGGATGAGAGGGACCTTCCTGTTACATGAGGAGAGATGACATTTGATCAGGGCAGCCTCAAAGTCTCCAAAGAGACGTGTTAGGGCCAATACATGCTGTGTTAACGTGTTTGGTTTTATTGCAGATACATGGGCTGTGGTTAAATTGTTGTTTTAATTTTTTTAGTGAAATGACCAAGAAGTATCTAAGGGCCATGGTAAGAGCTGGTTGAATTCTCTAAATCTAAATGTGCTTCAATGCTGCATAGTGGACCTATCGTGCCTTCCCAGAATTCCATGCAGCAGCAACATTTAAAGCAATGCCTATAGAGTCTACCCTCACTCGTGAAAGTCCTTATGAATTCTCCTTCACATCTTTCCCTGACCTCATGATGTTTACCATCGAGGTCAAGGAAAAGACACGGGACTTCATTTTCCAACTATTTGACCGCAGCCATGTATTTGTCAAAGACAATCGCTTCATAAACATGCAAAAGAATGCAGACAAGATGCTAATCAGATCTGGACCGATTCGCTACACAGCTTCTACACAGTTCTTGCGACTCTTGTGACTGGCGGTAATACGAGTGAGACGGTTAAGACAGTAAGACACTGACGACTTTCTCTATCGTACCTGACACAATTCGAATTGTTCTGATTTGGCAAATTCTCGTCCATTTCACACCTCAATGAAATCCACACGCTTTCTCTCTTTTAGATTTAGTTTGATCTCAACAGGCTGATAAGAGCGTCAGTGATAATTAGGTCCGCACAGTTCTGCAGTACCAGCTGGGAGACAGGACATGGCACCTAGGCCTGGACTATATTGGAAAAGAGTAATTGGACTGACCTTATACTTGTAAAAATAATTGGACTGATTATACATATTTCACATGCCCTTGACTATATCCACAAACCTGTAGATGAAACATGTTCCTTTGAACTATAGTTGTAAAGTTTGAAGATGTCCTCAAGTGTCAGTATCACCAATTCGAATGTCTAAATGTATCTTGAAACATGCCAGTGTGAATGTACACACCGTTTAATCTTTAAAATGTAACACATCAGACCAAGAAGCCACTCATTGTTTAGGTCTTTGGGGAGCGATTGACGGTCAGACGTAAATCAACGTAGTAAGTATCAATGGAAAGGGGCCATGGGCATGATGCAGAGTTCAAGAGGACATTCACATCTGCAGGGAAAGACCATTCTAGAATACAGACAGGGGTTTCAACCAAATGTTATCACATGACCAAAGTTTCAGACTCAGGTTGCGAGGGAGCTCCATTCACTAATAATAAATAAGTATAGTTAATTTGTTATACTGCAGCCAAACACTTTGTCTTGTAATTGGTGGCCAAGTTAGAAAGTAACATTAGATTAGATCCAAGTCCAGTGGAAAGGTGATAGAGATGAGGATGCCAATGTAATCAAGCCTTATACATTCACTACTAACTGAGGAAATGTTAGCCGTCATTAGCTAGTTCAGGTTAGCTCAATTATGCTTGGCTGTAGCCACACATCTAGGCAGGCTAGTAAGCTAGCCCGATGGCAACTGAAAATAAAAAAAGGAATCGCTGAAGTATTTCTATTCATGCTTACTTTTTATTCCAACTTTGATATGGCCAGTAACTAAATACTGTGGTCCTGATCCTTCGGAGGGTGTGGAAAGCCACATGCATTCCCTTGTGCACTTCGCCATTCCTCCAATTTGAGCTCCCGAAAACTGTGGCTTTTTGTCTCCCTTCACTGATGTTTCCCTGAGGTAATGTATTCCGGCCCAGACAGCTGCACTGTCACCACGAAGTGCTTGTACAAATGAAGCTGCGATCTGAAGCCAACACAAATCCTTCTAGGCCGTACTTTAATGTACAGGCCTGTGGACTGCCTTTAGAGTTCACGTCAACACTGGGGCTCAGATTTGCAATGTCTCTGCAAACTTGTGCAGAGTCAACAGAACATTATTAGGGAGGATAAGAGGAGGGAGCCATTGATTTCTTTGAAGCTGATTGGTGCTTATTTGCTTCTAAGATGATAGCCATAACAGGGGAGTAATAGCTTCACCCTCTTCATCTGAATGCAATTATAGGCTCCTGACAAAATGGAACCGATTTCAGTGACAGATCGTCAGCCTCTTCTTAAAATCCCATTTTGCTTTGTCTGACTTCAGATCCAAGCAGAGGGGCAATTACTGAAAAGATTGGTGAGCCTGTTTTGAATGACTTGATGATCCGTCAGCTGTTAGATCTGTTGGTCAAATGCATCGCAGGATTCTGCCCCCCAGCGGCTGCTAGAAGCTAACCAGCTCTCTCTCCTACCGCCATGAGAAGACATTGTTGTATTTTGGGCTCGGTTCAGTTTGTCATCTGCTAAGTGCTCGTTATACAAACATGCATTCATACATGCAATTGTCTTAGCTAGGCCCAATTCACACAGAGTCATAAATGAGTACCAAACATATTGGGGTGACCGATGGGTCCAGTAGTATGCGAGATTAGCAGTGGACAGACAGACGCACACACGTCCGTATACATAATCTCCTGGAGGAGATAATAGTGTCCAAATTAGCGACAATAGGAACACAGGAGCATTTCCTTTTAATCATGGTTGTGAGCTATGTCAACAGCACACATCTGAATATGAATCATGCCTCAGACTGTTCAGAAATCACTTCTGTCAGCTTTGCGTTGTCTGATGATTATTCCCCTCCCTAATTCTACCAGTGGGGACTTGATACACAGCCGTGCCTTTTGCAATTCGGGAGGATTCAAATGTTTCGCATATTTTGCTTTCGACAGCGATGATGTGCTTGTGAGGTTTGTTTGAAACATTTCAAAAATGCCTGTTATGTCCCTGGAGGGGATGCAACTATCAGAGAGTGATTTTTGTACGAACACCATTCCTGAGGTAGCACTCAGACGCTTATCTTTTTCCAAATAACTGTAAATGGAGGGATCCAGTGGGAGTAGTGGTGTGTGTGTGTGTATGTATGTGTGTGTGTCGGGGGGAGGGGGGGAGGGTTTCAGCAGTAAGGCTGAGAGGTAGTAATGCTTTTAGACTGAGAATCGTCTGTTGAAAGGTTGCAAGCCCGGACAGCACATCTGCGCTGCAAATATATCAGCCGGGAATCTCATTGATCAGCCCAGAATACCCTCCTCTGTCTGATGGCCCATTCAATAGTCTGCTGAGGTTCAGACGGTGACGCCCAACTGAGCGGTTTAGACTGAAAGCCATTTTTACTTTCATCAAAGGCATGTACACGTGCACGACGCGTACTGAGGCAGAGGCTTTCGATCTATTTTGATGTTTATTCCACAGAACTCTGCAAGAACTAGGAACACAAACACGTAATCAGTGAGTCAGTCAGTTAATTGTGTGGTAAGTGATTATTTACTAGCAGCTTCTTTTTCTTCTTCTTTTTTTAACCAAATATCTATAAGCCCCAGGAAGCAAATGTCAGGACTACATTTACTGTGGCTAATCATTTGTTTTGTGTGTGTGTTTCCACCATACCTAAAGAACTGTGAAGAGGATTAAAAAGCAATCGTGTGGTTTTAAGACGTAATTCTTGCTCGCAACAAGACAACAACAATGAGTCATCATAGTGAATTGCTGTGCTGTTGTGTAGCTGTGATATTTGAATCATGTTGGAAAGAAGACATGCAGGGGCGGAAAGTGGGAAAAAAATTGCCCAGTCTCCAAAGTACTGTGAGGATGTTTTTTTTCACTTTTTCTTTTTTAGATCTGATTGATTATTGAACATATTAGTGGAAGAGAAACTCACCTCCACCGCTGAGGGGCCTTTTTGTTAACGGTCTACAGCAACTGTTTAGCTTACTAGACTGGGTGACATATTAGTGCGCCATTTAATTTGGTTAGTCGTTTCCGAGGGTTTGCAGTAATTGTGTTATCTGTGTTTTAATGCCCATTGCTCACGCATGAGTGACATTTCTGTTCGACACTCTGCTCGTACGAGACGGGGATCTGACACCTTAAAACCCATTACTCACAGGCATAAGCGACTCGATCGCGCTCCCCTGCTCAGAAGCAACGCGCATGAACACACTAAACGCACACAGAGCCGCAATAACAGCAGCATCCTCTCCAAAGTCTTTTAATAGCATGCCAATCGAGGCTCAGGCCCGGGTACTGTGCCGTTTGATTGTTTGCCATGTATGGCGGGCTAATGCATCGCCACGCCCGACAAATGTTGAAGCCGCAAAAAATATGGTGAAAGCAGGACTTTGTCTGGAGTTTATGTTGGAATTTAGAAGTGAACAGAGAGCAAAAAAGAAAAGAAAAGAAGAGGGTATTGCTTTGCAGAAAGAGAGGCTTTACAAATGGGCGTTGTGAAACCCCGACATGTGCTGCATGAAGAAACAACAACAGACCTGCTCAGAATAACAACCATATTCTCATACAGATCTATTAAGCTGTGATGCTCTGGAAAGGTCATACTGCTCTGTTCCTGCAAGATGTATAGGAACACAGGTGTGTGCTTGTGTGTGTGTACGTGTGTGTGCGTGTGTGTGTTCCAAGGGGGCGCAAGCAAGCGTATGCACTTCTTGATAAAGCTTAATAACCACGGGCCCATTAGTGTTAACATCCTCCTAATTACGCTGGAGTGGCCTTCACAGTGCATAAACAAACACAGGCTGGAGCTGGTGTGAGCCGGTCCATCCTTGAAGCGGTGACCTTACTGAACGGAGCCGTTTAGTGGACGGACACGAAGCGGATACAAAAGGAGGTTTTGAAATGAAGCCATGACATGGAACTAAAAATAGATTATTTAAAAAAAAATTTTTTTATATAACCTGTCAAATACCAACGACACTCAAACAAATGGGAAACGACTGCTCAAGGCCGTTCACATGTCGTGTTTTTTCCGGCGCCCACAAAAATCTGTTGTTTTCTAAGTAGGCGCTGGGAAGGTGCGCTCACCGAGGTAAAAATAGTCAGACGCTGTCATGCAACGTGACAACCAGTCACAGCTGACAGATGTCTTATCTTTCTTTCCGGAAATATCAGTCCAGAGTAAATATGTGGAGTAGTTAATCGTTTTTAGTGCAGGGCAACCCAGAGCCAACGCCGTCGCAACATCCGGCTGAAAAAGTCAGCCAAACTGACAAAGACAAATCAAGCCCGATCAAGAGGGATGTACATGCTTAGTTTAGTCAGCGAGGTTTACTGCTAAACTACCGCCACTTTATCATATCATATGCTTTTTTTAGGGTTGCTTAGTAACAGCAGGAGCGACAGGAGTGCCACCTCCTCTCACAAAGGACAAGGGGGGTCCTGCTGGCGTTTTTTTAGACTCAACATGTGAAGGTCCCCTTATTAAACGACCAGATTGTCCCGACTCAGCGAGAGCTTCCCAACTGGATGAAATTAGCCTCCACCTGCCTGTTACATGCATGCAACGGCCTCTCGGAAACACCACTTGTCAGAAATAGAGCGATCCAACACCAACCTCCACTTCAGCAACTCGGAGCCCAACAGGAAATAGACCCCTGCAGCCCACTTGACCGGAGGTTGGAGCAACATTCTAAATACTTCTTTAATGAAATGAGCTGAGTGCAGCGTATAGCTTGGAGGACTTGTTATTGTGGTACTAGAGGTCTAGGAGTGGGTGAAAGAACAATGTGAACAGTGAAGGGGGAATAATGAGCCTCATCTTGCATGAGAAGGAAAGACGGTGGTAGTGGATGTTGGCGGAAGGACGGATGGATGTTGGAAAGTGGGGGTAGGCGATGGAGTGAGGGATTGAAGGCAACAAAAAGAGGCAGAGAGACCGAGAGAGCCGCACAGGGGTGGGATCAATGGGAAGCCTCATCCTAGGAGTGAGAGCGCAGATCCACTCTGTTTCATTCCCCGGGACTGTATTCCTGAGGCTCCAGGGTATCCCACATCAAAGGCGGAGGCGAATGAAGCGGGGGAGATGAAAGAACGTCATAGTCTGTAGTGGATGTGTGAGGTGCATGCATTAAATATCGGGTGTTGAATGTGCTCCGGTGCGCACGTGTGATGCACCGGCGCAGGGTCGGCCCCCACAAAGGATTGGTGGATCTTGTGAAGCTTTGACTGTTGTTGACACATGAAAGCTGCCGGGTGGGATTCAGCGTTCCTCGTGTATCCATTTTCTGCACCACATAGAAGGTCCATTATCTATTCACTCGGCTATCGGGAGCCCGCGTCCACGAGGATCCGCCTCAGAAGAAGAAAATAGAACAAATAGGAGCCTGCGTCTTTGAAGAGTGAAGGTGGTCCAAACCCCCTCTGATCGCGTGAGACTTTAAGCCAAAGACCGCTGCGCTATTGAACTGCTACGTGCTAAGAATGGGTTTGACCGGCAGATACAGCGAGGAGGCGATTGCAGAAATATATATTATATATATCCACAAACCAGCTCTCTGAGGACCCTGTTTAGCCATCTGAAATGTCACTAGTGCCTCTGTTCTCTGATGCCAAATCAGTGTCAAAGTGCCCGAATAAAAGCAGAGACGGCCGATTGTATTCTTTTTTTTTTTTGTCCTTCCTCGCTCGTCTCACCGGGCCCGGGGGGACTCCTGGACGGGGCCGACTGTCTGAGTGCGCCTGTCACAGGGCTGATATTTCACATGCGCGGAGGGGTGAGGGTAAGGGGTGGGGGAGGGCTTGAGCTGGCAAGATGGACGAGCGAGGCAAGGGATGGGAGATACTAAATAAATGGCTGTCTGCACTTTGCTGAGAGCCCTTCAATGGAAAACAAATCAAGCCGAACCAATAATGCGACTAGACAAAACCCAGACACGGGGGAGAAAGGAGAGAGAAAACTGGATGGGGGTGGGGAGGGGGGGTCGCAAAAGAAGATTTGCTGTGCCGTGTCTGGAACCGCAACATTTAGCCAGAGGCGCGTCACTTACTCCCTCTCTCTGTCTCTAACTGTCTGCCTCCCTGTTCTCTCATCCCCCCTTCTTTATCTTTAACCCTGCCTTTGTCCCTCCGTCCCCTCTCTTTCTCTGCAGGTTGGCAGTCGAACGTAACAGACTGTGGCCGTTACATAACAATCCATTTGTTGGCCGGTGCTGAGAGACTTCTTGGCGGCTGTATGCTCAAGCGGCAAACAAGAGGGGGGGATAGGAATTCACAGACGCTTGTGCGCAGACGAACACAGACAAACACAGACTGAGTGAGGATGGAAAACAAACACCGGGGTTACTGGTGGAGGCCTTGTGTACTTCTTCGCCGGTGCGTCATGGAAGCCGAGGAGCCAACTAGACTCTGAAGCAATCTGTTGGGTTTAATAATGTTTTTTTCTGAAGTCACTGACACTTTGATTCCTGTTGTACATAAACACACTCCAGGATGTTACAAATGGGAGCTGTGTGGGAATTTCTTTCCTCCCTAATAGATATTCTTGAAGCTGGGTTGATGCACATGCCTTCCCTTTCTGCCTTTTGCAAAAGCCCTGCGCGCGTTGCTGTGGGGCAAACGGGAGGTGTACAAAGAAGTCGAATCACGTTTATTGATCCAGCCCAGTCACAAATGTGTCTTGGCGGGGTTTATTATTTACATTGCACACAGCTGTCTCTTCCCTTGAATCCGGAGAGCAAAATGCTCCACCAGAAATATGTTTGACAGGAAATAAAAAGTGTAAGGAAGAGTTAAAAAGGTATGAAAGGCTTGAGAGGAAAGTAAGGGGAAAAAACTTCTGGTGATCCGTTTTCTAGGTCGTTTCTAGGTCGTTTTCTAAGTATAGCTCTCCTGTGTTTATGAGATAAGAACAGGTGAAAAAAGTTTATTTTTACATTTTTGTTATCATCTGTTAAACAGTTAGGGGAAAGGTTTTCTCAGGATAATTTTTCAAAACGTACCTTTTATTTTTTTGACATGACTTGCTAACACACTTAAATATAGACCTTGTGTATAAAGTGCATGGAGAAATTAAACCTTACTTTGAGGAAAACATGAATACTTTAAGTCTTATTTAGAACATGGGGTACTGGTGCATTTCAGCCTCTTGTGGTCGGAATTAGTATTGCAACAGCAAACACAAAGAAAAATGATAAATAAAAACTAAAATAGCCAAAACCGTAATAGAAATTATCCTGAAAAATATATTTTTCTTTCACTTGTTAACTCATAAGACATAGGAGAAAACCATTTAGATCAAACTTAGACAAAGGATCACCAGAAAAAAAAGGAAGACATTATTTATTATTTAAGTCAGAAAGGACATGACACCTTTTTGTAGATTAAGTGGCTATAGAAATATTTCTGTTTATATATGTGCCTGAACCTACACCATCAAAGTTTCAGATCTGAAAAATACATTTGTATATCATTTGTAATGTTTTTGGAAGGTACTGATAATTGATTTTGTCGTGTCAATAGCCGTGTTCAACAGAAAACTGTGGAAAAAAGTCGCTCTGTCATCCTTTAATGTGGAGGACGTATTGACAATAGAGAGGGATGGGGGCGATGAGGGGGACATACACAGGTTACTGAGTGTAACAATAATGCTCACTGAATTGTGACTAGATCACAGTACGAGTACAGTGAGTGGTGGAACTAGTCGCTGCAAACCAATAGAGTGCAGCGGTCCTCCAATTTTAAAATTGCAGTTTGTATTTCAGAGGCATAAAAAATAGGTTGGGGCTGACAAAAAAAAAAGGAGCCCTCTTTGTGCGTGGATGGCAGACGGTGTCAAAAAGTTTTTCAAAGTCCTTGCTCATTACTTTGAATTAACCCAAATTTATCTTTGATTCATCTGCATGTTCCCCTCTCACTGATTTTGTGTACTTTTCCGAGCGCGCTTGGGGCGGTGTAACCTTCAAACCGCGGCGTTTACATGCAATTTCCTCCGCTCGCAGGCCTGGAGGGCCGCTCAAAAATAAGCAGTGTTGATGAATACACAGACCCTGCACTGGAACAGTGTGGGGAAAAAAAGACAAGAAAAAAGGCCGCAGAAAAGCGTTTGGCTCCGGGCTATTTCAGAGCCTGTTGAGAATGTTTGGACAATGCATGGCAGCGCTGGTGAGATGGGCCGTGGCCGCTACAAAGCCATTTGCAATTCTTAAATGTCACAATGGTGTAGCTCTGTAAAGAAGGAATTAATTCCAGAAAAAGACAAGCTGTGCCTATCCAGTGTGAAGACGCGCTCGCTCAAGTGCCTTTTAAGTACGAAGGACTGCTCTCGCTAAGCCAAGACAGGTTACGGAAGTGAATTGGAGCCAAGATGGTCGAAAGGGACGCTCGGAGGCAAATAAAGCCAGAATCTTATTTCATCTCGTCTTATTAACAGCGGCGGGCAGATGAGGGCACGGTCGCCCCTACACAGCAACAGCAATGTGATCTGATGCAGCCGGGCAGCCGTTCCCCGCGTCCACACACTCCAGTGGCATCTCCACCTCCACCACAGCTACTCCATCGGCCCCAAACAACCCAAACTCTTGTCCCGAGCTCACACTTAATTAAGCGTGCGCGCCGTGGCCAATGGGGGAAATTAGACAAACGACGGGCACAGTTCACCCTGGATTTGAGTCAACACATCTCAGAAAACAGCTAGTCTGGGGTGGGGGTGCTGGGGTGCTGGGGTGGGGGGGGGGCTGTTGCGGCTCAAGATAGCAAGGAAACAAATTGTTTTGCAGCCAGTTCTCGCTGGTAAACAAACAGCAAACATCTTCTCTGTAATTAGCAGAGCTTCTCTGCCAAAGCGTGGATGGGCACCGGTGATTACAGTGATCGCAGCAATGTTCCAGAGCCGTCGAGACGCATGACATATAAGCATTCACTGCATATTTGTTATGTCATGTAGAGAGGCTTCTGTGCCCCGCTATCTTTTGATGGGTCTTTTTTTTTCTTTCTGTGCCTTCCGTACCGGCTCTGTGGGCCGAGGTGCTGTAACAAGTTTTGTCTGCCTGAGCACAGATGGAAACACCCAAAATACATGACATCTAATTGTGGAGCTAAATGGATTGCACGGGGAATGGATGTAAAAAGAAAGCGGATCTATAGTTTAGCTCTAAATTAGTGCTTTACGCCTCCGAGCGTATCAGAGGAACACATCTCTGCACGGTGCATCGACATTAACCGGGTTTGTATGCGATGTGCGCTACAACCTTGCATTAAATGTCTGCGTGATAAAAAAAGAAAAAAGGATTTGCACAGACATTCCGGCTGAATGCCCCTCTCGGCAGGACCAAAAGACGTGCCAACAACACTCGAAAAAAATAAGAGGATAATTTTCAAACTGGATTTTGCTGATTTTGTACACAAAAAATCTCCCGCAGTGCTTCCTCTTCTCTCCTTTCCTTCCCAATTCCTCTTTCCTCTCCCCATCACTGTTCAGTCAGCAGATTAAAAAAGGGTTTCACGGATGTCAAGAAGTATTAGCTTCTTGTACGAGGCTGTGAGGATACAGGGATAGACCTCCTCATCTTGGGCTCTCTCTCTCTCTCTCTCTGTCTCTCTCTCTCTCTTTCCTTCCAAGAGTTCAGTGTAACCATGTGTCGGCCCTCTACCTCTCATTCTGTGAAACTGCACTGATGTCCATTTGAACAGGATTTATTGAGGGAGGGGATGAAAATGACGTGTAATGCTCCTTAATCACAAAGGCAGCTACACAGGGGAGACATACTGGGCGACACTTTGCTTTCATAAAGCTGAGCATTAATTTACTGTTATCAGGGCAACAGAATGAAACGCTCTACGCCAGAATTGCATGTGCTTCCAAAAAAGAAAATGAAAAAAAATGATAGTAAGAGGTAATGGACTGATGTCGCTGTGAAGAGGTTGCATAGGGACTATTACTTCGAACATTCCCCTGAAAACAGTGCATTATCCAGAGTTACGGGGACATTTATTTTGGAAAGACACAATGCTTTTAAATTCAATCTTTCTTTCTTGAAAGCGGCACAAAGTAAATTTTATTCACCTCTATTGTATGGGGATGAAGGAAAAAATCTCTGAGGAGGTTTTGTCAGAACTTAGACAAATAAAACCACTACCTTTAGTGGCTTTGGGGAACGGAGTCTTTTCAGACTTCATTAAGGCCTAACAGTACATTAGCAGGGTCGAGGCAACATGAAACAGATGATTGGTGCTAATTGGCATGTGCCTTGGTTACATAGACTGTATATAAAAATGGACAATATGACAGCTCCATAAATGTGAAGCCGAAACATGTCGATCTCCCCCTGACGGCTGGCTGTATAGGTCATAAACCCCGCCCCCTCCCTGTGAGCAGATGAGACATGGGCCAAAATAAAAGTTAAAATTTTTTTCCCTGAGACGTTTTTGTCATTTTAGGTAGTTCTTATCACACTGATGTATTTTCTAGTGTTTTATAAAAATGCTATAAAAAGAGTGTGTGACCATAGACTGTATATAAGGAGTGGACGTAGTCACTGTGACGTCACCCATTGGTTTGTGGACTGACGTTTTGAAGCCTCAAATTTGTCATTTTGACAGTTGCCATTGTGGTTTTGGGTAATCACCATCTTGGTTTCTTGCAACCAGGAGTGACACGAGAGGGTGGAGCTAAGAACAACAGAACGCTGAATAAGACATTTTTAGGCGACTAAAACTGTTACAATTAACTTTCATGAACTGAAATCACACTGTGAAAGGGGTGTAAGAAGAAAACATGGACATCTCCCAGACCGGAAAACGCTGTGGTAGCAACCTGTCAATCACAAGGTAGCCCCGCCCAAAAGCATACCCTGCTTTATGGTCTGTTTGACTCTAAATGGACTATAATTTACTAAATGAACATCATGCTGTATTGAAGAAGACTTGAAACTAGAGATTGAGACCATAAACTCGTTTACAATGTTTACTGAGGGAATAAATCAAGAGAGAAGTAGAGTCATTTTCTATAGACTTCTATACAACCAGAGGAGTCGCCCCCTGGTGGTCAGGAGAGAGAATGCAAGTATAAGGCACTTCTGCATTGGTGAGTGGGCGGGACCTCGATACCGCGGCTCCTTTGTCCGATCACTACTGCAGACTCTGTCTGCAATTGATGTCAACAGCGCAAGATGGCAGCGGGGAAGAGTTGGAACACGTCTTCCATCTGTAAATGCAGTCTATGCTTGGTTACAAAAACAAAAAAAACTGCATTCAAAAGCTTTGTGCAGGCTCCAGGTAATCAGGAACCCAGATTGATCTCTAGCATCTCACTAAGGGACCCACGTTGATAATTTGATCTGTTAGGACTATACTACACTGATTAAATATGATGAAAACATGCATTTTGTGACATGTTTAGCTCAGTTAAGGCGCTTCTTGTAGTCTTTAACTGAAACTGTAATCATGTAGGTGTGCACCACTGCCCTAACGCTGTGGTACAGGAGACCCACGGAAAAATGCAACATATCCTGCAACATCCCACAATCAGGCCACAACAGAGCCCGGGGTCAGCGGGTGTGTATGACCCGAGTCAAAGGAGACCAGACAAGAGATCTCACTCCCAGCAGACACACTGAGATTCATGGGGAGAAGAGAGGATGAGGAAGGCGAGAGAGAAGCGTGACACAGACATGCTCGTAGCCGCTGCAGATGGAGCAACGAGATGACAGCTCTCTCTCCATTCCCTCTCGCAGCTGTTGCCACCAGCAGGCGAAGGCAGGAGGAGAGATGATGAGGGAAAGATGAAGAGGGATGAGAGATTGCCAACCCCGACCTTTGCCTCTGCCTATTACCGCTCCGTTCCCTCTTTGTTGTCTCTTCCCTCAATCTCCGCCCTCATTCCTCTCCCCCGTCTCTCTGCAGAAGCCACACAGGGCGCGCTCTGCCAGCGGGTCGCGTCCATGGTATGTTTGGAGGACGCCTCGCTGTTTCTAATGAGACGCCCTGTGTGAGATTTCAAACGTCTGCCGCATCGCTCGCCTTCAGCAACACCGGCACAAAGTGGTGGAATGGGCGGAGGGATTATGGAGGGAGGGTTAGGAGAGATAAAGCATGAGATAGAAGAAGAAGCGAGATGGAGGGACAGGCGAAGAGTTAGAAGGGGGAACCAGACCTATTGGAACCTGAGTCACGTCCAGCTTTTTTTTAAATTCTGAAAAAGTAAAGTAAGATGACAGACGCATCTACATGAAAGACACGAGCTAAAACATGAGCAATAAAAGAATGAAATGCTGTCTTGAGGCTCGCATTGCAGAGCCAACAGCCAGTCAGCTGTAGTGTTAAAGATCTGAGGCTCCTCACTGGCTCCGAGAGGAAGGAGAGAATGAATAATGGACCTGAGGATTTGTGCGATTATTTTTGTTTTAATTGCAACGTTTACTAAAATCCATCCGAACGAGCCAATCTGTGTTCTGAAAAGGAACTTCTTTTAAAAAGCAGAAAACATCTGGAAACGGGGGGAAACAATTTCACTGGATGCAACCGGTGCAAACCGACTCATTGCAAGAGTTCAGAGTGAAGGGACCTGCTTTATTTGACCCTCTTCGTCAAAAATGTCTGGAAGAATGGCACTGAAGATGCATTCAAAATGAAACTCGTACAGTCCTATAAAGACGTCTCATGTGTTTTGAAATCCTGGAGATTGAACTTTTCATCACAAAGTTTGGGTGTGCAATATCAGGTGGCTTACAAATGTTAAATAAAACAGTGTTTCATTTAAATATGATCTGCGCAATCATACATAAACTTAGCGAGTGTGTGATTGAGATGGGGGGGGGGGGGGCCTTGGTAAGTAATGCAACTGCTCACGCAAGCAAATTCAAAGCAAAGCGGCTCTTCTCTAGAGAGCAGCGTGGAGAGAGAGAGATACCGGACCTAAGAGAGAGATGAGAGGAGTGGTGTAATCAGCGGCTACAGCGAGCTGATGGTTGTGTGTGTGTGTGTGTGTGTGTGTGTGTGTGTGTCACTCTGCTTCACTCGCCCCCCGGTTAACGGCCGCCACATGGTGATTGTAACAGTGCAAAGCCCTCACTCCACAGCCATCACGCCCCGTCTTCTTAACCATCTGCTTGACTTTGTAATCCCCCCACAATGTGTGTGCCATCCTATCCCCAGTCGCTCCCTTTGCCACCGACTCCCCCTCAGTTCTTTTCGGTTGGCGCTTGTTAGCTCGGGACTGCTGCTGTGCAGCTCGGTCAGATCACTGGTGTAGCTGGCTGGCAGGCAGATGGGGGGATTGGAAGGATCCTCAGACGACTATGTTACACATGTCAGGGTGGCTGGGCTGTATTCAGATCCCTAATTTAAAGCTACTACAAGGAACTTTCATTTTGTGTTGATTGTGGCGGTCCCTGTGGACATATATGGTAGTGTTTCAGACGCACCAGACTCCCTTTAGAAAATCTCTCATTCTAAGCAGCAGGGTCTGACAGTCTGCCTGATGCAGTCCTGGCTCTGGTTCTCCCGTGCCTCCCTCTCTGCAGCGGGCCCAGCAATATGGCTGGTGACGAGCATTAGGAATAGCTATATAGAAACAGCAAATCTTCTCACTGATGGTCTTGTTTACTAATATCGGTCATATAGAGGTATCAGTATTATATTGAGTCCGTGTAATAACCAGTTAAAGGTCCTCACAGCAACTTTAAGTAAAGTAGAAATACCATAATCCCCAAAAGACTCCATTACAAGTAAAAGTCTTGAATTAAAAACTGTTACTTAAGTAAAAGTACAGATTTAAGTAAAAGTACTCATCATGCAGAATGGATCCTATCAAAGAGTTATGTTATGATCAAATATTATATTGTTCTGTTTTCAAACGTAAAGATTAGTGTGAAACAGCTGTAGTAGAGTAAAGGGTTCAACTGTTCCTACTGAAATGTGGTGGAATAGAAGTATAAAGTAGCATAGAATGAAAATACAGACGTGAAGTACCTCAAAACTGTACTAAAGCACATTACTTTCCATAACTGCTGGGATGTACCACTCTGCGTATCATAAAACAATGCTAACCCTCCATCTACTCTTGCACAAAACGACCAGAGGGGGCGTTAGAGCTACTGGATGCAGCGCGCGACTATCTGACGGGCTGAAACAAACTGGGTTTAAGTCTTATTAGCTGTTATTGCCACACACCCACAATCCCCTAACATGATAAAAAATGGTTCACGTCAGCCAATCCGCCATCTCGCCTGCAGCCTCCTGCAATAAATCCCCTTAATGTCATTTTGGATCCCTACCCCTGACACGTCACTGAGCTGATCTCTGTGCTATCATACAGGTATACGTGTAGAAATGAGTGTTCAGAGTTACAGCACATGGAAGGAGGGATTTATAGTTTGGGCACACAGTTTTGCAATGACCTACTTTTGATTTGGCAGGGAGGGAGAGAGATCTTCCATAAAAGCAGCACGGCTCACACTCAATAAATACACAGGGCTTGTTTCCAGAAGTCTTACTGCTCTTGACAAGACTTCTGTCATGTAACACTGGAAAGCTCATTTAGAGGGAAACTTCCAGAGTTTTCTACCCTATTTTCCCATGTTTTTGTGTCCAAGTGACTAATGGGGAAAACAATTTTTGAAATTGGTCCAGCATTGAGGGAGAACGCTGCAGATGGCAGCAGCAACACGGGCTGTAATGTAGTCCACTAAAAGTGCTTGTTCCCATCACTGACAAGTGTCTGACAACGTCTGAACCTTAAACTTGATCCATTTGTGTGTTAACGTGTCTAACCAAGTCTCACTCAGGCAGAAGTCTCATTCTGAAACATCGCGTCACTTCGACACAAAGACACGGGGAAATGGGGTCCAGGTTGAGAAATACAGATTTGACCCTTTAATAAGCAGGTTGGAAACTACAATATGAGAGAAAACACTTTTTTTCAAATGCGTAAAGAAGCTTCTTTCATCGTCACACATTCCTCTGCGGTGTTGCACGCGAATCCCTTCATCAAAGCTACCGGTCATGTTGCTAATGATGTCCTCCTGAATTAATGTTTAAACTGGAAATTTTCAACACCATTAACAATATTAAAGTGGATACTATTATTTTAATACAACACACGGTGACCCTGGAATCGTGGATGTTTAGACTCTAAGCAGGCTTTTTTGTACTACCACTCGCAGCAGAAGCTTTCTATCACCTATCCGTTACCCTGACCAAGCTCTTTCTAAATCTGCTTGCTACTTAATATGCACTCTCACTTGCAGCAGGTGGTGTTTGGGTGTTAAAACTGACTCAGGTTCATGGAGAGTGTGACCAACTTATTAGTACGTGGGCCTCCTGCAGCAATATTCTCTTAGCTGTATCTTATATTCCGTCTTTTCTGTGAAGAGAAAGAGCAGAAGAGAAACCTGCTCCCACCCAGGTGCCATGAATGATGAATCCTAGTTGGTCCTGAACTAGAGGCGTGTGGCAGGTGTTTAATACAGCATAAGTATTGCCCCCCAAACAATACATAAGGGCAGGTGTTGTGCCGTGTGCAAATACTCTGGCACATGCCCAAGAATTGGTTAGATGCCACCAAAAAAAAAAAAGTCCTTAAGAAGCAGGACTGTAATTGAGTTTCTGTTAAATAAACTTAAACTAATTAAAACAGGTGATGTTCCCGAGCATCACAAAGAAGCAGTATGCACGTCGTTCAGAAGCTGAACGCACACAATGTCCTCCAAGGCTTTTATGGTCTTAGTTGGAATCTTAATACGTAGTATTTATTTTTATTCAATAAAAAAGAATCTTTCTCATAACGCTTCCTGCGTGAGGCCCATTGTTACACAAACATGCTTTTAAATATTTGGTTGAAACTGTCTGTTGTGGGTTTTTTCCCAACCAGAAGCTGTACCCCAGGGGTTTTGTCTGCAGTCTCCAGTGGCTATGTAGAAACATTGTTGACAAGCTTAACTAATTTAAGAATGATGAATTATGATTTTGGTGCATGAATAGCTGACGGAGGAGTGGAAACGATGAAAGGGGAGTGGGTGGGTCCCGACCGGAAAAACAAACAACGCGTGAATCAGAGAGTGACGTGCACTATGAGACGGTGACAGAGTGACAGGGCAGTAATGACTCAGAGAGAGAACAGAAATGTCAAACAGAGTGAGTCAGTCAGGAGTTTCATTTTGTCTGTGAATATATATCGTAAATATAACTAGCTGTGATGAACGTTATATATAAGTATGCAAGAGGTAGGCATGCAGACGGATTGTCGGCTGGATAACAGAGTCCCTCCCTCGCTCTCCGTCTCATCTCCTCTCTCTTGGCGCCACACCTGCCTCTCTGAATCAGCCTCACTCCACACAGCCGTCCACACTACTTGACTTGCCGTTAGTGTTGCACTAATCAACCACCCGCCCATTAGAATAAATTTTCTCCCCAGCGGAGGCCCACTGGTGACAGGATGGGGAGAGGGAGTGATGGAAATTGGCCTTAATAACCAGCGTTTGCAGAGAGGAAGACGGAAACGGGGGAGGAACCACTGGGAAAAAAGGGGGTCGACTAGAGCACAAAAAAAAGAGAACACCACTGACCTTTACGGAATGGGTACGCTTGTCAGCGAGGAAATTGTGGCTGATGCAACTAAGCCTCTAATCTTGAGGAGAGTAAAAACTGCCTCGAAAACTTCCAAACCAATTTATCGTGCTCCGTTTCTGGGGACAAAGGGACGCGGTGGCTAATGTCCAACTAAATACTATTAAGGTCAGAGGCATAATTCACGGCGATGTGATAATTCAGTTAATGTAGGTCATCAAACTTTCACCTCAGAGGAATCTTTGGTCCCGGATTTTATTTTTTTTTGGGGGGGGGGTGACTGTGGAGCAAAAAAAGAAAAACGGACGTCACGATCAGTTGTGACCATGTTTCAGCCCCTAACGGCCAGTAAAAGGCTCAAGAGGACTCCGTAAAGCATCATCCTGGAGAATAAAACATAAAAAGCACTCTCTAAAAAATCTCACTCTTCCCTGAAACACACCAGCCTCCTCCTCCTTCACTCACTGAGAGAACAGAGCAGTGACAGCGGCAGCCATTTTGTGCCTGTGTTTTCCCCCCCAAAGCCAAAGTGCTGAGTGAATAAGGAGCGAGTTGGGACCGGAGCCAGGACAGCGATTTGGCAGGAGTCGACGTGCAGACCAATGCATGACAAATGAGTGTGTCATGCACAGTGTTGAGCCCAGGCAGAGACCTTCCCGGCTCATCCGTTTGGTGAACAAGGCACAAGTCAATTTGACTACAACGACCCCTCGGTGCTGCTGCCCCCCCCCCCCCCCTCCTGCCTCCTGTGTCTGGGAAAAAAAAGGATGCAGGGAGCCTTCTTGATGTGGCTCCGAGGAGGGGAGAGAGGGACCGAGGGGATGGAGGGAAGGGTGCAAAGGGGAGACGAGGAAATAGGGGAGGAGGAGATGGGATGAGAAGGAGGCGAGAGGCTGTGAAACATCCTGGCAGAGGGTGAGGAGGAGGAGGGGGAGGAGGAGGAGGAGGAGGAGGAGGGAGATGGGCAGCATGGGGAAAATAAACAAAATGTGAATCAGGCGGTGACACGCACAAGGAGGAGGTGATGAAGAGAGAGAGAGAGAGAGAGAGAGAGAGAGAGAGAGAGACCAAACTGATGGAATTGGAAGAAAATGCAGCAAGACTCAGAAGTTTCAATTTGTCAGCTTCAACCAATCCTTGAGTATTATTAGGATTTCAAGTTTTAGAAATTCACCCCCATGAGGGGCCCAACTCCATCGGAACACATACAATGTGCATACAGAGCAGAGCCCCTGTTCTCCCCGCGACAATAAATCATCCCCTCCTGACTGTTTTATGCTCAGCGAAGCACCGGCTTCGACGACAGTTCATTTCATGCCAATTGTTCGGCGCTTTTTTCCTTTCCTTTCCTCCTCTCCCCCTCTCCCCCTCCCATCCGCCTCCTACCCCCCAGTCAGCGCCTCTGTTCTCTTTTCATTAGACAAAGACAGACTCCTGCACGGGTCTGATTAAAAAGCTTGCTCTGACGAGAGGCAAGATGTTGGCTGCTGCGGGAGGAAATCAATGGCACCGAAAAACGCCTCGCTACATTAGCGCGAGTGCGTTTGGTTTTTAATTTGGTAAAACACGATGTGGATGGAGAACCGGGCCTGCATGGGCGTACGAGGCGCAGGGGGGAACGCAAAGGCTTCTCTGTTTCACCTGTCACGCTGAATCTGGCGGCAAAACCGACGGAAACGCGGTGTGACGAGGAAACGTCAGAACATCGGCTCTGAGAAACACTCAACATCTGACGTAACAACGTAGACGCTGAAATAGGACAAAGCAGGGCTCAACACAAGACCATAGACGTGGTGCAGCTTTTCACTGCCGTTAAGTCAACGCTGTGCCCCACAGCTGTCTGCCCCGGTTGTTGAATACGTCTCTTCTACGTCTACATGCTTCTGTGTGTGTGTGTGTTTCTGTGTGTGTGTGTGTGTCTAAGTGTGCGTTTGCGCCAGGCCGGATGCAGCAGACGCTGATGTTCCCGCGCTGGGCGCCGGCTGTAAATCTCCGCGGATAGCGAACAGACAACAATCCATTAACCGCAATGACGGCTGGCTCTGATCAGCTGGATGACCCAGGTCAAACTCTCCTCCTTCATTTTCTTCCCCACGTGCGTCACGAAAGGTACAGGCACTCCAAGGGTGCAGCTCACTTCAGAGCAAATCCTGCGTCTGAAGCCTTTCCAGTGAGCATCAGACATCCATTATTTGTCAATCTCAGGGACCAGTTGTCTCTTGCTAGAGATGTATTAATCAACGCCAACATGAGGCGGGATAACACACCCGAAACTTGTTGGGAAACATAATATCCATCTAATTTTAAATTGTGAACAGGCTCAAGGGATACTTTGGTGTTTGGGTAAATTAATAGCATCATGTGTGTGCATTAAGTGTCAAGCAAGAGCCAGCAGGGGATTAGTTTAGCTGAGCTTAGCAGGAAGTTATGTGCTGGAACCATACATTTCAATGACTCCATCCCCCCCTTATGTAAAATCCCAACTTGATATTTTTACTCGTACATTTTCTATCGATGGCACAAACAAGATAAAACTTGTTTAGAAGGGCTAAGTGGATTTTATAGACAGAGCCATGCTCGCTAACCGTAGCTGGCTAGGCTAAACGCGTGATAGTTCTAGCTTCATATTTACCACATTTACATGGAAGAGGTATTAATCTTCTCATTTTTACTAGTAAAGCGATTCCAAAATGTCAAATGTGTCTTTGAAGGTTTCCCTGTGGCGTTTTGTCCTCTAGAAGCTCTATGGCGCAGTCGTTCTACGAGTGGATCCCCGTTTCCTTCATTTCCAGAACATGGTGAAGCGATACCCGGTCCTACCGATGGTTCCACATTATTCCACTGATCTACAGACGGCAGTAGCACGCAAAGATATTCAGCAGTGTGTCAACAAAAAGAGGGAAGAAGAAGAAGAAGAAGAAGAAGAAGAAGAAGAAGAAGAAGGCCACATGTGGCAAGAGACACTCAAAATTATAAAGTTCAAATTATAAAGTGAACAATATTATTATTATTATTAAGGACTAGATCTGCAATACTTTTATACTTTGAAGTACACCAATGGGACGAACCAAGCAAACTATCTAATTGTGGGTCTTTGGATGGCGGACTCATTTAGTGCTGTTAAGGAGCAGTTTAGCAGTTTTATGAATCCCTTATTGTGCATCGAGAAGTTTTTTCCGAATATGAGAGGGTAATTAAGGCGAATCCACGGTATCTCTGGAGGGGACTCTAGGTTTTAAGCTAAGATGACGTATTTGTACTTAAAGACCTCTCTAGTGCAGTTTTTGTTTTCTTTCCTCCTTTTTTTTTTCATGCCTTCGATTTAATGTGTTTCTCTCTCGCTGATTAAGGCTCATGCAACCCAATAACCTCTTCTCCTGCATCAACAATCACAATCAGCTACTCTCCCCCAATCTCTGCTAACACAGGTCATTGTCGCTGGCGGAGGAGGCTCGACTGTGACAGACAGCATAAAAAAGCACTGATGATGTGCCGCCAAATTAAATACCTGTAATTGTAATCCCAGCAGATGGGGAGGCCTAATGTAGCATTGCTCCGAGAGACGTCGGCCCCGAGAGACAGCCGTTTGCTGAGTCAGTGTGCCGCCAGATCTATTCAAGTGCTGCACTTAAGAAGACTACTTGTACTTTACGTGAGTATTTCCATTTCATGTTACTTTATAATTCCACTCCGCCACATTTATCTGACAGCCATAGTGACTTTTCAGAAGATTTTATAGGCATATGTACCCAACAGTATAGACAGAGGTTTAAATGAGCTCTGCCTTGACAACATTCAGATGCTGTTAAGATGGAAATGAATCAGGTATAATAATATATATCCAATAAATGTAACTCTTTGAATGGAGCAATTCTGCAAAATGTGTACTTTGGAGTACAATTTTCTGCTAATACTTATATGTATTTTATATTATCTTTTTATATACATTTCTTGATTCAGTTAGATTTGAAAAGCAGCACTTTGACTTGATACAAGTGTTTTTTTCATTGTGCTATTGCCACCTTTACTTAAGTAATAGATCTGAGTGCTTCACCCAGCACTGAATGAGATTGAAGGTGAAGGTGAGGAAAAAAAAAGATGTGAACAGGAAATATCCAGACTTAGCATGATTTTCATGACACATAGAGCCACACTAGCCTTGTGTCTCTTCACCACCTCCTTCACCATCAGACATTGAAGATTAACATTTAGATTTGAGGAGCTTATTGATGTCACATTAAAGGATCCTGGGGTAAAGAAGTCCTTAAAGAAAGAGCAAAGCATCCAGGGTGGCCCGCAGGCTCCGTCGTCTGAAACCGCCCTATCTAATTAATCAAAGGTATCAGGATAGGGACCACCCTTAAGGTAAGTTCATTAAAAACCCATTTTTCTGCAGGCTGCATTAAGTCTTTACCACTTGAAACCCCCCCCCAAAAAAGCTTCTCGACTCGCCTGTGGCCCTTCGGAGGCATAAAGTGAAAAAGCCAACCGCTAATTTAGAGCTATTCAAGGGTAAGCGGATTGCACAGAGTGAGGCTTCCGGCTTAGTGTAGATTGCAGGGCAGCGTGTTTAATGCAAGAGAGATAGCAGGGTCATTTAAAGCACCACTGAAACCGGCAGCCCCGCTCCCTGCAGCAGCAGACCTCTGCTCCCATGTCGTCGCCTCTGCAGGACGCTCGCTCATCTGTGGCTCCCCCCACCTTCCTCTGACTCGGCCGGTAGGCCATTTGTTCATTTTTAGCAGGGGGGGGGGGGGCCCTTACGGCCTCTTAGCTGTTACGTGTGTTTAACGTTAAATCCTCTGACCCCGGTACAATCGGATCCGAGCAGCCTACGCAGTTTGCTTTCTTTCACATCAGAATAAAATTGCGTGTGGGCACCCCGAAGTCACAGAATTTAAGGATATGTTCGTGCTATTCTATTTGACACCATCAGAAAGATGGTATTGGAGAGGTTATTTGCATATGTCAGAATGATAAAGTCTGCACTGGAATATTTATTTCCAATCAAAAAAGTTTTCATAAAAAGACTTGGGGAAGCTCCAATTAATCAGTCGACGACGAGAGCCAATAGGATTTGAGAGTGTTGGCAGCGTGCACTGGGAAGTCTCAAAAGACATTTCCTCCACAGGGAGGGAAATGATGAAAGATGAGGGCAGACGGCGGTGACTGCATGCGTTATATATTTACTGTATGAGCGTTCTTCACGGCTAAACAAAGCAGGTAGTCTCCTGAAGGTTCCTTTTGACTGTCAGTCACTCTGACAAATCCAACTGCAGAGAGCACTTGGATCTCACTGCCACTCAGAGAGCGGCAGGTTTTTATGACTGACGTGTTTAAAATGCAAACACGGCACTACCAATGAAAGCCGAGCCGCCGGGCTCGTCTCCGAGGACTGAAACGTCAACAAAAAGCTGGTTTTCAGGTGTATGCGATGCCGCCTGACACGCTATGAACCACTTTTAGAGACGAAGACATTAGTCAAACACACCTCTCCGATAATGTCGTTCAGAATCACCAGAGAATTATACTTCTCTCGCTGTCTGACTCGGTACAGGCAACCACTGTAGCATAATCAAATGATGACTGCAATTTCACTCGCGAAAAGTAGTCTGTGGTTTTTAATATAAATGCTTGTTCTTTTGACTCCTCCATTTTTCTCGCAGTTGTTTTAATCTAATATGAACTTTTAATATTCCGCTTTCTTTTTCAGGCCAATGAGAAAGTACATATTAATACACAGTGCTATGAGGTTTAACTGCACAGAGACCACAGGGAGGAACAACCATGAGACCTTCAACCTTCCTTCAACCAACGCCTGCTCAAGTGGGACTGGAGGCCAAATGGTATTGACCAAACGGAAACCAGAACGCTTCTGGTGCTTCTTGTCCCGTTGCCGTCAGGTTCTGCCTTCCATGTGCACGTACCTGTTTGTAGCTATCGATGTTGAAAGCATTGGTGTTGTAACACCTTAGATTAAACAGTGCAGCCAGTGAAGGCGAGGGGAAACACAACAACACAGGACTTCGTCTTCCTCTTAATCCTGCGACGATAATGGCAGAAACATCCCGGCTAAATGTGGAGGTGTAATCAAGAATGCATTACTTGATTTCTCTCTCTCTCTCTCTCTCTCTCTGTGTGAAGACGCGATAGTGCTGTAACAAAGGTTGTCTCTGCATCTTCTTTCAGTTCAAGTATCTCTACATTTTTATGCCTTCTTCTTTTCTCTATCCCAGATGTCTCCTACTTCACTGAGAGCAATGCACCACGTCGGTTATAACCTGTCTACTAGATCGTCAACTCTAACAACACGTCACCATAGGGCGCTTCAGGTTCCATCGACCTGCTCCAGAGAGAAGTCAGGCGGATGGAGATTTACATAAACCAAAGTTGTTTTTTTTAAACGGTGCTGCTCGGTACAATGCACAGGATTTTTTTATGAAAAGAATCAGGTCATTATGGCTGGTGAGTAACATGTAGTTACTCCAGAAGAATCATTTAACTCAAGCTGGTAAATGCCTGATATAATACTTTAGAGATGAGCTTTGACATTACAGATCATTATTATGTTAATAAGTCAACCCAACGTTACCAAATGCAGCTAGGAGTGTCCGGAGCACTTTCTATGACGTTAATGCATTATAAGTATGAGAATACTTCATAATTGCTGGTCACTCACCCACTATTTTTGCAAGAATTAGAGTGCATTATGAGTATATTATAACCTTTTTATAATGCATTATAATGTAATCACTCCAAGTGGTCATTTGGTGCTGTAAGTGAAGTAATTAAATTGTTATTGGTATAGGGATTAAAATACACTGCAAGCCACTATATCATATGGTGGTCATTGTTAGCTTTAAGTGAAAAATCATCATTACCAGACCAGCAATAATGAATAATGTTTTTTATGTTTGATTATGAGTATATAATGTATTATAGACATGGGCATCATAGAAAGTGGTGTTTTTTATTTTTGTGCCAAGAATCCAAATGTCAATATCTATTTCTCCATTTGTTGTTTTGAGTACTCTCACACTGAACGTGAATATAATGCGTCGAAATATTGACACTTTTTTCGGAACGAGATTCTGGAGGCATCAACAAATCACGTTGTGCAAAAACGAGCCGAGTTGCGCCTGTTTTTATAATCAACAACGCCGACACTCCGTATTCCAAACGGCAAACTGTAACAGTCCTTCCAACATTGACTGAGGAAAAGCGGACCAGATCGACTCCTTCCGTTCTTACCTTTCACAGTAAAAGCCCGAGGAATATTATATTCACAGTTGAGTATTTTTGAATTTGTGTGTAAAAGGTCCGAATACTTTACGCCAAGCTATTATAAATGCATATGATACTGTGGTCTGCTGTTCACTATCAGATCTCTAAAATAGATTCATATCTATAGAAACGCAGTGTTATTGCTTCTGATTTCCTTGTGGTGTGAGTACGCTGGCCGTCTCCACCCTCGCACTGATCGTATTGTTGTCACCAATGAGGGCGTCCTCAAGAAAGTGTGTAAATGATTCCAATTACAGAAAGCACTCCGTCTGACCTCATGAATTTAAACAGGCTCATGTATTCCAAATACAGCCGCTTGACAAGATCAAATGAGAAAATTAAATTGGAACACATGAGCTCCCATTGTAAGGCAACGCGTACGCCATCTTGCCCCCCCCCCTCCCGCCCCCCACCTTATGAGGTGTGAGGGGAATAACTGCACGGAGCGTGAGGGAGCGTAAAGAAGACGGGGAAAAGATGGGTCTCGTTATTATGAAAAGAACAAAAGGAGACGGAGGGGAATAATGAAAAGACAGAAGGGTGGAATAAAGCCAGAGAGACAGATGAGCTATTTGCCTTTGTGCTGGGGAGAAAGGGGAGAGCGGTGATAGAATGCACATGGAAATGGAGGGACAGAGAGAGAGAGAGAGAGAGAGAGGGAGAGAGACTAAATGAAATGAGCGAGAAGCGAAGCGCCACGTGCCGCCTCTCATGCAGTCTGCTGTGAGCTCTAATGAGCAGCCCAGTGGTACTTTGTTAAAAGGAACCGGCACAAAAAAAAAAAAAGTTAAAACAAATTCAAAATTTCCAAACTGGTTTGATATAAATAGGCCCATCAGCAGCACCGGGGTGGTTCACACATGCAGGAGGTAATTTCCGTCCAAAATCTGGAAATCGCCCCCTCCATTCAATTCCGCCATACGTATTAATATTGCAACGTCCCCCGACTATTGAAGTATGACACATTGAGGAATAAGGAGAAAATGAGTCGTGATAGCAGAAAGTTAGACGCGTCGCAATCCTCTTGTCTATTAAATTTTAATGCCGCGCCTAGATTCTAAGCCACAAGAGCAGGCTTTCGCAAACCCCCCCCCCCCCCCCGTCCCTCATTTGAGCTAAATGCGTAATTAAAAGCAATCCTGTGCCTAAATCCCAGCCAGGATGACAACACTGAGTTTTTCGGGAAAAACGCAGCAACTACTGGGAGTAACTGGCCGGCGAATAGAGTTTTAATTAAAAGAATGCTTTCCTCATGACATCTATCCTACTGATGTTGTTCCTTGCTTCACAGGTGCCCTGAGACAGTATGTACACCATTGTCATTCTCACTCAAAAGGGCCAGAATCCCTTTGGAAGTCACCCGGCAGCGGAAACCCCTCACTATTGAGGATCATTCCGCAGCTCCACTTTTCGAGCAAAAGAAAATTAACCAAATAACTCAATTTGACATTTCAGCGTGCAAAGTGGGATTCTGTCACTTACCTATTTGGTTGTTTTCAAGGCGTCAGTGGGAGCAGGAGGAAACAAGAGGGAGAGAGAGGAGAAAAAAAGAAAAGTACGTGTTAGTTCAAATGCACCTCAACGAGACCGTGCATTCATCACATCCTGATAAATTCATCACTCATTTATCATACTTAGCCACGGCCTGTCTTTAGAGGATGTAATAAATGTCGCCCTTCACCCAAAGTCGCTCATCCAGGAAAGAAGAGAAATCCGAGGCAAAGATCAAGAGCGGCACATGCAATCCGGAGGCCGGAGGAGCTCCTCGAGACGTTGTGTAAAAGGTCGGTGCGTGCAGACGTTTCTTGCCTCCAATATTCACAGCAATATGTGCATTTAACACTGGGCGCAATAAAAATAAATAAAAAAAACATTAAAAAGACGCAGATACAAGTTGATTTTTGAATACTCCTGACAGTGTGTGTGTGATTTTCCGTATTCCCGCTGCAGGGTCCAATGACCTAGTTGGGCAGCGGTGGAGCGCCACAGTCCACGAGCAGGACAAACAGTCCTGTATTGTGACAGCGGTTCATGCCCAACGACGGGGTGGGATGTGTTTGTTTCTACACCTGCCATGTCAGCGGAGCCATGGATGCTCTGATGAAGGTCCTTTAGACTAAAAATAAAGTGTTCTCTGCATAGATTTTAGTATGCAGGATATCTCTCTTACCAGTTGGAGCTTTTTTGATACTTCCAGCACCTTATTAAAGATAAAGCCGGGTGAAGCGGTGGTTATCCTGCACGCCCGACTATTAGATTGAAATATGCAGCCAGTGGGTGGTGATGGGAACACATTGCCCCACTGTGACGAGAAGGTAAGAGAGAGATTCAGGCTTTATGGATAAAAATCACAGCGATAAAAAAAAAAAAAGGGTTTCAAGTTTTTTTTTTGCTATTTCCTCTCTGCTAAAGATACAAGTGAGGTATGACTGTGAAAGCACACATTCGATAAGGGATTCTGGAGTCAAATATTCAAAGTTACAGTTAATTAGCGAAAAGCGGAAAAAGATAATGGGCCAATGAGTGTTTGGAACAACAGCAACCTTTGCTATAAATACTGCCATCTGGAAAGGGAAGAATGTGCAGTTGCCCGTCGAGCTGCATAACAAAAGGCGAGTGTGCAAGACCGTCGAAAATAATTTTGATTCTGCTGAAGTCATGTTTTTCCATCGCCTCGCTTTTCACTATCTAGGTCAGCCAAGGAAGATATTGGGAGGAAGGCGGGGGGGAGGAGAGACAGAAAGGGATAGAGACTGGAGGTGGATGGCGCGCGCGTGTGTGTGCGTGCGTGCGTGCGTGCGCGTGTGTGTTTTGCGGTTGTTGATCGCTGCCCATTTTCTCGCCGATTGGGTGAAACAGTGTGCAGATGGAGCGGGTTATTGATAGAAAAAGGAGAGGCAGTTCTCCAAGTGAAAGTTTGGCAAGCGGCGCAGGTTATACTTCATTTATTAGCAGCTCACTTCACAATTTCCATATCAGACGCAACGAGCAACAACTGCTTTGTTGAGCATTTTGGCCTCCTTTCAAGGGAGTGAGGAGCATGCAGGGCTGGGGTGTGTGTGTGTGTGTGTGTGTGTGTGTGTACGTGTGTGTGTACCTATCTTCTGTTACAAAGGCAGTGGAGGGAGGAACTGTTCCATGTTGTACCTTCTTAATTAAAACCATCATCACGCACACACACACACACACGCACGCACGCACCACCTGCCTTACTTTATCCGCCTGCATTAATAGAATCAAGTCTGTGTGAGATCAGATACACACTATTTTCTCCTGCTGAATCCAATTTGCTGATATTTCCCAGAATGCCCCCCCCCCCCCCCCTCTGGTCCACGCTTCTTATCGGATAGCAAACAAACGGTCTGGCTCTGTGCGCCCTGATTAGTAACACACTGGCGTGAAGATGGGGAGGTGGGCAAGGGAGGAGAGGGAGGGAGGGAGGACTCCAGGGAAGAAGGGAGTGCTTACTTCAGTGGCCTTTGCTTTGACGTGCTATCGAGGTGGCTAGAAGCAGGGAGTTGAGGTGGGGCTGTACTGCATTTGAAATAAAACACTTAACGCACACAAAAAGAAGCCTCCATATCCTGTGTAGTCCTGCGTACATACAGCCTACTGCATCTCTCTGCACTGCAGCATCATAGCCGCCCCCCCCTCGTGTTAGCTTATCATCCTGCAGAGATGATACGACTCCATGCCAGGAGAGGCCTGTGTGTCCCTGCCAGCGCCCACGGGCTTCAAAATCACAGCGAAACACCACGCGAACAAAGTGGCACCGGTGGGGCACGGCCCGCTCCAATCTGTGTCATGCCAGGAGGGATCATGAGACCATAAGGGGTGCTGGGATTGCTGCAGAGCACCCCCTCCCCACCGCCCCATTTACTGGCATTTCAGAGGGGAACGTGGCGGGAGGCACGCGCGTGTCTGCAAAAACACCGTTAGCATGCAAATCAGGACGTTGTTTGGTTTCAGTGAGAGAAAATGATGTCAAGTGTCGCTCCGTGCCGTGTTGGCAAATGATTTTCTTGCTCATTCAATAGAGTCAGTTTTTCCATTTCTTTTCCCCACGAAATATGTTCATAGCCATTTGTAAATCACCAGTTTGCTTCAGCAAGTATATTTTGGAGGACCGGTAATTGCATGGTGCATCGGCAACCTCTTTTCCAATTCCAGTCAGTGTGCCATCCATGCGGTCGGGTCTTTTCGCTCTAGGTCGAACATGTTGCACATAAAAATGTTTATGTTAATTTAGGACAAGCTACTACATCTACTACAGTCTGCAAACAGTGAAGTGAGGTTTTATATGATCGGTGCGGTCAGCTAGTCGTCCAAACCGTCATCTGATTGGATTTTTTTGTTTTTTATGGTAAACGCGCCTGAGTGCAGGAAGAGTCATCACACATTTGAAACCGTTTTACAGAAGAGAAACGACGAGGATTAATGTATGAAATGGAAGACTTACTTATCAAGTTGAATGCTCAGTACATGCATCTTCCCTAAAACTTTATTACTCAAAACTATTTTGCATAAACCGTCTCATGCTTTAGCGCATCTCATTCGAAACTTCCAACAACTGCAATACACGATGCAATATAGAGGTCGCCGTTCAGAGGTCATAATTCCATGTTTGCCTTGGATTCTATCAAACCTGTGTGTCAGCATTGTCACATGTTCAGATAAATTGATATTGTGATCTTTTAACTGCGACACAAGCTGTGATTTCTAATCAACGCTCCTCAGACTGGACATTTTGCACGTGGTCTCCGACGTCTGCATGCTGCACAGGCTCAGCCCGACTTCTTTTTCCTATTAGCCTGCAGCTCGGTCACTGACACACGCTCGCCACCAGAGAACCAAGGTCGCCAGCACCGCCCCAGGTCACTGGAATCTTACTAATGACCAGGAAACTGCTCAGCAGCTGTCCGTCGGCCCTTGACATTCACTCCTTCCTTCGCCATGCAGCTCACAGCTGACATTTTGCAGGCCTTTCCACAAACACCCCCGTTCTACAGCGGCCATTACCAGGGCCTTCATCCCTCCCTCTCTCTCTACACCCCCCCCCCTCTCCACATATGTATCCGTTTTACACACACCACTCGTTCCCCGCCCCACACCCAACACAGAGTAAATGTCAGGCGAAGCCCTCTGGGGAGAACTGGTGTTTTCATGCCAGCGACAGAAAAACTATAAAAGAGTTACAATGCCGCGGTAAAAGGGTGCATCTTGCTCCCTCTGGCCATTTCAAAATGCAATTAAATGTTAGGATGATAATAACAAACAAAGTGGTAATTTAGTGGCATCGCTACGCGGTGTTCAGTGATAGCGAAGGGGGCGATCAGCCTGCTGGAAGGGTTGTTTGAACAAGCACCAGGACCTTTGGGATGGACAATTCCCAGGAGCATAAAGGAGGGGGACCGGACATGTAGGGGACATCGATGCTCCTCCACCGCGTTGCACGTTTGTGTTAGTTCTTGGCCCTGAAGTTAACTTTGCCCCCCCCTCCTACCCTCCCACACTACTCCCTTGTTTGTCAGCAAAGAAAATATACAAATCCTGAAATGAAATAGTAATGTGGCTGGCACTCCCAGAAGAAACTAAAATGGCCTTTGTCAAACAAAGTCTGCGCACGCGCGCGCATGTGTGTGTGTGTGTGTGTGTGTGAGAGACAGAGGGCTCGAGTGTGCAGCGCGCACGCGCGCGTGTGTGTGTGTGTTTGTGTGTGTGTGTTCTTTGAGCTGAGACTGTAAATTATTTACAGTCTCAAGCCCCTGAAACTGCCACCACGGTGCTGGGGAAAGTCAGCACCTCAGGCAGACAACCCTCCACTCTCTTTCTTTTTTTTTTTACCTTCTATACCTTTACTTCCTGTCTCCTTCCTTCTTTCAGCCTCACTGTTTTCTACCTCAGCTGCCGTTGAATGTATCATAGCAGACAACGTGCTCATTCGCGTGATGCCTTCAAGTCGTTCTTGTAAAACTGAGCTTTTCAAACCTGTTGTTTCAAAGTGTTTTCGGTCCCTAGTAATAATAAAATCCGACCTCGGGCCACAGCTGTCTCCTGCGCGCTTCCATAAAGACAGCAACAGTGGCCAAAGTATCCCAACTTGATCAATTCCTCTATTTCTTGTGACACTGCAGCAGAGGACCACTGCATCTCTTACAGTCTCTCTCTCTCTCTCTCTCTCTCTCTCTCTCTCTCACAGTTGGCACAAGAAGCCCAGGAGTGAGGCTGCGGTACAAAATGAAGAGTGGAGAGGCAAAGAGGCGACCGAGCGAGTCCCCATGTTCCTCTTCCAGGCCTTTGATGTGCTGGGAGGGGGGGGGGGGAAGGATGGTGCTGCGGGTTAGGTGTGTGTCAAGGAGTGGAGGCGGTTTCATTTCTTGCCAGCGTGGGGTTTCTCTCCGAGCAAATTGGCTCCTGCGATTGAAAGTCAGTGAGGTGAGCAGGAGGAACAGCGAAGCCGAGGTGCCTGCGAGACGGGGCCGGAGATTTCCCAGGGCTCTTTTCAGTCTTTCTCCCACCCCTCTTTTCTTTTTTTTTTTTGTTTCTTTCACCCTCCTGAGCATTTTCTTCAAGATGTAATACCGCAGTAACACCATACCCTCTTCAGTGCAGGATTGAAAGTAACAGAGCCCTCACAATAGACTTTCTCTCCCACGTTTAAGTCTCCAGCTGCGTTTAATAGCACCAGCCGAGGCTCGCTATCACCCATCATCTCAACGATCAAAACTAAGCAGCACAATTCAATTTGTCTTCCTCCTTTTGGCACTTTGGATTTATAAAAGCCTTCTGTGACCTGCACCCTAAATGACTAACCTGAGGAGATTTAAATAGGCCTCTCCATTGAAACTTTTTGCTCAGTCAATCAGGGCGATACTTTTCTGCAGTTCTAATCTTTTCTTTATTGAGCAGGATTAAAGAATCTCTCAGGAAGTAAAAGCATTTCAGTAAACTTTTGATTTGAATTTTCATATCTGTGACCTTATATTAAGCACTTACAATCCTCAGCACATTCCATGTTCATTTTTGAAAAATGTCTAATGAAGCAAACTCAAAGGAGCTCTATACGACATTCAGAGCATTCAGAGATTGACTTTCAACACGGAGACGTCTGAGCCATGAGCTAGAGGTAGCAGTGCTGATAGAGCTAACAGTGCTGAGAGAGGCTAACAGTGCTGATAGAGCTAACAGTGCTGATAGAGCTAACAATGCTGAGAGAGGTAAACAGTGCTGATAGAGCTAACAATGCTGAGAGAGGCTAACAGTGCTGATAGAGCTAACAGTGCTGATAGAGCTAACAATGCTGATAGAGCTAACAATGCTGAGAGGCTAACAGTGCTGATAGAGCTAACAGTGCTGATAGAGTTAACAGTGCTGAGAGAGGCTAACAGTGCTGATAGAGTTAACAGTGCTGAGAGAGGCTAACAGTGCTGATAGAGCTAACCGTGTTAACCTGGGGGAGGGTGTGTGGTACGCTACCACGACGATGGCGTCGCTGTAACCAGTGGTAACCGGCGTATGAGCAATTAGCTAGGCAGTGGGATGCACACACAGGCACTCACATGCACGCACAGCTGGACAGGCGGCGTAAACAAAGCACAGGGAAGCTCAGATAACAACATACACAGAGGGAGACTTCATTCTCTGCTCACGTAGACATGACAAAACTATGGATTTACAAATAGCCGTTTGCTGCTATATTCATTCTCTTTTAAAGAAAATGAGCGGCGTGTTATCTTTTGGGTGCATATTACTGGAAATGAGATTTGGGGCAATATTGTTAAATCTTTTGTTCATCACATTACAACAAACCGTGTATCTACATTTTAAATTGTGCTTTTATATGCTGGCAGTCATTTTAAATGAGGACCCGTTTACACGTCAGGAAAAGAATTACATTAGATTAAATGGGAATCTTAATAGGAGAAGGCAAACAAATAGGCGGCGATAACAATTCATTTGCACTTTTCCACTTCAGGTAACAGATGAAATGATCAAAAATGCATCTGCCAGTGACGCCAGGGTTAGAAACATCCTGCCTGGTGGGCTAAACAGTCCCAGCAGTGGAGGAGAGAGCCGTGGTTTCAGCACCACGGACAGCTCCCCCGGGCTGCTGCAGCTTGTTCACACTCGCCGGGCCAAACACAGGTCTGGACCGGGATAAACACCACCACGGAGGATTGGCCACGTCTCCCGAGCCCCGAACACGCGGATCCCTAGCAGCATGCCTGTTATGTGCCGCTGCAGTGTGAAAGGGGAAAGGCCCTGGGAAGGATGACATGGCTTTTCCATTAGGTGAAGTAGAAGGGTGGTATATCTAAACAACGAATCTCCATCTCTCTTTCGGGCAGAACCCAGAGACGGCAACTCGGCTCAGCTGGTGATGTGATGTGCTGAAGTAGAAAGCATCTGACTACCATGACTTTTATATCGCTGTAAGCAACGCCGCACTACAATTACAAGGAGCCACAACACCATGGATAGCCAAAATTTTCTAAAAGAGAAAAATAAATGCCTAACAGGAAATGTATAGCTGTCCATTAAAGCATCCATAACTACACACCAATATCTTAGTTAAAGGGATGGTAAATGGACTGCATTTTCAAAGGCCTTTCTATCTTCGCGGACAAAGCGCTTTACAACTTGCCACTCAATCACACACATATTCAGTGTATTGCTCAAGGACTCTTAAAAATGCGGACAATGATTTAAGGATAACTCACTCTATCTCCTGAGCCACAGCCACCCCAATGTTAATTTCCAGTTAAAAGGTGCTGAATTCAAAATTCAGGCCATTAATATAGCAGCAAACAACTATTTGAAATGTAAAGCTATTGAGGAGTTGACACTGGTAACGCTGGTAATGCTGTCCCGACCAATAGCGTTGTCGCGCGTAGTACCCACCCAATTGGCATTTTCACAACCTGTCTGATCTCAATAAACCGATTCTGCATTGATTTGGTAGAGTTTGCAGCCAACGGGAAAAGATTTTGGTCTCGGAAGCGCTCTGGTTTCCGTTTCAGTATTGACCAATCACGTTCAAGCAGGCTTTGGTTGAATGCAGGTAAACAATCCGTGTGGAGAGCAAAATATCAGCAACCAGTTCTGCATCTTAGATTGCTATTCGTATTGTAAAAAAATGGGCAGCGCATGGAAAGAAAAGAAGTCTTGAACTAGATATCTGCTGGCTAACAGAACCCAAGGAATATAGGTCCTCAGCCCCAGAGGCTAATCCGTCATCAGAATGATAGCCAATGGGATCCAAGATTGGTCTGATCTAGATTTCACAAATGAGTCTCTAAACGATTTGCTCAAATAGAACTGTAGGCGGAGATCAACGTTTGTCTCGTATCCCGAGACTCATCGGACATGCTTCAGACTTTGCAGAAGCAATGTTGAAGCATCTCACTCAGACATTACAATGGTAAGTACAATAGTTTTCTATAATGCCCAATACAATGTAACGTTCTGTACTGAATCAGCGTAATGGAGGAGACATATGTTCTTCCTACTACAGGTAGGTTCACATATGTAGAACTATGTCTTCAAAATATCTTTTGGGAGAAGGACAAAAAGATAATGAGCTAAAGTACACTGTCCAAAGTTATTGCCTGTGCACGCTTCAGATTCCACCGCCATGTGTGATGCATTTTAAAGAAGATAGGGCCTTCTGTCCTGATGCGCTCTGATTGCCTCCTATACCGTTTGTTTTGGCCTTGTTTCTCTTTGTCTCCAGACCTCTGCACATGTCACCACCAGCTGTTTCTTGGTCTCTCACTTAGTCGATACTTGTCTGACTCTTTCCTTCCGCCCATCTGGTTGTTATTCGGCACGTCTATCACCCTGTCCTTTCGACTAGACACACACACACACACCCACACACACACAACCACACACACACACACACATACATTCGTTCAGTTTTTCATTAAATATACCAATGACAGGATATGACAAGCTCTCCCAGTTTTTTAATTTAGCGCCTGTGTCCGCCCCCCTCCTCAGAGAGCCGGTCTAAAACCTGTCACTGCCAACTGTCGAGGGATGACAAGGTAATTAATAGTGTCTCACTACAATGCAGCCAACTCTTTTTAGGAGCCGGACGGACCGGGCTGAAAAAACAGGTAAGCATAAGGAGAGGGGAAAGATTAGGGGACGAGGATGAGCAGAAAATATGGACAGACGCAGCGGGACGAAAGGGGAACAAAAATAATTCTGTAAACCAGACGGATGACCCTCTTGACACTAATCGCTGGGTGCGGAGGATGCTGATGAATGTTTCGACGCCAGAAAAAACAAACAAGCACAAATCAGATTCAAATTTCACTCGTTGCCGAAGCTCCGAGCAGAGCCTCTCTGACAGTATCCTGTGATCGAAAAGCTGCCTAAAGATGAGGGGTGGCTGTGGACATTTTATGAAGCCATTAATCAGCGGGGCAAGCACCCTCAGAAATATTTAGTATCGCTACTGCAGACCAAGCTTGCCGCTGTGTTTGATCCATCTTTCTTGATGAGGCGTTATCCAGTGATGTATAGGGGGGCATATATGCACATTGTGCAGAGTGAAGAGATCAATGGTGCTCAAGGGCTGTCCAGGACCTCGGTGATGGATTGCTGATGTCGCTCATAAAGCTAGGCGCCCCATCTGGAACTGAATCAGCGGGGGGCAGTGGATTTTGGTGGACAAAGGCCAAAGTTTTGAACTCATAGGAAACACCATGAAGTTTGAAAATGATGCGTTACATAATGTTAACTTTTGGTGAATTCTGGAGAAATCGTCAAAGTAGTAAAATGAACACCTAAAAGTGAATTTTGGATGTTTTCTAGATGACAAGTTATGAAAGCAAAACATCCCAAAATCTTAAAATGGGTTTTTTGTCTGCATGGGGTGTCTCCCCTTTAAAACCCCATAAGGTATGCTCAAAAACCTGATACAGGAACATATTAATTAATGTAGTATTATTGCTTCTTCCCCCAGCAGTTACTAGAAAGGTGAGTCCAACCAATGCCGTTTGATCTCCACGTTCGTCTTTAATAATGCTAAATAAGATGAGCAGTAGTAGACACGTCTGTCTCTGGGTGGACACGTTCTCACTATTTTATTGTTATTCAGTTCAAAGAGATCAGAACACACGTTGCACATCAAGGTTAACTGGTTTCCCAAGTGATCCTCAGGAAAATAAATCACCCTATGAGTCATCCTTTGCTTGGAAAGGAAAAGAGGACATAATTGCCAATTTTGGCAAAAGCTAAATAAAAAGATGAGTAATAAACGAGTTAAAGCAATAAGGTGCTTGGTATTGCTGACTGGATGCAGGGAAAACAAGGATGATTGTCCTACTGCACATTCAGAGGCCCGTGGTTGCTCATACACGCACTGACAACCTCCCGCACAGCGCGGTGGTCTCAAACACACATCGGCGTGCACGGCCCCCGCTCTCCGAATATCACAACATCATTATCATGCAGTATTGATCGCGGCGCGGGTGATCCATTTGAATTCCAATCAGGATGGACGCGACAGTTCTTTGGCTGCCGCGCCGTGTGCACTGTCTTGGCTGGTCCCCGGCAGTAAACACAATATCGTTAGTCTTGTCACGACCACAGATGGCCACAAGATGCTGGAATCTCCCTCTAAAACATCCACTGATTGGAAGCAGAATACCTGGGCCCTCTGTGTGCGTGTTTGTCATGCTGCACTGTTCACCTTCAGGCTGGAACGCTTCACTGGATACACCCGGCTTACGGGTGTTCCTGACGCTTACCAATCCATACTTATAATCCTGAATGAGGTCGCTGTATTGATTGTACGATGGCGGTTGCTATGTTACGAAGCAATTGGTCATAACCTCCCCCTGTAGGCCGTCACGCCGCCCCAACAGCTGGCAGCCCCTCCGGGCAAGTGGATCTGGCATGGAGATGGCACAAAGGACACAGAGAGCAGGCTAATCATGCCCAATTACATCCTGCCGCAACATGAGCTTTGTGCGTGAGCGTAATGCCAGATCCTGCTCGGCAATAGGCACGATGCGTTTGACCTTTCAAGCCTGGATTTCACGACGCCTGGTCCTCGCGTTTGATCAAAAGCATTTTTACGATCTGCTCCGCCACACTTCTGGAGCTGACGTCTCTATATGCCTTGTGCATGAGCTTCCTTGTTCTCAGACTCCAATTTATGTCTGCCTCTGATCTCAATGCTTAAAAGATATTATCAAAGATAATCAGATGTAATCTTATCTCTTCGCTCAATCACTGTGATCTTGTCTATTCGGTGTCATTAGCCTTCCCGACTCCCCTGTTTCCCTCAATCACTTTTACCATTTCGAATTTCTTTTTTTTTCTCTCCCCCTTCCATCTCTGAATAGTGCATTAGCACCGCAATGCCACTCAGGAGTTCAAGTGCTCTCTCAATCTTTGCCTCTCCCTTTGTCTCCTCTTGTCTCGTCCACCCTCCCAGTGGCAGCCAATCACGGGCCAAATGAGAGGAAGCTATTGTAAGGTAATCAAACTCTACAGCAGGTCTTATTATCGACACACGGACTGACGCACACATGCACTCATACTTAGCCTAGCCTCTTTGCTAGTCTCTTCAGAAATCTGGCTTGCACTTATGTCACAGGTCTAAAGACTAGACACAATCACAAATGTTACTTGGTCAAGCCAAAGCAGGAGAAAATGAAAATGTCCCTAACTCTCGTTGATGTTTTTGCAGGCTGAATGGAGGCCAGAAAGGAGCCGGAGGAGCTGGAGCTGTGGTGGAATAATTAAAAAATTGTGTGTCCTATATATTTTCCTTGACCTCTATGGAAAACATCATAAGGTCAGAGACAGACGTGAAGGAAATTTCACAAGACACCCACGGTGCCAAAGGAATCCGACTGCACTTAAACTAGGCTATGTTATTAATGCGACAGAGGATGCTCATGACACGGATCTGCCGTAAAGAATTGTGGGATGGCATTATCTCCTTCCCTTTCATAAAGGACATTCCAGTGTACTCTATGCCAAAGGAGATAGGAAAGGAAGCATCGGAGCACCTTTCCTTAGCATTTAGAGAATTCGGACAGCTCTTATCATGGCCGCTACTGAGATGCTTCCTGGTTTCAATCAGTTGGGAACCTAAGCAACAAAAGAAATACTATTTGACAGCAGCCTAGATCTTCAATCAGGGTCAGAGGTCAAGCATGTGATCTGTACGGGCAAAGCTGGGAGGGTGAATTATTTTCTTTAATTTGCCTAGCGTGCTGAAGGCTTCAGTATACAGCCTGTAATATACAGGCAACATGTCCACTCTATGTTCCCTCGAGAGTGCTTATTTTAATGAACCTCGCATTCACGGGAGAAATGAGGAACAGTTTTGGCTGCGTGCTGGAGCTAAAGTTGCCTGTTGCCGGTGACATATTGTATTTGGGTAGCAATAATGAGCTGCTAATGAAAAATGTCGGCAAGTAGTGTTGGGCATATTAAAAATCAAACAACTGCGGCAGTCTGCAGTGAGGCTAACCCCCCCACACAAAAAATAAATAAAAAAGGAAATATGGATAGCTGCATCTACTTTGCATCAAAGGCCGAAGCGCCGGAGACTCTCATTACGACTCCTTTTCCGTTTCATCACTTTCATCCCAAGGCCCTCCACCTTCCAAAGACAGATAACAGAGGCACCCCAAATATCGCTTTTAAAGAAACTACTTAAGAATCCGGAGTCAAAGAGAGAGGGGGGGCTGTGAAGAGTGTGAAGATCCTCTCAAATACTTAAGGAGTGGGGCATGCATTGAAGATAATGAGTTTCGAGCATCACTGGCTACACAGTATTCCCCTGTCTTATCACCTTCTGCTGTCACTCACTAATGAAGTTGCTATTTCCAATTACTGCTCCCTATTAGGAATCATTATTAGGCCTGGGCTGATATTGTGGTTCCTTCTGAGGCCGGAGATTGGGTGAGGGGGTTGGGGGGGGCACACACAGACACACAACACATCAGTCAAATCACAGCCTCACTGGCATAGTCTCACAATGCTTTAGAGGTTTTCAGGTTTTAATAAGATAGTGAGCCTCCAGGTCTAGTGTTTTTGTGAGTGTTTGGCGTATGAGTTTTAGTTTTAGACGTACTCATGGGAGAGTTTGTGGCGTAGTTTAAATGCACTTGTTCGCTGAATAACAGAAAAGGCATAATGTCTTGTCGGGTTACTTCCAGTGCAGCTTCAATGGAGTTTGACAATAGAGCAAGTTTTCAGTCTAAAACGACGACACTCAACCTCGTGTTTTCGGTATCGGCACCTCATCTCACCACATCGTAACCCGTCGTAGGAAAGGCACACTTCACTCCGACAGTAGCTCAGCAGACCACCCAGGGCTCACTCATGGAGTTTTAATGTGTCGCCTTTATGTGCATAACCTGGCCTTAGCAGGCTAGCACCATGTGCTTTTTGTGTATGTGCTTCTAACAGGGTGCATGCTGGAGTGTGTGTGTGTGTGTGTGTATGTGTGTGTGTGAGTGGATATTTGCGCTGAGCACCTGACATATGTGATCATTACTGTCTGCAAATCAGAGGCCTGTCCGCTCTGATGCGGCACCTGATCAATCTCAATGCTGCCGACTCTCCCCTCCGCTCTAACACGGAGGTGTCACAACACACACACACACACACACACACACACACACACACACACACACACACACACACACACACACACACACACACACACACACACACACAGATGGAGAGAAGGTGGGTTCCAGTTCACCCTGGAGGGTGAATGGAGCAACGCAGGTCAAGCGTCTTGTGTGCAGTAGTTAGATGTATAATTATTTCGTGCATGTGCGTATGTATCGTTTTTTCCTTAAAACACACACAGAAACACAGTGAAGTTGCACGTACACCAGCAAAGAGCTGTGTGTACTGGCTGGTGTTTGTTTACACTGACGGCCACATTTGCAAAGTCCTTTTTTCCCCCAAAACGCATTATTCAATTAAGGAAATGTCTGTTATTTATCAACCGGGCACGGCGGAGCGGCGTGTGCAATCGCTGCACCTCTCTCCTTCATTTATATGCATTTAAAGGGAGTATCGCGCAAAGATACGATCAGCATGGTTTAGTGCTCTTTCTGATGGATTCACGCAATTTGCGAGTCAGTTTTGGTGGGAAAAAACCCCTGCCTCTAAAAGGCAAGGCGGTAATATGTGCAGGGCTGCTGTAGGAATTTAAATTAACCCTGCATTGCACATAAATCTCAGTGACACTGGGGAAAAGGGCGAGTGTGCTGCAAAAGGTGTGCAGGGGAGCCGCGAAGCTTCAGAGAAATAAAAATAAATACAAAGGCCGAGATGATCGTAAATCAACTTAATGTAACTATTTCATTACGGCAAACAAAGTGCGTACAGAGAGTCGTGGCCGTGCAGTCATTAGACTCTAACTGGAGCCCGACGCTCGCCAAGTCGCTAATCCAATACGGCGATAGCATTTACTAGAAAGCAGTTGTTGCTGATAACGTAATTAGCTGCTGCCTTAGTAAGTCAAACCCTAATCACATGCATTAACAGAAAGAAAGGCGCACGGCTGAATTTGGACTTCAGGTTTTCAGGGACGAAAAAAACACTGGTTCTCAATTCATTATGAAGATTATCGCGTTTAAAAATAAACTTTTGAAAATCAGGACTTGGCCACACCAGGACACCAAGAAGAGCTGAAGGCCGAAAGGGAAATGGAGGACGGTTGCGAAAGGCGAATGTTCTCCATGAGAGAAGATCCTTGGGCAATTCAGACAAAATCCAATCATCAAATGTGTTTCTCACTCAGCTCACATGAATACACTCTTGCTGCTTTTATCACGTGTCATCATGCCGGAGCTAAAAATTGACCGTGGGGATGTGGAGAGAGGCGTAGGAGCTGCAAGGTGGTGGGTCAATGCCTTGCTCTCAGGGGGGTTCGCGCTCGCTGATATTCATGCGCCTTTGTTTAAAAAGACAAAAGGGAGATGGAGTGAGAGACGAGGTGCGAACAAGGCTGCGCGACTGTAGTGATGCACGAGTGGCTATTTTTTGCTTTCAGTGCCTCCACCTCACCTGAAGGACGCGGCGGTGGAGGATGTGGAGTGGGCTGAGCGCCCAAGGAAAGGTAAGAGAATTGTGCAAGCCAGAGAAAATGACAGTGAGCCATTACATTCGATCCAATTTGTTTACACGGGAAAATAAGGGCAGCTGGATGAGTAAACAGCATTTCAAGGTATTCTCCACGGACACGGAGAGGATAAATGGCGGTTGTTTTTCTCGGGAAATGTGATACTACGAGTTCAGCGTGCGAGCGAGTAACAATCAACACAGGATTCTGAATCCACAAAGTCACAGCTTAGTTTTCTTCAGAAATTTTGCATTAAGAACACAAGCCTTTTTCAATAAAAAGAAAAGACTTGTGTTCGTGTTTTGCATTGTTTACAGCGACACAATCCTATTAAGTAACTCCATAGTCATTTATTAGTTGTGTACGCTATCGTACTTTTAGAATTGATTGGACTGCACCCACAGAGTTCAGAATCAGTGGATCAATTTGAACTTTATTACGGATGGATTACGTTGGTGTCTAAAAGTCAATTGTCATACTAAGAACTTTTCTGCTGGAACTATTTCTTACAGATGTGCGCACTACAGCTTTTCTACTCCTATTGTAGCTTCCGGAAGATGAGTAAATAGTGGCAGGAGAGTTGAAAAGATGTCAGGAAAGAAAGCAACCCGAGAATCACGGACCTTAATGTACAGAGATAACTTCAGACGCTTGAAGGAAGGAAACGAGACATCAGTTATAATGTCTCCCACTAAAGTGATTTCTCCTTTTTACACAATTTGCATCTGTTCCCACATATACTACTTTCCCATCACAACAGCACTATTTATTCCCTGTTGGAACAACTCGAGGCCCCTCTCAAACCTCAAACTACTAAAATCTTTGTGCGGACTTTCAAAAAATGAAAACGTGGAAAACATGCAGCGTGTGCATGAACGCAAACGAACACAGCACACACGTCCATGCCCACACACTTAATCTGCAACACACCATCTACTCCAAAGAGAAAACACTTACACAATATAACAGTGATTACTCCGAGCTAATTCAATAATGCCCGGCTAATCATTTGTCCTCAATCTATTACACTGCAGCGTCTCTGATGCATTTAAAAAGAAAGAAAGAAGCCTGTGTCGGTTTGAGTGCCGATGCCACCAAGGACAACCACTTTGCTAATTTCACAAGAGGGGCCCTGGCCCATCTGGTGTGTAGCTACGCTTCCGACAACAGTAGGATGACCTCAGCCAAATGGTGAAATACTCCTGCTCCGTCTCCCCTCCCATTTAACGCTCTGACAGACACGAGTCTTCGCTCTGGGAGACCACGGCGTCCTTGTGAGCAGAGGAGAGACGGTCTTCAGAGAGAAATAACGAGAACGAACCCGGAGATGGAAAGACGAGCACTTTCTTTTTTATTACCAGACATGTCACGAATCTCTTAATATACAACCTCAGGTTTTATAATGCAATTATGAATTCAGACTTTTCTAGGACAAAGGGAACAATACATTTACCTGTGTGGGTCTTCATTTCTGTATCTCCTCACTATCCTCTCTCTTTCCTCCCTCCATCTATTCCACGTCAGGATGTCAATAAAACCTCCACGGATAACTGACTTTGACCACACATTCTATCATTTGCTTCCCCAGAAATCCAATAACCATTCATACCAGTGAAGGCACCAGTCAATGGAAGCTAATAACCCGGTCGATCCTGGTGATGCGTGTCGCCAACACTGGCCAGCTGTGTTGGCCGGTAAAACTAATGCAAAATTGGTGTCTACTGGGAGTAGAAGAAGTAGAAGAGAGTAGTATAAAGAGAGAGAACGACTGCCTGGGGAGCCGGTTGGGATGGATGGACGTGTCAAACAAACCAGAAGGCCGCTGTTCGTGTTCCGTGTGAAACCAAGTCAATGTCGACCTATTGGATCTTACTTTTGTAAAGTAACTTATGTACTCAACTACTCCTGTGTACCTAAGTTATTTAAGGAACAAGCATTCTTTTTGTAACCTAAACCACTTTTCCGAGTCTTCACCTTTACCTGGAGCTTTATTTAAGACCACTGAAAGCTCATTACACATCTTGAGCTGTGGCAGCCTGGTGCAGTTTGAAGTGCTTGCTGAACCTCAAATCTTTATCGTCTTATCAAATAAGACGGATCAAAACTGTATTGTACCTTTGCAACGATTACCATGAAACAAATATGTTCACACACAAAATGAATGAATCTAATTTTGGAAGAATAAGACTGATCTGACATCTATTAAGCTGTATTAGGAATGTGTGGGCATGCTGTATGTGCTTCAGAGAAAGAGACTCTGAGCACGCTACATGGTGGGTGGGTGTATTCATGCATTCTGACCATGTGAGTGAGTGAGTGTGTGTGTGTGTGTGTGTGTGTGTGTGTGTGTGTGTGTGTGTGTGTGTGTGTGTGTTTGTGTGTTTGCATGCGCGTTGTTCCAGCACACCAGCCTCGGGGAGCTTCACATCGGTCGAGTCCTGGGGAAAGCGAAAGGCCTGCCTCCCACGTTTACAACACAAAGAGACCGCACTGTGCACTCTGTTGCGCTTGCTATTGACATCAATGGTAAATCCAGAGACCCCACCATCACCACACATCCCTTTGCCAGCCCTCTCCGCTCTTTGAACGTGCCGTCACCTACGCTCGGCTGCTTAAAAAACACAGCTGATGTTCTCTCTATACAAGGACTGATTTGGCTTTCAAGAATAAGCAGGCATTGTAGACGAAGCCTCCCGTGATAGCCTTCCCCCGCAGAGGTTATGTACAACTTTGCTTATTCTCTAATCTCCAGATACTGCTTCACAAAAGCTCCATTTGAAACATGCTTTTTTTTCCTCGCTTTCTAATTCTTTGAAGCAGTTCTCAGATAATATATCAAACCTTTGTTCCGGCTCCGTATACCCTTTGAGCCATCAACCGTATGGCGTTTCTTAACTGGATATCACGTGACGACACTTAAAGCGCCACCCCAGCGCCACCCCAGCGCCTCATGAATCACTCGAAATATAAAGATCAGGCTGCTTCTTTGCTTGGCCAAAGCAGTGTGAATCCCCAGTGGAAGTGAAACCAGAGGAACCTGCTTTATTTGCAACCTTAGGCTTAAAAACCAATGAAGTCAAAAAGTGAAGTAGCAGTGTAGGTCGGTAGCCAAGGGGAAGAGAGGGCACTCGTGAATAATTCACCAGGCAGCTTCAGAGCTGAGTCAGTGGCGGGAGTTGAAGGGAGAACTTTGGCCAGAACTCTGTTGCATTCGGCTAAATAGTTGATGGCTTCAATCAGCAGCAGACACGGTCCCGGGTCAGGCAAAAAAATGAATACATGGTAAATAGAGGAAGCTGCGAGATGAAAGGGAGAGGGAGGCGGAAAGAGAGTGATGAGGGCTGAGATACAGTGGGAGTACAGAGTCGAGAGGGGAGAAGAGTCAGGGTGGCGACTGGTCGCTTAACGATGTGCTGACATGCGTCTCCTAACTGCGGTACCCACTGTATTTTATGGACATACTCAGCAGAGAGCTTTTGTCTCTGGTTTTACAGTTTTCTCCATTTGCAAAACAATTTCCCGTTTTAACACCGGAACCATATCCTGGTTTTATCGGAGCTATGAAGGTAAAGAATGGCCGGAGGGTAGAGCCTCTTTCCTCTCTCTTTGGTACCAGACCAAAACCCCTTCAGGACTAAAGCGGTTGCACATTTCTCGCTTAAGAGATTCACCTGTGAGTTCACTTCCAGTTAATATTAAAGTCTTGTTCTTACCTGCAGCAAAACCACACAAATCAATTGCTATATGATTTTTTTTTTTTATCGTCTATTAGCTGTGTGATAATAAAAAGCTACACTAGACCTGTGTAATGTATATGAGATCCTAAGCTGCTGCCTTACTGCCCCAGTGCTTCCCGGTACCCCAAAGCACCAATTGCATTTGCTATGCATTTCCTTCCTCTCCTTGAATTTCAGTGCTTGCCACATTGATTGTTTGGTGCTATTCTCAGCTTCCCCTCTGTAGCCTCACTCTGTGATCGCCAGACCTCATACGTGATTGATGATGAGTTCACGAGCAGGACCTGAATGCAGAAAGGGATGCGGGAGGGAGGGGGGTGGGGGTGGGGGAGAGGGAGGGGGTAAAGCAGAGTAACCACCCAGCTAGTTCAGTGAGGAATGTAAGCGAGTGAGGAAAGAGAACGCCGGCGACAGCCAGACAATGTATGTGTTCGGGCTAATCAGCCAGCTGGGCTACACAGATGCGTTAAAGAAACCGACAGAGTTGATACTGTTGTGCAGCGCGGTGACAAGGATAGTCTAATCCAGCTAAATCCCCAAAGAAGGCATCTAGCAGCGCTGACTGCTCAATTACACCTGATGAGCACTGTGCATCTGACAGCTAATGTTTAAATAGCAATAATACAGGAGACATGTGCAGCGTAAAACAGAAAAATTGCTAAATTAATCCCCGTCTGACCTGAGGTTATTCCATGACCCAATATGTCAGGTGTGTTTTAACAGTATGGTGATATTACTTTTTTTTAAGGTGTTGCAGGAGATTTGGATGTGGACAGGATGACAGTGCACACAATGGCTTATGTGCCCAATTACCTTCATTGACAGGCAATTTTGCTCGATGCTGGCAGCTATTAGCAAGCCATCACCTTCTCTTGGCCAGGCCGGTTCCAAATAAAGTCCCCCGCAGAGATAGAGTAAGCGAAGTGACCTCCAGCACACTCAATTATGGAACCATAATCCAGGACGGTGGGTAGCGCTGACTAACTCCTAATTGGTGGTCTTTTTATGTATGAGGTTAGCTTTAAGATGGAGTGACGGCGCTGTGGGGAAATCAAGGCCTCTCGCCAGGCCTGTCACTCAACCGGAATTGCTTAAGACTGAATTACTTTCCATCCTCAAACAGATTGGGTCATTACTGTGCACTTCCTCTCTGCTCTTCCTCATATCCAACATGTTTATCCTGGGGGTATTTTAACCTTTTATTGTGTCTTATCATATATACTGCTCCTAAAGAAGTCATATCATGCCAGAGCTCATAAAAAGACCAGACGAGTTATAAAGGGGGCTGCTATCGATATTAGAATCTCAAGAAAACAGGGATTTTCGTACATATGTTGCTGTTCTGCTTTCCAACAAAAGCAATATCCTTTATTTCACATCAACTTTGATCTAGCTGGCATTCATTGCTACAAATAAAACAGTGAGCTGCAGGTGTCATATTCTCACTAAGGTTTGGCAGATAAATCATATTGGACTGTTTCAAAAAACCTTGAAATGACTGCTGGCCGTACATGCCAAATCTCACATCACAGATCTTTTCTAACATCACAGACTCGGTGACTCGTGTAATTGTAATGCCTAGAAGCTAATACTGCGTGTTCTAAAACAGTAACTTAAAGACAAATCATGCAACTCAGTTGCTGGGAAATTTGTTCGTTTCTGCAAACCACAGATACATTGTTGTGCCACAAAACTACTTAAAAATGATGGTTTGTGTTAAAGTAATATTGTGACAATGTAGTGTAACAATGGTACCAATGTCAGTAATTTAAATAAATTTCAACCAACAACGCTACGTAAGAAGCGTAAAGTCAATGTTTACTTTTGGTTTCACGAGGGACAAAACAGTCTGGGCTGTTGGACTGGGCTAAATATATATATGTATAACTCTTATATTTTAAGATATAAGAGTTGGGTGGTAAATGTACTCATCATAAATGTACACAAGCCACAAGAGAAAGTGAGACACCACACATGCAACCGTCGCCTACATGTCTCCGGTTCATTATAATGCTTGTTAACTGCGCTTAGTGTGGAAGCATCACAGCTGCCTAAAGAAATGGAGTTTCTTTTGTTTTGTGCCATTTAAAAGATGAATGCCTATCAACACATTTTACGATTCAGATTTGAATACCCAAAACGTTTGGCTCTATTGTGAAACGCATACAATTAAAAAAAGTATTTGGCAGCAGCTTTGTCCCCCCACACTGTGTCATGACAGGCCATTTTTAAAAGTCGGTTTACAATCACACATTAAGGAGAGTCCTGAATAGTGAAGCATGATATGAGCACGACTTGTAGTTTACTGTGTTTCGTCCGCTTCCTCACCGTCTCTGTGCAAAGTACTGTAAGCATGATACTGTGTGACACATCAAAAGAAGGCAGCAACTCTAGATTATAACACTCTCTTATAAGCAATTTGACATACAATCATGTCAAAGAAAGGGACTACTTGAGGTTCCAGGTGATTACTGTGAGATTCATTCTTGCCGTGTCAACATATATCAAGGCTTTCAGGATGAACAATCAGCGAGGGAGAGATAAACGGAGGGAACGAGGAGAAACCTTTGTGAAGCCCGGCACACGAGTGTAAGAGATTGACAGAAGACTATCAGCGGCGGTATCCACTGGGGAGTTGCTCTAATACACCTGACCGCCCGACTAATGGAAACCATCTGACAAGCAAACCGGGGCTGATTCCGTGTATCAAGAGAGGGCGGCAAGGTGAACGTCAACAAAACGTCAGCAGCAATCACATGTAAATGACACCCTTCGGTCTTTCACAATAATCCGGCTCCGTCGGCTCCCCGCCCGGCCCCGGCAAGCGCGCATCCATTTGCCACAGGTTGTTATTGTGTTTTACTCTTATCCTCCACTCTGCTACGGGGCAACTCCACTGCAGACACTGAGTAATCTGTGAAGTGGCACTTGGCAGTCTGTAACCAACTAGCCACTCGACAGTGGCCACTTAAAGCTACGCTATGGCTGAAAACAGCGGCCCTTCAAGGAAAACTCCATCCCAAAATGAAGCCACTTCACGGCAATTGATATCAAACAAATATTGAAGTCGGTGAAAAGACATGTCTGCAATTAAGAATAGCTTCATCACGTATGGTTGAAAAAGTTGTCATTATTGAGGTATAATTAATTATGTTTTGAATATATTTCCTATTTGCAGCGTAGTGCCCCCCATCCCTTTGCTGGTTCATTCCCCAGTGTCACACATAAACATGGACTAAATTATTGCACCATTATTAATTCAACTGAGGAGATTCTATTAGTCGCATGCAGCGGGGGGGAACAGCTTGTTTATCAAACACCACGCTGCGCTTCAATTAGTCAAGATAGTCCAGCCTACCAAGAGATATATACTGCATTAGGCCACAGGGGCGAGTCTAACTGTGATGCGTCCGGGTACGGCTTAGCATTCCAAAGGCCATGAAGGAGTACATTTTCGTGCCAGAATGTCAGGGGAGTTAAGCTGAATGATACGGCAGAACATAGAGAGCGCTGTACCTTTCCGTCATTGGCTCTTTTCACGATCAAATTGAAAAGAGGAGTGTGAAGGAAATGTCAAGGGATGTGAAGGCTAAGAGGCAGCAAGTACCCACCACTCACTTTTCCCCACACACAGTCCTACACACATGCAGCACATCTCTGCAGTGCTTGTCTTCATTCTTTTTTTTCCTTTTTCGTCTGACTGCGGGTAATTGCAGGCTGGATCAAGAGATCCAGTGGCTTGGAGAAAAGTGCTAATGCTTCAGTGCTCTGACATTCTGCAATATGGTGGACATGGGATGAGCGTGCAGCGCGTGTCTCAATGCATGCGCCTTTGGCTTCGTCACTGTCCCTTGCGGAACACATGGCCCTGGGTTAGATGCATATGCAATGAGGTGTGCAGATGATGCCCCATATACATGTCAAACAGCTGCCAAAGTATGAAACACCGTGTGAAAAAAAGGAGTGTGTTGTCAGTGCTGCTGAGCGCGCGTTATCATTGCCATGTACTAAAATGTATTTTTGCATCTGTTAAGGAACAATGTGAGCAACATAGGAGTATTTTTGTTCAGCATTATTATGTATTTCTCCATCCAGACCATTTTTGCAATCGTACACACAAACAGAGTTTCTTTTCTGAATCCTTCTAAAGTGGTGACGCTTCAGCAAATCCACAACGAATGCACTTCCTTCCACAGTAAACTAATGTCCGCGTGTAGGAGTTGCAGCTCCGCCACTAGCATATAGATAGGCACCTTAAATTAAATTAGCCGCATTATGTCGCAATAAAGCTGTCATGTGTTGGGATTTATTACATCCATGTATTGATATTGCATGCATAAACTTTAAAAATATGTTTTTGTCTCTTAGTGGAGACAGACCGGAAATATGGAAGAGTGTGGGGATGTGATGAGGCAGAGGCACACAGCTGGTTGAGATCATGGGCTTTGTGGGTAAAAGCCCACCAACCAAAAAACAACAGATGTCAGAGGTTTCTATCAAAGCTTAACAATAAAAGCATATTTATGTATAGAACTTTGCAGCGAGGTTAAAGCTTGATCTAACTTTCCAGCTGCTGTATCTGTTTGGTGCCACAAACCTAGTGCCGCAGATGTCTGTGTCCCCACGGGGACGCTAAGACTGGAGGTAGAACGAGAGAGAAATGATAGCCAGGAGAATGGGGGAAGTCAGGTGGAAAGCGACCGCTAACCGTTGGCAGGGGACCGTGCCAAGCCTTGGCCCGGTGCATCAGCACATGGATTTATAGGCTGATTTACCTCGCTACTCGCCGCTGCATAGGCCATTAAGTCTGGGTCCAACTCCTGCCCTCCGCATCCACTTTCTCCCCACCTCCACACGGTCACTAAATCTTTCTGCGTAGCATGCACTGTCACTCATCCGACTTTTCCGTTGCATAATATTGTCTCTATCCTTTTGCAATTTCGTCTTGACCTCACTCTCCGTGGGGATGGTCAAAGCACCATTGCGCTACACGGGAAAGGCAGAAACGGGTCACATCTGTGAAGGTTGAAATCATAGTTACGGGTCAAATGGTACTCCAGAGATTCTTGTTACAGTGTAATTGGCCTCTTTGGAGTGTTCATCATGCCACTACCTCCCACTGATGGAGTGGACTCGAGGACGCACGAGTGGTGGGATCTCATCAACGAGGTGCCAAACTTCCTGCCGTAACCCCCCCCCCCCCCCCGGGTGCCCTTCAATTCCCCACAGGGACAGGTATTGCATTGCAACGGTGCCCCTTGCCACTTTTTATTGAAATGAAAATGTACGAACCACTGATTACAGAGGCGGTTGGGAATTAAATCAATTCTCATTTCGACGGGAAACATTTGTCTGTGCGCTCAAGAGGGCCGTGAGGGATTTGACAGCAAAGTTTAACGTTAAAGGGCAAGCGTGTGAACGAGGGGGGGGGGGGGATGAAGCGAGGCAGGGAGACCCTGAGAGAATAGCGTCAGAGCGGATGCTGTACTGTATGTGGGTATATTTGTCGTCTCTCAGATGTGAAGCAGGAAGGAGGGGGAAGGAGACGATCGAAAGTCCCCCTCTTCTCATTGATCGCGTTGAGGCCACAAGGGTCTGAGGACCCTCAGGCAAGGCAACGGACTAGAGGCAACATTCACAGGCAGAGAGTAGCTGAGTGAGTATAATAGCAGATGATCCACAGGGGGAAAACTCTTAGCACATTTATTGGACATTACTGCTTAGTAGGGAGGCGACAATAAATATTTTTTTAAGACTATTTGAACTGGTAGATGGCAGATTGCATTATGAATTTATATTGGTGTCCGACTATTCAATAACTAGAAGTTCGAAGTTTTACAGCCATTAATTCAGCAAGCCTGTGGCCGGCTGAAGTGTCCTTGAGCAAGACGCTCAATCCCGATCAGCTCGAGGGCTACTTGAGGATTTGGAGGGTCTTGACACTCCAAATGGAGCGTTTTGTCATCAAATAGCGCTCAAATTAGAAAATGAGTTTTGAAAGAAATCCTTTCACACAACGGAGAAATCAATAAGTAATTGTTATTGATCAAAGGCCCTATCAGCCTCCTGCAGATATATTATGGTCATTCTGTGCGAAGCAGAAATTGCTACTTAATGTGGCACATTATGAACAGAAAGGGGACAATGAGGCACTTGGTATTTTCATACGGACACCCACAGAGCCGCACTCAGAGCACCCAGAGGAGCATTTGGCCCCGGAAGGGACTGGCATTGGCTCATCATGACAAGGCGTGTTCTAAGAGATGTGTTTTTCGTTTGACAAGAGATACAACCACATTTTATCCTGGGGTCTGAAACCATCAAAGCACTGGGGGGAGAAAGACAGAAAAGAAGAAGTAAGAAAAAAATAAAACATTTGAAATGACAGCTACATTGGTGCCAAACACAGCGAGATAAATAGTTTTCTTCTCTGTTTTTTCTTTTATGGTTCACTTTTCCCCTCAATTTAACTGTTGGTGGCTGAGGCACAACAGAAAAAAAAGAAGAAAAATGGACGACAGAAGTCGGCTGATCTGAAACCAGCCTGAGCTGGCTGGCTCCTGGCAGAAGTCCACGTTTGAAATAGGACCTTTTCATGCAAACAAACACACACACACACACACACACACACACACACACACACACACACACACACACACACACACACACACACACACACACACACACACACCTGTAAAAGGCATTTTGTACCAAGAGATATTGTACTTAGGTGCTGCTAATGTGCATTACAGCAAATTAAGGATAAAACAATGGCGAGGCAGTTTCCAAATGTTCTGGGCCGCTTTTAATGCACAAAGTGATAATCCATTTCACACACAAAACTACGTTTTCCATTTCCCTCAGCTGCCTTCATCAAAACACAGAACACCTCCGCCTGGTTAAAAAAAGGGCCATTATCCAGTAACACAGCATGTACTGATAGACTGGGATATTAGGGCTAATGCTATCATACCTCCTCCAGATCAGAACTGCCAACAGAGAATTTAAATCAAAGATCGTTTTGCAGTACACACCAACTGTGTACTTGTGTGTTTCTTCGCCTGCTCTGAGAGTAAATGCAGTAAAACGCAGGTGGGAGGAAGACGAGGAAATAAAATATATATCCTATATTAATAGTAGTTGTTACTTTGCATGATATACAGCAGCCTACACTTATTACTGCCTCGCTCACCTTATCACGCCTGTATGCGTGTCTCGACATCTGAAGGGATGGGAATAACAGAGACTAAATTGGCTGCACTGGCTTAAGAGTAATAACTTGTGTGTGGGAGACGGGATGCGGCATGATGGGTTGAAAGCCGACTATACCAAAAACAAATGAACAGCAGTACGACGTGTATGCTCCATTATAACGTGTGTTAGGGTCTGACGTGCATTCTGGCAAATGCAATATTTGTGTAATACAGCCGGTGAGTCTCGCCACTTGAAAATGAGTGAGTGGAGTGTTATTTTTGTTCCTCTGTTCTTTGTCCCCAGAAATCTATTGCTTTGCATAATGAGTGCACAAGTGGCACTTGTGTTAATGGGTGTTGAAATAAGAATGCTAATTTTGTCTTTTAATATATGATGTGAAATAATGTGAAAAAATAAAAACGTTTGTCATAGAAACATTCCGCCATCACCACCACCACTGCCATTCACTGCCGAACGTAGTCAGCTACAGCCCTGGAACACATGTGTGTATTAATACACCTTTAAGATGTGTTAATCATAAGATTAAATCAGATGAGGCAGGCTATTAGTCAGTCGAACGGTGCTACCTCATGTTATACTGAGTGATCCCAACTTAGTTGCTGTTTGGTAGACGTGTTCTAATGAGGTAATTTGCAAATCAATATTTTAGTTCTAGACTGAGCCAGAGAAGTGTTATTATTTTATATGTCAGGTTTGACATGCTCATGACATGACATGCTCCCTGTTCGTTTCATATTCACTGGCTCTCAGTCACACAACTACAGTTTGCAAAATGTCCCCCTCACACCGAAACGACAGAACAGGTGCCAATGTACGACTGTTCTGGTTCATGTTGTGGTTAACATTGTGAGAAACTACCTGGTCATAAGATTTAGGAAAATATCACATTTTTGGTTCAAATAAGTACATTTGTCACTACGTGACGTGGTTACGTATGCACATAACATAGTAAAATGCGTAACTTAAAATAGCATGTTGACTTTTAGATTCACACGGGAAACGAACAGCGGCCTCCTGGGTGAAAGTCCTGTGTTGGCCAAATATGGGTCATAATAAAAGGCCTATACGACCTATACGGACAGCTCTAAGCGTCAAAAGATATTGTTGTTGGCAACTATTTGAGTTATAAGTAGATAGAGTTAGCAGAGCAGCATGTTAGGATTAGAGTTTAACTACTTAGTTACATTAAGCTCGCAAAGCCAGTTTTTGCAACATTTCTGAATCATTTAATTCTGTCTTCAATTTCATTTAATCTAACACAAAACATCTTCATTTTCTCAACTGATCTTGTGTATTTCTAAGCCAGCTGACTAAAACATACGGTCTGATGGAAATCTGGATCACGTCAGTTCGGCAGCTGTCTATCACAAGATGAGACAAAACCTTGGATGCTAACAGAGAGAAGAGGAAGTCTTAAGGTTTTTGTTTTTCAGACTGTCCTCCCAAGTCATACAGCAGAAAACACAGTGTGATCAGGAGTTACTGTTGGGTGGGCAGTGGCTGCTTTGTTAGTTACTTAACTGCAATGACTGGTAAATTCTCGAGGTAGCTTACCACAACTCTGCGCTTCCTTGTTCATTTAAAATGTTTAAACAATTTTTGGGAGTCATCAAGCTGAAGGTTGGAGAATCCCTGCGGCAAACAACTAATGACTCCACTCAGTGGCTGTTTCATGAGTTAGTTTACTCCTCGTACTGGTGGTAGTGAGAGACGCAGCCCTTGTACTAACAGAATCTTCCAGACGGTGAAAAAAAGGTGTGCAGGAAGAACGTTTTACATTATATTTACCCAAAAATCTATATCTAACCAAATAAATTTGAGGGCCGTACCCAATGAAGAACACACAGGTAAATAAGTATTTTTTTCTCCTTCTATTTCTTCCCATTAATCTGTACATGTATACACTGGGTTTCATTCAATAAAAAATGAATCATACTGACAATTTCAATAGTAAACTTCTGTATGCTGTTGTCAACGTTTTATGAAATGCACATGACAATGTGATCTATCACAAACTAGAACTATCTCAAACTGCCTCTGGCTATAATGGGTCAGCTTCTATAGAAGAGACGCCCGTGCCAGGAACTAATTGGACAGATGAAAGCACTTGCGGCGCCACTGCACCACCCCATCAGTTTCCATGATAGCGCCTGCTGTGGCCGCCTGTGATTGATCTACGCATAGGTACACGGGAAGTATGTGTGTGTAAATGAGTTGTGTGTGCGCACCACTGTTCAGTATTCTGACTCTTCATTCCCCTGCTCTTTCCACTGACCTCCATTTAAACCAAGCGCTATTGGTGTGGAGTTCAGCGCAAGCAGATACGGAGGAGGAAGGAAAGGGTGGAGAAGATGGTGCAGGAATATAAAGAAGGGGGAAAGGACAGTGTGTGTGTGTGTGTGTGTGTGTGTGTGAAGTTTCACCTTTGCTCTCTCCATATCACCGAGCAACTTCCTCCAGGGTTAATTGACTAGATGGGGATTTGGATGAAGAGCCGTGCAGCTACACAGGGGGTAAGATGCAAAATGAGCTGTGAAGATATTTATTTATTCATATGTTTATGTGTTTACTTATTAATCTGTTTGCTTGGCTGTTTATTTACTTCATTTTGAGGGAATTTACTCTCACACAGAGATTAGGCTCCAGTTGGTGTGATTGATAATTTAAATGTGTTTTTACAAAGAGACCATTTTTTTTAAATAGCTTTTCAGACAAATATTTTTTGGTAATTTCCATACAGAAGAAAAGTTGCTGAGTTCATTACCATAAACTGAAGTTAAATTATGCCCGGAGCAAAATCTAGTAAAGCTACAGTATCTATGCTTTTTATTAAACTGGAATCCAAATTAACTTTAAAGGAATAGAAAACCCAAACAAGCCAGATGAAGCAAACAAAAGCACTTGAATGCAGTACCTGTACAAGCATACAAAGAAGCTAGTCCCCAAATCTCACACACACATACACAGGCCTAATTATATTTTGCATGACAGCAACATCGTTCCAAGCCACACCAAAAAGTTTGACTACAACTTTTGCAAAAAGTCAAGATGACACAACAGAGAGGAGACCTGTGAAGGGCACACGTACGCTACAATGCACGCCATCTACAGACGAGCCAACACAAACGTGTGTGTACCCTCCAAAATAGCATCCACATGACCAGCTGGCTTACTGTAAATTAAGCTGACAAAATAAAGCTGACTTTCAATATCTGTTGGACTACACTCTTTGTCCCATCTACACTAAACCCAGCCCGAGTTGGTTTGCCAAATCCGTGTTGCAGCTCAGAGCGTTACTTTTGTCTTTTTACCGTCTTCATTCCCAGCCTCAGCAGGAGCCTTCTAACAGCACTAGACAGGCAGGCTGCACGGCCTGAAAACAAGCTCCCTGTTTGGAAGAGAGAGGAGGCTGTAAATGACACGCTTGCAAGACCGGTGCGGAGTTGACGTCAATCACAGTTGGTCTCCATAGATGGATGAATGGGGTAAAGTGGAAAAGCAAAGTGGGGGACCCAGGACACTGAACGTGTGCAGGTATGATGACCTGAAACCACTGTTGAGTCTTATTTTCTTCTCGTCCTCATTAAAGTTACTATGAGGGGCTTTTACCTGTTCATGACACAGTCTTAATTTAATACCGGTGCCTCTCTATGACCTAAAAAAGGAAACAATATTTGTTATTTCCATATACTTATTCGTAATGCTTGTCATCGTGTCTGATTGCAGAAATCAGATGAAATCATGCAGGTTCACCAGAATCTCCTTCAGCTCAGACTCCAGCGGGCCCTCTAACCAGCCCCCCATGGACGGACCCAGATCTGGCTTCCCTGCAGCAGCGGCTCCTCCTCTGGTCCCCTCCGAGCGGGACAGAGAATCAGACCCCGCTGCAGTACAACGGGAGGTTTTCTAAAGGGCATTTTATCCACAGGGACCGCCACAATCAACACACAAGGAAAGTTCCTCGTAGTAGCTCTTTAAATAGGATTTTCAACGGTTCCTTAATCATAGTTTACATTCTCTCTGCACTACTAAACTGAACAGGTACTTACAATAAATGTGCCAGCCACAGGGTGACAGGAAGAAAGAGAAAGAAAATAAATCCGAGACTGAGAACGAGACACAACCCTCCAAAAGACTAACCAAGACTTATATAACAATGAAATTGAATTTCATCCATCTCAGTTGTACCTGGATAGCAGCAGAAATCTCAGATAGAGAAGTCAAACCAATACGAGTTGATAGACACCAAAGAGAAAATATATTTCTTTGTGTAATTAAGGTGACGTGATCCCTTAAATTAGCATGGACTGAACACACTTGTTTATATCTGTATGTCAAAATGGCTGAAATGCACTGTACACAAACCTTAACGGTACATTCACAAACTGTTCACATTCACAAAAAAATATGTTGTATTGTAAAGATAAACATGATGGATGTCCATATAAAAAATCCATATTTCTAACGTTCTAGAGATGATTCTTAGAGCTTACCCTAAATTGCATTGTGATTGCGCATATCGACAAACGATGTGAGCATGGAATAAAATAAATCTATGTGAAAACAGTAAAAAAAAGACAAGAGTGATGGAGCTACCCTGGAAAAACAAAGAGTGGTTTCTCAGTGATGCATTAGATCGTTGTCAAAATGTGTTTGGATCATGGTTGGGAAGTTTTGCTCCTCTGAGGCCTGAACTTGCTCGGAAATCTGGTGCCAGGGGCGAGAAAGGCAATCGGGGAGGGCCTATAGCCGAACCAGAGGGGGTTGGCACCAGCACTGCAGCCTGGGTTTGGGTGAGTGAATGGGTCACATTCAACATATCCCTTGGTTTGTAAAAGATGTACAATGACAATGTTGTTTTTGAAGACTTAGTCGTTTGATATGTTGTTGTGTGTGACTGGGTTCGCAGTGTTTCCTCTTAGACTCAATAAAGGAGTGTTTTAGTACAAACTGTGTTTGCTTTTGCAATTCAGTGAATACTTCTATGAATTATATGCAGCTGCTGCCATGTCCAAAAATAGGAATGTGTGTGGTTGACTGCATTAACACGGAACTCCCGGCCTTTGGAATCTGTCTTGAATCTCAACTCCCAAAACACACAACAGATAATAGAAGAGAGCAGAGGGAGACACGGAGACTGGAAGAGAGAACGTCTCCATATTTATTCATATCACCAGCCCCCCCTTGGCATAAATATTTAGCAAAGAGCCTTCTTCGAAAGAGGACCTTAAATCAAGGCCATACCCAGGGCTAATACTCGTGGCCATACCCAGGGCTAATACTCGTGGCCATACCCAGGGCTAATACTCGTGGCCATACCCAGGGCTAATACTCGTACTGCCAGAATGAGAATAACCTGAACAAAATATTCGGAGGACTATCGAGGAGAAACAAACTGACTGACTGTGGGCTCACTTTCACAAAACTTGGGATTAGTGCTGCTGCAGCGACCGCGCTATTGACAAGCCCACTGCAGGGGATGGCAAGCTATCGCCACAACCGCCATGTTAACAGATGCTCTTTTTAGATTTCTTTGATATGGGAGTGTCGACTATTCACGCTATGCTACAAACACCAGCAGCTTGACACGGTGCTGAGCACTGGCCGCTGCACGTTTGCCGATTTTATGTTTTTTTGGTCACACAGAGTTGAAAAATGTTAAACTCTGGGTAAAACGCTGTGCTCATCACTGTCACTTTTTAAGGAGGAGGGTTGAGAAAAATAACAAAAAGACCAACCATCACATCATCATGCATGAACTGTTGGCTGAACAACAACAGCCATGGAGGAGAAATTAATATCGCTCTTTTCTTTCGAACAGTCCTATAAATGTATTCCTCCTATGTCTGTCGTCCCACCAACCGAAAAATGTAAAGTAAATACTCAATGAGCCTTGTATTATCTTAGTTGGCGCGATGTTGTGTTGGTATGCTGCAGCAGTGTGTTGATAATGACGGGGACGTTTGCTATTTGGACAGGTAACCTTCAAAATCAGACATTCAAACTGTGACTGTTCCAGTGGTTCAGTTAAAAAGGTAGTTCTCTTATCCCCACTTACTTATGGTCGGACATGTTCTTACTTTCAATAAATATTTACTATATATATAGTGTATATAATATCTACTGAAATGTATGGTAAATACGTGTGATTTCACAGAATTTCACAGCACTTGTCTGAGCCGTGCATCTATAATACAGCGTATGCCTATTATTATTTCTACATTTTTCCTATATGCTAGTCGTCCCTCTAGACCTTTGCGATGCCTCGTCTTTCGTTTTTCTTTCCTTCCTTTCTTCCTTCCTCCCATCCCTTCTTTCTAATTACTTCTTCATTCATCTCCCCGTCTCCCTCCCTCCCTTGCTTGCTTCTTTCCTGGCCCCGGAAAATTCATACATATACATGTCATCTTCCCCACAAAGTGCCAAGTGCGTTAAGCACAGATTGGAAATTAATGGCCCCTGAGCAATGCAGCGGCTCCAGCAACACCATATGCAGTCTTTGGCTGAGATGGTTGCTAGGATGTTGGGTCTAAATGGATGTATGCGTGTATGTATCTTTTAGCTACATTAGGGATTAAAGCAAATTCTAAAATAAGATAGCCACCATTAAAAAAAAAGGTTTGATGTTAATATAGTGCTAGGGAAAAATATATACGTATGTGTTGTTTACATTATTGTTTCATTTGACATGCATTCCATTTGAAAATACTCATGTCTTGTGCATCCTTTTGCAAATGTCTTGTGAAGCAATAGCAATATCTTCTGTCTGTTCGCTAACAGCTCTGTCGTTGAACGGTGACGACTGACAGGACATTTTTCATGAGCTCCTACATGCACACCAACTTTACAGTGCACGAACACCAAGACTAATCCAGAGTATTAACAACTTCATCTTTGTTGTCAGCGCATCACAAGAGATGGAAAGAGTATTAAAATATCTTACTCAAGTTAAAGTACTGTGCTGAAAAACAAAACTTACAACTAATTAAATGATTCAAGCGAAATTAGGTCTAAAATGTACTGTAAGGAGTAAAGAGAGAAATAGACAGACCGAAAATAAATATATAAAAGTATACGCATCTACGTAAACACCAGGTGAACTACATCACGCCGTCCCTGGGTGTAATTAATTCCTTTTCTATTTTCGATCATCAATTATGAACAAACAACTTCCTTCCTTTGTGTAGCGTCGCTAAAGTTAACTTGAGAAGGCAACAAAACTCAGCGCAGATTGAAGATGCTTTTCTGTTACCATCATTTAATGTGTAATTGTGTAAGTTCAACTTCTCTTCTCCGTCCTCCTCAATGTGGGACGTGGACCCGTCCACTCAACCTCGCTACATCCAACCTACCGCGCTCCTCCAATTTAAATGTTGTTGTACTTGATGGGTGGTGCATTAAAGCAGATGAACTTTTGGTAATCATAACCATCACCCTCAATGTAGTCAACTTTCATTTCACTGCATTACTGGGCATTCTTTGTACTGTTCACAAGCAGTTAGGCTGTTATTGTTGACACCTCATGATGTTCCAGCAGACCCTTCTACAATTCACGTCCTGTGCAGTGCGTCTAACATTAATGTTATGCGGTGTGCCATAACATCTTGTAAAATGATAATTGAGTGCGTGGGAAACACAGAGCACTGTTAATGATGGATCCTGCACCTCGCACAAAATGAGTCCATATAGGAGTAGCTGCGCTGCTAAAATAAATAACTCTCTACTTTACTGGAGGGATAGATCACCTAAATTGAATGTGTCAGAAAAAAATCATTGAGCATGAGCAACATCAGAGAGTACTATATGAAGTCATCCTTTCATAAGAGATTGAATGTCACTCTTCCATAGTGTTGCTTTCAAAGAGTAGTGAGTCATAGCTAGTCATAGTGAAAAACAGAATTCTAAACGTTGACGTATTCCCATGGTGGTAGGGATTTCAGTGTAGACAAAGAATTACTGGCTTTGTGAACAGAAGATAATTGGATTCTTCACATGGTAACATTTTCCAAAATGCAGCAGGAATACAGGTGGCTGCTTTAGATCAGAGGGACAAGAGAGACCACCTACTTGACGCAACAGAAAAACTAAAAATTGGTTGTTTGGTCATACACTGAAACCACATTTGATCAAGTTTTCTGACTTTCCTTCTGACCGTGACACCTGAGAATACAGGTTGTATTTCACCACCCACTAACAGTGAACGTAGGTCTCTTTTAACAAGCAGTCCGTAACTAAGTACTTTTAGCTGCGAGAACCAAACCAAACCGTAATCATATATAGTGGGTGGCAGATCAGAAAACTCTCATACGAGTCATTTTTGGAACAGCCATATGTCATTTGGAAGGCACTGAAGAAAAAAACAAAGCTGTCCTGATGCTAGGGGAGTTGGACCAATAAACACTCATGAAGGTCATTTTGGAAGACAATGAGAGACTTCCTGTCCCAGGATTAGAGTGTCCACACCAGACAATTTAATCCAAATCTAAATCATAGGGGTCTCAACTTTGTGCTAAAGCCCCTCTCAGGCTTGGTAAAGTATGCTAATCCCACAGGTGCGATTTTACATATGAATCCAACAGGGTGCGACATTAAATATAGATAATCTGGGCATTATATTACCGACATTCTGTCAATGTCTTTAAAAGAAAAAGACAACGTGTGGGATGAATTTGCAATGTTGTCAAAAGGGCCATTATGGGGATAAATAAGGAAGAGAAGTGAATACTGGAATGGATTAAAAAAGTACATGGGAAGAAACATTGGCCGTGCAGTGGCTCAGAGGGGCCAGACCACGTCAATATGAAGCACGAGGCAGAGATAGACATGTGATGAAATAAACATTACACTTATGAAATATGAAGGTCTAATGTGAGCTGCAGAGACGTGTGAAACGCGTTTGTAGAGCCAGACATCATGGCGCATTAGGCTAAAGTGCTCCCTTCTTTTGCATGCTTCACCACCTTTATCTGTGTACTTTAGACACACCAACTCTCTCTCTCACACACACACACACACACACACACACACACACACACACACACACACACACACACACACACACACACACACACTCCTCCAGCCCACGTTGGATTTGCTCAACGGTTTCTGAAATAACAATGAGTGATGGGATGATGGAGCCTACTGAAAGGAAAGTCTTTCCTGAGTGAATACGTGTCCATAGGAACTCACTCTTTCCCCGGCTCCTCTGCAATTCCCCAGAGTCTCTTTCTGAATCTATCCAGCCGGACTGAGGCCATGGTTCTTTCATTTAAACATTATACAGGAGAATATTATAGCAAAAATGACTTCCTCTCCGTCATCGACCCCTTTCTTTACCCACTCGCTCTTAAATTCCCCTGGCGGTGCCTCCGTTTCTCACAGATGCTGGATTCAGTTCTCTTCTTTGGGTTTTTGCAACCTTTCCATTTTCCCTTTGTCTCTCTGTCTTTCTTCCAGCGTCTTCATCCACATTTCTTTCTGCTTCTAACCATCCCTCTTCCTCTCACGGAGCCTTAAAAACAATACTTTGAGAGGAATGAGCCAAATAAACAACAAGGATGACATTGAAGTATAACAACGACAGCTCATCTTTCCATCTAACACGTACACAGACACACACACATCACCTCATCCCCACTCTGCCCCTCCCACTACCCCCTCCCCAATCGAATATGTCTGCGTGTGGCACAGAGATAGCAGTGACACAAACACAGAGAGCTCTGTTCAAGCTATCTGGAGACCGATAAACGGTCTATTCTTTTCCCCCCCAAAGTGATAATTGTTGTTATTAAATCATAAAAACTGGCACTTTCAGCCATCAGACAAAAGACACACCCGTAAACAGATCCTCATATTGGTGGTTGTTTGCAAGCCACACTTTCACCGAAATAACATGTTGACAGTCAAATGTCAAGAGAGTGATCGTTGAGTGTTGACTGTCAGGGGCATAAATAAAAACCCTGTTGACTCCTGGTCATTATCAGGAGTTAACAGCGTTACAAAAACACTGGCGAAAAAGTGGTGGTGAGATTACCGGGCCTGTTGAAAGAGACATACTGCCCATTCGGCCTGCCAACAGCAGGAACATAATCAGCAAGCACTATATGGCTGTTTGTATAGATAAGAGTGGTTCAGGCAAAGTGCAGCCTGTGTGAGGACTGCCTCTCAGGGTCTGGTAGACCCTTAAATACATATACATGCTTGATCCATCATGAATGCAACACACTATACTATTAATTATAATAAGGTGGTAATGGCTGTCTGACTGAGGAATCACAGTCCCTTTGAAACCCATTTATTTTCTATATATAAAGCGAAACGTCTTCGCTTGTACAAGACACTCCCAACCCATACACATCTGACAGGTCTCATGCTGGGAACGTCGGCAATGTGTCTCAGGGAGATCTTGTTCTAGGTCCTGGTGCTAAGAGCATCGGCTGGCTAAAGAACAGTGGCTTTGAAGGCTGCAGCAAGAAAGAGAGGGCCCGAGTCCCTGGAGCTGGGTGGCTGAGTGAAAAACTGAACTGGGTTTACTAATCTTCCAAAGTCTGCCATCCGGAGGCGGTTCTGAATCGCTAGTTTCATGTCTTCTTCAATACAGCATGCTGTTCATTTAGAAAATGAATGGTCCCATTTAGAGCGAAATAGACCATAAAGCAGGGTATGCTTTAGGTCGTGTCTACCTTGTTGGGTCGCTATCAGGGCGTTGTCCCTTCTAGGAGTTGTCCCTGTTTATTTCTTACAACTTTAACCCTTTCACAGTGTGTTTTCAGTTCATAAAAGTTAATTGTAACATTTTGATCGCCTAAAAATCTCTTATTCAGCAATTAGTTGTACAAGTTAGTTGTCTCAACTCTTTCGTGTCACTCTTAGTCGATACAAAACCCAGATGGCAAAGGCCAAAACGCCAAGGTCGAGGCTTCAAAACCCGAGTCGTCAAACCAAAGGGAGACGTCACGGGGACTACGGCCACTTTCTACAGAGTATTGCCACCATGTTTCATCTTTTAACATTTCAAAATGGCTGCAGACAGGCTTTTCTCGGTCTGTGAGACAAGAACGGAATAACCTAGGCAAGCGCTTCACCTTTGTTTCTGACACCATTTCCTCAGGGGGTATAATTTTCTAGTGAATACCACAGTTTAAAGAAAATTGGGATAATATCCTTCAAAATGACATTTGCAACGACAGGGCGAAGAGGCTTTGGTGGCTTTTTTTCTCCAAGTGTGAAGAGCAAAAGGGGAATGAGGCTTAGAGAGAATAAAGCAGTGAAATCGAATTGGAAAAAATAGAGGGATGTTTGTAGCGAGCAGTGTGGATGTAAAACTTTGGATGGAAGGCTGTCCAACTTCCACTGGACAACTATTTATATGCTTGATTACATAAGGACACGTTCAGTGCTTTGCATGCTCCCCGGCTGCACAGGTTCTGCTGTCTCTGTAACGTCCAACTGTTACCGATTCTCATACAGATGGTGCTTAGTGCAGTCGAGCATTGCAGGCATACAACAGACAGGTACAGAGCCACTCCCACGGGAGTGCTGACCCGTCCCTTCATGCTATGCACCGCTGGGCTAACATCTTCCTCTGCACAAAAGGGAATCAAAGCCGCATGCATCTATTCACAAGGACATGCGTTATTTTGGGAGTGCGATGCATATCTCAAATCAGACTAATTTGACGATGTCTGACGTGGCAAGCATTTGCCATATTTTAAGATCATAGATGGGGAGCGGGGGGAAGATTCACTTCTTTTAATAAACTTCTTCACCGTTCCACCTCAGGCACCATCGTTTGACAATTGCAAAAGCAGGTGGTGTAACAGCAATGGTTTTAACGTCAGTCAAAGGTAGGACTTCAGGCAGAGCAAATCAGAAGGTAGAAAAAACCATTAGCCTTTGAATGAAACAAATAGAATGTGAGTCAGAAAAGGAACTATGCAATGTCTATGAATAACCACAGCTGATTTTTACAACAAGCCTAAGGTCCATTTCTGTCCAAATCTATCTCAGTATGCAATCCATTTCCACATAGCCCTATTCATAATTCACCACAGACATAAAAAAGGATCCTTGCACTATGCATTAAGCCCAGATGTTTCTCCCCAGAACAACATGAATGTAGCACTAATGTAGCTTTCTGCAGCAAAGCTCTGTGTTTTCCCCGTCTCCCCCATAAACCTTCCTATCCCATATGGTTATATCCATCAACTACCTAGCCATCGATCAGCCTTGGCGTTACTTTCTTCTCTGTCTGCGTGCTAGGTCAAACTCATAAAGCATCCGAGGCATTATTGTGCATTAGACAATAAAGATGTGCTGCAGGGAAAATCCATTAGCTTCTACAGAGAGAGGTGGCATGAATAGAAACGTCTATGATCTTGACTGAGATGATCCATCTCGCTCTCCTGGGCCAGCGTGCAATAGCTTTTGTGCTTTAGGTGAGAGAACATGTGTCGCGATGAGAGCCGGCTTTCCTTGGGTGGGTGTGGATATGAGTGTGCTGGAGAGCAGATAACGTCATTATAGGCCCGGCTTTCATTAATGTGACATGGGAGGAAGTCGGAGCATTTTTCTCTCAGTTTATTTCTACCTCTGCGACAGTCACACACACACACACACACACACACACACACACACACACACACACACACACACACACATTTATGTTGGTAACTTCCCCCCCCCCCCCTTGCAGTGAAGGCTTCAGGACGTCCAACTCTTTGGTACAGAGCATGGAAGTCTTACGAAAACCCAGAGAGTGAAGTGAGAAAAAGAAAATTCAGATCTAAATTGTTTTCTGTCTTGTTTATGAGGCTACGTTTTTTTCCCCCCAAAAGTGTTTGTTGTTGTTATACTAATTAATCATAAACTCACATGGAACATGAATGCACATGAACGATTTAAATCAGACATTTTTTTCCTTTCTCTGACTTGCCTATCGGGGATTCCGTACGATCGAACCAATAGCTGTTGGTGCCATGAATTTTAATCAACATGTGGCCTTTAGCGCCCCCCCTCAGGACAAATTGGACTCCTCTTCCCATACCACTGGTGACGCTCCAGTAATGGCAGCATTTGGCACAACATGCATAGCTTTGGGTATAATTAACCACATAGCTTCTAGGGAGCTGCCAGCAGGCCTGAAGACCTTGTTAAACATGTATTTATGCAGGGACAGTCAACTGAGCATGCATGCTCTTTCACAGCCGTATTCTGACATTCATACTGTTCTCCTGGGAACTGCCCAGAGAGATCAGAGTCGACTAATACTGGTCACTGCACAGGCGCACATCAGTTGGTTATGTACCTTGGCGGCCTCTCCCTTGGTATTCTTCCCCTCTCTGTCACAAGCAAGCTTCTCTAACCTCAAGGTTACTGCCTGCGCTTACTCACTTCCACTGTCGACTCCCATTCATCCAGTTGGTTATTTTCTCCGTCTAATCTCCATCGCAGTTACACTGCGACTTCTGACAAATTAAACTCTCTGGCGCCCTCCTTTCTCCTCGCTGTCATAGCCGGGCTATAAGCTAATGTATGCTCTTCTCTGAAACAGGGGGTGGTCTCTAGTGAAGGGTCCTGTCAGGCAGAAGGACAACACGCTCCATCTCTCTACGGCCTACATCTTTTTAATGACCTATAGCTGTGCCCTTTTTCTACCTGTCACTGTTTATTCATGGTGCCATATCTGTGGGAAGACATATATGAACAAAATCAATGACTGAGCATATATTTACAATCCATGTAGTCCTATTCTTGTTACCCTAATTGGGGAAAGTGAACTGTGGGGTGGTCCTTTTTTTTAATTTATTTTATATATATATATATATATATACACACACACACACACACACATTTCCTTTGCTTCATCTCCCTACCACTATTGCATTCTTTGAATTTCTATTGCATTTTTAAAGACAACTAATATAACTTCTATGGGTGCTTTTATTGAGGTGTATCTTATTAGTAAAAAGGCTTATGAGGCAGTAACCAAAAGTTGTCAATTTTGGTTGGGGACCTTTGTATCCCCATGTTTCCTGCTATTTTGTTTTACTGCCACGAATAAAGGCGAAAAGTCATAAAATGATCAAAGAACTTTAAACTATATATGATGAAATCATACTGTAAACTATATTGATAACATTGGTAAAAATCCCCCCCCTCACCAGCTCTGACTCTTGGTTACAGCTGCAGGGCATCAGTTATGAATCCGACATAGCAAAACAGAAACACGTCTGTTCAGCAGGGAGGTTTTCCAGTTCTCCAAACCTCCACCAGGCACCATGTCGGCTTTACAGTTGAAAAGCCCTCCGTCCACGAGGCTCCACTTCAAAGTAGCTTTCAGTCCTCTGATCACAACGTACAGAGCGCGCATTCCCTTTCATGCTGTGCCCCAAACTTTGACCTTTTTCGTCCAACATTCCATCTGATGTGTCCCTTCCCATCGCGCCCTCATCTGTCTCCCAGTGGCACCTTTCATCAATCTCACTGGTCAGTGTGCCCGTCAGTCTGGATCCGCCATCGCTCTTAATTTGAGTCTGCTGGAGACCCCTGCAAGCTGCCTAATCATCCGCCTAACTGGCCTTGGCCTGAGCCCCTCCATCACTCTCCAGCTGTCTCCTTTGTCTTTAATCACTTCTTCCCATTATCTTTTTCTTTTCTGAAACTCTCCAGGAATCCATCTTTTTTTACATGGACCAATCAAGTGTTATATTTAGACAATCATCAAACAGTAGAAGATGAAAAAATGTCATACTGCTACAGCTCATTATCCAGCTAGATTAACCACCCTGAACACTAGCGGTTAAGAACCCAGCGGTCGAAGAAGATCAGACACCGGTTTGAGCAGAGCTGAGCTGGATCATCTACGAGATAAAAGACTCAAAGCATGCCAGTTCAGAATTTCCCCAAAACATACTCTGCTTTTGTTGCAATGATCCTGCTTTGGAAGCAGGAGGTAGCACCAAGTTGAGTATAAAAGTTTAGACTTTGATCAAATATGTTGAACTGTTTAGCATATTAAATACGTGCAAACTTCACCAAAAGACTTTTACTTTAGAACCTCATCGGGGCATAACACAGCGGCCAATGATGTTTAGCACAATGAATGAATTAGTTATCAGAAATATTGAAAGTGAAGTGAAGCATATGGTGTGCTCCACACTGCTTGCTCCGACATCTGTCAGCGCTGGAGAAAATAAATTGATCTGTGCAGTAAAACAGTCAAATGTTCTCAGGTCCTGTAACCTCACTGACCTCAGAGAGAGAAGGAGAAAAGGCATGATGTATCCATATTGAATGGTGTAAAATAACTTTAAAATATTTTGTGATGAAACAGGGCCAAACTGCTGGATTGTCGGTGAGGCTGTTTCCCTGACAACTCAATCCCTCTGAACCCCACAACATGCCAACAGGATTTAAAAGCATGTTTCCCCAAAAAAAATTAAATGCAAACATTACACGATTTATCACAGACAGAAACTGTGAAAACAGGAAATAGTCGGATTTTACATTTTTCAACGGCCCTTGAATGACTCATGTGCGACTAATGCTTATATCAGGAAACCAAACCAAATATAAGCTCAACATTTCATCAAAATCATTTTATTCTAGATGTGCCATTTAAATTTCGCCGAGAATAAACCGTTTGCAGGAACCAGAGCCCGTGAGGAACACTAAATCCTGCGCTCCTCAACAAAAAACGGGGAGCCATGAATGACTCGGCTGAGAACAGCAGCGACAAAAACTCTGAACTGAACTGAACTGCAGGTTGTTTACATGGAACAGAGACGATATGACAAGATCGGTTGTAAAAATGATAATAGTTTAAATTATATTGCATTTGGAAGCTTATTTCCGCAATATTGGTAACACTTATGGGAACTTGGAAAAGCCTGTAGATGATGTTTTTCTTTTCCTTGTAAAATAAATTACCAAGGATATTCAACTTGTAGTTTTGGTGATTTATGACATTATAACAGTGTTATGCTGCACAAAAGACTACTTCTAGCCACCATTGTGCCGTTTTAATAGAGATGAAAAACAAGATCACAGTGATTAATCAGACAGGAGCAAAAACAAAACTGAAAATGCTTGAGATTTAGAGTGTTAAAACATGAACAAATTCTTTAAAAAAAACACGCTGTCTCACCTTAAAAGCAGTGTACTGTATGTGCTAACTGCTCTGTGTTTGTGTTGCTGCCACAACGGCTACGCGTTGTTGTGTCTTTAAATGCAGGTGCGTCAGAGCAGGTGTACACCTGCTGTGTGTGTGCACTGTTTGCTAACAAGAAAAGACATGGATGAATAATTCTGTTGCTGTGCTATGAATACGTGTGTATGTGTGTGCGTGTGTGTGTGCGTGTGTGTGTGTTTGCACAGTGCATATACAAACACTCAGGCCCAGTGACTGTATAATTCAGACAGCAGGATACCCGCGGGTGCAGGCCCCTCTCCTCGCTCGGTTGCTCACCGGGAAAAAGCAAAGGGAAACTCACCCCGATCCGGCAGCAGCTTGGAAATAAATTGAGCTAAAAGGTCAATCACCCCCATTCTACCCCCAACTATCTTTAATTAACAAATCAGTTGAAAATGCCAGGGAACCATAGGTTATGAAAATATTATACTGTAAAGTTGCTTCTTTTGCGCTACTCGGCGCTAATTGGATAGCATTTAATACACCAGTGACTGGATGTTAATCATAAGCGAATACAAACAGTATGTGCTCTCACGTCCTGGTGCTGTTTAGGTGTTTAAGTTCTGTCTGATACAAGCAGGTGTGTTTTACACCAAGACTTTCTGTCGCAGTTAAAATCAACGAGTCTTCCAGGAAGAAGTGAGGTCAACATAAAAAAGTTTGTTTGTTTTCAGTGACTACACGCTGACAGCAATGCTTGCTGAATAAACTTTGGAGATACTTCCCCCACCCCCCCAAAAAAAAACACAAACAGTGTGCCTGCCAAAAAGCCAATCACTTGAGTTATGCTGAGACACAGCCATTAGTGAGATTGGCAATGCTCTCTGATACTCAAGTTATCCCCTGCAAGCCTCACAGATTTTATTCATTCTTCCTCCATCCCTTCATCTATCTATCCCTCTGTCAACTCGCATCTCAATTAATAGCAGGAGGCACGCAATCACACTTTTATTTCTTCGGAGTCCTCTAACAATGCCACCTAATCAGTCTGGGCTGGACTAAAGGGGGTGAGAGGCATAGGGAAGAAAAACAAAAGTGATGGAATTGCATTAGCTGTAATGAGGGGACCAGGAAATAAAGATAAAACCTCCTTGTTGCAGCAGCAGACAGGGGGAGAAACGGGAAGAGAATGGATGAAAGGAGGATGGTACAGTGAGAGATGCCGGTAGAACGGTAGAACAAACAAATTAGGAGGGAGGAAATGAGAGGAGAGGAGACGATGTAGAGAGCGGGAATCTAAGCAGACCAGGGTCATATGAGGCATGAAGGGGTGCAGGCCAGCTGGCAGAGCGAAGGAATAAAAAAAAAAAAAGATGTCTGATTCACCCACTGATCCCTGTGCTCTGGCACTGAGCCGCACAAAGCCGGCACTTCTGAAAAAAAGAAGAAAGGGCTATGATAGATGTAGGTATTTTAAGGTAAAGGATGATATGAAACGGAAGGAATGGAGGCACGGGAAAAAGAAAAGATTGACTGGACACCAGAGAGGAACGTTGAGATGCAGCGATTTCTGCAACGCTAGAAGATAGCCATTAGATTGGCTTGGTAAGTCCCAACATAGTTAATCATGTGGAGGAATTGGTCTTTTGTTGTTTGTTGAGAATTCGTTTTGTCAGTCTGGATGTTGCGTTGTTCGGTCTAGTGCAACCAGGCGGTTGCCGAAACTGAAATTATGTTTGCCATTTTTAGTCACCTTATAATTAGAGTAATCAAGATACTATGCAGTTATATATCAGCTTTATAGTGAAACACTTGTATTCATTCATACAAATATTTAAAATGTATTTATTTCAGGGTGCACATTTTGCTGTTTGCTGTCCCTATTATTAAAAAGTGGTTGCCACTGATGGCAACCACAGGCCAATAATTGCTTGCCAATGTCTCTATATGGTTGCCAATGGCAACCTGACAACCCTTACTGTCGAGCCCTGCACACTATAAAACAGAGTCTGACCACTCCCGGAGCAGTAAAGTCATCTTTCCTTATCACAAACCAACGATGCTAAGAACACCATTAGATAATCCAGTTACAAAGACATCACCCAGCATTGAAAAAGTTTGAAATTGTTTTACCCCCTCAAATTTCAACTGTATTATAAAGCACAGCGATGCAGCCCAGAGGCTTGTTCAGTGGGTTTTAAACTAGACTTGCAAGGGTGCTGGTTCTCTCCAGCATGCCTCCGCAGTTACCGCCCTGCTCGGCCCCACAAAGGGGACTGCCCCAGGGGAGCCAATTAAGAGTGTCCGCTGTGCCAGTGACAGCTGCTCCAACCGCAACCCAGGAAAAGCCTCCCAGCTCCACATCACCGATGGGGAATGGAGCAGAGAGAGTGAGTCAGGAGGGGAGAAGGGATCAATAAAGAGAGCAGTCATCCTGGAAGCATGAAGATATCGCAGTATGGTGGAGAGGAACACGAGGCGGGGGCTACGGTGTTACTCCTGGTTTAATACTCACTTTGGCTGTGAAGGGTCCGTTTCACAAAGACCGTTGATGCCTTTTACACAAGGTGCATGTGACGAATAAACAACATAAAAAATGAAAAAAACACTGCTGCGAATATTTCGCATTCCAAACTATTCATACCGGTGTGAAGTGTGAATTTGCGACAGTTGCAACACTTGTTCAATAAAAGGTTTGGATAGATTTGTGCAGGCAGAGGACCAACTACCGGTATCCCATTGACCCAGAGCAGTGTCTGCCAGTCGGTCTGAGGTAAATTGTTGTATAGCCTAAGCTACTGTAAGCTATTCCATCGAGTTTCCTTTTATTAATGCTCTCTGTGAAGCTCCCTCTGAAAAACAGTCATGCAGAATACTGTATTGGAACAGAAGAAGTGGATCTGGTGCTGCCTTTGTCAAGGTTGAATTAATTGCACAAAAAAACTCCCCCGTTGTTACAAGTTCTTTATATAAAACTGGACTTATCCATTAATCCCAAATGAAACACTGATGGATGTCTTATCTATTCTAGTTAGAAAACTGATTATTCTTCTTATTGGCCGGATCAACTTTCCGGTGATTTGAAGAGACTGAAATGTGACAAACAAAACCTCAAAAGCCTGTATTGTAGCCGCTGGGTCATTGGGCATGTTTTTTGGTATTGAGTCGATCAAAAAAGGCTCGTTTCACACAAAATTATTTTTGCCCTTGAGATTTAAACAATATGGATGTCCCTGTATGACTTTTTCCATAATTAATACAGTGATATTTACTTTCATCAACTCAGATCTTTCTAAACAGCTCAGATTCCTTCTTCTGTCCTTCATATTCCCTTATTCCATTCCGTCTGTTACTCTTTTCATATTTCGAAGTAGTGCAGAACAGAACATTCTTTGTCATCTTCTTGTCAAAGACGGAAAATATCTCTGAGATGAGGGCAGTGAGAGGAAGCAGTATCACATTTCCAGGACGACAATGTTCCTGAATCAGGGGACGTTTTTAATTGGGGCCTCTGAGATAACCCGTATGATGCAGATCACCAGCAGGGATGGTGGTTTCGTGGTGATTATGCATTCCAAGATTCTTATGCTCACATTTACATAGTGTTGCAAGTGAAATCAATTCCTGTTTTTGGGGGTGTTTGCCTGAAACAACCTTGGAGCTCTGCAAAGTGAGATATAGTGTCCCACCATTGATAACACTATTCATGTTTCAGAAGACTCTGTATGAGTGTTTTTTGGTGGCAAATGAGTTTCCCCACTGGGGATTAATAAAGTTTTCAATCAAAAAATCTGGGGGGCAGAGGGGTATATTCATTTTCTACTACATTCTGCTATTTTCTTTAAACTGGCTATTTTCTGGAAAACTTTGACAGAGGTGTTCAAGCCAAGCCGCCACTGGCTTCATGTTCAGTCACATTGGCAGCCATCTGTTGCCTGGTGGTGGGATGAAAAGCTCCGGCTGTCATGTAACAGGAACAGGCCATGACATCACATTTCCACTGGAGGGAATGTCACCAACCACTTCCTGACATGGGCCAGTGTCCAGTTGTCTGCATTAAGCTTCATCAACTTTATGGAAAAGTGATGTCTTCATCAAGTTATTTAACAATACTAACTGCCTGTGAGATCCTAAAACATATGTAAGGTAAACCATAAGTGCATGTCCGGTGGCTATATATATATATATACACACACACAAATGTGCAAAAAGAACCGAAACTTTGGAGGTTTGAGCTGCACCAAAAACTAATTTAAAGCAACAGATTGTATGCTGATCTGTAACAATAGGCTTTACAAACAAGTGTCAAAGGAGTACTACACTACACTGCATTTCATTGTTTTATTGCCATGGAATGGGGAAACTTGCGAGGGACCGACTGAAAACAATATGATCAAACTTTGTATAATGACAAAAAAAAAGCCTGTAAAACAAAACAAGGGAAAACACAAATGCAGTGCTGTCAAAGTTACTCCTCAACTAACTTGTTTCTCTTCCATGTTTTCAAACCCTTCTCTCACACCTATATTATTATTAATGCCATCACAGCTGTGAGCCTTTAATCAAAAAGGTAGCTTTCTAATGGGATAAAATAAATTACGAAAAAAATGCTGTGTGTCAGAGACCGGGATTGAGTACGAAACCCCCAGGAAACATTGCTTGAAATTAATTTATTAAAAATATTTATACGTTTTGGCCGATGGCTCACAGAAATCTACAGTAAAACAGACTGATCTGTCCAATGGTAAAAATTGTATTTATAAATGCAGCACTAAGATAGGTGCATAGGAGTTTTCTGTATTAGCTTTTGTTCATATGATGAAGAAAAAAAAAGAGAAGCCCTGCAAGCGTCGTGATTCTCTCATACAGTAATCCCTTGTCTTATGGCGTCCCCATTGTGTAAGACGTCCTTGAGTCTTGAGTAAATATGAGGAAAAGATTATCAGTTATCTCTTGCCACACCTGTAACAAGATATCTGTTCACCTCAAGCGTGTAGAGCTTAATTCATAATCAAATAGCAACGAGACTCAGACAGAGTGGAGTGGATATTCTCCTGCCAATCACAGCTGAGCATTGTTTGGAGCGAAAGTCACCTTTCCAGATGCCTGGATCCCTTCCGCCACCCACACAAACTGCCTGTACATAATCACATACACCTGCATTATACATAACTGTCCACATACTTCCTACCTTTTGTGAGTATTTCCGCTCATTAAAAAGGTATTGAGATGACACTTAGCAGAGCTCTTCTAAACGCATACAATGTAATATGTGTTGCAGGGCTCTCTAACCAGCGTGATATCAGAAGATATTCCCCTCTGAAAATTGTGCCAGCATTCGCACGGATGCACACCAACCCACACACTGCAACTGCTTGCTTTTCCTCACCTCCCAGTTTCTTCCCCAATGCAAACACTTCAACGCAGTTTTTCTGTGACACACATAAGACATCTTATTATTGCTCGGTGCTGCTGTTTACTTGCAGACCTTGGAGCATCCCCCAGGTGCAGACAAAGAAGGTAAACTAACAAACACCAGGTTCCTGTTCGGCCAGCTCCAGTCAGCCTCGCCATTCACTGTCCATAACCACAACCTAATGTCCCCTCGCCTTTCACATGTCAGGCTTGACAAGCTACTGACAGCTTCCCTCTAAAGGGACCTCCCGTCAAATCTGACATGACAATGGTAGCATTTAACACCAGCCCTGCCTTGTCGCTAGCTGAAAAGCTTGAATGTGTGATTCAGACTGACTGAATGGAGTTCAAGGTACAGAAAGGAAGGTCTTGTAGAAAAATGGAAAGCCAGTGTTATCTGATGGTCAGGTCTGACAAGTAATTACAGAGAGGAAGTAGTGGTTTACCTTGGGGGCGGTTCTCTTTACTTAATGAATTAAGTAATTCATTAACCATGCAGCGGGAAGACAGTCACATCTTTGCCGGGAAATCAACCATACCGACATGTCACCAGTGCACTGGTGGAGATCTGTCACATGCTTTCGGGGCCATCTTGACAGATTCTGCGTATGGCTCCACGGTCACAGTTGCTGTGACAGCTTCTTGTCTCAACATGGCAATAGCAGGGTTAGGCAATACTGCAACATGCTGATGATATTGCTTTAAGAAAAAATATTTACAAACTTATCGTCCAAAAGAAAGGTTTAAGAGAGAGACGGATATAAATATCAATGGTCTAGTGTGTATTGCAAATCCCATAAGTGACCACAATGTATTGTAAGTAAGCGCTATTTTACACAAGGGCATGCTGAGATCATTAAATCAGATCAATCAACTAGTAGTAAATGCCCTCGTACAGTCTTGCCGTCGTTGACTCTTCATTCATATTTTGTTGCCAATAGTTGCGGGTTGATTGCTCACCGTGATAAGTGTTTTGGTCGAGCTGCATTTGTTGATCGAGTCGGTGGCAGGCTAGCTTCTGATGGATGGTGAGTTTTAAAGGTGGCAGCGGAGACTTGTGGTGTTTCCATCTTGTTTTATTTTTACTTGTTTATCACACCGATACAAATCACTTTATTGAAGTTCTCTCGTTTCCCTGTGTCATTGGTTTAAAACCAAAGAATTGCAAAATAGGCACATTTGCATTATTTCTGCTGACGAGAGACAGCAGGCATCTTTGCTGCTGGACTAAGGGCTACCTGGGTAATTACTAGGGCTGTACCAAATAGTTCAAAGCTTCATTCATTATGTTGACATTCAAATAAATTATCATTGATTACTTACAGAAGCATTGCATGCAATAGTTCACCTTCTCTTCCCTCTCTTTTTCAAACACACAGACACAGCTTGACGTGGCACTGTGTCCTCGTCTCTGTGACTATCTCAGTCCTTAGCCCAAAAGTCAAAATGTATTAAAAGGGATGGATGTAATATAAAAAAAATGTTTCACGTAAATCCAGATTTGTGTGTGAGTTCAGCCTCTCAAAAAACAAAATTTTACTTTGGTCAAAAACTGTTTACTTGTTATACCCTAACAGCACCATTCATTACATACATTATGCGTTGCATAATTAAATATCTCCCTGTTATCATGCTCATGTGAGGATCATTAATGTGGCCAACCAACATCTTGTTGAACATTATTCTCGTCATATTGCCCAAGCAACAATAGAATAGGGTCCAGTAAGACAACAGATAGGGAAGCAAAAATAGATTCAAATGTGTGTCTTGGTGACAAAGGCACATATTAAGTATTCATGATGTGGCAGCCAATCTTCCTATAAAAGGCCTGAAATGTGAAATAGCAGTCCCGTCAGGTGGGAGGTCAGCTAACCAATGAGAAAGGATCACAAGTGACATCCTGAGGGAAGAAGCCCCGAATCACACCGGTTCTCCACTGAGCCGCTCAACACTCTGATTAATACATGTGGCAGATCAGAGAGAACAAATGCGTAAAAGAATCCTTTCTTTACTGCCTCTTGTATACTGCCTGGCCACAAATCAGACATTAATCAAGGAGGAAAATAATTGTTTTCTCTCTACGGCGTGGCACAAAAAAAAATAAAACCTCGTCTGTGTCTGGGGCAAAGGGAGGGGTAATGTTGCGTGACATTCTCTTCATATCGCTGAGCTAGAGGTCACCTCCCGGCACTCAGAGAAAGGAGAGAGAGGGGGAAAATAGCGCTCTCCATCTCTCACCTGCTCGCCCACTGTGCCTGCATTCATTAATTCTCTCCCCCTCACTCTGTTCCTGTCCTTCCATCTATCTGGCCTTTTGTGCAACACACACAGCAACAGTGTACCCATAACACATATTACCTTTGCCATCCACACAAATTGACTCACATGGCTGGCACTTTGATTAAGACATGAGCTAACCAACATCAACCTCCGTGTTTACTGCACGACATGCAAACAGCATATCAGGGCTCTCATTTTATTACCCAGCATGCCTCGATGGTGTTGTAATTGCCCCTGAGCTTTGATACCATAAAGCAAATGTTTTGCACGTTAAAAGTACACCATGTAATTAATTTTATTGGTGGAGGATTAGCGAGACAAGGACTTCAGTTAACAAAAAGGTATGTCATTTTGAAATGAGATGAACACAGTTTATCTCACCATTTAATGTTTTAACAGGAAATCGCTCTCATTAAATTGCATTTCTGTTGCTATTTGTGGTAATGGGCATGATTAGCAAGTGGCCTTTTTTGTTTGTGTTAGAGCAACAGCATGGAATGAGTCATATTAGATTGACTTTGTTATAAGTAGAAGTCCTGCATTTAAAATGTTTCTTCAGTAAAAGTAAGAGTATAAAATTATATTTAATTTACCAAAAATAAAACCGTAGTCTTCATGGGGAATGGCCCATTTCCAGTAATGTACTTACGGTAAGCTTTTATCATTGGATTATAATTATTGATGCATTAACAAAGTTCATTACGTTAATGTTGCAGCTAGTAAAGGTGGAGCATATTTTGAATAATTGATATACTTAATAATTAAAGTCTGCAAAGTAGCCTAACTAGTAAATTATGTTGTCGAATAAATGTACTGAAGTTTAAAATAAAATATTTTCCCCAGAGATAAATGGACCTGTACTTGTATAGCTCTTTTCTAGTCTTCCGACCACTCAAAGCACTTCTACACTACATGACATCATTCATACATTCATACACTGATGGGAGGGGCTAAGGTCCCACCTGCCCATCAGGAGTAGCTAACATCCACACACCGTAGGCACAGCTACAGGAGCAATTTGGGGTTTGCCACAAGACCCCCTTTGAGGGTGCGAAGTCCACCCACCATAGTCTCAAAAATCCTGAGGAAACACTGCGGATGTATTTCGTGGTCAAAAGAGCGGCAGTAAATCGGTGAATAAATACAGTTAATTTCCTATAAACATTCTCAATAAAAGTCCCCTATTATTTTTGCTGCCTACTCTTGCTCCCTGCAGAATAAGTAGACTTGTTTTTGTTGAAGAAAAGCCTCTAACAAAGCACAGCTAATCTGGTAATGAACACATTTTCCAAGAAATTCTTCACAATTTATTAGTTATTAAAAAGCTATCACTTTGAAGCAGCAAAGTCAGGCAATGTTGGGATTTAATCAGTAGTAAGCTTTCCTCCTCTCTTCCCTTTGAAAGTCCTGTGTGGTGGTGGGTGGGGGGAGACCTTTGTTTCCAAATGCGAGTAAGATCTGATCTCTGACCGTACAGACTTGACAATTAATGTGTCCAGGCACGATCGGATGACTTTGCTTTTGGGGGGCAAAGAAATACAATTTTCATTGAGTAGCAGAACAAGCAAAAAGTTTGAAATGTTCCTGTTGACGACAGTACAATAGTGCATCCATTATCTACCACTTAAAAGGCCTCTACCGGAGCCCGGCATCCATCTTGTTTATTACTCTTCAATAGCTCTGACCTTCTGATCTCCAAAGTACGGCTTATGGACAATAGCCTCTACCTGGGAGTGAAATACAATCAATACCAGGAGAGCTTTCCGTTTCCGTGCACTGTATGAGAGACCACAGAGCACGTCCAGAAGGGAGATGGGGGCTATGACTGGTGGGAGGGCACTGACAAAGCAAGATGGATGACTGACAGTTAGGGACTCACAGACTCTCTCAGCAGGGGAAATGATTCAAGTCAAGTGCTGTGCTGGGAACTCCAACTAACTCTGCATAAAGCCCAGCACACGAGATGGCCATACATCACTCCGGCCACTCATTGCAAACACACTCTTTATCCGGCCCTCAAAAATGGAAAGGAAAGAAAATGGAAAGAAATATACCGCAGCACAGCAAGGGATGGTAATCAAGAATAAAAGTGATGATGAAAGGGAAAGAAAAAAGGAAAACAACACTAAATCATTGGAAAACAGATCAAGGCTCCTGTGCAGGAAATTAATCAAATGCAGACAGACGCAGACACAGAGACAAGTGGACAGCGGAAGGTCAAGCACGTTCGAAGGCATCTGAGACATGGAGTCCAGGTGGAGGTTGTTTGTTTGGCAGTGCCAGGATGTAGCCTTAATTATCTCCATGCCAAACCATCCATCTTCCTTGAGCTAGAAATGTCTACTGGCTACTTTTCATTCAAACATCTATCGGTTTAATTCCACAAATGCCAAATGGCTTTTGCTGCGTCCTTGTTACAAATGAATCTTGTTGCAATTAGTTTGACTTAAACAAGGTGTTTGTTTTGGTAACTGTAGAGCAAGCAGGCCTGTAATGGGATCATTACAGACTAAAAATACAACCTTAACTGATGCAAGGCCCACTTACAGCACAATAATGCTTTGTCTCTGTGGGATTTAGTTTCATGTTGACAGTTAGTTGTAATCTAACCCAGTTTGTGGGTAAACCTAGCCTTCTATCCGAGCTGAAAAGGGCAACTCTGCTTGTGTACTGGACGGCCATTATCCTGACTGATGAATATGCACTAAGATAGCTCTGCTAAAGAGAGCTTCAAGGTTTCAGGACACAAGATACACAAGTTTAATTTGAAAATATTTCAAGGAGCCTGAATTACTTTGGAGAGTCAAATTAAGAGTGAATTCTCACTATTTAGGAGCAGTGTTCAATGCCAGTTTCAATTTATGTGTCTAAGGGGCCGTTTAGTCCTCCAGCATCAACAAATAAGAAGATGAAATGTCATGTTTCTCCCCGTACTATATTTCAGGAAGATATTCTGCACTTAGCTGTGCAGTTAGAAATGGAAGATTCTGGGGGAAACAATCCAGTTCCAGATATTCTGCCTGAGTGCGCCTCTCAGCTCGCCCACATGCCCTGTCAATAATCTGCCCAATGAGGAAACATTAGTTGGTATGCCAAAGAAGAAGAGGAGGATATGGTGAAGCTTGTAGAGGATGGGCAACTGAGTGATTAGCCTTACATACAGGCCATGCGATAAGCCTCTTGGTTCCCCCCATGGCAGATAAAGACCCCCACATTACAGTTATTGTCGCAGACAGATTATAGACTCCACTCTCACTTTAAGTACAGGATGATGTTGGATAGGCCTTCAATGCCCCACTACCATTACGAATGATCTGCCTGCACTGTTCTCCACTGCAATCAATCTAGTTTACAGCTACTTTGAGTTATCACTTTCACTTGACTTGCTCTCAGTAGATGTTGACCTGCGTTGTTCCTCCATCCCATTAGGGAACAGGCAGCAACTGGTCCACACCCAATATAACACCACTGGGATCTTCTATAGCAGTCTGAACATGAAAAGTGACACCTATATGCTCGTACTAATGCAACACCAAATGGAAGAATCTCAAGGTATCAACCAAAGGGCTAGACCCTCAATGATTTTGCATTATTGGGTGTTTCCATAACATGTGTAGTAAGGTGATGAAAAGGAAAAACACGTTGATGCACATTTTAATCACGCAGTGGGCAGAAGAGCAACTGGTCTGAAAGGCAGAGATTCATGACCTTGTGGCAGAGAACCGTGAAGCTCAGGGTGCCTTTCGGTATGCCCCAAATGGGATCGTCACCTGGGAGTGATTCCGAGTAACCCATTTCCGTAGTGAAATGACTGATGGGCTGGGATAAGATGGCAGTAAAGTGGAGCAGAGTGGGAAGTAGCAGAGGTTCGCGTATCTGTGGTTCTGATCCAGTAGTGCCTTGGTTCATCTCTACAGCCCTCCAAAGGCCCCAGGGAGGAGATTTAAGTGTGTCAAGGCTCTGTGTGGCAGAAGATGAGTTAGGGCTTCAAACACACTGTACCAAGACTATCACTCTCTGTAGTTTTCTCACTCACTCACTCACTCTTCAACCCTCCTTTGCCTCCCCTACTGTGCAACCTTTCCTTCTTTTCCCTATTCTCTTAATCTCCACCCTTTCCACCATTCTTCCTCATTTCCGCCAGACACCCCATGTTCCCCTCAGTCCTTCTTTTGACATGCAGGCTGCATGCAGGGATGACTTGTGGGCACATTAGTGGTAGAGGCAGGAGCAGGGGGGGAGGTGGGATGATTGTGATGGATGCCGCTGTCTGTCAGCCATCAGAGTCTTGACACAGATGTGTCGGATGAAGATGTAGAGATCTTTGAAGTTCACTGGAACTCTGCAAAGTTACTTTCCACCGGTGGAACATGTGTGGGCGTGTGCATGCGTATACACGTGTATTTATGTGATGCGGTGTATGCGCCGACGCAGCAGGAGGTTGCTGCCTGTCAAGCTTCCTCAGCAAACCTTCAATTTCACGTCCTGACATATTATTTCAAACAGTGAAAATGCACACCTTTGCTGAAGCAATATATCACATTATGCCTCGGTGCACTTGAAACTCCATAACAACACAGTGCAGCTACAAGGAATAATTAAGCCAAGAAATCAGTGGTCCCAAAGGACTGCAGTAAAAATAAATCATGGGTATAAAACAAGCGTAGCCAATATACTGCCCCTCCTGTGGGTTGCTTCCTCCATCAACCAGACGGAATAAACAAAAGCTGACAAGGAAACCCCTGTTGACATCCTGCTTGCTGTGAGTGCTCTCAGTCAAGGAATTAGATTTAAATATTTGAAGGCAATACAACCATGGAGAGTTTTTTTTAATATACAATGAAATGCAGGATGGAGCCAAGCGGGAGAGCAGCTGAGCAAAGCTAGCTCTTAAGATAAATGTTTAATGGCCCAAAACGTGTTCACCATAGGTGGGGAGAAACCAGACTGAATATTGTTAATGTGGCACTGATCCCGACGGTAACGGCACTGAATTCAATCCAGCGGATGAAGCCTTTCTTAAGATATTTACTTAAACTTACTTACTTTTGTAAAAAACACCATGGGATACTTTCTTAAACATGCATCAACAATTAAGGGAATGTATTCAGCCTGAATATGATTCCCTGGTAATCCTCAGTTTCTAAGTCATCTCCTCCATTTTGGTATGCCAGGTTTACTGTAGATACTTTAATGTTCTTTCTCCCTTTTCTCAGATGTAACAGGTTATATCAAGTATTTAAATCTACATATTGTATATGATTATGGATTTGTTTTTTTTACATATTAACTACCATTCAAAAAAGTGGAATCACCTGCTATATTTAATTTTTTTTCTTTCCTTCAATCCATGTCTGTCTAAAATGTCTTCACATTTTAATTTTTACATATTTAGCATATGTATTATTCACCAAAAACTGTTTTGTGAGGTCACAGTGAACTTGACCTTTGGCCACCAAATTCTAATCAGTTCATCTTTGAGTTCTAATGGACGTTTGTGTAAAATTTGAAGAAATTACCCAAAAGTGCTACTGAGATATAGCGTAAAATGGAGCTGATGGAGCTGATGGACAGACAACCCCAAAACATAATGCCTCCGGCCAAGACTGGTGCCAGCGTGAAGACTTAAAAACAGTATGATTCAGACACCAATTGAATTTATTTTCCAGATCAGAAAGACCCAAGTGATCCTCGATCATTATTGAACCACAAAAGTGCAATTGGGCCCTTAAAATATTTAGGGAAGCTTCTTCAGTCTACTCAGTGGTTAGATTGAATAAAATTGTCAGTCCATAGAATGCTCAGCTGATATTCAAATTGTTCTAACCCTAGACAGACCTATTTGGAGGTTTTAGGAAGAGCTAATACACTGTGTTAATTCCAGCTTCTTATCGGCGTCATTATTGTGCACTTGAAACTGAAACAGGAATCTGTTTCTATTTAAAACTGCACACATTTTGATGCTTAGCTTCCAGTTTCTTTTACCAATGATTGGTGAATTATTCTATTCTTATTCAACTGTGGCTTAGAGGGATCTTTGTCTCTTTTTGCCCTTTCAGCTGTCAGTCTGGTTGAATCATAGTACAGCGTTTTGTTCCCCATGTACAAAACAAACCCTTCTTACAAAATATCATCTATTTGTAGAGAGGACTTTCTACAACCTAAAACCAAGAAAGACCATTCAGACATACAGAGTTGTCCTCTCAGACATCTGATCGTACCCAATCAAGCTGTTGTGGCTGACAATTCAAAACTTTTGAATGGTAGTGTATGTTGTATAATCTCGAATTATTTGCATTTGATACATCATGGTTCATTAAAATTAAAGTGAGCACATCATTGTAGATTTCACAACATTAACCGTATAATAGTTTGTAAACATTGACGTAAAGTGTACTGCAAAGGCATATGTGTACATTGCCACACATTTGCTGCCTTATATGCTGAGCTCTGTCTCGTAAACAGGCTCAGTTCATGAGCTTCATGTCCCCCAGCACTGCCTGGGCTCACAAGAGGTCATGTACGAGAATTTCTGCACAGATTTGTCCAATTTCCAGCGTAATATAATATTCATCTCCGCCAGGAGCATCATGCGTACGGTCGCGCGTGTGTGTGACTGAGTGAGCACCTCAGTGCATGCCCACCACTATTCACGCATTATATTCAAGGACCTCTTGTGGTTGTGTTGATTTACACTTTCCCAAAAAACAGTTAGTGTAGGGGCCGCGAGTGAGCCCTGAGCCTCTATTCACTACTTTTCTCCCAGTGTGGGGATTGCGGTGTGTTTGGCTAACAGCTAAAGAAACTACCAGGACACACACTGCTGAGTACCTCTCGGCCACGACTATGCGGCTCAATTTTATAGTTTTTTGGACGTTGTGTTTGGCTAACAGAACTACCAGCATACACACTGCTGAGTATGTTGCCGCAACTCAGCTGCTGCTACGCTGGCAGACAGCTTGGTTAGTTTAATTTAGTTTTTGGCAAAATTGTATAAAGTGTCTTATACAACAACTTTGAGCCAATTGCCTGTGTTCATTATGATGCCTTACAGCCCACTGGTGTCTAGACGGGGGGTTAGCCAATTGCAGATTGTATGAATTTTTTGTTGGTTATATTTTAAGCCCATTAGTTCCTGGACAGCGTCATTTGGAAAGGGCCTGTTGAATACTGTTGTTGTTTGTAAGGAATGCTAGCTGAGGGATGTGGGGTTGCATTCACATAGTTGCAACGCTGATGAAAGCATTTTTCTCTGAATCTTAAAACTCCTTTGGGTTGGGTATCGTGGCAGAGGTGGCAGTTTTTCAAAGCATCAGCCATGCATAATACAAGCCACTTTGTTTATTAATGGCGAGCACTCCCAGTGGAGACGCAAATCCTTGGCGCAGGCACCCTCGTCGCATCGCTTTAATATCTGACGGCTAAATAATTAAAACGCGCTTACATCACTGCACCCTCTGAAGAGCCCCTCGTCTCTGCCATCTACAAAGCCAAGACGTTGCCCACGCCGTGATGCACTCCCACTGATGTGCCTGTGGTGCTTTCATGTGCAGCAGGAATGAGAGAACGTCCCCAGCAACACTGCAGAGTAAGCATGTCACCTCCCCTGAGCTAAATGACAACTTTTAACAAATTCTAGGACAGCTAAATCTCAAGGAAGAAACACTTTATTGTGAAAACCCAAGATAAACCGTGATTCAACCGCACCTGATGCTATTGATGAAGGCTGATAGCTAGCTTGTAAGGACGAGTTTCAAAATACAACTCATGAGAAAAATATTCGATGTCAACACCACTATTCTTGCAAATGTTACAAGCACGTATGCCATTTCCATTCATGGCCATGCAATGTCCCATATGTATTGGTGCGTGGCTTCTCCTGCTTCGGTGGGGCATTAATCAAACCTGAGGCGGAGGAGGATCCTCTGCACCTCGGCGAGGCAAATCTGCAATCTTTCCTCTTCTCACTCAGGCCTTCCTTTTAATAGAAAAACTATGAATGGCCATGTTGGGTGGAATGCGTTATCTGGTCCCCGCGGTCGTGTATGACACCTTATTTTGTGTCGGTGCCAAAACACGTGAAAGCAAGACAGGACAAATCAATTTCACTGGCGAACACGGAAGACGTGCTCACGAGCAGAGGTGATTTGTGTACTGGTATATGTCAAAGGTTCCTGAGCTTTATTTTGTCCTTATTTTGTTCCTACTGTGCTCCATCACACACTAATAAAAGGACGTGGACTTAAAGACACCCTTAAAGGGATAGTTTGGATCTTTTAAAGTGGGGTTGTAGGAGGTACTTATCCATAGTGTTACCCACAGTAGATGGTGTTTGGCATGCCCCCGGTTTGAAGAAACAGACAGGAGTAGCAGCCTGGGAGTGAAGCAATGCACTGCAAAAAATATTTTGGACACCTACATCAATATCAGTTTAAGTGTACGCTATATTTTGAAAATGTTCACCGCTTTACTTTCCGACAGGGAACTGAAGCCATTACCTATGCTCTCTTCAATGCCACAAGACATCTTTGACAAAACCTCGCAAAACATGGGAGCTGCTGGTCTACCACTGCTTCGATCAGTTAATTTGTGTTATTGTGTGACTTTGTTAAATCCTAGCTAACCCATTAAAACACCAATCTGGTGAAAGCTGCATCTGCTCAGTGAAAGATCAACCATGAGCACAAGCTTGGCTGCCTGTTGGTGTGTTGACCGTTCATTTCAGTAACAAACTGAGGCTGCCATTGTGTAGCAAACAAACTAAAGCCAAAACAATAGGATGACAAGCCCACAGGGCCCACTTCAGTCCTTGGCCTAGAGGTGTCAGTGGAGGACAAATACTCATGCAGCAAAGCAAGACAGCGACCAAAGAGACACTCATATGCCAGCAAGCACATACTAATAAAGTTTGAGGGCACTGCTGAAGTGTGTTTGTGGTGTCAGACAACAGGAATGTAGATTCAAACTGCGGCTGAGAGCTGCTCGATACGCCCACTTCCCTGCATCGCACTTCATAAACTCAAAAAGGCACTGACCTGAAGCCAAGTACCAAGCAGGAGACAAAGACGTTCCCGAACAAAATAAGAACACCTATGTAACCTACTCCTGCGATTGTGGGCCCAACAATCAAAAATCCCTGAACTAACTGAAGCCGATCACAAACTCCCTCCATTTTCGGTCTTGGCAGCTTTTTCGGATCCCCATTCACAGAAGCACACATGCTCAGGTGTAAAAAGGGGTTGGGAGGGTGGGGGTGTGGGGGCCGGACAGAAAATGTCAAACCAGCAAGCTTATCTTAACTGGCCAGAACACCTGAGGCGTCCTTTCGGTTTCTTATCACGATGTGCGTGTCCGTGCATGTGGTTGTGCGCCTTTGAGTTGGTGTGGAGGGAGAATAATGAATACTAATGGCTTCTCTGAAAGAGAAGGGTTGTGACTTGACTCTCAAAGGAAAGCGCTCAACAGCTCTTCCCCTCAACATCCCTACACAGAAACACACACACACAGACACTGCACCTGACCTCCCCCTGCAGCCAAGAGATAAAGTGGTGATTATCAAACATAGCAGCTTGCCATTAGCACAGTAACCAGTGATATAGGCCATTGGTGAAAGAAAAGGACAAGACTTGAGAAGAGAGGGCCACACACTGGGCAGTTTTCAGGAAAGATGGTGGTCGGACCTCGGGAATCAGAGGGCTAGTGGCCCTGCTTGTTCAGGAAAGGGAGGATGGATGTGTGTAGGCAGCAGCTGATCTCATCAGTATGCATGTGCAGTCAAGCAAAGCAAACAACATCGCACAGAGGACTACAAAGATCGACTGTTCTCCCGCAGGAAGTGGACCAGGGCACGCAGAAATCATGGCTCCAATGAAAGAGACAATGCATAACAAGCAGAGGTAGGAGTAAAAAAAGAAAAAAAAGCTGATATGGTCTAGAAAATAAGATAGGCTGAAGGTGAAGTGACTGGAGAGGAAAATAAAAGAGCAAAGATGACAATGGAGAAAAAATAGAGCGGTTCAGACGCAACACTGACACTGAAATTAATCTCTATGGTAATTATATGCACAAGTTAAAAAGGTAAAGGAATCCAGGCCAGAGATGACGATGGGGAATTGAATTTACAAAGGAAGGTCAAAAGTGTGTGGATATTGAAGAGTATTATGATTTTTGGAACTATGTATTTATTAAGGAAATGTCTTCATGATAATATTCCATTGCATCGCTATGATTTTTGGAACTATGTAATTAATAAAGAAATGTTTTCAGGATAATACTCCATTACACCGCTATAAAGTTAAGACTAATTGCTACAGAAATGCTTTCAGAATAATACTTCACTGTACCGCCATACATTTAAGACTGTAATTATTAAAGAAAATGCATGCAGTGTAAAACCAAATTGTACCGCCAGGATTTAGTGAGAGACACTCAAAATGACCAGTTGCATTGAACGCACCTGAGAAGGTCACGTGCCTGGAGGCGTGGTCATAACGGCGCAGTGAGAAGGACACCGGAGACTTTTGTTTTTCTCGGATGCTAATGAAGACCCCCCCAGACCCCCACACAGACGGGGCGGGGAGTTTTTGCCGCACCGAACTTTGCTCCTATCGCCAGGAAGGACGCTGCAGGGTGCCGGCTGTGCACCAATGGACACCTTTTCGGTTGCTATATATTTGATGTGGGTCTTTTGTTCAGGATTCGACGGTGGAAGGTAGAGACAGGTAACTGCGAGTAGACTTTGTATCGCGGAAGCCGGCGAATCCTCAGCTGAGATTTTGTACTTTGTATCACAACGACTTTTTACTTTATTAAATACACTTTATTATAACTGTTCGATCCACGACGTCCTTTGTTCATCCGGAGCCTTTCTAAAACACGACAATATGCAATATCTCTCCAATTACTTCAAGGATAATGTGAGGTAGGTTGCCACGATAACCAAAGACCAGCAAAAGAGGAGGGGTCAGTACAACCACACCAATTAAAATCAACACAGTCAAAGACATGTAAAGACCCTGTGGCTGCAAGATATTTCACAATATAATATAATTTGAACAAACACTTTTGCCATCATTATATCGACCATCCGTGAGTGAGTGTGCACCTCTGTGTCTGTCCATGGCTAATCTTGCATTCAGCAGCAACAAACTGCATAATAGTTGCCAGTTATGGTTGCATGTTCAAGGACCTCTCAGCCACTTGTGGGTTGTATTCATTAAAGCACACAGTACAGCAGTGGACATTGCAGACATACCTGCCCGACCCGCCCTCCACTGAGTGCAACTTTCTAGCTCAAAATTGTATTTCATTGCAATGATATATTGCACTTTTATGCAATGATTTACTGATTTGCAATGAACACATCTATTTACAGTAGCCGTCAATGTTTTTCAGATTTCAGTTTCCTGTTTATTTTGTTGATGCAATTCATATTTTGAATATGACAAACAACAACAATAGAAAAACTGTTTAACCTTGGCAAAGCAATATTTTTTTTTCACAATAGTGGCCAGGGCAAGACTTGAATGATGCTCATGATCATTCTTGAAATGTAGCCCTTAGCCACTGTGGGAGGTATATCAACCGTGGGATCATTTCTAGAATATTTGCGCAAACTTGCAAAAGGCACATGCAAATGTACACACGTATGTATACACAATATGCCCACTTCTGGTAGCCCCCGGTGGATATATTCCATCCACTGCCAAGGACAAAGTGATCCACCCAGCAGTAAAATCACTTGGAAGCTCTCCATCTAAAACATCAAAGACAGCCTGAATCAAAATTAGCTTTTTAATCCCTTTAGCCCTATGCAGTGGGGTGTTCAGGTAAGGATTACCTCGCATGACAAACATTTTTTTTCTTTGTCCCCAATCCAGGGTCGTAAAAAGTGTGCATACGTGAGTCTTTTGCAAGCACAGATGTGTTGATAGATGAGCAACGAATGAAGCGAGATGCACCAACAAAACCGCGGTCATGCCGCTGGTGCGAAAGAGTGATGATCAAACAAGCCTTGGGCAAAACTTTTTGGTTTGAATTTGGTAGGCAGTTTTCACATCACCGCCCTCTAATTGCAGCGCTAGTGTGTTCATGTGTGTACTGTAAATAACCAATAAGGAACAGAAGTACTTTAAATGCAACACACCTATACAGCAGAATGATATACAGACTTCTAGAAGAGAGTCATACCTTGCAACACGAAACCTTCTCATTGCCCATGGATCTAAGAGAGAAGCCAATGTTTGTGTGCAGGGGGTCACTATCACCGAGCAGACAGCCCAGTAAAATGCCACAGTTCAGCGGTTGAGATTCTCCAATTAACTGTAATCAGAGCGATATGGGTGATACTTTGCTGCATCTGAATAGACAGTAATTAATTGCTTTACATATAGAAGGCTGCAATTGGTCGCTGCCTCGGACTGACAGAAAGGGCCCTCTAAATCGGGCATGTATTCATCCATCATTGCGGTTGATGGTAACAATGTAGATCTTTAATCAGTGGCAAATGGTGGGTCCCAGGTTGTGGCCCCAGTTGGCTACCAATCCATTTAAATGACATGGAAGGGTATGTGTGCATAGAGCAAAACTCATCCCAGCTGGTTTCACCAAAAAACAAGCCCCATTTAATTATCATATGTGGTGTAACATAGAAAATACAGAAAATAAATGCTTTGATGCATCAATCACATCTGCTGTGCTGCATGTGTGTATTCATACGTGGGTGGGTGTGTGCCAGCAAGTGAGTGTGGCCCTGCAGACATCCAGACAGATGTGGCATAATAATGACACTGTGGGATGAGAGCAGCAGATAAGCCCGAGCCTTGAATCTATAAGGCCCTTTCCACACCGAGGGATGTTTTTGTTTTTTTGGGCAATTAATGCACGTCAATCTAAATATATATGTAAATTGTTGTTTATATTATGTATTTTCTCACAGAATGCAAATATTTCTCCCTGAATATTTTTCATAGCTTTTAAACGGCAAATATAAACATCAACCAAGTGTGTTGAGCTTAATGGACATATTCAATACATTCACTTATATTGTACAGCAACACAATGCTAAGTGGTCCCAACCAAGACGGCTAACATTATTGATACTTTCAACCATGAAAAGGAAGCGCAGACCATATACATTTTATTTTCTATTATTACCTTTCACAATAAAAGCCCATATACAACTGTTTACCAGAGGGAACTAAAAGTCACTTAGAGCTTTTTGCTTATAGGAAACTCAATAAAATAGCTTACAGTAGTTTCAGGCTGTACAACAGTTTGCCTCTGACATACTGCCAGACGCTGCTCTGGTTCAATAGTAACCCGGAAAGGCGGTCCTTGGCTTGCACAAATCTAAAACCTTTGGTTAAAAAAATATATATTTTAGCGGTTGGAAATTCAAATTGCTGCCGTTATGTACAGTTTTGATGTGAAATATTAACAGCCGAGTATTTAGCATTTTGTGTCTTTGTTTGTCTCCCCCCAGTGTGTAAAGGCCTTTCTACCTGACTTAAATCACAGGGGTGGGTGGTGGGCCACAGTGACAGCACAGTAAAAGACAGTGCAGCTTGCTTAGCATACTGCGCGCAGGCACGTGGAGGGGCTTTCTGGGGCTTTCTGAGACGACGTGAGGCTTGACCAAAGCCGTGACAGTGTGTGCATATGTGTGTCTGTGGTGGCAAAGGCTCTATAACAGGTTTGTAAAAATGACACCCAGTTGAGAAACTGTCTACCAAAAGGGCTCTGAAGCAAGTAGGCTCTTATCACTGAGTGGGGTATTAGTGCTGGTAATAAGCTGTGCCACTTGGTTGACAATACTTTGGAGAGCTGGTATTTCAGACAAGGACTTGATATGCCAGGCTGTAATGGAAGTATTTATGATGCCGACTGAAACCGACTCCCCACACAAGAGCAGCGTTCCAATGTGCGCGTGTGCTGTCTTATAGTAGATAATGAAAATGCTGGAAGTGTGCTACTAAAATAAAACACAAACCGAATGAGAAACAGCAGTGTTTGCTGTGTAGGCGTACATTAGTAACTGCGAGAGCATACTGCCATAGGGGAGGGGAAAAAAAGAACAGCGAATACAGCCAACCAACCAACCATATAACTTCTCCATCTTGCTTTTGCTAAGCTTCTTTTTTTCCCCACTCAGCATGTACTTCTTTATGCATGATTGTCAAACTTGCAGCATGTGAGCACAAACACAGAAGACTGACAGGCAGGTCTGTGGAGCGTGGGGTGACATCCCGGCCTGAGCTTGAGCTCTAAGTTTGTTATGGAAATGTAGCCTTTCCTTTTCACAGGGCCAGCATACCATTTCTCTTCGCAGGCCAATATCTTCTGACAGCCATAAATCCGCAGAGAGAGCTAGGGAACATTTTTATGTTAATTATGTCAATTTAAATAGCTTAGCAACTCAAGATGTGAGAGGTGCAATCCAATTATCCAAGCTAGGAGGAAGGGAAGGCAGGAAAATAAAATTAAAAAAATTGCAATGATAGGAGGACACTAGTTTGAGCTGCCATTTTAGAAGATAAAAACTGCCTTTGTGTGGAAATGATTCATGTTGTGTTTTAATTACCAGAAACAGAGATGGGATCGATGAATGCTGTGTGTCAACATTGACCAAGTACTCAGCTGATCTGAGTTATGGAAGGTTTTTCAGAAATAATTTAGACTGCAAAGCACACCAAAGAGCCACCCTGCTTCTCTAAGGTCAACAGTATGAACACATTTAACACATTCTAAAACAGGGCCAATGCAGGGCATTCTTTCAGCGACATTGAAACCCAAACCTGACGGCCAACTCATCTCTTAGTGAAAAAAAGAGAATCACTAAGAAAATATATTCATCAATTGTTTTTAAACCTGTTTTCCTGTTTTATGCAGTGGTACATGAGCTGTGACTATAGTGTTTCATATTTATCCTCAGATGGCTACTCAGAGTAAAACAGTGGAATTTCCACTTAATCATTGATGTGTTTTTTTTCTTTAACCTAAGGGTTATACTTGAACTGGAGCTAAAAGAATATATGCCAATAATAATCGACAGTGTTAGGATAATAGGAAACGTGCTATTCATATATATAATAAATATATATATATAAAATTGATTTATTGATCAAGTCCAATATGATAAGAATATAATAATCTTGGTTCAATTGTCTGAAGATGAACAACAAAATCAAACAAAAATCCACCCCGAAAATTTGACCTCTGACTCAAAAGACAAATCAATTCAGGGGTTTGATGAAACTTCACACCCCCAGTGAAGACAAAAAGGTAACCTCATCGATTTGTCATCGATAGGACACTGCACATTCCTTTACATCTCCTCTATGACACAGGTCAGCCCTCATTTGTGTGCTCAGTCACAGTTCGACTGTGAGGACTTGTGCGCATGCAGCTGTGGGCTGGGAGGAGAATATGGATAGCCATAAATCCAATGCAGCACTGAGCGCCGGGGACGAGGTTGTGCGCTGACGATGTCTATAGAGGCTTACCACGGCCAATCGACCGCAGAGGGCTATGTGAGGCTCATCTGCCCATCTGACAACAGATTGATTGATAAAGATTATGGGTAAAGAGAGGAGACGGCGGTAGAGAGAGACGCACGGACAGACAGCTGGACGGACGGAGAGAAGCAGTGCTTGTTGTCGAAGCACTAAGTGGATGCAAATAGAACAACATAAGCATGAACATGTTGAGGAATCAATAAATGATATTGACTAAATGATATTAACGTCTCCTGTCAAAGTAATGTACGTGCAGGCTGTTGAAAAGGAGCAAGGGGAAGAAGAGAAAAAAGGGGAGAGGAAAAAAAAATGCAGTTGAAAAAGCTCGGGTTGGGGAACATCAAAGGAATCATCAGAGTGAGACTCTGCCTTGTCCCTGACAGCTTAGGCTAAGAACAGCGCAGCAACTGATGCACCACAGAGCACTGAGCCAAAGACATATACTGTAGAAAGTAGGGCAAATTAAGTAGTGCACAGGCAATTATCAATGGATTTTTCCTGAGAACACAATGTACCACGACATACAACTTGTCAGATTTACCATCTCAACAACCAGGTAAGGCCATTCTCCTTTAGTGGCGGCCATCATACGTCAACAATTACTACGGGTGGGGATTACATGAATTTAAATTGGCCACAGTTCAATACATCGGTAGATCCAAGATGGCTGCTGAGCTAGAAAGGCAAGTAGCAGGACCCAGCTGGCTGGGGATGTGCCGCCGGAAAAAAAAGAAAACAACCCAGAAGGGAACAGCTTCTGGAAACATCATCCGCCAATTCAGGGGCATGAATCAAGACTGAGGCCTGTGGGGAGCTGAGGCAGTGAGCTTGGTCGCCCAGGCCTGGCTCCTCTCTGTCTTTTGAGAGACGACAGCGATCAATAGATGGATGAACCAATTGCCTGGGCTTATGTACTCAACTTAGAGCTCATTGCCACCACAAATCAACCTCTTGAAGAAAATTAACTCCCATTGACCCCTTAAGTCCATGTCATTCCTCTAACTCAAACTCGCACATGTGTTTTCGCTTTACCTCAGCATAACTGATAAATCATTAGCCAATCAGCTCAAGAAGCGGTCTGAAAAGAGAAGCAGATGATCTTACCATGGCCCCCACGTGTAAGAAAGGGCATCCGGTTGATGGCAATGGGCACAGTACCATGCTTGTTGTGGAAGTGGTGGACGTGGTGGGTGGTACTGAGGGAGGAGGAAACTCGGGCAGCCACGGCTGGGCAGGGGAACACCAGCAGCGCCAGAGACAGCACCAGCCTGAACAGGAAGGCCGGACTGGCCCACACAACTGGTGACGCCACCGCTTGCCTGGGCACCAGTAGCAACCCACCGTCCACCTCCACTTCCACCTCCTGCTCCATGGGGGCGGGGCCTGAGAGGAACAGAAGGCCCCTCCCCCTCAGACGACACAAACAGGAAGTGAACATCTCAAATGAATCCAGGGCCCATGATCCCCTGCTTTCCAGCCCAGGGAGGAAAATAAAACGCAGATCTAAAAAAAAAAAAAAAATGTAAATAAAAATAAGCCAAAAAAAAAAAAAAAAAGAGATCCTTGTTTGAAAATCCCAAAAATTATTGAAAAAAAAAAAAATTACAAAATCCTTCCTGAAAAGAAAGACCCCAAAAATCTTCCAACAGTCTAATGTTGATATCCAAAAGCTTCTGACGGGATCCTTGAGAACAAAAACAACTCCCACTCCTCTACTAATACAATTAAAGCTTTTGTATAAAACTTAACCTCTTTTGTCTAACAAGCAACTTCCTTGGCACCCTAGAACAAATAATCACAGCTTAGCAGCACCAATTTAGAAAACACAAGACTCCATCTTTGCTCCTTGAAAAATATCTTGTGTACAGCTCTTTAAGTTAATTGTTCGACAGGGTTTCCTTCGCCTTGGGGAGTTCTTCAGAGGGTTTCTCCTCCCATAAGCCAATCCTCCATCGCCAAGAAAAAGACTCCCGACATCCCTTTGGAGCTTTTTTTGGAGACAACTTAAACGGAGAGCGGCAGTATAGAAAAATACATAGGCGTAAAAGCAGACTGAAAAAGGGAGAGGCAAAGAAAGACTGGCAGAAGCAAGGCTGCTGAGATGAAAGAGCAGCCAAATCCTGTTTCAGGGCTTCAAATCCCTGAAGCAGCTCCGAACCCGTGCTGCCTGCAGCCGAGAGCAGCAAAACAAGGGATGGATAAATAAATAGAATACAGGACCGGGGAAAAAAAAGGGAAGGCGAGCGGGAGGACAAAACCGTCGGCAATTTCCAAGTGCGGCAGTGCTGAATTCCCTCTCCTCTTTTCTGACAAAACAAATCAATGTAGGTCATGAAATGGAGAACCGCACTGAGAAGACACCTTTAACAGGATTAAACCATAACCAAAGCTCTGAACCAGCATCAGAGTGGTTGATGTCCAGTTCAACAATCCTCCAATCCTTGAGACTTGTAACCGAGCTCCGTCCTACTTGTGATCGCTCTTCACCCTTTTTGAGAATACGATCCTTGCTCTCTCTGCCCCTTCAAACGCTGCTTTCCGGGGCGGGAGGCTGATGAGAAGCGGCCGCTGGTCCTCTCGATGGGGCTCCGACACGGGGTGCTGCTACTGGCTTTCCGAGCGAGTCTGACGATGCTGCTGCCGCTACTGCCTCTGCTGTGAAATTCATGCTAATTGAATCAGAAGCTGCAGCAACGAGCGCATCCTTCCTGCCCGCACAGTTCTCCCTTCTCCTTTTCCTCCGATTAAGTCGGCCAACCCCCCCAAAGGCACGCGCGCATGGCTCTATGCTGGGCTGGGCAAAAAGAAAAATGCACGAGTCGGGGGCAGGAGCAGAGCCGAAAGAGAAAGGTGGACACACTCGGATTCTTTGAATGCACAGACGGTGACTATGATACATAGGGCAGAGCAGAGACACAGAGAGAGGGAGAGTGTTTGTGTCTGGTTGGAGCAGCAAGGGGGAGAGAGAGAGAGAGAGAGAGAGAGAGAGAGAGAGAGTGGGAGGGGAATGAGTGGAGAGAATTGAAGGAGGAGAGCACGCACACGAGAGTGATGGGAGGCACACATGCACGTTGGGTTTGTTGTTGCACACGCACACACACATACAGCAGCCACAGGTTGTTGATTTTTAATCCGCTGCCAGTAAGCACATCATCTGGAGAACGTAAAGCAATGGCACACTCAGTATAGGTGAGCTCCCAACAATCAAGTGAAGTATATACTAAAAGATAATTTCCCTTTTGTCATCTGTACAGTGTTTTGTTGTGCACGTCCACGCTTCCTTCTTCTCACCTCATCCTCTTCCCTCTTTCTCTCCTTTTGACTTTTGGCCCCTCGGCACTTTTATTGTCTCCTTGCACACATTGTACTCAGCTATTTTTTTTTGTCAAAGAGAAGGTGGGATACATTGTGGGGGCAAGACAGAAAGTGCGCGCGCAAGAGAGAGAGAGAGAGTGACAGATGGGACACCGAGAAAACGTGGCCGTAAGAGGAGTGGGAGAAACATAGGGATGCAAAAATAATGAGGAGGAGAAAGACGCCAGCAGCGCAGAGAGTAATGTAGACATTTAATTGCAGGAGGGAAGGAAGTATGAGAGAGAGAGAGAGAGAGAGAGAGAGAGATAGAGAGAGAGAGAGAGAGAGAGAGAGAGAGAGAGAGAGAGAGAGAGAGAGAGAGAGAGAGAGAGAGGCACAGGGAAAGAGCTAGAAAGAGAAAAATGGGGGGAGATTGTGTATCTGATAAATCATGGCCGATAGAGAGCTCAGCTGGGACAGGACCTCAGTGCTGGAGACAAGAAGCAAGAAAAATGGCCAAAACTGGAAAAAGCCAGAGCAGGTATTCTGTACTGATGGAGAGAAAAGGGTCCATACTATTACTCATCTACTCTCTCTCACACAAAGCAACTCTGCCAGGTTGGAACATCCCAGGGGAGACATGAGATGCTGTGCTTGCTGCTGTCAGGGTGAGGGAGATGCGACACCCGCGTTGACCGGGAGACATGTCCTAAACTTGAACCAAGACTTAACAGCTGAATTTAGAGGACGGATGACAAAATCTCAAAAAAAGAAAGAAAAGAAAAGGAGCGCCCCTCTCGCAATATATCAAATCCAAAAGCCTGTGCCCATTCTCTTTCAGTTTCCTTTGTTTGCTTTGGGGGCGCTAAGATGTTTTGAAAATCCTCCTCTGCATGCATTCACTGTGCCAAGTCTTCAATCAGCCTTTGAACTTGTTAATTACGCTACATAGACATATGGTAAACAAAGCAACAGGAGCTCTGCATATAATACAATTCAAACAACACAATCAACACCACACAACCCTACGGAGCCCAATCAATACCTGTCTGACAGGTTCTTACCAAATTTTAACAGTCTCGACAAAAGTGTAACATTATAAGCCTGCCACACTGCATATACTCAAGAACACCCCGACTCGAAAGGTAGTATTATTACCCTGCTGTTCAATTTGACCTTTCTGGCCAGACATGTTAATGGACTGGTGGAAAAAATATTATAATAAAGGACGTCTGTCTGAAATGTCACATATTTATAAAATTAACAGCAATGAAGACAGTGGGTAGGAGTAGGTTGCTTTCATTTCACATTCTGACTTCTCCAGTGCACTGATCTGGAAGTAATGGCCTGCGGAGGTAATTTTAAGTCTATTTAAACGGTCTTAATTATATAGCAAAGGTGGTTCTGCTATTGTGTCCAAACCCAGCATGGGTTGTGTTGGTGCACCAAGTCCTGCTTTTTATTCATGTGCTTTCAGCTTCAGCATACTTGACATTGAATTGTTGACCACCAATGGAGTACATTGTAAAGCTTGGCTAGGCCCCTATGGAAAAAATAGCAAGAGATTTCTAAAGTATCCAGCTGAAAAAAGATCTCAGCACCTCCCTTGTTGCGTTAAGATGCCTGAGATAAGGTCTGTGGTTTACAGCGTCGTTGTGTATGTTCCTTTATAGTCAGCTTCTCTACTTTTTGCAATTGCATTCACCCTTCAAAAATCATAAAAGGGTAAATTGTAAAGATTATCTTGCTGAACAAAACGTGTAATTCTCATAATTGTTTGTTTGCCACGTAGTTTATTTCCTGCAATAATGCAAAATTGAATGGGAAAAATTCCATTGGCTTTTTGTTGAGGAAACTAGTGCGATGCTAAAAAACTGGTCTGGAAAACAAAAATACATCATCCCTGCAGCACTTTTTAGTTACAGCTGTCAAGCTAGCAAGTTAGTATTGGGACATTTTGCCTGCCTAGCCTTGCAGAAGACTCCAGTTACGAGCAATGAGTGCACTGGCAGAGTGCATGCAGGTAGACTGGTATGTAGGCAGACATGAAAGTCGGCCATCCAATCATTTCATGAAGGGCGGAATTAAATAATTGGATGCGCTACAGGCCTGTGAGAGTCACAGGTACCAGATTTCTTTTTTTTTTTTTTTTGAGCATTCGATTTATTGATTACTGGGATGTAAAATCAAGCCAAAAAATGTAAAAACTAAAAAAAAAAACTAAAAAGTTTTTTTTTTTAAATATTTTATCAGTAAATAAAAAACAATGTGCCATTTTATTATGCGACTGTCACTGACACTGAAGCTTTTTCCTTTAGAGGACAGTGTGTGGACTGGGAACTCATTATGATGAAAGACACAGAGGACTGCCAACACCTGCTGCTCCACTCCCCTCCGGCACAGAAAAACAAGGAATACAGAGCACACAAGTACACACCGGTGGACAATCGCTCCAGACACACAGACACACGTACTAATTGCATGACACACACACACATAAATGTCACGTCAGCGCGTATACTGCTGTGTGATGCAACACCCATGTCCCAGAAGCGAAAAGCCTAGCCGATAAATATTCCCCCAATGTAACTATATACTCCAAAATCCCTCAGGGGAAGTGAGGTCATAGATGGAGGAAGTGGGATTAGTTTACTGACTAACGTAGGATGGAAGCCTCTTTTTACCCTAATAAACCTAATTCATTATTTGACCGATGTTAAAGGGATAGTTTGAGTGATTTGAAGTGGGGTTGTATGAGGTACTTAACCATCGTCAATGTATTACCTTCAGTAGATGGAGTTTGAAGAAACAGATTGGAGTACTAGCACGGGGGCAAAGTAATGTACTGCTGTACTGCAGGAAAACCTATTCAGACACCAAAAACTAATCAACATTAGCGTACGTGGCATTAAGAATATGTTTACCGCTTTACCTTGCTGTCAGACAGCCTTACCGATGGGGAACTGAAGCGAAACTTATCAATGCTGTCTTCAAAGCCACAAGACTGCATTGAAACATATAGATATGTTTGGCATCGTTCAGTTCAGTTCCCCGTCGTAAAATATTCTAGTCTGATAATCCTTTCTGACTAGAAGTACATTACTTTGCTCCCGTGCTGGTACTCCTGCTTCTCCAAACTCCATCTACTGTCGATAATACACTGACAATGGATAAGAACCTCATACAACACCATTTCATAAACCATCCACACTATCCCTTTTGGTAGCAAAGATGATATTTTCTTTTTTACTTTTCAAGGAAGCATATTATAAGGAGTCAGCGTGGCTATATGTGAGTTAATGTATAGCTCTAATCAAAGATGGCCATCAGTCATTCACATAACACCTAAAGAAGAAGTAGAGGAAAGGCTTATATTTTTCTGTTGGGTGAGGTCAGGAAACTAGGACAAGCTGAATCTCTGAGCGCTCGCACAGTGGGGGAAGGCGAAACACAAAAAGCAAGTCATCAATTTTTAACTCCCGTCTCCTGTTTGTGCTATTCAGTAGCTTTCCCGCACTGAGCCCCCGATGTTAGCCGCTTACGTAAGGGCACTGTTGGGGAAACTTCCTCCAGACTGAGCCCCAATGTTGGATGCTTATATAAGTGCACTGCTGGATACCACAAACAGGGAAATAACCATGTTTGCATGGAATACAAACTGAGACAGTCAAAGTGGTTTGGCATCAGCGTTGCCGGTTGTCAACTGCCATCTACCAGACAGGCCAATCAAGATTACTTCAAAGCCTTTTGTGGAACTAAAATAACGCCTCATCAATTTACAACGTTGGATAGTTTGATTTCAGAAAAGATGACTTTCTGAAGAGAAAGAAACTCATCTGACAGCAGAAATCTACAGTCGCACAAGTGTCTGAATCCAAATTGAGACACCCATCATCAAGAGAAAGGCCATCTACTTCTATGATGAATGAGACTGTATCTGACAAAATGTCTAACTTATTGTCTAACATATTGCTGAAAGTTTTTCCGAGAGCGTACTTTCCAAGGGATAAACATGGTGTCACACAGATAAAGTCGTCATACCTAAACAACAAAATATGTTGCTTGTAATGACCTTCCGATATGACCCATTTGAGCATTTTCTGATCTGGCGCCGCTATTGTCGGAATGACATTGTTGCCTTCCTAAATGGCCCACATAACCATTGCAGAAATGATTAATATGAGCAATTTCCTGAGGTTAGGGAAAGATCGAGGTTATGGTGCAATCTGTGGTTGGTGGTGTCAAAGCCAGACACCTTGCACACAAAACCACCGACCGCAACCGAAGAGATTTTGTGGTCCGCTGCTGACATCCCACTACTTTTGCTTTCAAGAGAGTACAAGACCTCAAGAGGTTGCTTGTCAAGGAAAATGTAGAAATAGATCATACTAAGCATTTGAACAACGGAGGACTTTCGCATTTTCTGGGGAGGACAGTCTTGAATACACGCTGTGGATTATCGAAAATAAAACCTTTTTGTTTATGTCATCTTAAGTATATGTGACATATATGCAGTGCACACTCCATTGTACTGTATAGGGCATGCAAAGACGGTAGCGAGCAGCCCGACTGTGGCCTGTAATGTGATTCATATGGTTTATTTACTTACTTTAATATGCTGCTCTCAGAGAGGTTTGGTAATTAAAATCTATTGGGTTTTCCACCAACCCAGCATTAATTATCCTGCCGGTAATCAGATGCATGCATTTACCCAACAATAGCTTCAAAGTAAATCACAAACAAGAGTGAATGGAAGCATACCATTCGGCCATCTAACAGAGCTGATGGGTGCATTAGAGTACAGCGTTATGAAACAAAGGAACCCACTAATAACATTGTGGCTTCACCACCTTTGAGTACTATGAACATATGAATGTGTCTTTTTGGTGTATACCGACACCAGCACTACGGGAACTCATTGGACAATTAGTGAGAGGTTTAACGCGGTGGCTTGGATGCAGGGAGAATTTGAGAAGGAGTGTTAAAAGGAAAAAAAAGGAGTCGACGGGATGGAAGTGAATCAGGAAAGAAGCAGAGAGAGTATGTTTGTTAATAAGAGGGGAGGGATTACAGGGAAATGTGCGTGTCGTGAGCACAAGAAGCCTCAGCTAGGTGGAGGAGAGGGAAGATAACCAGCCAGGAAGGGGGATCGGTCTCCTGTTTTGCTTGGCTGGAGGAGCAGGTTGCACACATCTTAATCATGTGAAATGATATATATCCTCCATAAGAGAGAGAGGTGGAGACAGCAAGTAGATTAGGGAGTAATATAAATCACTTTCCCCTCCCCCTTCCCTTCCCCCACCACCATAAAAGCTATTTTCTCTGAGATTCCATTAACGATCGTACGCAGAATGACATTGTCTGCCAATCTTATGTTAGCTCTCCCTAGTCCTAGTTAATTGGGTGTTTGGTAATTACAAAGATCTGATATCTATCAGAGGTTGAATATTTAAACAGCACAGGTATGGCTTGCCCCTCAGGGTGCTGTAATCAGATGTTTTTTTCGCATCCACAATCAAAATAATTTTCCATCTTGACAACACAGTAACAGATGAAGCCCGGTCCACCCCCGGGGTGAGGCCAAGGTCGATGCTCCCCACGAGCTTCTTGGTCACTTTTTAACTGCGTAATTACGTACGGATCTCTACTGAGCATGGGTGGTGTCAAGGATACTTTTTTAAAATTTGCATTTCGTCAGTAATTCAGGCTCCCAGATTGCCATCTTCGTGGCCATGAATTAGTCATTTGTGCTTGAAGAATAGTGTCAAATAAAAAAAAAAGTTAAAAGGATGAATACATTCTTGGGGTTAAGGTAGAAATACATAAAAACTGTAAATAAATCATTAACTACAGGAGGTAATAGCTCTGTCATGTGATTCAAGAGAAAAAACACTTTACTTTACCACAATATTTACATGAACACACATGCAACTTGGGGTTTAGTCTCAAGGACTCTTCGACATGCAGGCAGTAGAAGCTGTGGATGAAACCGCCAACCTTGTGGTAAAGGACAACCAGCCAAAGCACCCCAATTTCCCCATGACACCTGCCAGGCTTTTCCCACATCAATTCCACCGTTGGAGAAATGCAAAATAAGAGTGCTGCTGGTGGTCTGGCATGCTTTCCCCATCTCCCTCTCTCTCACCTCCACTTTTCTTCTCTCCGTTGCTTCCTTCCTCCCCCTCCAGCCATCCATCCATCCTTCTCCGCAGCCTAGCGCTGTGTGGTGAGTCAGCTGTCACTGTCTGTCCCTCCAGCTGTGGACCCAGCTGTCTGGGCCAGATGGGCTCATCTCCACCTCATCCTCTCTCATCCATGATGTCTATGAGGGGGCCCTCCCCTAACCTCAAGCCGGGGACAACTGGCCCCGGAGCACGTTACGCTCACTGAGCCAAAACAACACGGTAAAAGATATGCTTCCGGTGCAATCTAACAGAAACTATTAGCACTAGCACTAAAACATTCCGTTCCGAAAAGTGATTACTCTGAAAACTCCGGAAGGGGATGTGCAGGTTTTCCGGGACCTGAAAACGATTCCCGTCTACGTGGCATTGTGAACGTAATAATCAGTGTACATGCTCAAAGGTTGGTGGGGAGGGAGAGTGTCTGCTAAAGCTATTCCAGAATAATACTGGCTCACAGTAATCTCTTGCACACAGGAAAAAATTTTGACAAGGATTTAAGGATTTTAAATACAATTTCGATACGCAATGAGGGCCCAACAATAGCACTGGGGAGAGAGGGGGAGACAGAGCATGGCGCAGGAGAGCAAGTTGGTTGAGGAGAGGGGAGAGAGGCAGGGTGCAGGAGAAAGAGAAAGAGTCATCATCTTTCTGGGGAGCCAGATTGCGGAGCTCGAGGGCATGAGACGCCCCGGCGTTTAAAACGCCTGCTGAATCACATCTAATTTATCCGAAACCCACGTGAAGACAGACAGCAGTTAATGCGTGTGTGTATGCATGTGTGAAACCCCCCCCCCCCCCTCACCCCGAGATCAACAGAAAGACAAACGGCGCACTGTATAACAGCGTATTTAAGACATAGGCTGTTTTCTGATGCTCTGTTGGGGTCTGTGTTCGATAAATGGAAGTGCCTATTGATTAAGACTCCAGATAGGGTGCGTCGAGTCTTCGCTGTTGTCTCAGAGATTAACACGCAACAACAATGGGGCACCTGCAGGAAAGAGATTGGGGAGAGAGTTCTCTTGGCCTTATCCAGCACAGGAGAGATACATGGCTTGAGCTGCAGCGTCGTCTACGGCAGATTGCACCCTACATGGCTCGCAAACACGGTCGGAGACGCTGGCGTTCAAGCATGACACAGACGCTGGGCTGTATCTGCTAAATGTTTGCAGAGGCGCTCATGCACTGTGTGCAAAAACAGCGACCTGTGCACTAAAATGCTTTCATAGAGTGTGCCCAACATTATATGGAAAAGGGAGATCATGTTTAACATTTGTCGAAACAGTTTAAAAACGAGACCTGGATACTGGTACTGCCAGAGACAGACCTGGGATCTCAGGCTGCACTTTTTTTAATTTCTTCTACTACTGAACCAGTAGTTCACCGGACTAAAGAAACACATAGGCTACGCTTGGTTTATTTCTGTTTTCCCACTGGGCACCGGGTATTTACCTGCAACACATGACGCACAAGGATAGACGACTGGCACAGAGGGAAACAGAAAGAAACGTTTAAATAAATTACATTTGGAAACAAGAGACCATCTTGCGTTTGGATCACACCTGCTGCCCAAATCGGACCGGGGCTATAAAGTGCGGGATCCAATGGCTGCTTCATCTCGCTCTGGTGTGACGATAACACGTTTACAAAATCTGTCCACAGACTGACCAGACTGACACCTGGTAAGGTAGTCAAAACTGCCACTGTGTTAGTCACACCCTCACCCTAGCCCTATATAAGCTCTAAGCCACATTCAACAGAGTGTGTTGTGAAACCAAACCAAACTGTTGTACTAATTAGGCAACTGAACTTGGACATGATTTAAATCTCAGGTCAGAATAAATCTTAACTGAGATCTTTTTTGCACAATTGTAGGGTTAAGTAATGTTACACCGCCTGTTGGTGGTACTATGTGGATATATTTCAGCATATCAAACATTATCTGGCTAACTATGCACTATGTGGGCTGTGAGTAACAGTGACGGATAATTTTGAAATAACATGTTTACATATACTACCGACGTACATAGAACTTCCGTAAAGAGACTCTATATGGCAAATAAACTTGTCACTGAAACGGTGTATTTATCCAGGAGACAGACCGGCAGTAAGCAGAGAGTAAACCAGGGAATTTGTAGATTCCTGTCTGCACAGATATCGGATAGCACAGCTTCTCAGCACTCAGTGTCCTTTTACTGGGATGACCCAATCTAGACTTGATAGTCATACCTGTCATTTTAATACTCTCCCCCAACACCAGCTCCCAGCTTGGACTTAAAAAACAGCTCTAGTCTTTATCGTTCGCTCCCTCTGGGTGGCAGTTTGGTCATAATCCCCCTTTCTGATGTTTGCTCCTTCTTGTGTCATCTCTTATCTAGGGGGAAAAAAACCTTGAAATAAACACTTTACACAGATTTTCCCTCAGAGGGAAAATATTTCCTCCCACTTCTCGGCATACAGTTTCACTTATCACTGGCAAAGTTAAACTTTTCAAAAAACAGAAGCAGAAAATATCCTTTTAGGGATGTTTTGGGTGAATTTGTACAACGAAACAGATTGGATGTGTTGCAGATGTGTGCGTGTGTGTGTGTGTGTGTGTGTGTGTGTGTGTGTGTGTGTGTGTGTGTTGTGCGTGCAGCAAAAGTGCAGAGCCTCTGTTGCAGTGTAGCTGACCGAAATCAGGATTTCAGAGTTAATGGACAGGGTGACTGCTGCCTCCTCAACGTGTCAGCCTTCGTTACACGCTCTGCACACAGAAGCCACCGCTGTCCGTTCCAGGGCAACACAGCAGCAGGATGTGTTTAAGAAAAGCAAAATACAACCCAAAAGTGTTTGGTCTGCTGTGTCTGCACCAACCTTTAAAACACTGTCTTTAAGTGTGATTACAGGTTCATTCAACAAGTTTCTTTGCTTGCCCTGACGTTCCTATCCTCCACTGTCAAATATTGTCAATGTTATCCTTTTACTTTGTTGTAGTCATCTTTAGTAGTTATTTGCATAAAGAAAACACACCATTCAAATAATGATAAAAAATAATCTTGGCTTTAATGTCTTTATTATGTATTTTAAGCTGCTTAGAGCTGGTGTTAGGAAACAGGTCATAATTCAGTCTCTAATATCTTTTGTATATTGCTGTGAAAACATCTCCTAGTTTCTGGCCAAAACCTCATTTTTTACTGAATAGAGCTTGAAAGCATCATAATGGAACTTAATGCAACATCATCAATGTTAGCACTGTTATTTAGTCGAGCAATACACACCGGCTGCTAACAGCTAATGCTAAATAGCTGTCCTCCTACCAATTTCAACACAGATTTGTTGTTCAAATCAAGCTGCGCACCATTGATTGGTGGCACTATAAACCCGTGCACGAGAGTTGGTGTGGCCGGGAGGGTGGGATTGAACAGAGACGGCTTTTTTTTTTTTAAATCGAGTACTTCAAGTTTATTCAGTTAAAAAATTCAGTCTTCACAGCTATTTTTCACCCATAAAGCCAATAAGCTGTAAAAAAATAACGACAAGTGGGGAGCTCTGTAGGGGCTGGAAATAATTGTGATTCCTTTTTACCTAACATGGACTCATGTTGGGTAAAGAGGACTCAAGAGGATCATACCAAAAGGGGATTTTACATTACAATGGTAGTGGAGACACAAAGACAGTAGTTTAGGAACATTTCTATACCTCTCTCCCTCATCATTCCATTCTCTGCCTCCTTTGAGAGCTGCGAAAGATCCAGCTCAATAGAGGATGCCAACCACCTCAGAGCAGGCCTGCTATCGAGTGGCTACATGAGGGCTCATTAGGAATGAGGCTGATAGAGACGTCTAGTTCGAGAGCTTATCTGTTGACTGGCAGGAAGCGCAAGGTTGAAGGGTTAACATGCTCAGGTTATCAATAGGACGATAGCGTGCCTGCTTTGAATACGTGAACATGACTTCCCATCATGGTATCGACTGCTGCTGCCAGTCAGGGTGGAAAAAGAGTGCTGCGCTGCAGATTTTAATGGCAAGTGAACGATTGAGATTTTAATTGGAGAAGAGTCACCGCAATGATAATCAAGCAGTAACAAACCGAGTCATCGGGTAAATATGTTCATCTTTGAAATAAGTGTCTTGAAATGTACTCTTCTTTTCCCCCAATTAATTCTTATATGTCGCTCTCTCCCCCTCATCCTCATGCACCACATGAACACATGCAAAGAGCCGAGGCATGTGGCGAGACATCGCCAACATAATAATTAGTCATGAAGCCGTTGTCTTCTCCCGCGAACTTAATGACTAAGAGTGTCTGTATCAGTGGGTATAAAATTAATTAATTTACAGCCACAAGGAAGAAATGAAGCAACCATGTGAAAAGACACACACACACACACACACACACACACACACATTATATATATATACATATATATATATATATATATATATATATATATATATATATATATGTATATATACACACAACATATATGCTACTTTATATACAAACACACAGTACTTGACACATGTATGATAATGCTCACTGACCATCAGTCAGCTGTTTACTTCATAAACACCAGTCATGGGATGTAAGTGATACTGATGCTGTGATTGCCTTTCACTGGTGAGGTACTGTAACCGGACACGCTAGATGGTTTGTTACACAGGACCATCTAAGCAGCTGTTATTGGAAAACGATTGGAAATAGGGCAGGAGCTTTCAAATTACTTGGCGAGTCAACATATCTTCCAATGGAGGAAAGCCTTCAGTGCTGTTCTTTGCTCTTCTTTCAATTGAGAAACACTCTCCGCGATAGCAGCATCTACCCTAACCCCTTTGGGCGCCACCATTAGCGTTAAGAACGTACAGTCGCCTCTCCGTGCCGCGTCACACACACCTAAAACACACCCGTAGATACCAGCAGCTCCTCACACAATGCTGATTGGTCCGAACCACTGAGGCTGGATGATGGGTTTATGGATGATCTCGTGATATCGCGAAAATCCCTCTTCAGTGCAAGATAAGAACAAAACAAACACAACAAAAAAAACTATGTGGCCTTTATATAACATTTTGACTGACTTCACTAAAATAAAAAAGAAAAGACAGTAATTATAATTTAAAATGTGGTGGGAAAGCACTGTACCTTTAGAGTAAAGGTGGGGAAGAAAATCTTGACGGGCATTTCAGCGATGAAGAGGAAATTGAGCCCGCAAGCATTAGACACCTCCGCATATCTCAAACCAGCAAACATATGTATGTACTCCCACTCAGACTAATGTAATTCATGATGCTGAACAGCAGATGCATTGTCTTTCACTCTGGGATTGTGGAGAACCACATGCTGTGTATGAGGGGTTAAAGACTCTGTGTCCTTGATAAAATAATGGGAGCTATTGGCTGACAGGACACAGGGCAAATCTACAGCAGAACAGACACTAGCAGTGCTTAACATTGACTAATTCTTTACTCGTGAAAGGAAAGGATAACTGTGTGTTATTCTACACTGTAAATAAGAAGTGGACATAGTCACCGTGACGCCACCCATTGGTTTGTGGACTGCCGTTTTGAAGCCTAGAGTTCGTTATTGTGGCCGACACCATCTTGGTTTTTGGGAACCAGAAGTGACACTCGAGGGTACAGCTAAGTACAACCGAATGCTGGATAAGACATTTTTAGGCAATCAAAATGTTACAATTAACTTCAATAAACACAAAATAGGCTGTAAAAGGCTTAAAGTTGTAAGATAAAAACACGGACAGCTGTCAGACCGGACAACACCAGTGATAGCTCCAAGGCAATTACAAGGTAGGCACGCCCTGAAGCATAGTCTGCTTCATGGTCTATTTTATTCTAAATGGGACCATAACTTGCTAAATGAGCATCATGCTGTATTGAATAAGACTTGAAACTAGAGATTGAAACAATAAACATTTACACTGTTTTGGTAATAAATCAAGTGAGAGGTAGGGTCATTCTCTCATAGACTTCTATGCAATGAGACTTTTCTTTTTTTCTTTTTACAACCAAAGGAGTCGTCCCCTGATAGCCATTATAAACAATGCAAGTTATAGGTACTTCAGTATTGGCTTCACTTTTCAGACCCAGAGGTTGCCGCCTGGCTTGGTTGCAGTGAATACCAACCAAAAAGGGTCGTTCTTGTGTGAGGAAATTAAGTTCTTTTTAGAATGGAATTATGTTCCAGACAGAGCCACATTCTCCCAACCAACTGTCTCCAAAAAACCACCCTCCCTCTTCGCTGCAAATCTCCGGCCTTCGTATTTCTTTACATGCTCTGTGCGTGACACATCATTACCTATTCATACGGACACAGGCCAAGTAAACACACCGCATGTATGCGTTCAATAATTTAGACGGAGCAAGAGGGCTGTGTGAGCACTTTCTAGGTGCAATCCATATTTGAGGATTGGTTAGGTGAAGACATCCGTCTTTCCTCTCTGATGTTTGACGTTTTCGACAGCAATTTCTCTAAAATGCCAGCCAAACTGCTGACACCACTGCATATACCACAGCTGAAACACCTCTCCACTACCTATCACCATTAGGACATTCGATGAAGACTAGTTTGTACACAACAAGAAATCCATCAGCTCAGGTAAGTGAATGCATGTACTTCTAAACTTTCAACTCTGCGTCGGTGGCTTTCAGTCCCCTCTCCCACCATCAGGCGCTAAAGCTGGCAACCATAACGCCCTGCTGGGCTTATCAAATGCCAAGATAACACATTTAATTAAAAGACCCTTACAGTCCTCAATCAGCTCTGCCCTGTGTCTGGTCCCGCTTATGCACTGCGAAGGTTTACAGGAATTACTGTGCTACATGGTCTGATAAAGTCATTAGGCTTCCAAGCTCATAATAGAAAATGGGCAGAGATGTCCTTTTGTTAGCCAAGATATAGCATGTAACACGAGAGGATGAATGCTTGTTGAAATGAGCGAGGAACGTGTAATGGGGGATCGCTAATCTAGGATGATTGGAACTACAGAGGGAATGGTAATGTAAAAAAATAAAAAACAACAAAAACAACAACAACACATAGGCACACAAAACGGCAGAGTTGATATATAATCAGGGGAGTAAAATAATCTGGCTCCATGGGATTGGCTTGTGAGGGGGCTCCAACTATAGCCCATATAAATTAATCTGTGATTACATCATGGGCAACCTAGGCTATGCCATATACTTCATGTTTTTGTTCCTTTATGTTATTTTTCTCTCTTGGCTGCTAAAGTCCACCGAGTCTGCTTTTGCAGCTCATGGTTGAAGGACCTTTCTACTTCAGAGTGCAGGCTAACCTTGCATTTCAAATAGCTCTTAATGAATGTTTATGGGACACAGCTCTTTGGCACACGCATGGTTAAAAACACTGCCTACAGAAATTGCACCATACACACAAGCTCAGCATTTTGTCACTTTCTGTCTCCATCATTCTGCTTCACTCGTTGGATCTGGTCATTTTATTTTCACACCCTTGCAGTGCGTACATTTAAATAATTCAATTTCCAATGCTCGGCCACATAATCATATTCTTCCTCGCCTGCCTTCTCCTCTTTTTCACTGATGCTTTAACTTCCCGGGGGGCAAATTGTCTCCTCTGTCTCTTTCCTTCAGTTAACATAAAAGGCTGGGTTGTTAAAGGCACACAACTTTAATTCGATGACAATTATCCTCTTGTCTTTGTCCTTGCTTCTATTAACCAATGCAAACTTGAAAGTAACTGCTCCTCTATGAAGGGCTATTAATTAACCCAACCCACTTGCCACCATTTGTCTGTTAAGCGTCCGTACTCATTGCTTAACACCTTCACTTAGCCATTAGTCTTTTCCCTGTCCATCGAAACAAAAAAGAAAGAAATTAGATTACATTACCATTGGCTTTTACATATTTTTACATGATTTTACAAATCAAAAGGAAACACAAATGTCGCTTACACTGGATAAAACTCATTTCAACGCAATAAAGACTGGCTTTTCCTTTTGGTGGTGAAAAACAAAAGAAACAGACCAATTTCTTTCTTTTCTCTAAATCTCCTATTTTGTGCGACCAATTAATTGTTTTCTGTAAAGCATCACATATGATTCAGGATATACTAGGCAATACATTGATATTGGGACAGGAGACTAGATATTGTCTTTTTGTGATTGTGATTGTGGATATTGTAATGTGCCATGTGCCCGGTTATAAAGGCTGAAATACTCAAGTGATTTAATGTACTGAATTTACTAAATTGTTCTATTATTTTCCTTTAACCACTTAGTCATTACATCCACATTACTGATAATTATTTCACAACAATCTCATTGTGTAAATATGTTGTGAAAGCACCAAAGGTCAACCCTACAATATTGATATTGTGGTATTTCGTCAAAATGTTTTGCCATTTGATTTTCTCCGTATTGCTCAGCCCCGATTCCAGACATTAACCTAATTACTAATCAAATAACTGAGGAAATTGGGGAAGTAAGATACAAACACGCATGGTGTTGTCACGGAAACGCACACAGAGGATCAGCGAACCGTTGAGAGTTCCACAACAGCAAAGGCTTTAGAGGACAGCGGAGGTTGGGTTTACCACCTTGCCAATTCCAGTTCAAACAGAAATATATTTCCAGGAAGGAAGAGTCAGCATCTGTCTGTAGATGGGTCTGCCTGAATATTATGCACTCACAGAGCTTGTTAGCATGCAAAGCACACAACGCCGTTTTTACATGGGGAACTTCACTTAACCTTGTGCAAGGACACCAGGTGCTAAGTCAAAGCAACAGCCATGTACTACTCGAGCATTTCTCATGCCGTGCAGAGAGGGCATTCAGATTCCTTGTAGCCTCACGTCCTCTAGGATTGGGCCTTTCAGCTCACGTTACTCTGAAATAACATGTAGTCTACATAGATTGGGGACTCAAAACCAGTGACAGGATAAGGGAGGACAGCATGATACAAATAAGTAAACAGAGAGAGAGAGAGAGAGAGAGAGAGTGAAAATAAGGCAGTTAGATTGTACGCTGGTATCATGCTATCGTGTTGGCACAGCCTCAACCGCCTGATGGCCAATTAGCAATAAGTAGCGGGCAGGTGGAGATCAGTCTTCAATTTCACACACTCAAACTCTTCCTTTGCTCCCTTCCCTCTCCTCTTGTCCTTCTCCTTTTTGCACATCTCTCCGGGGGCCCGGGAGGGGGGGCTGCTAAAGCCAGATGGCGTTAACAGTCACTGTCTGCGTTTGTATGTTAGGGTGCGTTTGCTCCGTCCCAGACAAACCGGCCACCAGCCCAACAGAGCCGAGGGGCTTCGCTCCAGCTCCTGGCACCGATTAAGACGTGTTGGAACGAGCCAGGGCACTTGACGCATACACTCGTCCTCGCACGCACACACACACACACACACACACACACACACACACACACACACACACACACACACACCCACGGCTCTCATCGTGACTAATCTTCTGACGTTTTAACACTCGCCCGCAGTGATGGCTGCTTGTGATGAGGAGAGTGTGGGAAAGGGCAGGCACTGGTGACATGGGACATTTTTCCTTCCATTTTTTTTCACCACATTATCTCTACATGAAAGACTGTCGGGCGAATTCACATAGAATAAATTACAGCCGCTCATAGCACTGTGAAGTGCGCATCACTTGATACCGCGTTAGCCTGCGTCCAGTTTTAGGGGCTAAAAACAGTTACTTTCAGGAAAACTTTTGTGGGTTTTCTTTTTTGCATATCGCATCGCAATAGCCCGTTTTAAGTGATCATATATTTCACGCAAGGAATTCAAACGTGACAGGATTTATTTTAGATTTAATGTTCCATGATCACTGGAACGTCTGGGCCATGAAACCCATTAGAAATTAACTGCAACTGTGTGTTGCTATTAAGGCCAATCTTTGTGAATTGGACCATTTTTGCATAACATGTCTGCATATTACCTCATTTAAATACATGCAAATAGCACAGGAGCACTGAGACATTATTTTCTTGGCAGCGCGGTTATGGGTGCTTTTCACCCTTTGCGGGTGCTTTGAGAATTACGCGGTTTCTTTCCGTTTGTCTTTTGTCTTAAGTGGCCGCGAAAGCCGCGCAAACCTTTTGTGATTTCATCCCCGTCTTTCAATATGCAGGAAAACACTCCTGCATAGATCCTTTTCCACTCATACTGTCTGGCTTTAGAAGATTATCCAGGAGCGGTTAAGTGTATGCGGAACAGTTTCAGTGAACATTCACTCATGTGTCCCCAAGTGCCCTCTATGATTGGACAGTTTCTGATCTAATCTGTGATTTTACAACATAAAAGCCTTTCCTTTTCTTCATGACTTTGTGGCACCTTGGAGCAAGGAGCAGCTATTGCATTCTCCATTCATTAGGCTCATTTTAATTTGGTTTAATTTGATTTCAGTATCAGGTGCCATGATCTGGGGATGACTTGAGGCCAACGCAGTTCGGTGTGTTGAATACATATTCAGTGCGGCTTGATCAAATCTAGTTATTCCCTTAATGGTGGGCAAGCCTCCACATGATCACAGGGTTGCAGCTTTATTGTTTGTCTCGAACAGACATCACATGGCAGAAAAGACACGAATGGATGTTGACAGCCTATTATTTCAGTGCAGGAGTGCCACCAACAAAGGAGAGTGGATGTGCATTGGTTATTCTGGGCCTCGCTGTTCTTTCAGCAGCGTTTTTAATAAAAACGGACACGCATGCCACTTGTGAAAACGCATAGAGAACGATCAAACATCAAAATAATACCCTGCTGTAAAATCTTAATTGAGTTTTAAATGGGATTTCAGATTTTGTTTCAGGCCACTGTGATCCGTCTCCATTAAGACGATAGAAAATTAAAACAGTTTGGAAGATCTTTCCTCCACGCTGTTTTACTTGCCACCTCTGTTCTTTTGCACTGCCTCTGTGACCATTAGTGCAACTCCCCCATCAGTCTGCAGATAATTCCACTCGCCCGTTTCTTTATTCCAAGGCTGCCACGCACTCCGTCATGTTTTACAGGAAATGCTCGTCATCATACTGTAGCATGACATCCTCACCTTGCCCCTCTCATCTCTCAGTGCTTATAGACCACGCAAGTCATGTCAACAGGGGAAGTTTCATGGTGAGATCTATTAGTTACATGTTTAACCCTTCATCTTTTAATTCCTGCAATGTGTAAACCCAATCATTTGAGCCCCCAATATCGTCTAATGTTATGCAGACTGCGATCATGTATTATTCAATCTAGTGATGAATCACAGTGGAAACAGGGACGAGATGGCTTACTCATGTTTTGATTTTCATTATATCAGCAGTCTAATTTAAAGTGGTTTGTCTTCTTCATTTCATTCTCTGCACCAACACTTTCTCAAATCCTTTCATGTTCCCTCTCAAAATGCGGGGCAGCCACTGTGTCACACTAATGACACAATTATTTTGGGCCAGCGAGCCACATTTCAATTACTTATTGTAGAGTATTTGTCGATGATATCAATCAGACACTTTCACTGGGGCCTGTCCGCGCTCATAATCACATGGTATCAATCAAACTCAGCTTTGCAGTGGTCAAACGTTAATCAAGGGAATTTAAGAAGTAAGGAGGCGCGTGCGCCCATCAAGCCACTTAATGCACTAACGGGCTGAACATTCCTCTGAAGCAGGACCAGGCAGTGTTCTGCTGGAGCAAACGGCTGCTTGTATACTGCCAGCTGTCAAGCGGATTTCAAGCGAACCTTTGAGATGTTGCAAATAAGACAGGTGTCTATCAACTGGTTTGGAGCGAATAAATTCAGGTACCAGCATAGCCTGGTCAGACTGGCTGTATGGTTTGTAATCTGCCAGTACACAGAAAAGAAGAAGTATAGGTTGTGAACCATGAAACAAAGAATCAAACCCATCTAGGAGAGACAAATGGAGAGATGTCTCCAGGAATTTGTTTCAATTAGGCAAGTTTTATTAGTTATGTCGTGTTAGCTAGTATTGGCCTTGTTTAATGCTGTCCGGAGTCAGCAAAAAAACAGCTGATGAGTTAGATGAGTTAGATGTATTCGCTGCATCAGAATTAATTTGCCCTCGGTTTCCATATTCAGTTATCGTATCAAGTCTTTTTTGACGAATGCAAAAACCACGTCAAAAGAGCTAAACACTATTTTCTCAATTGAGGAAGATTCATCAAATGTTGCTTCAGCCTTTCTAATGCTATACTTGAAAACGTGCATCAAGATAAGCGAATGGAAATGTGGACAGTGACTGCCATCTATGATATAGCAATATAGCAAACAAATATGGGTTTGCTTTAAGATAGAGGGCCAAGCTGTAAGAGACATCGTTTTTTCCTGAAATAGTTTTGATGTCTTCAGTATGAACCGTATGAACAGGCCTGAAGCTGAAAGCCACAGATAAGGCAGGGTTGTCAAGAGAGTGTTGAGCGACAGACTGACAGACCGTTGATCTTTTATGCTAACGATAAATAAATCAAACCCGAAATAATAATCTTTAGTTTGCCATATTTTCGAATGTTTAGTCAAGTAAACTAGTTGAACAAACTATACAGTCCTAGTAGTCATGTTTCTATACGGATATACACTGTGGTACGCACATTTCCTCAGAAGCCGTGTTCCATGTTGTCCTGAACACCTACATACATACAATCCATATGGTAACACAAGTCGATACAGTTAGGCCCTGTGGACAAAGGAGCTGAAGCTACCGGTCCCCTCTGTGTCTGCCACCACCCCCGTCCTCCTCCATCTTCAGCACCACAGGCAGAAGAAGACCTTTCCTTTCCCAGCTCGCTCATGCAACCCAGAACCTTGCCTCTCTGTGTGGGAGAGCCTCATATCATCGCTCTTATTCAGGTTGACTTTCTACCCATAGAAAGTGGCTAAGTATCATCAAAACCGAAGGCTCTCGTTGGGAAGTTTTCATGTACCAAGCTCCGTCAAATCAATATGTAAGCAGTCCCTAGGATGGGTAAAATGAGTGAAGAGGTAGTTAGTCTTGCAGTTGTGTGAAATCAATGCTCCGTTCTCGGTCTGACCTACTTCTGTTTCTGATTGTGTGAGTGAGTTAACATCCGCTCAAGTCGCTCATACGTATTCCTGACGGGAGGCAGCGGTGTGCAAAGCTGCGAGTTTGTAAATGTTTGTGTATGCATCTGCTCTGCATAATACTGACAGTGAGGACCCACAGCGCGTGTGCACACACACACACACACACACACACACACACACACACACACACACACACACACAGTCATCTCCTGCATTGTTTTCCTGTCAAGCGAGTCACTTCTTTCCCCGGGTATTCATCATATCAACGCGAGGCGTGCAGATCGATCAGAAGGGCCAAATGGATGTGATATCTATTGTATTTATTCATGCCATTACTGTCGAGACATCGGACCCGTAGGATGCGAATGCAATGGCAGAATGCTAACCAGAGCCAAGTGCGTGAGGATGCTGTCGGTGCAGAGCAGTGTTTATCCACAGTGTGAATAGGAAACCTTGTCAACATCTCTCAGAAACGGGATATTTCCTGCTTTATTTTCAAAAAAGGGCTGTGATTTTATCAGTTTGTGATCTATGTTACAAGCACATCTTTCAAACCACGCCCACATGGTGGGGCTTTGATCGTGACACTGGGGCTACAGTTGAATATGTTCCTAATTGAGTGAAATGACCAGGGAATATCTAAGTAGCAGCCGTGAGAAGAGCTGGTTGAATTCTGTATGTGCTCAGGAAAGGTGCTTTACTGCTTCCTTTTCTTATCTCCTTGAGCATAGGGTACACTGGACCGTCCTTTAGGAAAGGAAATAGTGGCGTCCCACAATTCCCTGTGGCAGTAACGTCTCTAAAGTAACATTTTAATTTAAGTATTTTTGTATTGAGAGCTTTCATATGGAACGTGAATATTACTCGGCAGAAAAGCAATGTGATGTTTTTCTGAGGGGGAGGTTGATTTTTCTGAGCTTTCGCACTGTGAAAAAAAGGCGGAACGTGCGCCAAGTTTGGCTGAAATGAAACTCTATAAAAAAGCTTCCAGTCGCTTCAGGCTATACAACAGTTTACATCGCAAAGACGCTGCTCATTCTGTTTTGTACAGGAATCCTTACTTGAATTGTACAGCACCGAGTTTGTCATGGTATCCTACTTATTTTATGTTAGGAAGTTAATATATATTTTTTTTTAACTCAAATAAAACCATCTGTCTGCTGTTGTGTAAGTTCAGTCGGATCCTCTTGGCACAGCAGTCTTTTCCTAAGTCCTTATGAATTCCCATCCACATCCGTCCTTGACCTGATGACATTTTGTATTTTGAGGTCAAGGAAAAGTGGTTAGGTAAAGACATGGGACAACTTTTGTTTCTACTTTTCGACCGGCAGCCCCGGTCCCGGTCTCGGTGCCGGGGAAGATTAGTGAGGTCACGATGCATCAGAGGAACCCATAACGAGATGAATCCAAGCAATTCACTTCCTGCTTTTTGACTGAATAAGGCCGTCTGCATTGACCCCGTAATGGAGAATTGCCCAGAATGTAATTAAGGACATGAATGTCCTTCAGGAAACTACTCCTTGAATTCTCCGCCGAAAGAAATCGTTTTAATTTCCTATCAGGCCTGGGTCAGAAGTTATCTAAAGCATAGTGGGAGCCTGATTAAACATGGCTAGCCAGATGTAATCACTTTGTTTTTTCTTTGCCCCTGTCCGCTGGGACCTGTTTGGTAGTGTTCACGAGGTGTGACGTGCACCTGAGGAGTTCTTGAAGACACGGGGCTGATTTGCAGTGATCAGCGAGGGGAACGGGGAAGGGGAGAGAGACATTTTTCTCTGTCACTTTGCTTTTTGGGCTTCATATTTCACTGCCTCACCGCGTCTCGGGAACCAAGAGCGCCCCTTCCCCCGGCTCCTTCGACCCATCCATTACACCTTTAATCACTTCTCACACCCGCTTTGTATTTTCCTCCCCGTCTCTCTAACTTTTTTTTCCCGCCCCCTGGCCATCTCCTGTGAATTTGCTCGATCATTATCGTTGTGAATTAGACATCTGGGTTGAGATGGCAGCCTGGAGAATTTTTAACATGGGCAGCTCTGAACGGTGGTGGCTTTAATGGGTCTGTTCCCTTGAATTTGGAGACGAGGGTCATTCTGGGGTGACTCGGCTTTGGAAGAAGGGACGTCATTACCATATGAAGATGAGAACTGCACTTCATCACCAGGCTGGAGAGGGGGAGTTGTTTACACCGCCATTCATCATTTGATTCCATCAGCACAGTGCAATTATTGAGCTTCCCCCTTTGACCTCAGGTAATCAATGGCCGCACTTTTTATCCATATATTTTTTTTTTTTATTAGCCCCTCTGCAGTTAAAGAAGCAACACTTTTGTCTTGATGCATGGATGCTGATTTTCACATCAGCTCCTTAAGTGAAAGTTCACATTAGATCCAAAGCTACAAAAGCCAGCAAATAATTTGACCCCAGGTGACCCCCCCCCCTTACTGTTGCCCTCGCCACCTCTCTGTGTGGGTCATGCTTTGGTAGAGCTTAGCAAAATTGGCCTCAAGTCAAGGGCTGGTGAGTGATAATGACCGGCCACAGCGCTGAGGCTCAACATGTCGGCAAATAATAAGTCAGGAGGAGAGTTCAGAGCAGGTCTCCACACAGCTGTCCGTTTCTCTCAGATCTTTTCTTTCAAGAGCTGAATCACGATCGAGCGCACGCACCAGCATCCAGCCACACATGCAGAACTTTGCACACGCACTTCGCAGAACCTACACCTACACACTCGCGGGGTCACATGCACACGGGGTCCGTCTTCTGCCTATTTCTCCGGGGAACTAAAACCGGCAGCAATCATGACTGACCCCTCTGCAATCAAACAGGAGGTCTCCAGCCTGGCTCTCCCTTTCAACATCCAACACTACAAAGACGAGGTCTGGTGGACACAGAGAGAGGCAGGAGGACAGAGAGACAGACATCAAGAGCATCATTTTCCACAACCTTAACCAACCGCCTCCAGTTCCCTAAAGATACAAAAAATGTCTTGTTCTTTAGTTTCAAAGAACGGATATTGTTGGGAAAACTAATGCATCAGTTGTTGTATACAAATGTACATTTTAAGAGACGAGCTGGGACTGACACACCAAGCACTGACTGTCATAATCCTTCACCTGCATACCCTTTCTGCCCCCTCCCCTGTGACCACATGAATAAGTGAGGGAGAAAACGAATGGAGCGGAGGGAGGAAGAAAGAAGGGAGCATGGATTGAGAGAAAGCACGCTTGGCCGAGCATGAAATCCCACGTGCACAGCTCTGCACTGGCTGACATGAGAGATGAGCAATTGAGTGTGGTGTTTTGACATCCGACCGTGGATCCGGACCATCACCATCTCTGTGGCCCCAGAGCACCAAGATTATGGAGCAGGCCAGAGGTGAGGAGGTGCAAAACCACCCAAAACACGGCCAATGTTGTCCAAGAATTCAACATGACAGTTTTCATCTACTTTAAATATTGAAGCTGGTTGAGTACAGCACAAATTAATGTCGTAAAAAAAATAACAATATTTATTGTTTTGAAATGACCAAAAACATTATAAAATGTTGGTCACATATCTGAATCAGGCACATCACAATTTGCAGAAGCAGAAAAAAACCTCAAAAGGTGCACTCAGTATAGTGCAGATCTCTGCCAGCTGTGTCTGCAATGACCACTGCTGCATTGTGTGATTGAACGAACACAACCCACAATTGGATGAATGGCGTCGTGAAACACACTTCATTCAAACTCAAAGAGCAAGCGCCGATGTATGCAGGCAGTCGGCTTGAAGTCATATAGGGCACGTCATGCAATATTGCAAAAAACTAAATTCAATTCACCAAGTTGTCTGTCCACTGAGAAGCGTCTCAGTGGCGGCGGTGTACTCCGCAGTGTGTGTGTACCGGTGGTTACGTTATCAAATCGTAAGGGAAATATGCATAACATTTCGCATCCTATTTCTGTCATGGTATGGGACAGTGAACGCAAACAACATGCAAGTAGAAACATCTTCAAGACGCGAAACCATCCATCACCAGCCCAGTGACAGGTGATGCGGCTGCGCCACGCGTCATGAGTAATTGGCATCCCTTCAAAGTGACGTAACGGAGCACGGGTGTCATGTGTTTGACAAATTTGAGTTGGCTCGGTTCCTTTATCCCAACATCTCTTCCTGCTGTCGTTCAGAGCGAGGAGCTGAAGAGAGAGCCACGATAAATACTTTGTACTTTTTGTGTCTGTTTTAACAGCTTCACTCTCTAATGCGGTTTTCTCTGTTTGGTCTCTTATTCATCACTGCCAGTCTTTCCCTTTTTCAGCCTCTGTTGCGCTCCCTCATTCGCCTCTATCAGCTTCCTCTTTGTACTATCACCGCTGCCCTCTCTCTTTTGCTCTCAGCCTATCCTTTTGTTTTGTTTTTTTTCCAAGCAGAGGTCTGAGGCCAGCTGTTGCTGTCTGATTTGAGCCGTTTCAAGTGTTCTCACAACAAGGAGAGATAGCGATGGTCCGGGCAGGGCGCGTGTGCACTAACATCTGAGGGATGTGGTTCACAAAGCAGAGGCTAAGGAAATGTCGGTTAACAGAAAATCTAAAGTGTGAATAGGAAATTCAGGCTGGAAAACAGACGGCCCAGCCGATTTCCTTTAAGTGAGAGCGAGTATGTTCTCTTTGTCGAAATCAATTTCAAGAAACAGGTTGGGTGGGCCAATCTCCACAGTGCTGTCGGCACTACAGAGAGGTCTGGCTTTACAGATGACTGTCTAAAAGAAGTGCATGTAGTCACTGTGACGTCACCCATTGGTTTGTGGTGTTACTGTTTTGAAACCTTGAGGTTAGCATTTTAGCCATTGCCATATTTGTTTTTTTTAAACCAGAAGTGACGAAAGAGTAAACGCTGGATAAGACATTTTTAGGCGACCAAAATATTATAACTAACTCTCATAATCTAGAAACTCACTGAGAAAGTTCTAAGACAAAAACATGGTCAACTCCCAGATTGGGACAATGCTGTGGTAGCAACAAGGCAGCCTCTAAAGCATACCGTGCTTTATGGTCTATTTCACTCTAAATGGGACCATCATTTATTGAAGAAGACTTGAAACTAGCAATTAGGACCATACAACTCATGTTTACAATGCTTACTGAGGGAATGACTCAAGTAAGAAAGAAGTAAGGTCATTTTCTCATAGACTTCTATACAATCAGACTTTTTGTTTTTGCAACTGGAGGAGTCGCCCCCTGATGGCCATGAGAGAGAATGCAAGTTTGGGACCCTTCTGCATTAGTTTCACTTTTCAGAACTGGAGGTTGCCGCCTGGGCTCCACAAATTATCATTCTGGTATGGGGAAAAAAAACCTCACAAGCTTATTTGTATTTCTTCAAACCAGTCACAGTCGTCTTAGGCAGCGATGAGTGAAATAGACAGCGGAAGGGGCAATACGCCGCTTATACCGACAGTGTACATCAGGTGAGTAAAACTGCTGGTGCACAGATAAAATGACAATACACCTTTTCATAATCTGCAACCAATGAGTGGAACGGAGAGAAAGCTTGAGTAGACGCTGATAATAGTGGGTTTCCTGCATTGTTTTGCCACAGTCAAGATCAAAACACTCTATAGAGGTCAAATTTAATACTTAAAATCCAGATGGTTATCTTAAACTGGCACTTCAGGCCACAGTGCCTGCATGGTAGAGCCTTAAGAATTCATGTCTTCTTAAAATATATATTAAGGGAGTCTTCTAAAGACATTTTAAAACGATGAGTATGCTTTCTAGAGTTCTATGACTCATTTGAAGTTCAAATATTGGTAAGGATATAATCACATATTAATATGTCTACAGCTGTTATTTCTAGCAAAGGTTTTGTTCCAAGTTTTTTCCTGTTCTTCAGTTTAAAGTGTAGCGATACCAAACTCAATCTCAAACTTTCTAAACCAACAGTGGCAAAGTTTTCCGGCCCGAGACACTGCACCTTAAAAAGATAAGAAGTCCATAAACAATGACTCCCCTGACACAAACCCGGCAGGCAGCAAGATGGATAAGGCGAGTAGTTCCAAAAAGAACTTTAATTTACCCCTTTAGATCAGTCCGGGCATTCCTGGCACATCTTTTCTAATTTCTCAACCTTGTCCACCTAAATACCCACCCACTTGCTCACAGGGACAGAGGTCTCGGCAGCGGAGGGGTAGGGTGGGGTGGGGGGCAACAGCTCAATGCTAACACACTCATTGTTCCTTTTCATTATTCATGGCGGCTAATGGAGGTTTGGATAGCAAGCACCGGCAGACACACTCAGGAAAAATGGGGCAGAGAGCAGGACGAGTGTTTTGTCTCACCTCTGTTTTCTCTCCTGCCCCCTCTCTCTATCTCCCTCTCTCTCCCTCTCTGTGTCTGCTTCCTCCCCTCTCTGAGTCTGTCTGTGTTGCTGACGCAGGGCTTTAACAGGGTTTCAATGAGTAAGATCTCTCAGGCTGCTGCCTGAGTAATGGGACACTAAGAGCACGTGGAATAAATAAAGGGGGCCACCGGAACAGCCCTTCTCGCCCAAACTCATCCCCCGCCTCACCCGCTCCTTTCTCCTCTCATTGCCATTCTGGCAGGTTGCAAAAGGACTTCCTGGAAAATAGACTTTTCTCCCCCCCAGGACAATCTCTCTTTCAAGATCTATCTGCCATTTGCAAAGATTAAAGTTTTTATTTTCACTTTATAAGTCCCTCCACTCAAGCTCGATCTTGAACTCTGTGCCCGAGCTCCTCCAGGACGAGTGCTGACTGCTCTCTATCCATTCTCTACATCAGGTGGAAGAAAGAACAAATCTGACTAAGCAGATACTTTCTCCGCATGAATTATTCAGTGCTGTGGAGAATGCTCTGATTCGCAGTCATAATGGGAGGTCCTGAAATGGCGCGCCGTCCCGAACCCCCTCATATATATTTCAGACCTTGGCAGAAGCTCTGACATGCAAGAAGTAGCAAGCCTGCCACTGTGGGGAAAACATGCAGCATTGGAAAATGATGGATTTGGGTACAAGCAGAGAACCCCCCACCCCTCGCCTCCCCTTGGCTGGAAAGTCAACTTACTGTTGATCTGCGCCACTCAGCATGTTTACTTCCATAAATATCAGCGCCAACACAACATACACACAAAATGAAAACAATCCTAAGAGGAAGAAAGCCACATTTTCAAATATAGAAGAGCAGATCTGCTGCATTAACTAGCGTTGCAGAGCAACACAGGATTGAAGGGTGTTGAAAATGGCATTATCCCCATCTGCTCTCATTAGATTAGACATGCCTCCACTTCCTGGAATAAAGCAAATGTGACATGTAAAACGAAACAATGCTATTTCTTTCCCTCCATTCCATTAGGGAAGAAAAAGGCAGCCCCTCAGATACTTTTAAATCTGTGTGCACCATCATTCCAGCTTCCAACTCGCCACTACTATTAGCAGAGTGATACATCAGATCACAGTGCCTTTGGATATCTCCTTCTCTTTTCCAACCAAAGTCCAATACTCTTGTTTTGCAGCCTATTAAATTGGCCCGTTTAGTGTTTTTCCCCTCTTCTCTTTCATTGCGACCAGAGACAGGATAGTCAGTCACAGAGCGGCTCGGGCTCTGATGAGGACTCTCCGACTCGGAGAACACGGTGTTGTGTCTGTCTAACAGGCTCGCTGGCTCTCTGGCTTGGATAATTGCTGTCTCAATCCTCCCAACTCAGCAAATTCCTCCCGAGTCATAATGAGGAAAAAAAAAAAAAAAGAAAAAGTTGTTGTGTGCACACGTGTGTCTGCGTCTGATTTAGGTGCAGGCAAGTTGGGTGTACGGTAGGCATGAGCAGAGAGACGTAAACAGCAGCACGGAGCACCAGAGCTAATCAAAGGATCCCTGTGGACTCCACCGCGGCTAGGGAAGCACAACGCTGCGCTGTTATTGAGCTGATTATCTGCTAGACACCAGGAGCAATGCTGCCTTGGTTAACCGGGAGGATTTCAACTGACGTGGAGTTTGCTTAACGTGCAATACAAAGGGAATATCAAAATACTTCTGTCATACACAGCAGGCAAACAATGGAGTTTACACAAATGTAGCTTCACGTCAGTCCGATATGTGGAGGGCAATACTGAAGTAGCTACCTCGTTACTATGATTACTGTGACTTATCTAAAGTCTATATCAAAACAACGTCATCTCATGGGGAGGCCAATAAGTAGCATGTCGCTTTTGTAGGACATTTCACGTGTCATGACGACACATTTTATGCTGTTCGCATGCCATTGAACACTCTGTTCTTATTCCCAACGTGTCACATATAGACACACATGCAGTTTTAAACACGTGGTTAATGTTGAGAATTAAAACTAAATTACTTGGTAAAGGTAACAGAACAAAACTACTTTGATAGGTTAAGGAGAAGATCATGGTTTGGGCCAAAATAAATATGTATACAGTTACGTTAATTAAGTTTAGCATGGAAGTTAAGTTGTTAACAAATAACTCAACCCTGGACTTTAAATTAAATAACTATCCTAATCCCAGACTACCAGAGCACTTGCTCTGAGCATCTAGTATTGCAGAGGCATAAAAGGATACACAAAATAAAAAAATCATAGCAATAACATACAAAGCAACTAGAGAAATTGGCATGTTATTCATAAGCTATTTGAGACCAGGCAGATGAATCTTATTAAGATAGATAACAAGCTAGATAACAAATGACACCTGACAATGGAAATTCAATTCGATAAAATTTGTAAAACAATGCATTTGTTGGCTGCATTATTTATTCATCATCCATTGCATGATGCTTCCAAATGAAAACTGGAATATTATGGCTGAAGACCTTGGGTGAAGACGTATGCTTAACAGAGAGAACAAGGACAAGATATATAAATGCTCAGTAATATTTATTTTTTGCGGTTTCTATTGAAGCATCATGGAGGGATGTTTTCCCTTGAAATGCAGATGTTACAGACAGGTGCTACACACCCAACCTCCAGAGGACACAGTATACAACCTTGCCTGGTCCCCACCCTCCTTTGTAATTTACCCCCTCTACCCTTCCCTGTCTCTGTAAACTCCCGTCCTCTCCCGGTCCTCTCATTCCTGTGTTTCCATTAGTCCAAAGCGTTATATGGGCTTGGCTAATGGGGGCCTGATTAATGGTGAGGGTTCAGCTCAAAGCCATTAGCTTCCCGACTCCCTCAGGACAGAGTTGAAGGATGGAGAGAGGGGTAAAGAAGGGGATGCAGATAGGCAGAAGGAGGGAAGTTTAGGGTGGGGCCCGGGATACACCAGGCATGAGGCCAAGAGAGGGAGAGAGACGTTTAAAAGTCAAAGTCACCATGGCGGAATCTATCAGGTATCAAATTATGTCTAAATGGCACAAAGACATAGAAGGAGCCTTCTGGCCTCACAAGACCTACTAATTCCTCTGCCAAAAAAAAGTTCACTTCAAATCCTCTCCAGCTTAATATGAGATGATATGGAAAATTCTAAATGAAAGCCCCGTTAAAAATGCATAGTACTTAAGACAGTGCTTCCAATCGCTCTCAGACGTCACAGCCGTATTAGAATTATTGGAATTATCTTTTGAAATACTGCAGCAACAGTTCGGGAGCCGCAACACTGAAAGAACATATCTGCAGTCACTGTGTATCGACACACACTCATTTATGACGACTACCCCTTGGCCTAACAGATGCCTCTCCAGCTTCCGCAGATGGTCTCATCAGACAGTCGTTCTTTTGACATCGCTCTTCCCCGTTACGAGATCCGTCAGTTAATGAGCACAGCGGTAGGATTCATGCCTTTGAGCCGCACCCGAACCAGGACACACCGAGCCGCCCTGCCGCGTTACAAGACCGTCCACCGGGCACATGCAGGCCATTAAAGTGATTTAACACCGCCACAGGACCAGGGGGAAGCGCGGCTACGAAACATGCGACTGCTAGAACAGGCAAGCACGGGGGGTAGATTGGAACAGAGCAGATGTAGAGTAAATGGATGCAGGGAGGCCACCAGAGAGAGATTTCAAATACAATGTGTTATATCACATACAATTCGGTAAATTAGGCTTCAAATGGGGACATCATTTCCAAACCTGCTGAGTCCCTTCCATCACGGCTCACTTTGTGCCATTCTAAAAAGCCTGCATTCCTCATGGATGGGTAGGAGAGGTTAGGAAAGTGAGATACGTTTCTTTCCTAACTCATGATTATATTGTTGTGTGTAAATTACAAAAGTATTTTTTTGCACGCCATGGCCATTTCATTCGGAACACCGGTCGGACGATTATGAGATGGGGGACTCAGAGAGACGGCAGAGCCGGGAGAAGACTGCTGCCCGGCCCCTCTCGTCCCCTGTAATCAGTCCCAGGTGAGAGCGGCCGTACTGATTGCAGTGTCACTCTCCAAAGACAGGGAGGGCGATGGAATTGATTGAGGGGCTGTTACAGAGTAAACTTGTTTCGCGTCACCCATCTCACACATGAATCCACTATTGACAAAACATGTGACATGAGCAGCCCTCCCCCCGTCCCCCCCGTCTCCCCCGTCTCCAGTGGTGTTGCACAGAGCAGGGACTGAGCAGGACACGCCTGTCCACACTTGGGAGTTAGTCAACAGGATCCTCTCTTCCTGGCAGTGAGTGCGCAATGTAGCGATACGATTTTTTTTCTCCCTTTTTTTTTCCAGTTACTGCGCTGTGTTTGTGCTGTGATAATTCATGTTTTGGAACAGATTACGGTGCACCTGCGAAGTCATCATGAAAGCCATTCGGCAGAAAGGGAGAGAGACGGGAGCCTGCTGATGAGAAAAGGAGGGTATGAGCGAGCCAAAGAGGGAAGAGGCTGGGAATAAAAAGGGTTGGACGGGAAAATAAAAAAAATATAAAATGATATATAACAGATCATAACAGCTGGCGTGGCAGGCACTGCACTGTTAATATTTTTATCTGAGGGAGGCACGAGCCCACTGGCATAATGGAGTTTAGAGACCTCTGCAGGAAGTAGGATGAATGTGAGCCGAGGGCGGGGACAATCCATCAATTTATTTTGGTTCATTTGCACAACAGATCCCATTTCATATCTCTGTAAATCACCAAAACAAAAAAGGAGAGGACCGGTCCTCATGATGCAAAGTGACAAAACGAAAAAAAAGATACTGCATGGGTGGGGGCACTTTCATTTCGATGAAACTAAACGGAAAGCAGTGAAGCACTAAAGGCTGGTGGAGACGGAGTTGGAATATGTGGATACAAAATAATCAAGTGAAAAATCAAATGGCAGGGAAAACCATCTTTGTAAATAAACTATTGCATATGTCTGTTCGTGAAATTAAATAAAAATAGATACATACACACATGAATAGAAAAAAGATCCTGGTTGTTTTTTAGGTTTTGTTTTTGATGAACATTGCAGATGCTGATAGAAATGAAATCACTGAAATGAACTACACTGACCTACCTCAGACAGCTAGTGAAGTAAGTACACTGACATAACAGGGCAAGAACAAAAGTATTGCTGAGACAAGAACATGTACACTTGGCTTTTATAATTTCTTCCTTCACTCTTCATGTCTTCATAGAGAGATACAAAAAGTTCAGCCCTGGCTCTCTGCCCCCGGAAAACCTTGCTGTCTAATCCAGATTAATTGGCTCGCCTTTTGCCTAATAACACCTGGTGAACTGTGCGTCTGACATTTGTGCGGACTGACAGCTTTGCTCATTCCTCTCCCTGACCTTTCCCCATATGCAATATTCCCCTCGGCGTAGGTCCGTCTTTCCTTCTCACCAACATGTCTACAGGTTCATTATCTTGTGCCGGCTCCGTGGAAAGCAACTGTAGGTGATGGGAGGCGAGTCATCAAACTTCACAGAGCGGTTGAATGTCAGGGCTCTGTACGCCCTCTAAAGTAGCTCTGTGGCTGCAAATATAATGTCTCTCTGATTATGTCAGGATGAACACAGCCCAGTAAACATTGAATCAATAAACAGATGATGGTATCACACCCTGAACCAATGTTTAAAACCTGCTCTCCAACTAGATTCGATGTTTCCATCCTTTGCTAAATGTACCATGTGGTGGATTTGGTATCTGAACAACTCTGCCACTGTATTTCAGACGACATTCATTTGACGGCATCGCACCTTCACAAGCTCTGCTGATTCTCAAAGGACAAACAGAGATCTGCGCAGAGATAATGTTTTCGGTAATTTTGAGCAATCGCTTGTGTGAAATGAGTTTCAATAGAGGTTTTGATTACGCTATCTAACAGGTCAGGCATTTACCTACCTGAATAGTGAGCCAGAGGAAAGAGAGGCAAGGACTGACAGTAAATAGCCTTTCAGCAGTTAAGGGGGTAAAATCAATTCTCTAACCAAAATGCCCTTTCAGTTGTATAAATGGAGTGCATTGTATTGACCAACAGTTTTTCTGTTAATCAACACTATCACTGTAAGAAAATACCACAGGAAGCAAGAAGGAAGGGAAGTGAAGGTCTTTTACTGTGAAGCAGTAAAAGCAGATTTTGCTGAGTTTAGGGTTAAGGAGTATGCTTCATTTGCATACTCTATATGCTACAGAACAGATAGAGACGGTAAACATAACAACAACAAGTCCAGAAACTGGAACACAAATAAATGTATTTTTGGTTGAAAATGTAAGTACATTTTAGTGTTGGCTCATCCCTAATAATATCTTTTTATACAACAACTTGTAATTGACCCTTCACTAAGTCCCGCCGCTGGAACTCTGACTGGCTGATATTAGCAGACCAGCTCCGACCATTCAAGGCTACTGAATGGATACATGCTGCTTTTGCTTTTTAATGATGTAACAGTGAATAGAGACCAACCCGGCTGTACAGGAACAGTGTTATTCCTTCATTTCATTGCCTTCCGTCTCGATCTCCAGGTGATGTGGTGGTTCACTTTTACACTGTGATCTGTAGCTTCAGCTTCCATCTTTATCTCTTTAACTGGTTTTCTCTGCTGAATCAGTTTGACATGCTGGATAAATCCTTCAAACACATATTGTAGACCCTTCCGTCTGTTTCTCTCGCAAACTCGGAGTGCAGTTAGTGACAGTGTGCGCTCCATGGGTGATCCGACAGCTTGACGGAATAGCAACAGGGGGCGGGACTTAGCAGAGTCATACATCTCTTGTCTTGATATATGTCTATATTTGTACTGTTTCTTCTTTTTACCTGTTCTCCGTACCACTTAAGCCCCTTTCAGGAGACAGCTACGTCAGGATATAGTAAGTTTCCTGTAGTTATGTGTAATTTCATCTCATCTGTGACTCACTGCTGAGGACAAATTGAGCAGATCGGTCACTGTCTCTCAAAAACACTTCAGTTAGCCCTCGTTGGCGACTGAGCGAGTGCGTCCATTTCAAGTGACCAGCGTGTGATTGAACCGGTAGCTGCCATTTTCCACCACGAAAGACTGGGGTCTTTTAGTATGAGTAATGTTTGCTGTAATTTACCATTTTGTACTTCACAGGCACTGCCTTCAAGGGATAAAACACAGCAAAATAAAAAAAGAGACTTACACCTTGCTGGTACTTTATCTCAAGTCTTGTTTACCGACAGAGACTAAGCTGTACTGCCAAAACTTAAAACCAAAGAAATTACTGACAGCCAGGTCCTTGTGGTTTTACCTTTCATATTACGTTAAGTCAAATGCAACTTGTTTTTTTGTCACGTGAATCATTTAAAAGAGTAAAAATTTGCTGTTAAAATATATTCAGTATTTCAACAGCAATACTGAATGTTCTCTGCAGCTAGAAGCATGAATCAAATTGCCTTTTCTTTTTTCCCTGAGGACCAGAGTTTGTCAGAGAACAAATAGAGAGAGAGAGAGAGAGAAAAAAAAAATGGCATTCTGATTAGGAAAAGAAAATCATTTCATTTTTAATTTAACAAATCAATGACATTTTTTATTTAATAAAGTAAAGTAAAAGGGACAAGTGAAGGTTGGGGGAAAGACCAAGAGAAAAATGAGAAGTTAAAATAAAGAGCAAGAACAAATATTACTTATGGGGCTTCTTTAAATCTGCCTTTACTGCACAGTCAATGTTCCTTTTTATATCATGTTGTTAAATAGAGGAACGACAACACGCCAGGTCAAAATACCAAATTTGACCAATTAAGCAATCTGAAAGGGCTTTTTGAAATACATGAAGCCAATCAGCCCAGTTTTAGAAGGAGCTTACTCTGCTCTCATGGTTCTCATGCATACAAAGAGTGAGCACACACCACACACTGTTTCTTTATTCAGGCCAGTCTCACATGTGCATTTCGATTTTGAGAAACCAAATTACTGTTGCTGTGTCTGAGTCTGGCAGAGTCTGTGTTTGCCTCAGGGCCTCTAACACAGAGCCTCTGACTGTTTGTCTGCAGCTCGTTGAGCGAGGCCGTGTCTGCTGTTACTACATTCTATGAATATAGGTTTGTGTGAGCAAGTGTATTATGACGTGTAGACCTCAGCACCAAAGCGTTAAAAAGGTTTAATTCTCAAAATTTTGTCAAAAGTGAGTTTTAACAATAATAATAATTGTAAGAAAATCCAGACCAGCGTCTCTAGGAATTAGGTTGATACACATCATTTAGATCGTGGCCATAATTTTTGGGGATTTACCTCGTGCCTCAGACCTACTATGACGTACCTTTTTAAAATATGATAACACTGACATTGACTCGAACCATTGTGACAATATATGTGTCGGTGTAGTTACTTGAATAATGCTGGCATTGACTGCCCTTAAAAGTACTTCAGAATTGCTCAATCTTAACTTAATTTTGGTGAGTGGCCTCAACAAAACATAATTCACTATGAATGTGTACTGTTTGATGAATAATATATGGGACAAGCTAAATGTTTCATATCTTTAGAGTTCATGCCGGTGATGCTGATTTTGGAAATTAGTGTGCGCATGTCGGATCCAAACCACAATAAAATAGAAACTATGGCAGTGGAGCTGAAAGCACATAGCACATTTTTTTATATGAAAAACAAGATGTAGGATTAAAAAGAAAGAAATCCTCATATTATTTGGGTTCATGCGCTTAATTCAGTCATGTAATCACCCAATGCTGGGAGGACCTAGCATAATAAGACATGATACTATCTTCAATTTCTGGTACATTCAGCTGAACATCACAACATCTCTAACCTAAGCAATGGCCCATGGTCGATACTGTACAAATGAACAAGGTACAACAATCATGCAATGTCATCCTGCATAATGACAATGATTGCACATAATGGCTTTACAATTATCTCTAAGGGTCACAGATTGCTGTGAAAGAGCAAGAACACATTAAAGAGAAGCACATTGAAGTGCTTGTAGCTTGCAGTTAGCCAGGGGAGAGAGACTAGCTTCAAACAAATTAATTATTTACCCGAGAATGGCTACGGAGGGGGGGCACAGTAGGGGATAGGAATCACTGGAAAGCAAACACAGCGCTGGAAGGGTGTTAGAGGATAGGCAGAGCAATTAGACGATACTAAGAATACAGAGCTTATAGCTTGCACCGGTACAAGGGTGGTGGGCGTTCATTACCATGTGCGTATGTTTCCACAAACATATAACATACGGAGTTGTACACCATGCATATGTTCCACATATATATTAATTAGAGCAAAGCACGACTTCAACACCCGCTATAAACTTTGCAAAGGAGGATGGTTGGTGGCAGTGAAAGCTCTTGGGAAACCAAAACCACCCCGTGGGGCTGTAAATTTACCCTGCAGGTGTGACAACGTAGGGTGCAGCCCTCGCACACAAATTCCCATGTCCCGCTCTAAATTATTTTGACTTCTCTGAGATTGAGTCAGGGACTGAAAGAGAGTCATGAATCTCAAGGTGACAGAAATGTGTTGCAGCATATGCAGGGACCTAAAAATGTCACGAGGGGGTGGAACAAAAATGTAGGGATGGGGAAGGGTGCTTGTGAGAAGGATGCCTAAACCTCAAAGAGAGGACTCCTCATTCAGCTTTTTACCTGAGTGCCAACAGTGTAAACTATTGTGCTCCAGATGAAAAGCTGCAGATTTAAAAGGCTACAAATGGCACTCAACCAATGCCTTACTGCCACCGGAGATCCAGTAGCTTCTTCTGGGCTTACATCAGATATTTATGGTGTTGAGGAGCTGCCACAAAAAAGAAACGGTGGACTCTAGCTAGTTTGAGTCCGTGGGGAGGTAGTACGTACAGTAGTAATTCCCTTTATCCCCTCACAACCACATTGGAGTAATTTCACAAGTGTCCTAGTTAACTTCAGACAAGTTTCACAAGGGGAAGCTCTCAGACAGGCAGAGGGGGATTTCAGCTTAACTCACAATAATGTTATTGGAAATTCTCTTCTCTTTCCTATACCCCCAATTCATCACTGAGGTCATCAGAGGCTGAAGATGTTTATTGAGTATACCATTAGATGGGGCATTTACAGTAGCAACACATCAATAGAGTGAGTTAGCAGTGAAAAGGACCATGTCACATGGGGGGTTATCACCTTTAAAACATACAGTAAAGACTAGGGAGGAACCTGGAATATGGCTGGACCTTGTATGGTCGATGTGCTAATGTGCTAATCTGAGACATTTCACTCATGTTATTTTAATGGGATTTGCAATCTTCACTGCAGAATTCATCCTCCATAAACCAGTTTCCGATTAAAAAAATAAATAAAGAATACCATTTGGATATTCCACTACTGGAAAGTGAAAATTGGGGTCAGACAGAGGAAAAGAGGCAGAGCCAAGCTGACCTCATGTGTCTGCACCAGCACATACCAAGTTTTGCCAGTAAGCCAGCTTGAATAAAGAAGGGTTAGTGGCCCTGGGGCTTAGGGTCCCATATTGTAGAGGCACTGATCTGGGCTTTTAGTCCAGCCAGCTCTGCCTACATGCAGCCTGAGTGAAAGGGATAATCATGGAGCTTTGGTTCTCCAGTACTCCGAAGACCCTGCATGATTCACCGTCTGCTCGGGCAAGTCAAACCAATCCCAGGCATGTCACTGGCCTGAGTCGTCCTAATGGTAGAATAAAATATAAAAAAATCTTGCCGATGAGTGATGAAGTCATTAAATTAAGTTGTGGCGGAAGAAGGAGATTGAGGTAGGCTCCTGTGAGAGCTTTGCAATTTGTATACATACATATCAGTGAGAAGGGAACAAGGGCAAGGTTGGGACATATAAGCCTGTTCTACTATGACAGGCCACTGAATGCCTAATGGAGTTCGGTCCAAACAGGAGTTTTGCCTTCGTACCTTGAAAGAATGAAATACTGCATCACCACCACGAGTGAAACTGTCAAAAAATGACCAAGACTAATCTTCAATAGCACCGTGAAATACAACACCTTTCATCATCAAAGTATACAGATGATGTTTAGCTAGATGTTGGGCAAACTAAATCCTAGAAACTTGGGAAACTTTGTGCTGATGTAAATATCGTTGTCACAAAAAGAATGGGAAGCACAAATACCGTGGGTGTCTTCACGCCTGTCATAGCAAAATCATTAAATTCACTCTAATTACAGACACATGAGATTTGCTGAAAGTTACCTCAAGAAGTGTGACTTGTGTGTTCTGTGTCCTATTTTACAGGGTTTTTCAAAAGGTAACTGGCCATTCGGAAACTTGGCCTGACCAATCGTATTTTGGCAGGCTGCGATTCTTTCACCACCCAAAATAAACGGCCCAAGCTCACCACTGGAAGGCATAATCGCTGAGGCAGACAGGAGTGTACCAGAGCAAGCAGGGAGGGGGGACAGGGAGCCAAATCAATTGGGAACCATTTCTGTGCTCTGAAATGAACATTTAACGAATAGGACTGTGATAGGAAAAAAAAAAAACGTGATTGGGAAAGAGTCTCTTTCCAGTTGTTTGGTACAAAGTTGATGCCTTGGATTTCGAAAGCTCAAGATGACAATATTTAATTTCCTGAACACACTGAAATGGTGGTTCGCTCTCAACATGAATAAACTTTGATGGTGTGATGACGTGCATTTGTTCTTTTAAAACTGGAGAACATAACTAAATTAGAGATTTTGCAGTGAGAGGGTTGATGATGAGTGAATGAACGTCTTGAATGAAAAAAGCTCCATTCCGAATTAGGCCTAAATCAGAATATCCAAACGGAACACAGAGATCTGTTTACATGAACCGTATCAAATTCAGAATATTGTCATGTTCGGAATAAAAGTGTAATGTTAGGGTGCATGTAAACACAGTCTGTGTTCCACTTCTATCCACAACAATATCCATGCCACATGCCACAAAAGCAATGTTCCTTCAAGGCCACTCAGCTGGAGTGAGTTTGCTGTCTCCTCCTCGCCTCCTTTCTGCTCCCTGTATGTCATTGGACTTTGTAGGTGATGCACTGCTCTCAGTCTTATGCGTGTAGTTGACAGCCATGCTGTCAATGTCACCTCACCATTTGGTATTTTGTGCCGATATACACAGTCACATTTCTCGAACTGCACTCCCGACTGTACAGGCTCCAACATCTACTAAAAAGCCTTTATGGACTGTGCCGTTTCCTCGGTTTGTGTGTCCGTGTGTGCATGCACAAGAACAAGGGGGGCAATTGGGTGAAATGTATTTTATGCTGACCTGCTTTGAGAAGGACAGCCCAACAACAGCGCCACAAAGGTGCCAGGTTAAACGAAAAAAAGTTTCATATGGAGAAAAGAAAAAAAGAGGGCGATTTCATTCCTGTGCCAAGGCTTTTATGTCCCCAAGACTATCGGACCTCCTTCACTCTCATTACCATAAAAAGGCTGACGCAGCAACGCGTGAACACATTGAAATGAGCTGAACAATATCAGCACGCTTAATATCCATTAGTCCAAATAGCCCTGGAGAACTGAAAAAGTGCTTATCTTTAAATAAGCTCAAAGAACTCAAGTAACTGTGACAGGCAATTTACTGATCATAATAATGCAAGTGTGAAACATGACACTGGAACTGTAATAGCTATGTGACGTCTCCAACTGACAACTCTATTTATAATCCTATGCTGAGTTCGGAGGATGACTATTTTCTGACCAGTGTTCTGTTACTCTGAGAGCACAGTTATGTCAATAAGATGGGTTTGACTGGTGGGAGCCATTGATCCAAAGCAGAGGAGAAGAAACAAGAGAAAGACACAGAAACAGAGAGGGGACAAGAGAGACGGAGAGAAAATAAAATGGTAGGGACCAGACAAAAAAGCCAGAGATAGGAGCTGTCTAAGATAGAAATATATACTGTCGCCCAAAATTTAGAATTTAAATGATTGATGGCATTGATGTCAACCAAGACAACAAGAACAGCGATTTATTTATCTCTTATTGTGCCTAACCTTAGAGGATCATAACATTATTAATCTGCAGACGCTCCAGTTTAAAACAAGACCAAACTCCGCAAGGCTTGTTTTTAGCATTCAATGATTTTTTCTACGGATGCAGTTGAAGCACTGTTAATCACCTGCAGCACATAACGCCCCGCTAAGAGGAGTGAGGAGTCAGCATTCAATGACGTGTAAAACAGTAAAGACAATAGTTTGATCAAAAAGTGTGGATCACGTCAACCACGAGAGGTCTTTGACCATACAGTCATAAATGAACACAAGAAATAATGGGCAAATGGATCCAATAGTATTCAAGATTAGCCGTGTACAGACGGACAGACACGTGCATGCACACACAACCACGACTGAACGCATGATCTCCCCACGAGCTAACGCCTGGCGGAGGTAAGAAAATGCCATTAAATCCTATTCTCCCTCGAGCAGAAAGCAGACACTTGGTGTCTTGACCCAGGCGTCTGCATTGTCTCTGCTGAGACTAACCTGCTGTGTGTTGGCTGGGGCCACTAGTTTAATTAGCCGGTGTTATCTGAATGTCATGGTCCGCTCAGTAGTCCAGCTGGTATTGCTGCTTATTTAGCTCCACTAGTCATAGCAATAGCTACTAGCTAGCAAACACTCTGTAAGAAGAAACGTTTCATGAATCATTCCCCTTGACCTGTGCTTCGTTTTTTGGTTGAGAAAAAGACTCCATCTCTGATTAGCTTGCCAGCACGCATGTTGACTGTTGGATTAGCCCATAGCAGATGGCACTGAAATTGAAGATAAATTGCCAAATATCTGGCAATGGAATCTTTGTGCCTGTGTTTCAAGGAACCAATTGTTCTCAATTTAATATCACAAGTCATCCAATAATCAAAAATACATGCACAGCATATATTCTCGCTCGCGTGACACACTTTCCTCTTTTAATTAATATTTTAGTTCATTTCGAAGGGTCCCTCACAAAGCAGGATGAGCAGGGTGGTGCATGTGTGTTTTTGCTCAAAGGGTGATGGCCAGTCGTGTGGTGACTCAGCATTTTTCGGAGAGCTGTGCAATCCTTTCACACAGTTCCTAAACTGCAGTAAGTAGCCTCCCTCAAAGCAACGTGACGACATTTGTAGCGCTGCCTTGCTCCCCGTGTGATTCATATAACTTGACCGAGCGGCCCCTCATCGTACTGACTCAGTCTCTAGTTAATGTAGGTAAAGTGGCAACCGTGAATCCTATAAGGATCAAAGGTCTCTGTGCTCCAGGAGCTGGTAAAAATAAATCAATGATTAAAATAGATGAGCATTAACAAAAGAAACATCTCTGCCCTCCCACCTCTGGACTACTACTAATTAATATAGAGGCTGGAAATGCACACATGTACTGCAACGTGTGGTTGTTATGAACCACTTGTTATGATGGGATTGCATATTGATGCACTGATGCTATTTCTCAGCTTACAAAAGTACATCTTAACTATGAGTCTTTAAACTGGATCAAATTCAAATTTCTCTTTGTAAGATCACATTTAAAAGTAAAGTTAGGCTTTGCTGGAGAGAAGGAGAGAGAGAGAGAGAGAGAGAGAGAGAGAGAGACGGCACAACGGTGCTGTGAATAAGAGAGAAAAAGTTATTTTCGGATTGTTTCATGGCGGTTACGTTCTAAAGCGTAAATAATTAACTATCTCACTCAACAGAGGATTAATTGTGAAGACAGACGCTCTTAGTTTCATTTTCTTTCTCTGCAATTAATTCATTACAACACGCATCAGTAAATACTATGCAGCAGTAAATGTCATTGCAGGGAGACAGGTTTATTTTTTTAACTTGTTTTTTTTAAGCTGAAACGGGCCAATTCATACCTCCATCCAGTAGGTGGCGTTTGCACCCGTTGCTGGTTTGCCAAGGAAAAAAAAGATGACAACAAAGTTGATGCTTGCTTTTAGGAGAAGTTAAGCGAGGAGATCCATCAACATTTATATAATTCACCATCGGAGGACTACGATGACAGCCAAATGACATTGACAAGCGACTTTATGGTTCATTACCGCTACCAACTGGAATGGAGTGTGGATCAGGAAAAGTAAATGTAGAACACCAGACTGAAGTGGGCCCTCGATTCAAGTATGAATGGAATTGCGTGTGCATTGGCGCGACTGGTACAAGTCCACAGAAATATGTCGTAAATGGAGACTGGAGGAACCCTTTAGTCCTTTGAAAAGTTTTCCCCGGGACCAAAATGACCAGGAACCTCTTGGGAGAAACGTGACTCTAGAGACTGTTTTGAAGAGGTTGGAACATAAGAGCATGTTTTTGTGCCTCTGAACAGAACATCCAATGAGAACACTGTTATTGTGTTACTATTCAACTGTGGGAAACGAAACATTTTGCCCCCGCTGTTAAGAGCTGTGTTAAAAGTTTTCTGTTGTTGTAGAGCTGCTCTCTACTGTACCATTATGCTGCTGATTACCCTGAAGGCATAGCATGTTACCTCGCCTCTCTGTGCAGCACGTATCACTGTTTTGATGTGCAAATGTTAAGTAATAACCACTGTAGCGCGGTGATTACGGTGCCCGCACAAAACCTCAAGACTCTCAAATGTTATGCCTCGAGGCAAAATAGTTTTTACATTCATACACAAACAGATCCATAACATGCAACACTCATACGCACATTTGCACTACACACAGGACAGCCTGAGGCACACTGGACCTCGTAGGTACCTCTGACCTGCAGAGGTCCATGGAGCCTCTTCTGCAGCATGATGTCAATGAAAAGCCACAGCGGTTTGGTCGGCAACACATCTCGTGGAGAGTGAGATGTTGATCAGTTGAAGGTATTTTCTGGAAAGATGGCACAAAGATATACGTGTGTGTACCAGGTCAGAAAAGTGTGTTTGGCCTGGCTTTTGCTGCAGAATAAGATCCCGTCAGACCATTGAAGTCATTTTTTCTCACACGTGGATATTTTAAGCATCCGCGTGGACGAGTTCCAAATGCAGAGATATGGCTGCGCGGTCTGACAAAAAATAGAAACTATGCATAAATAAAGCGCTTCATGACAGCCCTTGCAAGTTGCTGCGAACACGAGCAGTAAAGCCGGCTGCCTTGATGAACCCGGGGACGAGGCAGAGCCGACCCATTCATGGCGGATGAATGGAAAGATGGATTCGGGCTCCGGTGCGAGATGAGAAACATCAATAGGACAACATCGGTTGCTTTTAGAGCGGCAGTATTGAGTCAGGTACCGCGTGTCTGCAGCTCGGAGGACATCCAAATGGGTCTGGACTCCAAATAGACATGATGCAACTTTGCTTATTTTTCCAACCGAGTGCAGGCACACTTCCATCGGCTGTGATCAAGTGCTTCCCTTGTGGATTTATTATAATGCACTCTGCCATCTGGCTTTTTCCCCAATAGCTCTCCTACTCTGAGGTGTGTGCCTGTACCATCCCCTGGCCTTTTGAGGCCACCGTAGCTTTAGAAATATTGGGATGAATGTGATCCAGAAAAAAATACAGACGGGAAAACAAAAAAAACAATAGCCGTCTGACTGCTCAATGCGTCTATCCATGCACATGCTTACCACCTGATCAAGCAATCTATTAGTAGAGGGAAGGTAACAACATACAGTAGAGCTTCATCTGCACCTCACCACATGGTCTCCTTCCTCCTCCTCCTCCTCCTCCTCCTCCTCCTCCTCCTAATTCTGACAAATGGACAGAGCATGCCAGTAGTGGACTAGAGAGGTACTGAGACACCAGCTAGTCATCCATCTGCTCTATTCCCTCGGCACTGACTTCACCGTGGCAGAGGTCACATAGTCGCTGGCTCAACCACACTTTCCTGACATGTCCGCTTGCTCTGCAGCTGTCACACATGCTCATCCCTCCCTCCCTCTTCTGCAGCTTTCTCTTTTTATTTCTTCGGGTCGGCGGTGTTGCTGTCCGTCATTTTCTCTCAAACAAATCTCCCGCCACCCTCTTCTCTGAATCGTGCAACACTGCCGACCTCCTACCCGACATTCCTCTCCCAAATATCACCTCAACTTTGGTTTTTTCTTGAAACTAACAATAGCCGGTTAGGTTTGGAACTGAATTCAGCACCAGGGACAGCTCCCTACGCTGCTCTTCAGTTCCTTTCTTCACGACTGAAGGCAGGTTCAGCATGTCTCAATGACATAGGGGGACACAATAAAAACAGGAAGGCCTTCCTCATATAATACAGTTCATAACAGCAGGATACATGAGGGTTGAAAAATACTTTGAGGGAAAAAATAAATAAAAAGTACACACCACAAAAGCGCTCCATGCGGTTACATATGTCTCCATAATGAGAGTGTTTATAATCGTCTCTTCATTATCTGTCAGTGGGAGGCGGGAGGTTAATCATGTTTTCAACTTGTGAAATACTGTGGAGCAGTTACAACTAAGGCAATTTATTTCTCTTCATTTCATAATTACAATTATTCATATATTCATAATTATAATTTTTTTTTTTTTCTGTAAATATAGTGAAATCTGTTAACACCGGCATTCAACAAGTTCAACATAGATTTATCTTTTTTTTTTTCTATTTCTAAATCATTTGTAGCTTCTAATCTTTTCTGGTTGGTGTGATAGATAAAGCCATGCTTTAAAAAGCAAACTGTCTGCTTTACCACGATTCCTGTTCTGCTTCTATGAAACCATTAGCTTACTTCTTTTACACTGTATCGCAGTCTGCATCTAAATTTAGATTTATGCACCCACTGTCAACGGCCATTTCTTTGGCTTGATTTTGTGCCCTGAAGTCTCCGACGTTGTTAAAAGTTTGCGTTTCCTGGGTTCCTTGAAAATCATTTGTATTGCATTGATGTTGGTTAATGGCTTGTTAAAGGCAGTATGAATAGATTTCACTTGACATTAATGAGACTTGCGTGCTTCACTTTGCATGCGAGCCCGATACCTCACTGCTTATATGCCTGTGGTGGTGAGTAGCGGAGAGACAGAAACATACATACATACATACATACATACATACATACATACATACATACATACATACATACATACATACATACATACATACATACATACAGGGATTTTAGCAGAGTTAATGCTCTATAGTTTAGTTTGGCAACCAATTTTCTCCCCATCCCCACACACACTCTCTCTCGCAGTCTCTCCTTCCCCAACACACACTGAACTCACTGAGCCAGCTGCTCCTGACTGACAGAATAATCAGTGATTAAAAACTTCAGAGATGGCATCCACTGGAGAATAGATCACAAAGCATACTACACACAAGATTGATCAAAACACGCGTCACAGACGCAGCGCGTGAGTGTGTATGTGTGTGAGCGTGAGTGTGTACGTGTGTGAGCGTGAGTGTGTATGTGTGTGAGCGTGTGTGTGTGTGTGTGTATGAGAGTGCAAATCCGTACAAACACCTCAATCTCTGCTACATGCAGAGCAGGGAGGGGGACCAGCAGTAGTTGTGAATCATTTCCATTCCTGTTGCATTTCACGTTGAAATGAGAAGTGTTTGGGTGGTGCTTTTATTCACGGTTAAAAACATGCTTCATTAACAGGTGAGACCTTGTGGCTTAACTTGGCTACTCGCTTTATACATTTTACTTCCGTTTCATTATCACCTCTCATGTGACGAGAGGCTAAATGAAGAGGTGCAAAGCATTCTGGCACATTCAGACAAATGTGAAGATGCATTTATAAATTACTAAATTAAGGAGAGGACGAGCACTTAATCTGTATCTATTGCTTCACCAGATAAAGGTAAATGGTGGTAGTGACTTCTCCGCCCTCAGCAGATCACTGTTCTTTACTGTACTGAGGCCGTGGCACAGAGAATCAGTAAAAAATGAGAAACCCTCTCCATGAGAAGGGAACTAACCTTGGCTTTGAAGCCTTGAAAACAAACAACTCCAGTTGCATATTTCATCCTCAATTTCCTTGGCTTTGCTGTGTGTGTTTGGGTTTTTTATTAGTATTCAGGAAAGCGCGGATGGCCGGAGAATGCATATTGGCTTCTTCTAACTAGTGCTACCACAAAACTGTTATGCAGTCCTTACTTCTATTTCTGTCTGCCTCCCTGAGCCACTATAACAGACCCACACACACACACACACACACACACACACACACACACACACACACACACACACACACACACACACACACACACACACACACACACACACTTGTTGTGGACCTCCTAATTACTCCCTCACTGGCTAATTGACATATAATCAGTGGCTTACCTTTGCCTCCAACATGCAAACCCCCTCTCCCAAAAAAATAAAACCTTGTGGAAAGCATCCCCTTCAGGCAACCAAACACTGCTTTTGAGTCATCTGCCTGCATCACATGACATGTTCCTATCAATTAGGGAAGTTGTTTTCCATGTCCAAGGGCAAGGGTGGGAATCATATGGGGGAAGCGCACAACACAGAGGGAACATGTTTTCAGTGTCACTGCACGCCAGCTTGTCTCTGTCACTAAGGCTGGGATGTACTCTGCAGGGATCTTTGCTACCCCCCCTGAGAGCTGGTTTGGTTGTTTTTTTACAACAGGCAAACAAGTTTTTCAGCGTCTTGAGGCTGTATGAATCAAAGTAAACCACAGAGCACTCTAGAGCTGTGCTCATAGGGAGCTACAAAATGACTTCTAGCCAAAAGAAATACTGGGAATGTGGCGGTGCCAGAAGTAACCAAGCAAGGGAAAATAATATCACTGGGTATTAAATATCGGCGGGCCATCTATGTTGTTATTGAGCAGAAGACACCTGACGGACGCAAACACAAATTGAAAGGGTTTTTCTAAGCAGACATGGGTTTGATTTGCCCAATTCAAGCACACAATTCAGATGCCACAGATGCACAATGTCAAGCACATCAATGATCTGGATATAAACTCAAAGTACCATGCTAGTGAGTTGTTGCTGCCCCCAACGACATCCATCCATCTACACTGTTGGGAGCCTTCCCTCCGTGAGTCCTCACACGTTGTGATAGGACGGTTTTGTAAGAATTGACTCGGTAAATTGGTCACCTGAGATCAAAAGCAAGTACCAAGTCAAGGCTCTAGTCCTTGGAGGTTAATCAAAGTCAGATCACAAGTCTTCACTGGGAAACTGCAGATCTACAGCTCTACATTGTTGCATTGACACATTGGCACGTCACATACATAATTCGTCTGTTTTTAACTTCAGGAGAAATGGCAATGAGTGGAAGAGAGAGGAGTGGGGAGGAGGATGGGGAGTGGAGGGGCATGTGAGAAAAACACATTTTACTTCAAGAATTTAAAGTTAACACTCGGTGAGTAATTGACATACAATTGGTTATTTTTAAGAGTGGAGTATTAGACCCTGCCATTCAAAGGGCTTTGTAAAAAAACACGCAAATATTAAAAAAAATGGTTCAAGCATTCGACACCAGCTATCCTTTTGCTTATGACAGACTTGTCAGCTGACTTGGACTTGTCTGGACTGATTGGTCTCTTGGTGCACGCCCCAATCAACAGCTATTACGCAAACACAGCCAAATCAAGTGAGGCAACCGACAACCCAACCAACCGGCTATTATTGTCCCACGGGCTCTTAATCCGTGTGATGGTGATGTATGCGAGTTGTCACCGGTGGCGACGGGATCGGGACAAGGCTAGTGGCTGTGTGTTGGGGGGGGGTGGAAGGTGTGTTGGGGGATGGGTGGTGGAAGGTGTCTTGTTTGGGGGGGCAGGAAGGAGCAGCGGCTCATATTCCAGGACATTACTTGGCCTGTCTTGTGAAGCGACAGGGACCATTAATATAACTCCTGAGGGATGTTTACATGGAGACTGGATGATCTGCACGGGGATCGCTATTACAGTTGTTCGATGCTCTTGTCCTTTGTGAAATGCTGGAGCACATGCATTTCTCAGTAATTTACTTTAATTTATTTTATCAACCAATCTCAACGCTATCGACTGCAACTCGTTCTCTGTGCGCACGGTAACTCCGTTCAAACGAATGGAAAGTGAACGTCGGCGCTCTCCCTTTGTAAACAGCGTCTTATCGTCCTACTCCGCTCAAGCCTCCCTATTGTTTATCTCCCGCGTTGGTAATGGGACAGAGTAATTTCTCATTTGTAACAATATCAAAAAGCAATTACAAGCCTGTGACTAAAAGCCACAGAACAATGTCCACCATCAATCATCTGAGAGGGGGAAAAAATAGGCAGAACGCATGGAAGCATTTCAACCCGCTTATTTCCCCTGCCTCGTGCTCTGGTATTTGTGCTCAGCTGAACTTGGCCCCGGCTTTATGGCTGCCACCGTGAAAGGGCAAAAACCTGTTGCAGATAGCCGGCTAATCATTGGTCTTATTTACCACGTTAAAATGTCACTATGCCAACGCTGGGAATACAGATGTTGGGCTTTAACACACAATTCCACCAGGGTACGCCAGGCCTGGTTCTTTCTGTAGCTCTTGGGGAGAGGGGGGGCTCAAGAAGCAGACAGATTTCAGAGATCCCTCAGGATGGAGATGCTGGAGCTGTCGTTCTCAATTCGCGAGTTCCGTTTCTTTCATCCTCACGCAGTCCACACGCACTGAAGAGATGGGGGTATTAAATTAATGTTGGTGTCAGAGATTGATCGCTGCCTCCTCGGGGCGAGTATTGACACCTGCAGAACATGCTAGCTCACATTTACAGCCTGTACGTGACATTCACTTCTCATTTGAGTACAGGAAACATACTGTACACACACACGCACACGCACACACGCACACGCGCACACACACACACACACACACACACACACACACACACACACACACACACACACACACGCACACGCGCGCACACACACACACACACTCGCTCTCAGCCCACATGGCAAAGGTCGGCCAGTTGCATATTTTAACATGACCCAGGGCTATTCTTGATTGATCATTAAGGCAATATATCAAGGAGAGAGACCCCGGTGTCTCTCAATCTATCCTCCATGTCGGCATCTGACATTTTCTCAGCCCAGGGCATGTATTGACATTCTAACCCCCCCCCACCCCTCCCTACGCTAACTCTCCTCCTCGTCCTCCACGCGCATTTACTGTACACCCCTGCGGGCCGGGCCCATCAAGAGCAGGGGAGGGTGTCCACAGTTGATCGGTAAATGTGGTAAATGTGTTTGTGTCCTCCTGTGTTTGTGTCGCCGGGAGGCGACACTCTCTTGCGAACATCTCTTTAGGATTCCAGGCAGGTACGGTCCATGCTAGGCAATGAGGCTTACAGACAGAGAGCGAACACAGGTGGAATGTGAAAGAAAGAGGGGGAGATGGGGATACAAGGAGTATTAAATCTTAAAAGGGATAAGGGGGGGGTGATTAAAGGGAAGGAGGGGTAGGTGTTAGGGGTCCACCATGGGGGATTCTGCGTTGGAGCGAGGCCAGCTGTGAGTCCGGTGTCAGCAGCAGTGCTTTATGCCATTAGTGCCGGTCAAAAGGTGGCGCCACTGAACACAATGACATGGAGCGGCCTGCAGGAAGGTCAGGCCCACACACACACACACACACACACACACACACACACACACACACACACACACACACACACACACACACACACACGGAGCTCCGTGGACAGGGCCTTTGGAGAGCCTCTGCCTGCTGTACACCGTTCACCGTGATGGCTATTTGATAGAATTTGATGCCAGTGTATTGTGAGCTTTATCGGATCTGGCAAGGGCACCCATGCATTTTAATGTCTCTCTTTTCCACTACTTTGCAGTCAACTCTCTCTCCCTCTCATTTCCCGCCTCCCTCTGGCTTAGGTTTCTTTTTTTTTTCTTCATTTCTCTATTGAACAAGCAAAGACAGAAGGATTATGCTGATAAATTCAACAAAGACAAGCTGAAAGACTGAGTCAGAGGACACGGGAGTGAATGAGCGCATGCAAGACAGCGTGCGAGCATGTGTCTACACATGTGCGTCTTTGCATGAGGGGGCATGGGGGGTTGTGCGTTTGTCGATGCATCCTTGAGTACGTGTCTCTTTGTACATGTTTTTTGCGCTCCCTCTGCAATCAAGCACATTTCTTTTTCCACGCAAACTCTCCTTTGAAGTCGCTGACGCTGTCACCCAACCTCTCCCACCACGGAGGTACCTGTGGGAGACCGAGACGGCAAACTTGACCGACTTAAACTTGGAGATTTAAGCTGTAGAAACAACACACCAACATCCTGCTGACTCTGAAGGCAGTGTGTCATCTGACAAAGTAGAAGCTCAAAAAAAGAAAAAAAAAAGAAAAGAAAAAAACTTGCTCGAGCTGTAGACGGTGACGTTTTGATGTAAGACAAAGCTCTATCTGTGGAACCTCACTCTGCACAGCAGGGTGGGAGGAAGTGGATGGAAATAGATAAGGGGAGAAGACATATACCAGTACCCAGTAGTGAAGGAAGTGTTCTTATTCCTTTACATTAGCAAAAGTACTGATAGCACACTGTACTCAAAGTACAACTGCTTTTTTTTTGTAGTAATAAAAATACATCCGAAAAGTAGTCGAGTAGTCAATTTACCGCTATATATAGAGATATCTAGAACAATCAGTTCTCTGAAACCCCTTCATCCAAGTATGAAAAGTAAAAGTACTCAATGTTGAGAAGATGGCCCATGCGACTGTTTTATATTATATATTATTTCATTAGATTGTTATTCCTTATGCATTGTTTTCACAGATTCAAGCATAAGCATCCTGCAAAACAAGACACATTTGAAAACGTTACCTCTTTCGTTAACTGTTTTTTGTATTGAGTCACTATTTGTTGTTGTTGCATTTGGACGGGAGAGCAACGAAACAGAGGTTTCATGAAAAAAAACATCTCAACTGTCTCTCTGCCGCTGTTTCAACATCCCCTTTATTTCTCTTGTGGTCTATTGCTTACAATTGCCCGCACTGTAACTCTAAACTCATGGGTGGATGTTAGTGCTGTAGGTCTACGGGTCAACAAACACACTTCAAACACACCGAGAGGGGAACAGCAGCCAAATGGACTCAGCTGAACTGGAGACCGCTGTCTCTCTCCCACTCTGTCTCTCTCTCTCTCGCTATACTTTCACTCTCCCTCCCAGGGGGCACGCACAATGTTATTTTGGCTTCCCAAAAATGCCTGCAAATGGAGGTGACAGAAAATAAAGGGAAAGCTTGCCAGCTCTTTTCATGGGAAGCGGGATGTGCCTCTGCATGTCTGTGCATGAGAATACTGATTACGCTTTGCAAGTGTGTGTGTGTGTGTGTTTTATCTGCAGTATGTCTGCAGTGGGTCTGCATGGCTGCATGTCAATATCTGCGTTTCTGTGGGGGGAACGCACGGACACATGTCTTCTCAAGCTCCTGCACGTCTCCATCAAAATGAAACAGTCTGGTAAATGAGTGCCACGTTTCCATTTGGAGCAGCTCATTACGCTCGCCCCCTGCCCTCGCTATCTCTCACTCTGGCCTGGGGACAGCTCCACTCCCAGGACATTCCCTCACAATCCTATCCCAGGATCTGTGCAATCAATATGCACTGGCTACTTTTTTAATTATGCAATTCATTCTCTCCACAAGCCCTCTCCATCCCAATCCCCCACCCCACCCCACCCCCACCCCCCACCCCACCCCTCTTTCTATTTCTGCAGCCATTTTCTCTTTGTTTCTCCAATTTCTTTCCCTTTTAATGATTGTCCCCACAGTGACTGAGTGCACAGAAGCGAGCCAGCACACATAAGCAGACCTCCGCTTCTCAGCCAATGACTAACAGTCTCATTTAGGCACATCATTAATAATTTACTACCTGTTTGCCGGGCAGTCCTTGGCATCCTGCTGCACAAATAAAGCCTCCCAGGAACTACAGCGGCGAGTGCAGGCACAACAGTGAAATGTGCTGCAAAGAGGGGACCAAATTGGTTTCACAAACAGCTAATAAATGTTTGGTGAGGTGAAGTTTAGATCAAAGTGTCAGTGATTGGATCAGGGGTCAGAACCATCCGTTTGTGAGTAAAGGAGGGGCACAGGAGACATCCCAGCCAGTCTGATAATCAGATCTGGGAACGGTTCACTTCCAATCATTCTCTTCATTAGAAACTCAAATCACTGGTCACTGATACGACTTTACCTACACAAAACGGCTACTTTCTCAAGAGCTGCATCTACGTGTTACTATTGGATCACTGCAAGCCCCATGCTAACCTTTAGTCCTGAGAATACAGTTCTGATTCAACATTCACTCTCAGTCAGAATGCGTGAGAAAGGAAAACATTCGGTGTCAAGAGGGGAAGTCAGTAAGTCACGCTGTTTGTGGGATAATCAAATCAAAGCAGAAAAAGCAATTAGCAACTTGCTGCTTTGTTCCCTTGTGACCAAATGCTACGGTGTGACGGAATGTTTGTATCTTCGACTCAAACCTTTTTCAAAAACCAATTATACAACCTCAAAACTGTAGAGATGCCGAGTTAAAAGAGGGACTTCCTAGCTCAGTTCTTGGAAAGGTGACAGAGATAGATCCCCTTGAAAATAGAAACAGACAAAATATAGTCAAAAGTCGAGGCAAAGGTCACGACAATAAGGAAATGCTTGTGAATTAATCCGTACTTTGAAGAGACAGTGCTGTGATTCAGGCTTATTTAGAAGAAAACAACATACTGATTGGAGTTTTTATTTTTTTTTATGACCTTAAACTCCGAAATTCTTTTCTTTCTCGGATTAATACTCTGTCCCCCGGCACAGTATTTTATCCGGACCCCAATATGCCGCCGTAAAGGGCAGATCACTGATTACCAGATATAAAGGAAGTAAGTAGAAGTGATATGAAAATGAGGACAGTGGAGTGGATTCCACGGGAGCACAGCTAAGATGGATTCCACCGGAGCCGAGTGCCTCGCTCTTCTCTCTTTTCCTGCACACACACACACCAAACTTATCTCTCTCTCTTTCCTTCTTCTTACTTCTTTCTTCATTGTACTGTCTGAAATTCTCTGAGGCACACACACACACACACACACACACACACACACACACACACACACACACACACACACACACACACACACACACACACACACACACACACACACACACACAGCTGCTTCATGAATTAAACTAGGGTAAAGACAGCGTTCAAAGCTTGAGTGATTTCTCAGAGCAGGGCTTCTTAAACTCAAATCACCTGCTCTTTCTTATCTTATCTCTTTCTTATCTTTTCTCACACTCACTTTTATCCCCCGCAACCCCCCCAACATTTACACACACACACACACACACACACACACACACACACACACACACACACACACACACACACACACACACTTAGATGTGACCAGCAGTACTCAATAAAATGATGCACAAAGTATATAGGACAGATGGCAAGAAGAGAGTGAGAGTGTAAAAAAAAGAAAAAAAAAGTAATGAGTAAGGTTAAAGTAAAAATGTTTGGAGAAATGGGGGGAAAAGTTGAGGGAGGGAGGAACAGATTGAGGGGGATGAATCAGAGTATATTGGAAGAGGTTTTAAAGCTCTTGTTATCTAGAAGCAGGGTTTCCATTGGTGGATGTGAGTGTGCGCGCTCTACTGACTCGTGCTCCTCTCTCCTGCTGCACCGCTGGTTCTCTGGAGACCACGGCAAGCAAGGGTACGATCTCCTCCTCTACCTCTTCTCTCACTTCCATCGTTCCTCATCCACTTCTCTCCCTGCCTGACAATCTGCTTTCTCTTTTTTTCCTTCTTTTAATTAATGTATTTTTGTACTTTTTTTTTCTAGGCAAAAATACAATAGTTGTGACAGATTACAAGAAACCATTTGACTTGATTATCAAAGTTTGCACCACGCCTTGTTGTAATGCTGTTTCTCATGATAGCCACACGCCAAGCTGTCACATTCTATTGCATCAGGATATCTAAGATGGCGGCTGCTTACCATCAGGTAATATAAATATACTATAATCACATGAGAATTGCAGCTATCATGGTATAACAGTACCAAGTCCAAGTCCATTATGACCATTTGTTATATAAGCTAGATCTCACCAATAAATCAGTGTTGTTGATATATCTGCCGATATTAGCTTATACGTAGTAACAAAAAAAGGCCTTTTGCTTTCAGTTCATGAAAGTTAAAGGAATAATATAATAACACATTGTTGGTTGCTTTTTGTAAACAATGCATTCAAAATCCCCACTCCCCTCCGGCTCATTGTTGCAAATTACACCTTCAATTGTAACATTTTGGTTGCCTGAGAATGTGTTAATCAGCGATGTACTGAGCTCCTTCCCTTCAACCGACAGTCCACAAACCAATGGCTGACATCACTACGTCCACTTCTAATCTGCAGTGCAAATTTTAAGTCTATGTTACGCAACGTTAAAAAAAAACATACTTTGCGTATGCAGCATAACATACTTAACTGGGTAACACACTTACATTAACACAAATCGCAATATTTTCCGAAACCCAACAAAGTAGTTTTGTTGACTAAACCCAACAAAGTAGTTTTGTTGATTAAACCTAACAACATAGTTTTGTTGTGGTTTCTCGTGAAGACGGAAGTTCATTTTTAAAAGACAGTGTATGCACGTGCAGGTGAAAAACGGACGTTAGACGGTTACTTAGAGTGTCATAGATTGAATCCAAGGGCCACTGACCGAGCTGCTGCCTTTGATGAGTCGGGAGTGTTGACATGTTAACTCAAAAATTACCCCATCTCCCATCACACTCTGCCTCGCCCCTTTGCCTGCTTTTTAAAATAAGTGCCAGCTGCAGTTACCATACGCTACTCACTGGCTTGTCTCCCTGTGTTCACAGTTTCACTGCTGTGATGAATCACTGCCATATGGGAGGAGGAGGGCAGAGAGAGAGAGAGAGAGAGAGAGAGAGAGAGAAAGAAAGAGAGAGAGAGGGGGGTTGGGAGGGGGTGGGGGGGTGTAGGCAGAGATATTGAGAGTCAGATATAGGGAGAGAGAGAGGTGCGTAGACATGAAGGGAATTGTGCTAGCACACACAACATAGCCAGGACCAAACGAGCTGGAAATATCCAGACGGTGTCGGAGTCCCTCTGAGGTGGATAACAGTTCACACCTGGCTTCCGCGTGTCACCAATGGCTCTCGAGTGACCACTTGTGATTGGATTTAGCTTCCCGGCGTCATAGTTTCCAAGGACACGGCGTCTCGTTACCAGAAAAGATGGCCACAGGTTTAATTGCCGGCACATGCAGAGGGAGTGGATTTAGGTCTGAGAGTGGATTCAGATCCAGAACCATTCATTAAAACTCGGTCAGGACAGCTCAGAGTGGGCTGGGCGGCGTTGGCCGACTGTTTGCTCGTCATGCCATCCACACAGATGACGGGGCGGCCCTGGAACGTGGTCAGGGACACATTGGATTTTACCAGCTGTGAATGTGTCGGTAACGTGTTTTGGGTGGAACCACACGTTCACTAAGAGCTTACCCCATGTGTGCTCGAATCAAGTCCAGGTGCACTTGAGGCCACAGCGTGGACTGATTCATAAAGAACACACGTACAAGCTTACAAACCAGCTTGTGTGAGACAAACCAACCAGTCACTGTTTCTCATAGTATCATTCATACTTTGGTTCTCTCTCTCTCTCTCTCTCTCTCTCTCTCTCTCTCTCACACAAACAGAAAATAAAGTGCGCAAGGGCAAGAGCATCTATGAGATAACAAGTAAGACAACAGCAGAGTAATTGGCGAGAGTATAGCAGCAGTACGGGGGTCGGCCTTTTATCTTGAAGCGGAATACGTGAGGAGTGGTGACTGCACTACGCGCGGAGAACCGCTTCAATATTTTATCACCGCGGCCCAGGCCAGACATCAAAAGTTCTGATTCTCTCCCTTTTTCTGTCCTCGACAGCCCCAAATGCCACCAGTGATGAGTGTGGGTGGTGTGAGATACTGAGACTATACATAGAGTTTCAGTCTGCAATCCTTTCCTCTTTTACCTTTTGAGTCCCTTTCTTTCATCCACTACACTGTGTTTTATAAAGACACACGGAAGAGTTATACGGTCTGTCTTTAGCCTGCGGATCTTTATTCTAAGCTAATTCAAATGCAGTCTCACTTCCAAATCACACAACTAACACATTTTTAACCGATCCAGACAATTCCCAATGCGCTGTGACTGCAAAAGATAAAACGAGGATGGGAGGCGATGGCATGCCTGCTGTTTTAGCTCCTTAAATGACTGGATTTCTTGCTTCAGAGTGAGCGACTCCTCTCTGCTGTGCACTGCTGCCATGTGTTTACACACTAAGCTGGGGCTGGGCCCTCGGGGGGCGGGGGAGGCCCTGCAGGCCTGCACTTCTTTTCTACAGCCCCTGTTTCTCCACCTCCCTCCCTAATCCCTCCTTTCTTCATGTACCAAATTTAAAATCAGGCCACTGCACCGTTCTGCCAATGCTGGCCTTTAATTAAAAGTCTCACCTGCGTAATGAATGCATGCTTGTTTCATTATGTGCTTATTGTAGAATTGATCAATACTGGGAGGCCCTTAATGCATGAAAAGCCAATACATTTGGAGATTGGCATAGAAAGAAAACACACTCTTTCAATCACAATTGAGCTACTGGAGACTAGATTTATTGCTGTGTTTTCATTAGCCGCTGCAGCGATTGCATTATCAGTGTGGATGACATTATAATGTCAAATCAGCTGCTATTATAGATTCTACTGAATCAAGGCAGTTCAATACTGGGGGCATTATGAATCACGAGAAAAGACAAACGCATTGTTTCTGAATATTTATGAAAGCATGAGAGGCATCTCATCATTCATAAGATTGCGAGCTACAGAGTATTCAATCTAGCTCGACTTAAATGGTTTCATACAACCTTTTTGGCCTTTTCCCAGCGGCACATTATAGCGCCGCTGACGGTGACTGGCTAAGCAAATCAGGGTTGAGGTGAAGCGCACCTCGCCGACGACAATTTCCGTGGAAATAGAATCAGATGCAGAGGACCCCCGTCTGGCCCGCCTTCCCGCCAGCTTCCAACACGTGGCATACTGGGTAATTGATCGAAAATGAAACCAAATGAGATTGATTAGAGCTTTTGTGGATCTGGCTACAGGCACAAGATGAGAACAAATTTAGCTTAGGTGATCAGATGGGAGAGCCGAGATACGCGTGAGACGTGTGGGGAGCGAGAGACAGAAGGAGAGAGCGGTAGAGGGAGGAACTATTGATCAAGCAGAGCTGGGCGGTCTGTCGATACGGGCCTCTATCCAGGGAGTGGAATGACACAAGGGGGGGGCTCCCTCTGCCTGCAGCGGGAGGGCATGGACGTGAGCTTGTGTGCACATTTGCACACTGAGCAGAGCCACACTGATGGGCTTTTTGAGATCGAAACACACTTATTGCCTGTGTGCAGACTACCCATGCATGCTCCATCTGCGGCAAGTAGCAAAGATAGGCCAATTTAGGAGTCTGTAAGCCATCTATTGGAAAGTCAAGCTCACCATAAAACAGAAAAGCATTGAGGGAAAGCAGGGGGATATTTCTTATTGAGTAAAATCTGTATTTTATGGTTTTCCATGAAGAACACACGGAAAAATAAAACTTATGTTGCTCGAGCATCCAAAAGTGTTACTAAGGGCAGAGGGATAAAAATGCCAAACATTAGTTTCCAGTATGATGGCACGAGACCATGCATTGCTTCATCTTATGTCCATTTACAGTAAATTACACAAATACATGCACAACACTGGCTACAGAGATAACGTAACATTTAATGCCGATGCCAAATCAAAATGAAAAATAAAAAGGGACATGGTGAGGGGGAAGTAATACAAAGTGAGTGCTATTGGCAGAGACTGGAGAGGTGACAATAGGAATTAGGACAGCTAAATTTAACTGGAGGAACCATGGGTGGAGGTGGTGTGTGTGTGTATGTGTTGGGGGAGTGGGGTAGGGGGTGTAGGGGTAATAGAAGAGATAGAGGAAGAAAAAAACCCAATTCAATCTCTTCTCTCTCTTCTTTCACAGCATTCCAATGAGCTTTAGATGGCCCTCGGGCTAATCCCAGAGCCGCATGTGATTATCAATTCATCCTTCCTCCAGGTAGGTGGGCAGTGATTCTCCAGGCCGTTCATTCATGGAGGAGGCAGGTGAAAGGCAAACTCTCTCAATGGATTTCCAGATAAGAGGGGACCACTGAAAGCCGTGATGGAAGAACCACTGATGCTGATGGCATACTGTAAAATCGTCGCCCGGCTTCGGAACAGACAAGCGTGTAAAGTAATGACACTGCTCAGCTCATATTGGTCGCTTTATTTTGGTCGCTTTAAAAAGCGACCGTGAGGAACTCGTGTGGATGACAGGTGGTGAAAACATGCCTGATTTTGGATGGATGAAATCTCCAATTTCCCAGTTAAAATGAACAAGTGTTACTGTGATGAATTAAAATGAAGTCCCATCATGTATTTGTGCAATGCTCATGCTCTATTCACAGCCAACTAACTCACCGGAATTTGAAAACACTGATAAGTTCTCGGGCTTATCCTGACAGAATGGAACAAATTAGACAACAAAGCAAACACGCATATGAACTAATACAATGCAAATTATTAAACAGCGTTTACTCGATAATCAATATAAAAGGGTTATACCTCAAACCATATGTGAAAGGTTCCCCCTAGAAAGGATTCTCAAGAAGCAAATGGTTCTGGGTAGAACCTCAGGCCTTCATGAAGAACCCTTTTGGAACCCATATTTCTGAGAGTGCATTTGAAGGGATGGTGGTGGTAAAAATAGCTTTCCTGTCTTTTGGTGTGTGTGTGTTTAAGTGGTGGAGCCGTAGCCTTTGATGCAACATTTGGTTTCACTGTGCCATTCTGCTGCTAATATTCCTCCACTCTTTGTAAAAGCTCTTACAGTGGGATTGTTTTGTCAGGCCTGCCCGTTGTTGCCTCCGATACACGCCAGCTGACTGGGCGGCCCGAAGCTACACTATCCACAAAGAACAGCATCGCCATGAATAATACAGGAAGTGCCAAGCACAGGTGTGGAGACAAGGGAGCGGGGAAGAGGTTCTGGCGGTGTTTTTTTTTTTTCAAGCAGGTCAAGTAAGAGAACACAGTCGGTAAACACAGGATAGATGCATCTGAAGCGCATGATCTATCAGGGAGAAAGCAGAGCGTAGAGAGTACTCAGCAACGAGATGATTCATGGAGACAGGTTGGATGCTTCAGCTGCGTCTTCCGCAGCATCCGAAACACAATTAATATCCTTCTCGAATTCTCCGAGCCGAAACGAATGCATTATCAGTGCTACAGAGATGCATTTTCAGGTATTGTGAGAGTGGCGGCAGCATTCAGAGAGAAGTGGGCCGTCGTCACTGGCTGTTATTCATGTGGTTTCTGCTCTGCTCAAGGACACTTGTCTACTTTGTTATGCTCATATGCCTGGCCTCAATCGATCCCTGGCCCTCCTCAGATGCACTGTCGGGTGGACTTGTGTGGCTGTGCGACGGAGCAAAAATATACAGAGGCTACACAATTCTGGAGTGATTTCCAAACCATTATAATAAAACAGAGAGCGGGGAGGTTTTCATTTTAAACACACCAGGCAAATGGAATATTTGATCTGTCCGAAAGTCCTTAAACACAGTGTGCACTGCTGGTACATTTGTAATAATTCTTACACCTCGGTGTGTGTCTGCAAATTAAATCAAGGCTAAAGCTCATTTATAAAATATTCACACAGACCTTTCCTCTGGCTAGAAAGGTTACTCCAACAACATGAACAGGAAATTGAGTACAAAACAATAATTAATGTGCTGCACTGTATGGTGCAAGCAATCAGTCCGGATACAGTATTTATATTCATTTTTGGCATTAAAACAATAACTATAGAGTACGTGCATACAGTGAGCTGTTAGCATCTATAACAATACATCTATGGCCCACGAGCAGTGAAGTCATGGCAACAGGAAAGGACAAAAGACTGAGGAACAGCAAAACAGCTGAGTCACACGTGGAGAATGCATGAACACAACGTGCATCAGCGCTGGTTTTCAAGAACTGTAAAACAACTCTGTGATCACATAATCGCTTTGAAATTGTAGATATGGATAGTTTGAATAAAGAGTGGTGAATATCGTAGTGCATGTAAAATGTTTGCTCTAGAAAAAAACAAATATATAGTATAGATATATATATCTATATCTATATATATACTTTTGTAGCATCCCTTATTGCAAAAAAAATAGGGAAGAATGGGACTGGAAAAAAAAGACCAAAGAGAGATACAGTGAGGGGCAAATGAATGCATTGATCCAAGTTTGATATAAGGCAGCTGTGAGGGTGCTGCATGGGTACATTATTGATCTAGATTTTCAATGTTATTAGACAGAGGGACTGCCTAGAAGCTACTGAACCTTAGTAAGATAGAAATAAAGAGAAAGAAATAGTGTCAGATAGTGTTGTTTTAAAAGTTAAAGAGAAGGCTGACTTTATCCATTCCGACTAAACTACCCCCCTCTCCCCCCAACAGCTAAGGAAGGGGGGCTTTGAAAAGAGTGCATTCTCTCTCTCCCTTTATTTCTCTCTCTTCCCCTCCCCTCGCCTCCCCTCCCTCTCCCTTGTCTACCCTGCACATCCCCGTCATCCCTCAGATTACAGAAGAACACGAGGAGATGAAGCAGTAGCGCTGAGAGAATCCCAACACAGCACATCCCAGGACAGCAGCGCAGAGGCACAGCAGCACACAGACCGGGTCTACGTTCCTTCATTAAGTGAGTCATGAAGGTCTTAATCAAAGGCAAAACAGAGGAGCACCTACACTGGAGGTTAGGTTTCATAATGCAGTTGTCACGGTAGTAAACAGTAATGCAAAGAATACTTTTTTTTCAGAGAATTCTTCTTCAGAGACTAAACATCAATGCGATCTCTCTCCGGACGCATTGTAAAAAACCCAAGATGATTTGAAATTTCACGCACGGCTTAAGCAAAAGGGGTTTGGGGACAAGCGAGAGGCAAAAGAAAATCTATTAAAATGTCACAGTCTATGCAGTGAAATGCACCTCTATGTATATTAATTCTTAAGGGAAGTGGAGATGGATATTCCTGATTTATCGCCCTCTACGGCCGCCATCATTTATCACCTCACTAGCCCCCTGATTCAGGCCCCGCTTTAAAATGGCCACGGCGTTTCCGCTTGGGGAATTCCATTACTGGTCTAGGGACAGAGGGGAGGATGTGAGGGTAGTTTTAGTCTAACAGAGTCCAACATATAGCAGCCGATGATCAGGAGGGAGTCAGTTCACGCTCCACTGATTTGAATGTAAGCCCACTCCATTACATCTTATTGAACTGTTTTTGTCGTGAATACTTTCACACCGGATTCGAGGATATTACGTGGCATAAAAGCGGCGTCATTTCCAATAACATCAGCACAAGAAAAAGCTGACACGGACGTGAACTCTGCTGGATTATCACCGCTTAAAGAGGACGATTACAACACCTCCATGGACATTCCATTGACACACCACAGAGAACGTAGCGGCTGCTAAAGACACACTGCATTATATTATGTCTCGACCACATCCAGTTGACAAAGAACGCATCCACTCAAACATACGCGCAACCACTTCACTTCTGCCGGAGTTAATGAAATGTATTGCCGCTACATTACGGCAATCATTCATGACATTGAAAATAGTTAATTATCAGCTTGAGATGAAGTGAATGTTTTCAAAACACATTTTAAGCTTCTGGCTAACGATGATCAATTGTCGCGGCGAATGTGCGAATAGGATTCTTGTTTAAGGACACTAGGAGAGTTCATGAACATGCAGTGCCTGATGATTACGTCTCTCAACAACAACAACAACTTTGCTGAGTTTGGATTTCTTTGCCTCCAAAATCCACTAAAAAGTGTATTTTTTTCTGTTTATAATTGCCAATTTTAAATGCTTTATCATCACCATCGTCTCTGACAATGTGAATAATGAAGCATGTAGAACAAAGTGTGGGTGTAAAACATCACTGTGTTTAATCAGCTAGGAATGATCTATTATTGTATCCATATCTCTGATCTAATCCGACTCTGTCATGGCGCTATCTTTGGCATGTTAGCATGCATTATCGCTGCTGCATTCATGTGGAGATGAAATTACCACAGACCCAAAAAATAGAGGTAACAAATTTGTCTGACTCTACTACCGGGACACAGAACCCACCGAGTCTGGTCTTGCCGTTTGTGTCACAAAAGAAGCAAAGATTTAGAGAAGTTACAAATAGGTGAAAGAGGGAAGAGATGATTCAAATCAATGTGGTAGGATGGTCAGAGCGGCCGCCATTTTTATGTGTACCATTGCCGGTGCAAAGAGAGTAGCAAGCTACTTCCACACAAACAGATTTGCGGCAAGTCACCGGCGTGACTGTAGTAGCATCTGCGTCCCGTGTGCCTTGAGTCCGGCCCAAACTATTGGATGAAGGCTGGGACACGGTGTTGAGCTACGGGGTATGACGCATGCTGAGTGCAACTAGAGCTGCGATTGTTGGAGGGTTACAGCAGACGGTGCTAGAAATAAAAGGGATGGCGTTCGCTCAGGTTCTCTGTGGGTGCGCTCGGCGAGGCGGGACCTTTTTGGCACGCTCCAATGGATGGGGGACGATATTCAACAGAACGTTTTAAAATAGAAAGCATTTGGTCTTTTATTAAAGATCTTTCTAATACTTGCACAATTGTAATTCTAACCAATAAAGAACAATCATCCTTTTATTTAAGTAGTTCCATGTCTGTGCTACTCCTATTCTTTAGTTGCTGCACACTTGTTGCCCTGATGAAATAAAAAAAATATATAATCCACAAGCTTTGCTGAAACTTGACACTGAATGAAGGCTTACATAAAGGCTGGCTTGAATAGACTTGAAAGACCACAATTAATTTAACGTCATAGTACTAATGTTTGAATTTCCCATGCTTTAAATGCTTAAGCCCCCGTTACCCGTAACGTGGGATTCCCTCAGCCTACAGGGAGCGGCAGAGGGAAAACGTAATGGGAGTCGCACAGGGAATCGAGGGCAGGGAGATGGAGGGGTGGAGGGAGAGGAAGGAGGGTGGAGAGGGAAGACAAAGTGAAGGGGAGACTGTCAGCTCAACTTATCGACACCTCAGCCCCCACAGGGATAAATACAAGGGAGACGTGTGCTCGTGCGCACGTGTCGGTCCTGATGATCTACCGTGTCAACTTGAGTAAAGGTCTTCCTCCGTGCCGATGCCCTGAGGAAACATTTACATTCTCTACAGAGTTTCCGGAGTGTTTGTAGGCGTGTGGAGAGAGAGAGAAAATATGGGGGGATTTGATCGTCTGACATAGCAGTATTTCCTCTCACCAAATCCTGTATGTGGACAGTGCTATCCAATGTGTGATGCATTCTGGGAGTGCAGTCACCCCAGCAGCGCCGGCTATTATTTCAGGTGGTCAGCACTCCAAGTTGATAAACTCTGCTTCTGCTTGTAGTGCTTCTGCCATTCATGCTAGCAAAGATGATACCTTCTCTTCCGGTCTAACACTTACAAGTTACTCTAACAACTAAAGTGCTTACTGTGAGAACTGCTGAGTCATTCCTAATGCGCAATCTGACACGTTCATAAATGTGCTTCAGTATTCATTTTATATCAAGGAAGTTCCCGGTGGGTACTGCCTGAAGTGTTTGACATGTTTTTAGTGAAACTGTAAAGAATATATATGTGTTTTGTTTAGGGAGGACCCTGAATGCTCGATGATTCAATCACAATAGCCTTGTATGCACGAGTACAATTTTGAAATCAAAGAATACATGTATTGATCTGAACAGTCGTAAAAGAATGTAGCCCTATAAGAGTGCTAAATATAATAACCACGAAAAGCAAGCATGCTAACAAACTGCCATTCTGTGCAAATCTCCACTCCGTTTACGTACTCTGGATACGCACCAAACAGCACGGCCCATTATTCTGAGACAACAGCTGAGCAAGTCACATGTATCTTTGCCTGTAGTTTTGTTGTGAAATAATTTGACAAATCGGATTTGACTATCAGGGACAACTCTAATTATTTTCTCATAACTGTGACATTTTTTTGTATAATTAAAGCTGAAGAAACATAATGGTATGAGAAAGAAAAAAAGAAGTAAGCTCTTGCAATAGATTAACAGATCCATTCATAAAAATGACTCTGTATGGATAAAAAAATTAGATGGCTAAAAGCCTTTTAGCGCCTGTCTGTTACTTCAATCTGTGTCCTGTTAACACTGTGGTAGCATTCAAAAAAGCATCACGCACACACACACGCACACGCACACACACACACACACACACACACACACACACACACACACATCTATCCGAGACGTGTGATTGCAGAAGGGCTGTATGGTATTTGCGGGTGCATTTGCTCCACTGAATTCAATCAGGTCCGGATTATTGACACGAGTCAGACGTGCGATGCTGCTATTTACAAAGCGTCAACAAAGGAATCGACTAACGTGAGACATGTGATCTGAGCACCTGTGAGAAATAATTGCTTTCCCCAATTTTTCACCCTCTTTTGTGTCTTGATTCACTTTCCCCGAGCCCGCACAATTCCACGCACAAACATCCCTCCCATCTCTCGTGTTCTTATTCCGGCGTACAGTGGAAGGCTTTTGATAATGGGTGCAAGTGGCTGGAGTGGTCTCGAAGCAATTACAAAGCCCCATTAATCGTCCCTTCATGCACACTGTGGTTTAAAAGCTCACCCGGTCTTTAATTAAAACCAAGCAAGGGGTGGAAAATCTGCACTGGCTCAACGCGGAATAAAAAAAAAAAGTCATCAAGACTAAAGGAAAAGTTTCTTTTGGTATCTTTACCCAAAGAAACAGGCCCTTGTCTGGCCCACCTAGCTACCTGGGGAACAGAATGGTCATTGAAGGACTTAAGAGTTCAAAGCTAAACAGATGTATGCTCACTATTAAAGTTATTGTGGGTGAGATATCTTCGCTTCTACACTGCACATGTTCTGTGGGTTTGGAAATTTGGCACACTGATTGAAAATTTCAATTAATACCAGTGAAGAGCACGATTTCCGCCAGAGCCATACGTGGAGCCAAGCCATTACTTTCACCTGCCGCCCTCGGCACCACATGCCACAGAATGTGGCCGTCCACCCTCAACCAATCTCCTTCAAGCTCTTGACATGGTGACTTCTAAAGTCCAATGGGCTTAGTGCTGCCCTCTTTTGGGAGAGCCAAAATTGCCTCTGCACGCCCAAACACTATTTCATTCCTTACTCACGCTCTCTCTCTTTTCCTTTTTCTTACTGCTCTCCATCCATCCTCTCATTTCTCCGCCCGTGCTTTCACTCGCAGTGTCTGCAAATGGAAAGATAGCTGCAACCTCCCCGGTCTCCCTCCATCTAATTTACGGAGCGGCCCACAACTGAGAAGTAGAGAGGGTTCATGTGTGTGTGTGTGTGTGTGTGTGTGTCTGTGTGTCTGTGTGTGTGTGTGTGTGTGTGTGTGTGTGTGTGTATTTATGGGCAAAGAAGAAAAAAAAGCAAGCCACGGGATTATTCAGGATTCACACTGTGTTTGTGGCCTAATGAGGTGCCGGTTAATTACTAGGTCCGGACAGCAGCTCTTTGGGGCCGGCTGGCAAACGGCGCGGAGTAAAGATGGGAGCCGCGGAAGAGGTGGGAGGAGTGGATAACAACAATCAACAAAAATATGAGAATGGAGAGTTGGAGAGAATATGAGCAAAAACAAGAAACAAAACAGCTAGTCAGACACCTAGGTTTTATGTGCGACCATGCTCGTCGTTCTCCCCGACGGCTTCTGGGTCAAAGCAGATTTCCCTTATTGGATCAGGGGGGTTTGAGGAGAGGTTGTTTTTTTTCCTCTCTTCCTCAGGAGTTTTTTGGCTGGCGATGAGAATCTGAGAGGGCTAAAGCCTCCCCTTAAGTCTGGCCTGATCCACGCTGTGTTGAGCACAGAGTCCACGTTGAAGATGGTGTGACCTTCATCACAACAAGCGGCCTGACAATCGATGTTAAGCCTCAACCAAGTGCATTAGACTCGCAGTGTGGCAGGATTCTCGAGGCTATTTCACTCAAGAGACCAGTCGCCATCTTTGTTTTATTTTCCCTGCTTTCTTTTTTAGTCCCTTCTTCCTCGCAAGTGATGTACCGAGCAAATGATCGCCTGTAGAGTTGTCGGTGAGGATGAGAGCGAATGCATTTCAGTAATCAGTTTTCATTATGATTTGATAAGAAGAGATTGCAAGAGGGGCTAGGCATGACCAATACCTGCTGAAACCTATCAAGCCTATTAAGGATTAACAGTAGGCTGGCAAAGGCAAGGAGTACGACACCTAGGGGGCTTTCACACCTGTAGCCGGCGTCATCTGGTCTGGACTGATACGTTGTTGCATTTTAGTCCTGGTCCAGTTCATGTTCACTCTGATTTTGAATAAACCAGACAAGAGGAGGTAACATAAAGTTATACAGGCTGACAGGTCACTCGTTGATTTCTTCTGTGTCATAAAGGAGCCCACGAAGACATAACAGATTTTAAGCATTATTAGTTATTATTTCATTATTAGTTATTATACTGCAAATTGATCGCATGTTATGATGACTAGCAGATAGAGACAGGACTGTAGAATAACAGCGTTGCGTGCTCCCAGATATCTGGCGGGGAGCACGTCTTGTACAGTAATGATGTGGGGCTTATTACTGTGGGATCGCTGTCACACACTTTTTAATGGACTGAATGAACTGACAAAGGGCATCAGGTTTAACAGCTTTTGACCTGCTAATCAGCACCAGAGTACGCTTGGAAGCAGACTTTTTCAAGTGTTCTCCATTCGGTCGTTTGGTCCGCAACAGGGTTCACCTATCTAATGAACCGCACCAACCAGGCAAACGGACTTCTTCTTTAGCGAACCAAACAGGTTAGGTGTGAGAGCACCCTTGATGAGCTGCACTTAGTGCTTCAGACTTGTTAAAGTTAGTTAATTTTGTGTTATGGCCCTCCTATGACCTAAATAAAGGACCCATTAAATAAAGATCAACATGTCTATTTTCTACTAATATGGGCTGAAAATGTACCTTCTGACGTAGCGTTTCTAAATATAGGTATAAAGTATCATATTTGGCAGAAACTTGTACCTTTTAACCTTCTAAACATGCATGGTCGTAAGACAGCAGGTTGATGCTTGCTCCGTTTTTTCCCCTGTGGTAACGGTAATAGAGAAAAAAAAGAAATAGAGATGACGGATTGGGAGAGGAGGCAGATTGAAATCAGCAGTGCTGCCTGCAAAACGCCCTGGAACTCTGCACTCAATTAGTATGCCTGACAGCACTATGCACCGGCAGCTGGATTCATTGTACACATGCACGTGTTGTGCCAACGCCCAGCCAAGAATTGCATGGACCCAACCGGCTCCTCCCAGCACCTCCCTCTTTTTTCACTCTCGCTCGCTCACATAAACAGAGGACGAGAGAGAGAGAGAGAGAGAGAGAGAGAGAGAGAGAGCGAGAGAGAGAGAGAGAGAGAGAGAGAGAGAGAGAGAGAGGGAGAAACAAAGCCCTCACACTGCACACACTTACACAGCATCTCTGTCTGAGCTGGTTCCAGATGAATAAGGCAGAATACCAAGTGGCCCACTTATACGCTACGCAGAGACAAATAGACCAGTCAATCACCGCGGGCCACTGCTGAATAACAAATGCTCTCTCTGGTGTATGTGTGTGTGTTCAAGGGGGTATAAGACAGCTTTTTTTTATTTATTTTGTATTTGTTGTGCCTTAAATGCATCTGTGTGCATGAACACAATGGTACAGTATGTGCAACAACCTCCACTTTCAATTGCAAGTGTTTCTTTCGAGTGTAATAGCACCAGATATTCCTACTGTAATGGGAACAGAAACACACAGGCGGTTTTAGAAAAGGGGATACATTTGATACTAAATGCTGTTGGGGAGCAGTTGTGTTTGGATGCGGCTACCGAGGTCAATGGACTGTGTGTAGAAAGGACTTTCATTTGTATGTGCCCCGTCCTCCGAGCCGCGCTTCGTGTATTAGCCTCCCCAGAGTGCAGTGCGGCGGGCCAGCGAGAGCAAACGGACCAGCAGAAGAGGTCACTGAAGAGGTGCACACAATATTCGACCAAATAGGGATTGGGATTTACTTCAGATGCTCACACGTAGCTGTCGCACCTGCTCAGCAGCGTTGCTGCACAGGAACTTGACAAATAAATTCAGCGGGAGTGAGCGGCGGGGAGCTTCCCTTTACCCGCGGCCAAAAGGCAACAGTGGTAACTCTGGGCTACGGTGATCACTTTCAATATAAACTTTCTGCCAATCAGACCGGCAGGCTTCCTCAACGGTGTCTTCTCTTATCTGCCATGTCAGGTGGATGCTCATAAATAGGCAAAAAAGACTGCAGTCCAGTATGACAAGGGAATTGGGGGGGTGGGGAGGGGGGCAAATTCAATTCAATCCTGGAGACTGAGTGGGAGCTCTTAAAATAGCTCCCCGGACCAGAGAATTTAGGAGTTGATACACAGTTCAACTGAGACACCTTATCTTGCACTGCAGTATTCAAAACAATATTTTGTGACTAATGCATTTCCACATTGTTCATTTTTTTTCAAAAACAAGTTTAAAATGCTTCGGTATACCATTTACAAGAACAAGTACTTTACTGAACAGACCCATTTTTAACAGTTAGTGGACCCGGAGGTAAACCTATTTTTAAAAATACATAAAACAACACCGCTCATAAAAACAAACATCTGAATTTTTTATGAGACGGGGGTGGGGGGGGGCATCCACGTGGGCGCAGCCCCGGAGCGGGGCCTCATCAACGCCACCAACCGGAGCGGATAACCCCGGGCTAATCCTGTTTTAGAACCAGCTTCTCAGCGTGTCACATTGGGTTCTGTCCCCTGCCCCCGCCTCTGGGCTCTAAAATGTGTGACTTTTCTAAAGGGTACCACAGAGTACACAACAATAAGCTTCTCAGAGGCAATAAGATGAGGTGAGTTTGATGATTACAAAGCTTTTTATTCTTGGCAGAGTAAAGAGAACTCTGACTGCATTTAGAAACAATGTGAGACTAAAACTCCATTGAAACCAGAGCTAGTGGGACTCTTTAGTAAGCAGCTACTAAAAGGTCACATGACTCATCCTCCTATTTAGTTTTGCAGATCTGGGATTCAATTATTTAAATTACTGTGTTCTATTAAAATGATTAACAAACTAATTAATTGTGCAAAGAAAACTAAAATGTGTCATTCCAGGTCTGATGAAGTGTTTCCCGTAGTGGGTGTGGCCAATGTCCAACAGGTAAAAAAGAGACAAAGTACTTGAGTTTAGCTGGGATGGAACATACATTGATGAATGGAGTAGATATTAAACACAAAGAGAGAATGTTCACTTGTGCAGCGCTGCACAAGTGAACATTCTCTCTTTGTGTTTAATATCTACTCCATTCATCCATGTATGCGCGTTCAAAAATAACAACTGTACTGTTAATATCTTTGACAATGTTTCCACCCAGAGAGAAACAAATGACTGGGCTTAAAGTGAGGAAGAGAGACTGACGCTGTTGTGTACTGAGCAATACCAACACAGAGTCAAACTCATTATTATGAAGGGTGTTATTATGCGATGGCCTGTTTCATGTGTAACATCATTTCATTCGCAGGCATATTGTTTTACTGGAGCAGCGTATTCCAAACACACACATGGACAACACATACGCCGACTGGGCACAGCAGACGGCCGCTCACAAAACAGCAGTGTGAGCAACGTTGGGGGAATAATTATGATAATTTCTTATTCCCTTCAGAGAATGAAAAGCAGTGGCCGTCGCTCAATTAAAGTCGTTCATTCTTCCTTGAAAGCAAAATGAAAATGTATTTTCACAGAAGGGAAATACGTGCACGTGTGAGAGACGGTGTAAATAGTACACGTGAGCCCTTGAAGTGTGACTGGGAAGGTGTGTGTGAGTTCTGTACTGTACCAAAGCACTACATCTCTCACAGTATGGCTGCTGCTGGGGTCACATGGCAAGGTGGCTCTTTGTGATGCATTTTACTTGCACCAATTCGGTCCCTTCTTCTGATCTCATGCGTCCGTCTCCTTTTTGTACAGCTACAAAGAGATGCAACCCATACGCCTGTTTATCCCTCGTCTCACTCTCGTTAGCATGAAGCAGTGGAAAGGTAGGATGCAAGCTATTGGATTTCTGTGGCTACAGAGAGAAATTCTACAAGGAATTAAAAAGGACCTGCAGCCACCTGCTCCAAAGAAACAAGGGACAGCATTTTACCTCTTGGATTCAATCCTAGAAACAGCATATCAAAATGGATGTATTATTGACGTGTCCTTCCTGTACCGTCACTGACGAGACAGGGTGGGCCGGACCGTGCTGGTTGACAGTAGATATCTCTTAACCGTTGCTTCACATTCTTTTGATAACCTTTTTAGAATGTTTTGAACTAAAATCCTGAACCGATCTTACACGTTGTACTTTTAAACCATTTCAAAGCTGTCCGTTTCTAGATGTGTAGAAGACAAATCAAGGCCATGCGGCAGGGTATAGGTGGGAAGCTATTTCACACCGGAGTAAAGAGAGAGCAGAAAGCTGACCCGAGGGCCGAGTATTAACACTGCAAGTTGCTGCTGCTGCAAAAAAGAAGGAAAATGATGAAAGATCATCCACACACTGAGCATCGGTTTCAGACACAAATTAAAAACGCTACCCGACAAATCCTACCTTTGATTTCAGAGCAGGTTCAAGAAACAATTCCACGAAGGTTGGCGTGATGAGACAGACGTCGATTCGGTGATTGGGCGAGTCCAGAAAAAGGCTCAAGGACACAGAGTGTGTGGCGAAAAAGTACGGAAACGCAAAGAGAAGACGGAGAAGACGACGGAGAGAAGGAGCCCAAAGTACGACTCGGGGAAGGCTCTTAAGGTCAAGAGATGAAATATGTTTTCCGGGCGGGCAGAAATGAAGACAGAAGTGCAGGTCGGAAGATGTGCAGCTGCTGTGAGGGAGGAAAGAGGCAACACAAAGCAGCCATAACAACGCATGCATACTGAACGAGGCTCACAGACTGTTGTATAACACATTTGACAAAATGTATTCAGTGTGTACACATTAATAGGACTGTGTGTGATTGTGTTGTTCTGTAGTATGACAATCTTTCAGAGAGAAAACACTGCAGGAAGACAGCGAGTGGAGGGGAGGGAACTTTAAACAGCAGCCAGTAAACCCATAATACTAGTATTGTATATTCAGAACCAAAAGGATTAATAAGCTGAAGTCAGAGATGATACTCTACGGAAGCCTGGGGAAAAAGAATTTATGGTGTTTTTTTTTCTCTTTTTTTTTCTAAGTCTGATCTAAATTGTTTAATGACTTGTGAGAGAAAAAAGGTTATTTTCCTAAATTACGTTTTTCCATCTGTGAAAATAGGTGAATAAAAAGTTTTGGTAGGTGATTTATTTTCAAGTGTTTGTCGTTGTTATATCCATTCATTATGCTATAAGAGGCTGAAGTGCACTACTAGACCATGTTCTTAATAGGAAAGGAAGCATTATTGATTTCTTCTAAGCGAGTTTTAAGTGACATAACTTGTAAATGCACAATATATCCACTTAATGGTTTGAGTGCATGGAGAAAAAAAAAATGGTTCTGACAAGATAATTAAATAAAATAAAAAACAAATCACCTGCCATTACTTTTCCCCCCTGCCCTTTAAAAGATAAAAAAAAGGATAATAGGGAACTTGGAATCTGGCAAAATAATGTTTTTCACCTGTTCTTAAGTCATAAAAAAAACATGAGAATGAAAGAATTATCATAATTTTTCTTTATTTAATAATTTGCCTCTCAGGGCTCCCGTGTAGTCTCATATGTGAGAGATTTTCATGGAGTGTGACCTAGTTTAGTGCACACAGATAGGCATTCTGCTGTTTAACAACGTCTTTGTTCAGGCTGCCGGCGAAGTCCTTCCCTCCACTCTACGCACTCTCACAAAACAGACACACATCCCCTAGCTCTCTCCACAGAACACTTGTTGGTATGCGCCCTGGTGCCACACAGTTCTACCTGTCATCTTTGAAGCCGGCGCGGTAACACCGTGGAGCGCTCCCCACAGGCAGCAGCTGGAAGGCAGGAATCAGCACCCCTTCTCCTCTCCTCTTTTCATCATTTGCTCTCCTCGAGGGATCTCTCTGCTTATCTCGTCTTGGCTGTCGTGCCGACAGAGCAGCTATTCTTATTGCCTTCCCCGCGCTTGAGTCCTCTAATAGCCAAAGGAGCGCCCTGCTAATCATCCCCTTACTGTCATAACCAATCCCATTCTGTCTAGCTAACATGGCAAGCAACACAACAACAATCAAAGATAAACTCCATCACAAATTAAACACGGGGTAGTTTTAAAAAATAATGTAAATGGAGAAGAAGGTTAGTGCGATACAGCTTAACTCAGCACCCACCACTTAATAAGCAAATGAAGACTTATGCAAACAGATCTATTAGCCTGTCACCCTGCCTCTGTTTAAATCAATCCTGCGAGGAGCGCTGCATGCTAATTGTGCAGGAGCTCTACGTTACCAAACCGAGCTCGGCTACATGCGCAATTCTGAAACACTGAAAGACACACCCATCTTCCAGAGCAGTTCAACCCGTGAAGATGAAGTCTTTTCAATGCAGCTAGTGAACACACCTAAGACTGTGGGCACCCAGTAAAAGCATTAGCCAGAATAAATACAGACCGTCAACCTAAGGAAATAAATAAATAAAAGCTACAATTGATTTGGATTCCTGTCTTCCTACTCTCCTTCCTGACCTCCCTCGCTGCCAGCCACCCAGCAGGCGACCACATGACAGCAACACAATGCTTCAATTGGCGCTTCTCCTCACAGCGTGGTGTTTGCAGCGCCTCGAGAGCCGAGGAGCCAATCTCGCAGTCGACTCTCGAGTCGAGCAATCCGAGGTGTGTGTAGAAGAGGAGGGAATGCCGAGTGTGGAGCTTTAACTCCAAGTCCCATCGCCAGCTATCCACCTGCACCACTCACTCCAGCCACAAGCACTCAAACCATCGGCAAAGAAAAAGGTTCCACTTACGATCGTTGCAGAATGAACCTCCATAGGACGTCATGGTGCAGTCGCAGGTGAAGCCCTCCCACTGCTGGAGACACACTCCCTGATGGTAGCAAGACTCCTCCGTACAGGTGGTACTGGGTCCTGGGGGCAGAACCAACACAGAGTACAGTGTTTTGAATCCACAGATATAAGGAACTCCTGTGGAGGACCACACATGATGCACAGGGACTTACTAAGGAGGTACTCGTGAGTGTATTCAGAGTATTTTTGGCTCTGCTGGCGGCCCACTTCTCTTGTCAGCGAGACCATTTACAAACATATATTTACATTCAAGCCCCTGCTGGTTTACTACTACCAGTACTGTGAATCCCACAGATAATCAACACCTCCAGCAGCGACACAGACATCAAACCTAGGTCTCGATGAGTCAAACTAGGGCTGAAGAGGTCAAATATGGGTTCACATTTATTAGGAGCTGAGACCAAAGAGGATGTGCCGGCTTAATATCGTGTCATACCATTTGGATACCAAATGCGGCTGCAGAAAGGCTAAGTAGCTGAAGAACAAACTCCTTTCTTTGGGTACGCACTTCTTTTAAATGACTTCCGTCGGGAAACAATAAACAGTCGGCCTTATCAATACTTTTTTTTTGGGGGTAATTGAACGTGGCTGACCATCTTTACTGCCATCTCCGCATCACCTTATATTATGTTGACCACGTAAACCAGCCAAGTAAAAGAGATATATGTTTGATAAAGCACAACTTTCTTTTGACGCATGCATTATTGAAAACATATACACATGTGAAATTATTTATAAGTGGGAAATAAGTATATTTAGGCCGAGTTAACAGGCTCTTTCCCCCCCTCTCATCACTTACACAAACAGAGTGTACGCTAGCCTTTCATATTAGATTCATAGTTAGAAGAAGGCTACAATTATCAGAACAATGTAAACACTCAGGCTCTCCCATGTGACTAAAATGCGTACTGCAGATAAAAATGTTAAACAATAGACTATGGTCTCCGAATGTATTCGGTGAATCAAGTGAAAACCCTGCGACCCCCCTGTGGGTCCCGAGCCAGTCTTTGGCAATGGCTGTTCTATACTATACATATCAAATCTATAGTCTTTACACCGGATTCATATAGAAATTTGAGTTGCTATTCTGTATATAATGTCAATTAACTTACACACTATGTATATTGTACTTGCAGCGCCTACTGTAACTGCACATGTTATACTGTTCATACTCTATGAATTATATTTTATAGTATTCATTACACACTGATGCTATAACTGCATATATCCATTGTACTCATAACCACCCTTTACTGGCTTATACATTTCATATTTATATTACCTTTCGACATATGTACTTTGCTGCCTTTTGAACTTCAGGTGAGATGGTAAACTGCAATCTTTGTCTCATAACTTTCTTGTGTCATATGAACATTTAAAAAGAAGTGTCTGACTATAATCACCCCTCCTGTTCAAAGGGTTGAGGTCATTAAAATATCCCCTCCTGGGTTCTGTGCAAAAATTTATTCAGTTTATTTATTTATTAATTTTCTGAAGCTCAAATGAGGCTTCAGCAGCAGTCCAAGTTAAATGGATATCTTTCAAAATTACAGCTCTTTCACAACCAAACCCTCTTGTTGTTACAGTTGCTGCACTGCATCTCAACAAGGAAATACAGAGAGGGAATTCAACACCAATACTTTAGCTTTGGAATGTTCCCTTAATTTGTCTCACTCATATGCGATTCAGATAAAGTTCTGCATATATATTTTTGCACTAGAAATGGATCTCTTATCGGCAGGTATGCAAAGGGGGATGAAAGCAGCAAGCAAAGCCTACTTCAATATCCACATGGAATCCTATTTTAAAAAAACTCATTCTTGATACTTGTGTTAAAAGACTCAATGACTGCAACAAAATACAGTAGCTGCTCATCCAAAGACTAAAAGTGATTTGATTTATAATGCTTAAAATTGTATTCAGATTCAATTTGACATTAATTCAAGGTTGAAACCTGATGTGTAATTGCCAGACTGGGGGGCACATTTGCATTGGAAATTAGTGGTGGTGGAGCCAGTTCCTGTTTAGCATCTCCATTATATCTGTGTATGATGTTTGTGTGTGTGTGTGTGTGTGTGTGCGTATGCGTATTATGTGTGTGTGTGTGTGTCTGTATGTGTTTTGGTGGATGCCGTCTCCTGTTGTCATGGGCGGCTGAAGACATTTAAATTGTCAATTAGAAAACTCCACCGTTGTAATTTCTCTGTGGAATTCCAGCCACTTACTCAGATAGGATATGAAAACTCATATCTCCACTTCAAATTATACATACTGCTACTGACCCAAAAGGCATGAACTGCCTCAATATAGAAAACAATTTACCATGGCTTTTTTTTGTCTCTGTATTATTATAAGTTAATATGACTGATGGAAATGGAACCAGATAAGATCTTTGTTATAATTTTCCTTCCAAAAAAAAAAAAATATTTAAAAAAACTGTTCTCAAAATTGAAAGGGAAACCAAGCTCCATACTAGACATAAGAAAAGGATGCGTATGTATACTAAGGAATGTCGTGGTGGTGGTCGGGATTCTCATTAAAATCTCAATTAAACACAAACACTTCCAAAGAACCATGGTTCAGTGCAAGACTAATTTGTTTCTACATAGATAAACAGACATCTCACTGTGTCATTTATAAATGGCCCAATTAAAAAGGGACCCCCCCACCCCCAAACACACAGAAAATAAAAAAAAAAAAATAAGTCATCTATGTATGACTGCTTTTACGTTCTGCTCCAAAATGTCCACTTAAATGCAATGTCATCTCCTTTCTATCAGCTTGTTCTGTTAGTAGTTCCTAACCACACTAATTGCCCCGTTAATTACTCCCCCATAAAAGGGTCCCTTGATGAGCTAATTAAGCATATTGTCATAATTAATAACCCAGTCATGTAATCGCTTCCTCACTGTTCCTTCAACTATCGATCGGCCAAACACTACCTTTGCATGGCTGCCTGAGAACCCGTTATTGGGTGCCTTGGGTATGTTGGAGCATAAAACTCCATCTGTTGCATTTGCTCCAAATGTTCAGGGAAATCCGGCACAATATAGGGAGGCAATGAGACTAACATTACAGTTAAACCCAAAGTGAACACTCATCTACGCTCCCTCGCTAATGTCACCTGCATCTAAAACCAACAGCTGGGTTACAACTGAAACACCTGCTCATATACAGTATTAGGAGTGTCGAGTGGGCCAGAGTGCAGATCCAGTCGAGCTCTCGGTTCATAACGAACAGAGATTTATTTCTGGTGCGCTGGTTATTCTCACATAGTGTTTTTATCCTTCATGAATCATAAAAAGCTAAATATTCTCCCTCCCAACTTGTCTAATACTGACGCTTTGTCAGCGGCCCTACACTTGCTTAAGGTACCACTTTAGCATCGTAGAGTGGACATAAGGAGTGGATATTGGTTTGTAGAGTACGGTTTCGAAGCCGTCGCCATCTTGTGTTTTTGGAACCAGAAGTGACACGAGAGGATGAAGCTAAGTACAACCAAACGTTAAATAAGACATTTTGAGGCAACCAAAATGTTAGAATACATTTTCATGGATTGAAAACACATTGTGAAAGTGTTAAAGTTCTAAGACGAAAACAGGGACAACTCCCAGAGGGGACAACACGGTGGAAGAGACCTGTCAATCACAAGGTAGCCCCGCCCTAAAACATACCCCGCTTTACGGCCTATTTTAAATGGGACCATAATTTACTAAATGAACATCACGCTGTATTGAAGAAGACTTGAAACTAGAGTTTGAGACCATAAACTCATGTTTAAAATGTTTACTGAGGGAATAAATCAAGAGAGATGTAGAGTCATTTTTTCTTCTCCTCATAGAGGCATTTCAACTCTCTCTGTCTCAGTCTCCTTGCCTTTTTACCCCGTCGGGTCCTTTTTGTTGTGAATCCGCTGAGTCACTGGAGAGCACCAAGAACAAGCTTGATGTTCTGCCCTTTGTTTGGACTTCGGTCTTTGGAGACTGGACCAGCAGCCACCTCTGACCACTCTGCTCCCCGGTCCACAAGCTAACAATGACCCCCTGAACCATGCGGGTCAGGACGTTGACAGTGATCCATATCCAGGGCAACACTGCCTTTTGGGAAAGTCATCGTCCCTTCTTCTGTTATTGTTTTAGTGAACCAGGATGTCAGCGATGTGATCTGAGCTGTTGTTGTGAAATAAGATCAATCAAAACTAATAAATGTAAAAGTTGTAATTTAACTGATTTGATTTTACATTGTTTGGCTGCTCTTCTACATGGTGAGGAAATATAGTGTGAATTTGATTATAGTTGATTAGAGAAGTCAACAAAAGTGGTTCTGATGTATTCCTTTAATATCAAGAAGGGAATACACAGATTTACAACAGCCTCAGGTCGAGTCATACTATTATATGTAAAAAAAAGTCCACCATTCCAAAACTGGTCAATTACAGCTGCTGAGCTCTCTGGCACCTCAAATCATTAACTAATATTAGCATCCATGTTGGGTGCCAGGGGGAGTTAAAATGATAGCTTAATGCATCTTTAAAGAGTGTTTGGAGCAAAGTTATTGTACTGGAGGCAGGTAATAAGATGGGCTGGCAGAAGTAGCAGGGTTAGGGATCGAGAAAAAAAAATAAAAGAAGCTGGATCAGTGCTGCATCGAGTCGGCCAGTGCGGCCCCCTGGGAAATCAAGTCTGTGCTCTCCGACATTCAGCATGCCATTGAGATGCGGTGTGTGTGGGGGAGGGGGGTTAAAAGGTGGGGGGTGTGGAAGGGGAAATGCTAGAGCCAAAAGCCACTGTTATACTCTGGATTAACTACCCGACACAGGAGCCATGCGGCCTGAGACATGGAGGCGAACTGCGCACAGCAGAGGTAAAAAAACTTAACAAATGCAAGATTGATGAGGTAGCAGCCAATGAGGGTGGAGTGTCGCTGAGATTAGCCACACTGACAATAACATTAGAGGAGAGAGATACCTCCCTCATGCACGTTTTATGGGGTAATAGAGAGGATATACAGAGGACAGGGGCTTAGACTGTAAAGACTGCCCAGAGCTGGGAGGATTTGGGCGGGGCTACTGGTGTAAATCAGCGAACAACCACCACAGGAGAATGCACCGGATTATTGCACTGGTCTGTCTTTACTGAAAACTGTGAAAGTGTCTTGTGTGTAATCAGGCCATGCATTTATGGGTAGAAATAAAAAACTGGAAAAAAGGTAGAGTGGCCATTTAAGGCAGAAGACCAAGGTAGTGTGTAAAAATCTCCTTTTGTACTGTGAGACCATTGTTAAACTTGAAAAGAATGTTTTTACCTCTCGGAGTAACAATTAAAGCTGCTCTCAGGTAAACACTGTGAGCTCTGTCAGCACGTTTGCCGTTGTCTGTAAGTTGCTGGCTCTGCCATCGCCATGTTGAAAGCCGTTGAGAGGCAAAAGAAAGGGTCCTAATCTCGTATTTAGCACCTCTTACACAACATTAGTATCAGTCTGAGACATTTAGCAATCACATACTAGATGGTTTCATCTCTGTCTCTAAATGACAAATTTATAAAATTGGAAAGAAAAACAGATTCTCATCCCACTCCTGATTGGTTTTCCTCATAATTATCTGTCAACTTCTCGAACTGAGCTATCTTTGATGTGAAGTTGTCGAAAATGTGGCATCCTCTGTGGGAAAGTGTTACTAATAGCAAGAACCCTGGATTACACACTGTATAATCACACAGACACTTGAAATCAATTTCATTTGATTTCCCCTGTTGATTCACAGGACAGATAATTGCTATGTATCCTTACTTTTGAACATGTATGTCATTAGTACTGATGGAATAAAGCTAATAATAAGTGTTGTTACACATAGCTTTGACCATTACTCTTGGTCGAAGTCTGTCTGTGATGGACGTCTGCTTCCCTGACTCACCATCGCAGCCTCGTTCCACCTGACCCACCCTGTGGAGAGCATCTGCGATCAGGTCAGGGAGTCTCCCGTTCAGGTCCACGGAGGCCAGGCAGCCCTGGTACCCGTCCCGGGATGCTATCAGCTTGGGCAGATTGCTGTACATGTTCTTCGTCACGCCACCGATGTACAGCTCCCCTGCAGAACACACACCAAGAAACCAGTGAGGATTTTCAGATTTTTCACATAAATTCTGATTCTGAATTAAATATATTCAGACAATAACTGACTTTCATTTAAAACCTCTTTCAACAGACACAACAACATTACACATGTAAATGGGAGAGTGCAGTCTCTTTTCACTTCTTCCACCTACCATCACTGCAAAGTAGAATTTATCCTTTATTTGTCGTCATGCAAGCAGGTGACATATTGTAAATCACAAGGTCGGTCAGTCAATACATATCTCAACCACTGCTGCATAGTGACGAATGTAAAACTGTATCTGCAGTAGCATCTAGCTTCATGGACTGTATACAAACGATGACATGGAATGTCAAGTCTAAAACAAGGAATACATTTGATTGTGGTGGATTGACTTCACCCAATATGCCAAAGATGATGTTGATTGGCACCAGCACACTTAAAAATGGGTTTTTGAGTAAAACGGGTCCATTAGCAGAAGTACTGCAAATAATTTGTGGTATTTTGTTTCACAAAAAAGTTAACTGAAACAAAGCTGGGGAATTAAATGAATAAAACTTAATTAAGCCGAGGCACAAAGAACACAAAACTGAAGAAAGTTGGAGCCTCCCAGGAACTATCCTTGGCAGGTGATACTATCTTTTGGCAGCATTCATGTCCTCTTCAAGGTGAGTTTAATGTCTCCATATACACTAAACAAAACAAAAATATATATATATAAAAATGTGTGCTAGTAAGTTATGTTAATTAAAAATCCCCTGTTTTTCACTTGTTCTGAAGTCAAAAGTACAGGAGCGAAAACACTTTAGATCAGAATAGATCACCAGCAAAAAAAGAAGAAAAAAAACAATCACCCTTTCCTCTCAGGGCTTCCATAGAATATGCTGCTAGATGTGATGATCTCCCTTTGGGTTATGTAGCACTTTCACGTGTAAACACAATTTTTCAAATAACAATTAACATGACAATAACAAGCTTCCATTTACAGAGAGAGGAGAAGCGAGGATCCACTAGGGGCCGAGATCTGGTGACATGAACACTTCATATCTGATAAACACTGTGCTCAGCAGCGTCTGTGATTCACCTGCTCAACATAAAACCTCTCCTCAGTGTTGCTGCTGTTCTACACCAAATGAACATGTCTTTGACTCATTAGTGTCTGTATGGCGTTCCTTTGAATCCCACCATGTGTTTCTAGAGTGTATTTGTCGTCGATCCTTTGTGAAGGTGTGTGTGTGTGTGTGTGTGCAGGTAGATGACAGTACACATTACACCAAGACACGGAGAACTGTCAGTTTAAAGCCGAGCAGTGTGAACGCTGGGAGCCATGCTCCTGAGAGACGTCCCCTGACAAAATGCCTGTCACTGCAGAGACGCTCAGGAAGTGTTTTGAAGATCATGTGATTTAAAGACAGTTGACACGAAAGGATTGTTCAGCATCAAGCCCGGCACGTCGAAAACAATATTTGATGTTCCTGTCCATGCACGCTGCTGGGAGGAGATCAGAATAATACACAGCAGCACTTTCAGCATGTAGGAAGCGGCGCTAGAGGATCCTCAGCCGGATGATGAAGCTGAGTTATGGGATATCTCCACGCTCAAGCACAATTAATGTCTCTTTACATTACAACTTAAAGAGGCAAATCCATCCACTCTTAAGCCAAATTGTGCCTCCTCTCAGCCCTCTCTGTTCTGTTGAGTTTGCGAGCGAAATGCCAAGTGAAATTATGAAAAACACAAAAGAGGCTTTTGATGTAGGTGCATGTGAATAAACACGGTTTGAAATGCTCCGGGCTTTTCTCATCATCAGAACTCCTACTTCATCTTCAACTAGGCATAAAATGAGCATCGAGCCAAAGCCTTTTCACACAGTGGGGAGATCCCCCAACAACGATAGGACCATCAGGAAGACTAAAAAAAATCACATTTTCGCAGCAGAACACCAGAACCTTTAACTTTAGCACTCTGAGAAGCAATGAGCCACAAGGTCAATTATATGTGGACTCTGTGTAATGGAATGAGTCAATGATGTTTGCCAACTTCTCTCTGGAATTAATGAGCACTTGACACTTCATATTTCTCAGCTGGGGCTCCCGGGCATTGCAATCAATACAAGGAATTCATTAGCTGTCCGGGTGACTGATGTTCCGAAATCGCAGCTGTAAAGAACCATTTAGCAAATATGAAATTATCGGTATGGAGTTAATCTCCAAAGAACAAACCGCGCATTTGCTGCAGAAGTGAACAGCATGCTTGAGATCCCACTAGCTGACTGTGTAACTGGGGTAGACGAGAGAGGAGTGAGGGGCTGTGCCAGATGTACTGTAAAGGAAATTAGTCATGCAACTTTTGTTTCCCTTCAGTGGAGTAAAGACGACAGCAGATGAATAAATATGCAGCACGCACGCACACACACACACACACACACACACACACACACACACACACACACCCACTCGCTCAGAGAACTGGGCTCTCTTTGTGTTCACTTTGGCGTTGACTACTTTCATTTGAATTACAGATTACTTTGGGTAAAGTTTTGACTTCCTTGTTCATTTGGGCCATGAACAGTGTGTTCCGCAGCATAGATTACAGCCAACCCACCTGGTTTGTAAATGCGGCACGGCCGCGGTGTCGCTAGGGATGTTTACAGCTCTAAAAGCTGCTAGCAGCCATGTTAGAGTGAGAAGTATACAAAGTCAAAGCAAACAGGGACACAAGCGGCGCTACAATCATGATTAATGCAACTGAGTAACCCTATGCAATCTTTTTTGGGAATCATTACTTTTTTGATATGACATATATATATATATATATATGTATATATATGTCATTTCTCTTCTTTTTAAAAACAGAACATATGTTTTTTGTTGACATAAAATAAACGTGTCTAATAAGTAACATCTTAAAGTTTTTGTGAGTAACACTTAGTGATCAGTTACTGTGTTTACATGCACACTAATATTACAATATTCTGAATTTGATACGGGACATATAAACAACATGACCCAATCCCAAGGTCCCCCTTAAGGCAGATTAGGGGGGACCCTGAACCCTCAGGGACTTACTGACGTCACCTGGTAAATGGTTGCGTGTGAGAGACTGTGAGGGCTTGAAATGGTGTAAATACGAATGGGCCAGACACTTTTCACGTTACCATGACAATGTAAAAAAATAACATGTACAACTGTGGGTATTTATGTTATACTTTTTACTCCCTGATTTGAACGTCTTCCATGCTCTTTCCTCACGAGATGTGAGGTAATTTCAAATATTCTATTTACTCGTTTTTGTCAAAACGACTTAATTGACTAAATTAAATGAGTGATGAATAAATCTGTGTAATATAATCTCTGCTTGCATTCCTCTGATTTCATGAGTTTTCATGTTCAATCTTTAATCCTTAATGTTAAATGTAATTTGTCAGTCTGAACACCTTCGATAATTTAATTTTTTTATGTCTCCATGCTTCTACTGGTAACCCTGTGTTTAACTTCACATTGCTATGAATTGTGGGTAATTCCCTTGGGCAAAGTCTGCATCTAATGCTGACTTACAGAAAGGGTTCAAACACTCAACTATTTGACAGAAGGACAGAACTAAACCCTCAAGGACTTTGCGGGAGCGCGACTCAAAGTCTGTGAGTTCGTAAGGGTGGAGATTGTGATTGGGCCCATATTAAGTTTGGATATTACAATCATCCTAAATTTGGATATAGATTTGGACATGTGGGATATTATTCTGGTTTTAGGAGCATTATTTGGACATGTACACAATGCATTCGGGGGATATGCATCTCAATGAGGTTTTTTCCACAATCTCTTTCTTGTTTACGGCCGGCTCTGTGCGCTGTACACAAAACAGTGTGCAAAGCTGGAGAAAAAGATAAATGCCAAAAAGAATAGCCTAAATTTGAGGCTACTTTTTAAACATTGTGAAAGACTTGAAAAGGTGGCTGGAAAGAATGAAAGAGTGAGATTATGTTCGCACGGTCGAAAAAGTCTGCTTCTGGTTGTATTAATCAGAGTATGCATGGCTGAGTGTAAACGGGGGTAAGAGACGAATATTCTTTTTCATTAGCCATTTAAACGGCTCAGTAGGGATATTGTCTTTTTTGGAGTAAGGGCAATTTAAACAACTTCCTCTATGGCTTTCTGGCTCAGTCTTTGAAACTGTTCCTGGGCAGGTTAGAACAGTGAGGAACCCAGAGCAGGACTGCTGCAGATACTCAGAGCGATCGACAAGATGGGACCAATTACAGCCTCCCAGACTTCGCCAGAACACACCACCTCAACATCTCTATGGTTACCATAATGACCTCTCAGGGGCCAATGGGAGATGTTGGGATGCTATCATATGGCGCCCTGGAGAGCCTCTGACAGCACAATCTGGATGAACACTTATAAATATGGGATTTCAGAGGGTTTTAAAGTGATATATATATATATATATATATATATATATATATATATATATATATATATATATATATATGTATTTAAAGTGATATATATATATATATATATATATATATATATCACTTTAAAAAATATACAAAATACACGAATACTTATGGTTTCATACAGTGTGAAAAAACGAATTTTCCAGTTTTGCTGATCCGCAAATTTGATTTGTGAGTCATCAGGGGGATGGTTGGAGGACCTTAAGACCCATGATGGCCAGTCACACCGAGCTCTTTGATTTCTAGCAAACAGGAGCACTGACTGAAAATGATTAGTATTGATCTGGATACCTTACAAGTTTACTTTCTTAGAGGTGCAATGGGCAACTTCCTTGGCTGTGTTATATGTATTATTTGGATAGAAAAAATTGCCGCTGCCAGACAAGAGAAAACCTCATAGCTACAATTTAAATATTTTCTTTTTATTTGAGTTATCTGCAAAGGGAATTCATTTCATGGGTGTGGTTTGAATCAGTTTAAGCCAGTCATCCTCTTCTACTTTGTGGACTCCAAACGAGTCCTGTATTCCATCCTTGCCTGTAATTGGCTGGCAGGCCAAGTGACCGTGTTTCAGTATTCCTCCATGTCGAGCAATACTGTGACATTATCTACACCCATCATTAGGAGAAGTTTGATCATGAGAATGGGCCATGAAAGCACCATGCCTGGTCTCATCTCTAAACAATGATCAGCTCCCTCTTGCCAATTCCCCGGCGAACACAACGCCGAACATTAACTTTCATTAAATGCTCTATTAACAACCCCTGCCTCCCTCTCGAGGCCTCCCTCTCTCCACTCTCTGTTGCTTGTGTTGCCTCGCCCTCATGCTGGCTCTAATTGGCGAAGATTGAATGATTGAACACATGCAAAAACACACAAAAACACACAAACACACACACGCTGTTGGCTGCGCAAACGAATGACTGTTAGGCGGTGGCGGTGTGTGTTTTTAGTTAGGGGCTGGGACAATGGCAGCCAGCAGGAAGATGCGGGGATTGTGTGATTGCTAATTACAGAGGCACTTTCGATCGGCAAAGAAGACGCCACAACAAGACGATCGGCTTAGGGAATAAACGTTGATGCTCCTCGCGAGTTAATTGCTGATGCTAAATCATAAGTTGTATAATTACGTTGTGTCTCTGTGTTTTGGTTGCGTGCATGTGAAAGCAAATGGTATAGCGAGCGATGTTTTGAATTATTCACTGGGGATGAAGACAGAAGGCAACAAAAACTGTAATTATTTGATACTGTAGTGGGACGTGTTCGCTAACAGGTGCGTGCTGGCTCTCTCTCTGTTCTATTGTAACCACAGGTGGTGTGCTGCATTGTCCAAGTCTCTCTTTCACTGTCGGCAGCTGAGTGGTGGAGACACATCTGTAAACAGAGTGATGGGGAACAATGAGTGGAAACGCAACATTTAACGCTTACCTCGAGGCCAAACTGACCCGCATCACACATGAAGAAATGACTCATCAATATTCAAATCTTTGCTTTCTCATGATGAAGAGTGTTTAGGCGGGAGTACACCCGTCTCACGCAGCTATGTTGTATGACAACACGAGAGAAATGAAACGAGTTATAACTCGTTATTGATCAGAAACCAGCTCATTATTGACCCAATACTTTGATAGCAATTATTACTGCAGCTGCCGTACAAATATTCATAAGCAATAATGATACAACAACTATGTGCTGAGCGTTTACAGTTTGATTCACGATTATTAGTGGGTGTATCAATGGAAAATAATTTCTGATTCACTAGTCCATGACATTTTTATATACGCACATCGAAAACACAGCTCCAGTCAACCCTTTAATAATCCCTATTAGTCACTTTTTTATGTCAAGAAATGGTTTGGAAAAACACAAACTGAACACCTACACCTCATCCATATATTTTCATCTAATAGGACATCTTGTCATGCATTGCCTCTTCACTACGGAAGGCCTGTGTGGGAAAAAAAATATTTCACCAGAATAATCTTTCTATTTCTTTATTGAAATAGGAGGGGAAAAAGGATTTGCCAGGGTAATTTTAAGTTACTAAGATCTAAAATCTAAGTTACTTTTTTTTGTGAAAAGATATACATATTAAATATTTAGTTGCATTTCATTTTTCCCACAAGAGGCTAGAGTGCACCACTATCCCATATACATAATAGGACTAAAAGCATTTAAGTTGTATTCCAGATGAGTTTTAATTAACATAAATTGCTAAAAGACAATATTTGCAGTATTTATTTGCTGTATGTATTTCCCCCCACTTTCCTCTCAGGGTTGCCATACTTAAATGGTAGCAACATGATACTCTTTTTAAAAGAATCCAATCGACTGCAGAACCATTTTGTAGGGTTCCAGCATCAGAATGTAACTGGTGGATAGTTCAGTGAAAATAACATTAATACCATTACCAGAAATCACATTACGGGCTTTGTTCACATAGTAATCAAGAAGAGCATTATTATTGGAATGCGTCCTTCCCATCAATCCAGTGCTATGTGTAAGCAGCTGCACGTGCAGTTATTAAACCCCCTGATGGCCTGCTTTACATATCTAATGTCTCCTAGCTGCTCTATAATCATATACAGCATAGTGTTACCTGTTGTAATGAAACTATACAAGCTGCGACCCATAATTTCCCGACACAAATGTATATCTACATTAGTGGAAAGGAAGATTCCTGAATTCATCACTTCTAAATCCAAAACGGGGAAGAATGCGGGCAACAGTTTGCCTTCATGACATGGTTTCGTTGACCCGAACGCCATCAGTGGGCGTGTAGGGCCTCGAGAGGGCTCGGAATATGTGCCGGTGCTTGCTGGTGACACCTTCAGAGAGATTGTCTAGTGACACAGACAGGCATCATTACACACTTTCATGCTTCCATTCTCCCTCTATGCAATGTCACTCCGTATCGAGTGTCCTTTCGCTTTGCCTTGGCGGCGCGCTCCTCCTTCCACTGCACTTGAGTTTTTCGCACTTTGCTCCGCCACTATCTTTTAGTCTCCAGCGTCCTCATATGTGTGTTCGTCTCCCCGCCCTTTCCTTTTCCACCCTCGCTCTCGGCACTCACAATACCCTCACCGTGTCTTTCCTTCATCTCCCCCTCCTGTCCCTTTCTCTTTGCTTGACTCCCCGCTGCCTGGTCTGGTTTTAAAGCTGGCGGAAGTTGAATGTGCGCAGACTGCACTTTTGACTTGGTGAACCCTTCAGGTGACACTTTTTTTGGAGTTGGTTCGCCCCAACTGAATCAGTGGCCGACAGTGGGCTCACAGCTACGAAGACATTACATCTAAATCGGTTTGATCTAATCTAAATTATAGTCTGACTCAGCTGTGAGTCAGGCAGTGTACCCATACACTGCGGTAAAATCCACTGCTTTCACAGTGTTCTAGCAGTTATTGTAATAAGCACTGTCCAACTCAAATCTGTCTATGATGCTTTAAAAAGAACTTTCACAAGATCTATTTTAGTTGGATTTTCCCTTTGAATGTGCCCAAAAAAAGACATGTCTGTCTTCAGTTATCTAAAGATTTTAACCTTTACTTCTCAATCTTTCTAAGAGGATGAAGCAGGGGATCTGTGATGGTGGCCCATGACAATATCACATTTATCAGGGGGCATTATTACTGGTCTGGCCTCTGCCAGGTGAGTGCGGCCAATGAGGCCCAAAGGATTTAGGACTGATGAGGGACAAGAATAGTCCCACTTCACTAGCAAAGACTGAATGCGATACATTTACTTTCATTATTCTTTTGTGTAATTTTGAAATCAAATAACAGTAAGTAGAGGGACAGCGGGGGGTCTTGGAGCCTTGCTGGTGTTCAATCCAAGTCAATTTACAACATTTGTGACTTCAACATTGTTTAATTTCTCTATTTTTTATCTATTACCATTTTTTCCCCTCACAAACAAACATCTTTTCTACTTTAACAGGACAGTTTGTAGTGTCTGTCTGAACTAATACTCTATTTTTCTGTTTGAAATTGGTCCCCTTCCTTCCTTGTCTATTCACCTAACAGAAGAAAAAAATAGGCCATCCACATCTTACATAGCAGTTATTAAAAAAAAAAGGATTCTTTTTTTATGCCCGTCTGGAGAGAGATTATGAATTCATCATTAGAGTGGGGAAAAAAAAGACAGGGTGGAGGGTTTAATTGCCATCTTCTTTCCTGGCCTTTTGTTTGCATGCAGGAGAATAACATGACGTCTATGTGTGCATGAGATTTGTTTGTTTGCCTTTCCTCATATACAGATTATGATGTGCTGTTTTATATCAAATTATTGTTATGAGTTTTACAAACAGCTAGCAAATCCAACAGCTAGTAACACATAAAATATCACTGTGTTTCAAATATAATAAACTGAACACATAAAGCATTTTATAATAATATACACTGTAATGAGGACTGCAACTAAAAGTAATTTGTGTTATTGAGTATTTTTTTGATTAGCTGATTGTTGGGTAGTTTTACTTGAAAATGGATTTATGGTCACAATTAATTTATCATTTAAGTTGAGGTTGTTGTTGGTTAATTTGTGGGCAATCGACCATTCAATTCAGGGGCTTTTAAATTGAGCACTAATTCACATTATGCAACACTTTATTTCAGTTTTATATATTTTTCTTTTGTTGAAACTGAATTTTATGGAGTTATTTGACAAGTGGAGTCTGCAGCGAAGTTGTAACAGAGAGCATTGAGCATCACACACATGCCACCGTGTGCAGACCCAGACACACAAATACACGCTGTCATAGAAACGCTGACTCCATCTCAGCTCCACCTCTGGCGACACAGCTGGCTTTCTGATGAAAGGGAGAGCTGAAGCGGCAGCAGGTGGAGGGGAGGGGATGGGGAGGGGCTGGGGAGGGGAGAGGGGGAAATGGCCAAAGTGCAATGTAATGTAAGAGAAAAAAACGAAGCTAAAACACTGCTCTATTGCAGCACTCAAGCTACCTAGTCCATCATTTATTGAGAGAGCACTGACACTGAGCAGAAAAATAGGGGGGGAAGAAAAGGACATGGGAGGGAAATGAATAAAAAGGAAACAAAGAGTCTGGAAGGCAAGGTGAGGCTTTAAAGGACCAATATGTTTAGGCTGATTTATATCTACAACTTAACATGGCCTTTGCTGTTGGCATATTGACTTATAAACAGCGTTCAGGTGACTGCACAACAAGCGACTATAATTAAGAATACATTACCAAAATCAGCCGGCGGGTTTAAAAAGAAAAGTCCACCGAATCTTTAAATTGTTTTTAAATTGTGACATTTCATCAAAATCACTTTATTCTTCATGGCTCATTTAAAATGGGTCCAAAAATAAACTGACTGGACAAACCAGATCCTGTAAAAAAGCATTAAGTCCAGCTCTCCTCAGCGCAACTGTGAAGCCATGCATGTAGCATATATTTCCAATATTGGTAACACTAGTTGGATGTACAGATTAGATTTTTTCCCACAATTTTTTAAAATTAATTACCAAGGAAAATTAACTTTCATTTTGTTTCTTTCTTTTGGGCATTATAGCTGTGTTATTCATTGTTGAGTTATCTCTAATTCTGGCTATGATTGTGTTTCTTTAGAGGTAAAATACATCACATTGTAACTCCTTGGGTCTCAGAGGGTTAAAACATGTGTTTCACTGGTAGTGATACAAGTGAAACAACTGGCTGTAATATGTATATATATTGTCTGCTAATGAGGATTAAACACTGATTGATTCACATTTAAGAATAGGTGTAGACTGAAAACGGGGATCGTGGCAGCACCACCAACTGTGCTGCTCATGTAGATCATGAGAAATTAATGGTGCCATGCGTTTGAACTGTTCATCTCTCCCTGACTTCCTCCTCTGTCTTCCCCCTCAGATGCAGGGATGCCATGCAAGAGCCTGAAGAAACTGCTCGAGACATTTATACTCTCTGACGTGAGATACAAATCCAGTTATGCTGCGTGTGATTTGTTTAGATATTATTATGCAAATAGGTTCGGGCGCAGCATCTTTATTACATCGCCTCTTCCCTCTCTAACGTTCACAAACCTGAACCTGGTGCAGACTCAAGCAGTGTTAAAGAGGGGATTGAATAAAGTAGGCATGTTGTACACACAGGTACGGGCGCGAGTACTTAAACATACTTAACATACTTAAAGTGGCATTTCTCACTTCTCTTCCCAACAACATCATAGTTCAACCATAACCTCACATCCACGCCCGGTTCACTGATCGTACCACCAACACTTTGAGCTGACAAGTCTCAGGGGAACACGAGCATCTCCCTGTATGAATGCAAAATGATGAACATAAACATTTTCTATCATCTCAATCTGTTTGAAAGCAATTTAAAAAAGTCTACCAGTGTGTTATTTTCTCGATACTACTGATATCCCTGATAAGTCTCAAGATACCAACATCTTTGAACAAGTACAGGGAACTAAATTATATTGGCCAAATTTGAAGTATTCTATTCAAAATATTAAAGATGCAAAAAAAGATTATCATCGTGTTTGTGCATAAACCATGGGGGATACAACACGCACACCATCTTGGCAGAAAAGTTACATTTTAGCCAAGTGCAAGGAGCGTTGGTGGCTCCACAATGTATGTGAGGATGACGGGCTGGGACACCAATGAAATAAACATGGCCCCGGTATGCTGCACAGCTCTTTAAGACTTCATCTCTGTGTCATTAAAGACTATACAACTGCTGAAAGTGAAAGTATCTTGTAGGAAAGAAATTCTGTCTTTGTATTATAGACAGAGACCTTTATGGATTTTTTTCACTGAATTCAATACAGAGGTTTCATGGAGCCAGCACCTAATGGCCATTAGAAAAGCTGTAGGCTGGACACATCCACAATGGTTTCAGCTGTGGTGCTTTCTGCTTAACACTGCCTTAAGGAGAGTATACATGTGGCCGCTTAACATGACCTTGAAGCATTTTACCCCTGAAAGCCTCTAAAGCTACAACTGTATACTCTCCTTAAGGTCAATATGATTTATGAAGAAAGATATGAAATGGGTGCCCTTCAGCAAAGCAGTCACAGTATTTTGCCTCCAGATTGAAACTATTTTCCGTGCTGTTTCCATGGTGGTTGAAGTAGCCATGAATGGGCTTTCAATTCTCAGTGCTGGACAATGGATTTCATCCGTATGATCACATATCCGCCTTGTCCTTCACTTGATAGAACTGCACTGTCGCTCCAGAGATGAAGACTTTAAAAGCCATTCACGCTGACGTGGCGTTGTGTAGGAGGGCAGTAATAAGAAGCAAAAGAGAGAGGAGAAGAGAAATGTATTCTTCTTACATAATGGAGTAGACCCTGGCATTGTGGTAATTACATTTCCTCTCACACACTATTCAATGGAAGGACAGGAAAACCCTCAGGATGCAATAATGCATGTGTATAGTCACAGGATGAATACATTATGTTTTATGTCCGCCCTGACAAAGGCTCACTTTAAACAAGTGACAATTTTAATGCACTGGCTGATGATGCGCTGCGAGTGACAAGTAACTGAAGCGAGTCAGTGTTGCCCGTACATTAGAAAGGTCGAATGCTAGATTGTCGACAGTGGAATAATACAGTATATATTGTACACATTGTTGAGAATGTACAAAACCATACAGTGCAGCATCTGCGTCAGAGTTTAAAGAGGTTACATTCATTTCCTTTTATCGGAAAATGTGGCCGCAATCCCCCTTTTTACCAAATACACGACATGCTGCCTTGTCCTTGAGCGAGACACTGGATCTCCAGCTGCTCCGGAGCGGCTGGTACTGTTGCACATATTGATCCCCCTATAAAGTAGAGTAGCATAAGATGAATCCCCCTTGTAGGGTGGAGTAGCAAGGGGAATTTATCTATGTAGTAAGACATTAACACTGCCATTAAATTGAATATAGAGAACCCTCAAAATAAGGCAAAGGAGGTGGAAGCCAGCACGGTGCACAAGATATCCAGAAAGAGAGTAGAAAGAGAGAAGAACTACTTAAGTCAGTGCATGGATGGATGGATGTACAAACGGATATACAGTATGGATGGATGGGTGGACATACGGATAGATGGATGGATGGATAGACCGATAGAGCCTAGGGCTAGGACAAGCTAGTGTGTTTTTGATCACATGGTTTATTGTCAATTTGGAAGCTATACGGTGTGGGCTGTGTATGGACACTATCATGTGAACACATGATTCCACTAGGATCTCCCAAAACTGAAATAACTGCCAGTTCAGATATGACTAAGGATGTTTAGATTTAGAGTTTGGAGCTGAATAGCTGGTAAAGAGGAAGTTAAAAACCTCTGGGAACCTAACAAGTCTCTGTTTTAGATGAGGAAATGGGGACGGTACCCTTGCAACGTGAGTTGTACATGTATAGAGTACACTCCAGAGAGGTGCCTCTACCCAAGGCGCCTTACACCCTGCTTCACGGACGTTGTTTCCTGACCCACCAGGTACGAGGCAGGGGACTATTAGTTCCTCGATGCTGTTTTCACTGCAGAGACATTATATTTGCACGTTTTCTGTAAATAAAAGGCTTCCAGTTGGTGCTCTTTCTCTCTTTGAAATCTCTGTTGTCTGTTGACAGTGTTTGCCAACAAAGTAAATGTCAACCTCACATAGTACATGCTAATCACTTTTGTCTTGGATCACTCTTGCATCTTTGTGGTGTCACAAAGAAGTTGTGTTAACACAGCTACTGGTACAATCCAGACACCACTAGATGTGTAATCCAGCTAAACAACTGACTGGATTTACAAGCACACAAATAAATTGACTATTGTTCTCTTTGCTATGCACCAAGACAAGTTGAATTCAGATGTTTGCCAGTGCAAAGGCTATGATTAGGCCAATTCATTTTACATGCTTTGTCAAATTATTATGTGACATACTAGTAAGCAGTGTGTTGTTCTTGAACGTGCTGTTCAAGAAATTGTAAAATGTATCATATTCTGGCCTTTCACATTAATGTGATTAAAAAAACCTAAGATAGAAATCCAGAAAGCATTCGGCTTCATGTGAATTGGTTTCCCCTTGGACGGCCTCTCCTGACTATTGTGTGACCTACAAGCTTTATCACTTGGACAGTGCACAAGGACAGACGAGCTTGAAGAACTAGTTTAGCTCGGCTTTATTAACCAGAAAGATGAAGAGAGAAATGATTTGGGGTGATTAAACAGCTAATCTTAATTTCACCGCTGGCAAGAGCAGAGCTCGTTAAAAAGTGTGCACCTGTTTGTCTTTCTCTCCGCCTCTCTCTCCCTTGCCAAACCTCTCCTCCACATTGTGTTTCAATTTGTTCTGCCTTTAGTTGAAAAATGGAACATATTCAATGCCATCTCTTTACAATTCTTCGCAAGTGTGCCTCATTAGGAAGCGTCTTCAAAAGGAAGGGACAGGCACTGTTTGAATATTGCACGGCGAATTATTTCTCCTCTCTGCATTTCCTCAACCTGAAAAAACAACTCTTCACTAGATCTATGCTACTGTTGTTGTTATTCCTCCTTTACCATCACTGGATGTAAAAATGACATTCATATCTTTGACATTGTCATGTTCATTGCACAGTAAAGAAGGGTATTCCCCAAACATGCAGTGTTTTGTTTGATAATGGCTTGATAATCTATTGCTCCAATTTTAACAATTTGCATGTTACATATTGAGGCGCAGGAGAGATCAATCACTGCAATCCAATATAAATAATTATTTCCAAAATGTAGAAACTACTGAGATTTTAATTTGTAATGCCATTATGAGTTGTGCACAGTACAGCTTACATGTTAATAGTACAACCATGACTGAAGGCCTTTACACACCGAGGTAGTTATCTTTTTCTTTGTACGATTAATTCCTATGTCAATATTTTTTCATGAGTACTTTCTAGCGGGGCATGAATATTGGGCCGTGAAAAATACCTTTTAATGTTTTTTTCAAAACAATTTTTATATTTTCTTTGAGCTTTCACATCGGCAATTAAGGCATCGACCAATGACATTGTGTGGAACGGATATATAAAAAATGTGCACTGTAGTGTACAACAACACAGAGGCTCTATAGTCTGAATCAATATGGCAAACGTTATTACTCTTTTTAACCTTGACAAAGGCAGTGCAGACCAGATCCATTCATTCTGTTCTTACCTTTCACAATAAAAGCCCATAGATATATACGCAATAAACGCTCGGACGGACTATCAGACGCTGTTCTGGGTCAATAGGATCCTGGTAGTTGGTCCTCTGCCCGCGAAAATCTATTCAAACTTTTAATTTCAAAAACTGTTGCAACGTACAGTAGTGCCATCTATTGATAAAATACGTTAGAGGATATGGCGAAGGACACATTCTTAATGGCTTAAAGGACATTCACCAATGACCATGAAGTGTCCTTGGATTAAGGTGCCATGTGCAGCATTTATGAATTAATGATCAATATATCATTGTTAAATCCATTGTGATACCTTGGAATGATGAGCATAAACAAACAAAGACGACTAGGCTGTGTTCAGTCAGAGTTGATGAAGACGTATCATGTAAACCCCTATTGCTTCTTGTCACAAAGAGCATGCCGCTCATTGTTCCTGCTTCCTTCCCTTGAGGAGGCTGCTTGTCTTCTGGGTGATTATACTGAAGCCTTGAAACGAACATGGTAATTACTAATGTTGTGAAAATGCACCTGGCAAGCATAAAGAATGTTTGACACTGTTGTTCAGAATTGAAACATTTCATACCACGAATGTGAAATGATAGCAATACCCCATCAGGTCCATGTGGCAGGATATCAAAAAGCACTACTGAAACAGGCAAAGTAGCCCTCGCAATATGAAGCATCTAACAACAGGCTGTTTGACACGTTCCTGCAGAGATGGCGATGGGATGAAGGAAATCTCTTTTTAGCTGTTGAATTTATTCAGCGATAATTAACTACATTTTTACTGGATCAAAGTGGCGCCCGGGGAGGGGTGTTGTTAACTGATAACAATTCATACTGTATAGGATCCCCATTTTAGGCAGTCAGAAGATCCCCAAAATAAAAACAAACAAAAACAAAAAATAAAAACTGCAGCTTAGATTCAAAGACAAATTTCCTTTGTTTCCTCTGATGATTTATGCATTTGCTGGAGGCCAGAATCGCTCACCACTCTATAACAGACATGATAGCATGCTATATATTACCAGATATGGACATCATAGGAAGTTCTATGAATAGAATCGATTGATTTTTAATATGCCAATTTGGCATGCTTATTCTGAGCTTCAGAAATTCTGTTTTACATGGTCTTTTCATTTCCTCTTCGGCAATTGGAATAGAAGATGCTCCACTCTCTCCGCCCTGTGAGTAACAGAGCGTCCAAATAAATTTGTCCTGACCGAAGTGAGAACAAATTGACCCGAACAAGCAGTCCTAGTTTGATAATGATGTACTATGCTTATGAAACATGTGTATGGATTAAGGAACAGTATATACCTCCACCCCGTCTTCAGCATAACACTGAACAGCGGTTTTAGTCCGCTACGAATAAGGCTGCACACGCATGTGCTGGTCCCGTGTGTCATGCTGGTCCCGTGTGTCATACTTTCCACATTCAAATGAACAATCACAAATTCAAAGTTCCAAACAACCCTGAACGGTGGTATCATATTTAGCTTGGGATTTTAAATCATTTTCTTTTATCTGTTTTATCACGTTTTACCATCCTTAGGCTTGTTTTAGATGATGCATGGATGGCTGTTTTACCATCATATCAAATCGCAAATCGCATAGAAAATTGTCTTTGGCTTCGTTGATAGGGCCTTTTTTAAACTGCGTGGCACTGAACAATCAACAAGGCTATTTCATGGCAATAACTTGCCGTGTACTGCAGGTTGTTATCAGCATGACAAAGCCGTATCCTCTGGATGGTGTATGTTCAACATGTCTTCTTCTGAGACTGGCATTCACTACACAGAATTAAATCCACTCAGTGCTATCCTCGGGGACTGTGTGTGTGTGCATGTGTGTGTGTGTTGTTCCCTCACCATACTTTAGCTGACAAAGAGGGATGCCTTGAAGATTTTTTTTGCCTGTCCAAAAACAAAGAAAGGGAAGACAGAGAGCACAAAACCCATTTTCCCCATTTTCTCTGGGCAATTACACAGATAACGCTCGGAAAAACGGGTTATTTTTGCCTTGAAATGCAGGCAGAACTGGTGTTAAAACAGAGCAGAGAGATTGTGAGAAATGGCTTTTTGTTGCCATTCCTTCCGTTTGATTTCCAAAGGTTTGTGTGTGACTGCTGCACACTTGGAACAGCGTACATAGCACACTCTGCTCCTCCTATCATGCTAAATAGAACATATGTTCATGCATTAGTCAAGAGTCTTTCTTCACTTCCCCACGTTTTGGTCTGGCACTTATGGCACTACAGTGTCTGAGCTGCGTATTATATTTTGGCAGAGGCATGGTCACAGCACTAAAGAGCAAAGTTTGAATGCCCAAACAGACGAGGGAATTGAGGATAAAGATGTCGTCTCCCCGCTAAAGTCCTCTGAAGCAAGATTCAAACTATTATCCCCTGCAGGCAAGAGTTGTTCAGATAAAGAAAAGGACCCACGAAAATGAAGAACTTTCTACACTGTGGTTCACAGATTAATAACACAGACGGAGAGTGACTCCCCAGCCGTGTACACTGTGTTGATTGGGCATTGAAAAGGCACAACAGCCTTCTGTTTCATTTGTGAGACAAATCATTCAATAGTGTGTCTGTACTATTGAATATGCTAATGCCGCCAATGTCGCTGCATGCCTCTGTGGCGGACAGCTGAGGGATCTTGCCGGCGCACGCTTGGTTGGTGGTATTTTATAAGGAGGAGGTAGAATTGTCTATTAATCACTCAAGCTGAGTGAGGGGATGCTAATACACTGCTTGTCCCAATAATGGAAAAACAGATTATGTTTACATCTAGTAAACTATACTGACAGCTGGGGGTGTGTATCTCTTCTGCGTGGGGGTGTTGTTATGAAGCACTTGTGCTTGATTAGAAAGGACACAGTTCAACATGTTTGCAGACGGGGATGATGTAGGATAATGGTCTCGGGTAAGACGCAGGGATAGTTCAGATTTTCAGAAGTGGGGTTGTATGAGATACTTAAGGAGCACCAGCACAGGAGCAAATGAATGCACTGCTGTGGACGGGGGCGGCAGCAAAATGTACTGCAGACTCCTAATAAAACATTATCAGTTGAAGTGCACGCTATATTTAGAATATTTTCACCACTTTACCATGCCGTCAGAAAGCCCTTTCTTACAGGGAACTGAAGCCGTTATCTATGCTCTCTCCAAAGCCACATGACAATGATACAAACTGACAAACAGATCAAGGCAGCAGTAGACCAGCAACTCCTGTGTTCTGTGAGGTATAATTACTGTTGTATGTCAATGGAATCTTTTGGGTCCATTGACATGCTTCGAAGAGAGCATAGATAACAGCGTCAGTACCCTGTAAGAAAGGACTCTCTGACAGCAAGATAAAGCAGTGAAATTATTCTAAACATAGCTTACACTTAAACTGTTATTGGTTTTTTTTAGTGTCTAAAATACATTTTGCTCCACTGCTGATACTCCTGTCTGTTTCTCCAAACTGGGGGTGTGTCGGCCCGACTATGGATAAATACCTCATGCAACAACACTTCAAATTTCCAAACTACCCCTTGAAATATCTCAATGACTGCCTCAGGGTGTATTGACAGCAGTGTTTACCACAACCCAGACAGAAGCAGCTAATCAAAAAGAAAACCCTCCTCATTACAGACATCAATTGCTACATTTTCTGGAGGAGAGTAGATATGCAGCAAAGAGTTCATGGATGCACAGTAAACTAGTTTTATCTACTAATCACACAGTATGTAACAAATACACATTGCACTGCAGCTTGATATATTCAAAAACCCTGAACGCAATCATTCATTATACCTAGTAATTACCGATTCCTCTATTGACATCAAGTCTTGTGAAATGAGCACACAGGTAATGTGATGATTACAGTATATTGCTCCACCAAAGCATATGCGACAAAAATATAATCGGCTACGTGCATGATGCACTTTATTTGAATTTTACCGTGGCATTTGGTGAGATCAGGCTGCTAATTACATGTCTCGCTGCTAGAATCACTATATCTAAGTTTATACTCTTCATTCCCTGTGTCTCCAGCTTTTGAAAGCTTGTTTTGTGTTCCGTACCCTTATCTGTAACCCAGCGTAAGGACACTGGCATAGTGCCACTCTTCTATAACCCTCTCACCCCCTTACGATTATCCTTTTTAATTGCACCATGCATACCCCAAAGGATAAAACTGAAAAATAAAGTCTGTCAAGAAATCATTTCTTCCCCAAAAAAAAGCTTAGGGCCCCTTTTGATCTTTTGACTCCTCACATCCTTCAGTGGCCCCAGGGGCTCACCCTGACTTCTAACGTGTCTTACACAACAACCCACTCAGGAACATGAGGGGAAAAAATCAAAGTGAATCATCCAGAGCTAATCTTAACATTGCTACGGACTGACACGTCCACATTGTCCAAAATCAACATCCTAGGGTCTCTCATCCAAATATCTCTTTCACTTTCTTTTTGACTTTCTACTTGTATGCTATTGCTGTCACTCTTCCGCTCCACAGGCAGCCACTATCAAGCATCCAAATAACACATCAGAAAACCAGACTGCTGAGGTCTGAAGCTAACAATTACCTGAGCTTCCAGTGCCAGCCTTCGAGCAGACCACAGATACCTATTCCCGTTCAAGTGCCTCCTGACCACGGTCATTATTTCAAGATGATTCATGAGGGAGGGAGTCAAAGAAGTAAAGGTGTCTCCATCAAAAGATAGTCGTCATACTGCGGCTAAAAGTCGAGCGTACCCAATGTGACGGGGAAAGCAAGTGAAAAAAGCAAAAAAAGAGCACAGAGGGATAAAGTGATAAGCGGTTATTGTTTCTGGTGTGATTCTTGTTTTTTCACCTTGGCCAGCGATGTTGGATTTAGGTCATATCTGTACACCAATTGGTAAAGGAAATTGCTCTTATATTGCTCTGTTCCTGTAAAGCCATCCATCTGCTGGAAGAAGAGGGGGGTTATCTTTCAAGGTGAAGAGGATAGGCTAGCGCAGATGCTGCCAGGCTTTTGTTAAGTTTTATTTCACTCCCTGTCCATTCTTGTTTGGCAAACATATTTACTTTTGGCAGAATCGTTTAGTTTTCTCCGTTTATCCTCGGCCCTTGCACTGAAATGTCCAATGTTTTAGGAAAAAAACAAACCCCAAGAACACACAAATCAATGCATGTGTGTTCTAGCTTGCCCCTGAAAAGCCATTGTTGTGTGGTACAACTACAAAGAGTAGGAATCCTAAAAAAAAAACAATGGATGAAAAGTGGACCTGTTCTAAAAGTGATCCTGAAAGTGGGCCTGACTTAGATGGATTTGAGCTGGCATTAGTCTGTGGCCTCCTGCCAACAACACTTAAGGGACAGACCAAGGATGACGCTGGAATAGTTATTTTCTGTCAGTGGTAATGTTTTCTGAGAAGAATGAATCACTGAGAGCTGGACAGCCTGCTGTTACCTTTGAGGTCCAGGTTGCGGGCTCCATTGGAGTGCTGCGTAACGGTGCGCGAGTCGATCTTGAGTGTATGCGCAGTGTTGGCATCCCGGGACACCACCACATTGTGCCATTGGTTGTCATTGAGTGGCTTGTCTGAGTTGCCCTTCATCAGCGACGGCCCATTGCCAAGATCAAAGACGTAGTGGATGTATCTGTAAGGAAAGAAATCAATGTGACATTAGGGTTGGGCGATCGTTTCAATGTTCCTATATTCTAACCGTGGTTACTCAACATCTCAAATAGGCGATCGGATTGCCAGGGGACGATGCTGTGGCTCAACATTTGACAAAGCTTTGGGATAATAGAACCTTTAAACTTTTTGCAAGCAATATGGTTTAAGTTACGGGAATAACCATCTCTAAAAGAGCGTGAAATATTCTGCTTCAATCCATATTTGTTGGCGTTTAGTCTTTCAAAAACTCCCGCTTGCACCATCGATGCATACAACTGTATTAATGGGCTGTTTAGCAGCAATCTAACAGCACCATAAATTACATGTATACAACCACGACTAATGTAGCTCTAGCTTAAGCTCAGTCAGAAGACCATACTCTTGCAAGCCCGTATTTATTTCTCATACATCTGCCTATCACTTCTCACGCATGCTCACTCATTTACTTGCTGTCATTATTCGGGGCTGTCAATCAGACGCCAGCTGTCGAGATCAGCTGGTCTCCTCTATCCAATAAGCACAACGAAACAATTACATGGTTAGCCTATCATCTTGCTGCTGCCTCTTTTAAATATGACTGTCTGTCTACCTTCAGTTCATTCATGCTGCTGTTACGCACCCCTCCACCTCCCCGTCTCCACCCAGTCTTTACAGATCCATCAGCTTCATCAACTCATCCTTCTATCAGCCTCATCGCCCACCACCACCAGGTCTGGACTCTACGGAGCGGGGGGGGAGGTGGGGAGAAATCTATCTTGTTGCTGATCAGGGCAGACACCCCTCAATTACAAATCTCCCTGTATCATCACATCATCTGTTAACAAACAATTATCCTTTCTTTATACAACTGGTCTCTCTTGATTGAAATATATATGTAATATATGATGACAGACATTCAAAGCTTCATTCAAAAACCTCAAAAAAAGCTTTGGATCTAAAATAAATGACAACTGATATAGCCCTATCCATAATGTTAACTCTCTCTAGTGGAGCGCAGAGACTCGTCACTGTTGCTGATTATTGGGGCTCAGCAGGCGGACATACCACTTCACCAGAAACATCTCTAAATGCAAAGTGGGGTACATATTCTGGAGATTATTTTGATAACATCTTAGTTCTGATAGCATGTTAATGAAATGTATTCAATATTGGCTTTTATCATCCCTTCAATCGTCGATAAACTTCATCTATTACTACATCATCGTCATTATTACAAATCAAATGCAATAATTATTTTGAAGGCTGGAAATCAAAATAATTTCTAGAAATGGGAACAATCAACAGCACCAGTTTGATTTCAAACTGTATTTCTCATCATAACATGCTTTCTTTCAACAACACTCAAACTCCAATTGATGAAGTGAAGTGCTCTAGTGCTTTGTCTCTAATGTCCCCATTCTATTCACTATTTAAGAATAAATTGTTGAGATAAATAATATTACCAGTGTTTGTGGCTGTACATGAAGCCTGGGGTTTACTATTTTACTATACTATTTACTTATTGGTTTGGCGTGTAAATATAGAAACCTGTTTTTGTCTAAAAGCCCCTGTTTGCCCAAAGGCAGATGAGGGGGCACAGTTCCCCCTTCTCAAAATATGGCTGTCTTTTGTGTTTTGGGTTAAGGCTATTGTAGCGGTTTCATTCAAGGTATGTGTTGTTGTTTTTTCTCCCCCTATTCCAGTTCCTTTATGTAGCCTCTTGTCTTTGTGTGACAGAGGGAGCTCAGGCCTTTGTGTTGTAACAGTGCTGACTACAGAGCACAAGAGGAAAAGAGATACACAAGCAAAAGCCTCTTTTAGATACTCTAATTATGAACAGCTTTTAGGGTGATACAATTCACAGTCTGAAGCAGTATATTTGGGGTTTGTGCTAGCTTCTAGCTTCAACAAATACTTTGCCTGTCAGGGAATAGCATTTTGCTCACATCCTACATTAACCGTTATCAGTTAATGGATTGGAAAATAAATACCCAAGAGAAAGATATGAGAATATGTCTCTACTTTCTGTCTCCCAGTGGAATCTGCAGATGATTCCAATTACTTGCATTAAAGTAATTTCATTCATCCAAAGCTGATTCATTGTAGCATTAAATCACTCACTGATCTGCGTTAACTGTGAGAAAAGAAGAAAAAAAAGAAGCTGTGTTTCAGTTTTTATTTAGTTTGTTTTTCCAAAAACACACATTATAAATGAAGGATAGTTCAGACACCTTATCCTTGATTTATGTGCTGATCAATTGATGATTCACCAGGCTCTGCACTCTATTTCACACAGGGAGCAACTGGGTTAGAATTAGCAGGAAATGGGCTGCATCACTTTGCAGAGTGATATATTAGAGCACAAATCAAAGGACGGTGCTTGACTTTTGAGGACACAGAGAGTGGCTTTCATCTGACAATGGTAGATTGGAGAAAAAGTAAAAGCCAAGAAAGAAATAAGCCATAGAGTTGCTGAATCCGTCCTAATTTTAGATCGACAATGGTTAGCTTAAAACGCAATGGTTAATTCTGAGTAGTATCTTCACTCTTCAATAATTATTTACACAGTCTTGTACCTTTGAAGTTTTTCTTTATTTTTTTTTTCTCTTCTACAAATGTTTATGGTCACGATTCATCTCGTAGTTGGCTGGCTTGTTTCCACGCTTAAAACTCTTTATATAAGGATTTTCTGAAATGTCAATGGAATGACTTAATGTGAATACCACTTACAGGGCCAAAGCCATTCATAAAGTGGGCGGTCACTGTTGAGCTCTATCAAGGTCCATTTGTTGTGTAGGCAAAAGAGTTTTGGGACAACACAATTAAATAAAACATGCAATGCCACTCTTGTCGTGAAATCACATGGGACTCACCCTTTCACCAGTTCCACGACAATAAAGTCACTCCCGTCTCCAGAGTTGAAGAGCATCAGGCCGTCAGGCGTGGTGGTTTTAAACTGAAAGAAGAGGTGCATGGAGGCGTAAGCTTGCAAAGTGGCCAGCGCTAAGTAACTGCCTTTCGTTCGAAACGTCACCGGATCTGCAATGATGTGGCGCATGCCAAAGCGGGCGTTCAGCTCGCAGTAGGAGATGTCGCCATTCTTGCACTGGTCTAGATAGGGCAGCCCGTTGAAGGTCAGGCCCTGGAGATGGCCAATGAAGTTCGAGGGCACCACAGATATGAAGCGCCGCTCGGTCATGATGCCCGTCTCGATGTTGTGGAACTCGAGACGTGTGTGGGCACCAGTCATCTGGCCTGAAATGGTGGAGGACAAGGAAGAAAAAAAAAACACAGCATCAACAAATATGGGAACACATTCATTGCAATGTTCTCTTGTTGGCAGCATAAGGTATCCTGGCTAAATGTTAAGGATTATGTCAAATATTAGGACTGTGAATGTATTATAACTATTCTAATCATGTACGTTTACGTTTACGTTTAACTTCTAGAAATTCATTTATGTTGTGGAAATTGCATGTCAAACTTGATATAACCATACAAATAAAATTAAAATGTATCGGGCACTGTAAAGCAATGCATTGGGACTCTAATTTACTGTATATGCTTTAGTAATTTAGTGATAAGCACATATTATATGATTTTGGCACACCTTTCATATGCTTATTAGATCTTAAATTGATTTTTAGCCGCTTGTTAAAAGAGTGTGCGCACAGTCTATGGTTTAATTGTATAGGTTCAAAAAAGTTGAGCCAATTTGTCTAACCTGCTGTGAAGCAAATTATATATGCATACTGTTGCAGAAAATCTCTCTCCATGTCACCGTTTACATTGTGTTTACTGGGAGATGCGGAGTAATGAGCCTGGCGAGCTGCCCATTAAAATGCCTTCCGCACTGAAGCCTGGCCAACAATGCAAGGTCTCCCTGGGTGCTTCCTCTTTCTTCCTCCCCCTGAACCAGTTTGTGAACCAGTCAGAACTTCACAGGGTCATTCCTTGCTTCTGGCCTCAGCGTGCCCGCTCCCTTCCCTTCATCTAGCTCGCACCTTTTTCTCACCTCATCCTTTGCCCTGCCATCCTTTCGCCCGGGGCCACAATACTGCGAGTCCCCGTGACTCCACCTCGTCTCTTGACCTTTTCATCCTTCTCTTGCTATTTTCTCAGAAGTTGGCAGAACCTGTACCTCAGTGCTTTGCACACTCATCGGTATATATACTTGAAAAACATCTCCCTCTTTCATTTCTCTTTGGTGCCAAGTACATATTACAAATACGTAATCCTCTCATCTGTATGGGTTGGATGGGGATGCAACTATCCATTTCCAGCCTTTTAAATGAGACATAGTAATCTCAGAAATAAATACTTTTTTTTTTTTTTTTTCACTGTGTTACCACTTTCACTAAATGGGAGTTTAATAATACATTAACAAACCATATGCCACCTCCAGGTCTGACCCATTATAATTATAATTAGATATCTTCCGCTTTCAAATGAGTCGTTTTAGTGACAAATGGAAAAACTGTTGACTTTCTGTGGGTGGTGTTACTGTGGAGTAATGCACGTGGATCTGTGACTGCATTCTCACACTCAATTCTCGTTGACTGCCTCGCACCCTAAATTATTCCCTCTGTATAGCGAACACAACTAACCTTCCACTGTGACGTTGTCCACAGACATCTGCAGGCTCTTGCCTCTTCGCACCACCTTCACCGTGTGCCACTCATTGTCATTCAGCTTCTGCCCGGCGAACAGCGTCTCAGGTCCTTTGCCTGTAGTTGGGGGGGTGGGGGGGAGAAACCAAATCACAAACAGTACAGCGGAAATGCTGCGCGTGCCTACTCATGCACACACACACACACACACACACACACACACACACACACACACAGAGTTCACACACAGTAGGTGACAGTGTTGGTGGAGAAAACCTGCGTGTTTGCGAAACAGTCACACTATGGATCCTCCCTGTACACTGGAAAATGAAAGGAATCAAATATCCGGCCCGACGGACAGTAAAATCGAATGTCTTCTCAAACGCTCATGGTGTTGCCGCAGAATGTCAAAAGGCAGTGGGACAAATAAGTCGTCACCAGTTGAGGAAGTAGGAATATTAGAACAGGCAGCCAACGGCGGCTGGAGATGCTGCGCTACAAACATCATATGAAGTCGTGTTTCACGTCTCAGTTTGGCACGTAGAGGATTCTCCTGATGGGGGACGCAGGACATTCTTTCCCCCTCTTGCTGTTGTTTAGCCTCCGCCAAAGAAGGGGACACTTTGATGCAAAGGCATATGGGTTGGCAGAAGTGCTTGTTAGAGCCATATTTACCCAATCGTCTTTTCAAAGTGGGGATCGGGCCATTAATATCCTGCCAATGACGGAGCCTTATTACATCAACTTTAGAACACATTGTCAACGTGAGGGAGTGACAGCGGGGGAGATTTTCATTAAAACAGCCGACGTGAATCCATCATTCAATGCGCCATGACGTGATCCATGGCTAAAGTCAAGGCGGTGGCCGGTTAATAGCTGCGTCAAAGTCTGTTTACGGGTTCAATAACAGACATATATGAGTGGTATATGATGTGACACCAAAAAGCAAAATCACAGCTCACGTGGATGTGGGATCTGAAATGAAGGCCTGCCAGTTGTGGGCGTGCACGGTGGGATGGCACCAAGGTGAAGGTAATCAGTGATGAGGGGGGAGAAGGAGGATTCTGTAAGCAACAATATAATGAGGGGAGACTTTCACCTCATTGACAGCAGGGCAGACCGAAATAGCAGAGGGCTGGAGGAGACTAGTCACTGCCTTAAGGTCTCCTCTGTACTGGGCACACTTTTAGGCAGCTCTGGAGTGGAGCAAGGGCCATCGTGGCTGGCGAATAAAGAAATGCGACATGAAAAGACAATGGTTTTCTTACAGCATTGGCACTGATGATTTGTTTATACAGATCTTTTATTAGAAATCCCACTCTACTTCCGGGACAGTGGCTCTTTTCTGACTTGTTGGCTGGTGGAAGCTTGAGTGTATTATACAAGCTGCTTGACTGGATAATGTAGTACATCCTGGCGAAATATGATTGTCCCCTTCCCAGTTGTGGGTAAAATTATGTAGTTTAGATGAAAAAAAACAACAAAAAAACATAATTTGATGGCAATAACACGCACATGGCCCGCTGGAGAATAGTTTTTCCATTTACTCTTGTTACTTTTTTTATTATATATTTTTTTATGGGCTTTTTGTCTTCAGCCACATGAAATTGGAGAGAGACACTTTTGATCACACCATGTGTGAAGTAAACGGAGAGGAAAAAAAGGCTGCTATATTGCTGCAAAGAGTGCAATGGGTTGATGGAAGTTGCCGGCAGAGAAGTTAAAGCTGATACAAAGATGGATAGGATGATAGAGGGGGGAAATATGAAAACGGATAAAGAAGGGTAGAAAGAACCAAGAAAAGAAGTGCATCAGGGCAGAAGCAGCAACGGCTGGCTGATGTAAGATGGTTAAAAGTTAGAAGAGTCTAGTGCAGCACAAATTAAAGGGAATGACTAGCCTCAAGAATACGGTTGTTGTCATTTTGATTTGGTTTGGCTGCAACAGGCTGCAGGAGAGCGAGAGCCACTGCTGCACACCTAGCAGGAGCCATTTGGCCGTAACACCACTAACAACGGGGGGCAAAATATATATAGGCTGATCTGGCCTGGGCTAGCCAAGCAACAAAAGTCTAAGGGGGGCAGAATGTGGTAAAAGTAAAGACGGGACCTGTTGGGCTGTAGGGGGAAAGTGCAACACACAGTAACGAGACTTCATGAAGAGCAGAGGGAAGTTTGGGATGCAAGTCGACTGTCACACACCCGTCTACTTAGGTTGGTGGAGAGGGTCGAAGGTTGTTGAACAGCTTGCTGAGATCACAAGTATGACACGTTTTACAACTTTAACTTACAGAATCTGACTTAACAGCCAGACTTCAAATACACCGGTGTTAGACCAGGACAATGACAACCTCAAAACCACATATTGATGAAGCATCTGCCATTGGCTTGATGTACTATATTACTGCCCAGGAAACACTGAAAACAAGAAAGAGGAGAGCTGGCAGCTCATGAGCCGCCGAGCCTTTAGTTCAGCCACTGGCAGAGAGAAGTACTCGATGCTAGAACAACAAAGGGGGACGCAGGGCTCATTAGTAAACGAGCTGGCGATTATTAAAATGCAATTAATTCTATTCATGCCACTTATGCCGTCTCACTTTGTCTCGGAGATCAGCAGGGGAAAGGGCTGCGATCACACAACAGAGCTGCCGCTCTCTTCCTCTCTTTTGTTCCCATGCCCTCTCAGTCCATCCCTTTGACTTGCACTTTCTAAATATGGCACATGGTAGCTGGATAGGTGTGGGTTAATTTCCTTGACTGTGTCGGCACACACTAAATGAGAGGTGTGATGTTTGCGGGCTGTTGCATTATTACCAGCAGTCCCCCATCACCCGTCACTGTGTTGCACCTGTAAACAAACTTGATTAATGCAATCGGATCAATGGAACACGAGCTGCCAGCCAATGGCAGCAGGTTGTTGCCATCGCTCTCTGTGCAGGCCGTGCGGTTGCTGTTGCAGCAGCGAGTACTCAAATGCAGCTACATGATCATTACATCGAAACCCTAATCAAAACAACTTGAGAGAGTGAAGCGGCTCATCCGTCAACGATGACAGCATTTCGATAATGCCAATCAGGAAGTGAGAGATGAGGGACGTCGCTCTGACTGTGTAGAGGTGGAAGAGAGATCAAGATGCCTCTGGGACAGCTGATGGAGAAGTGTGCCCTGTCAGAAGCCAGGGGTGCTTGAAATAGAAAGAGCATATGACAAACAGAATATGTTTCCAAGCAAAAACACCACTACGAGGCAAGTTTCATTTTGTTTATGCCTCATTCTACATGAAACCAGGTCATCCCCGACTGACGCTGGCCTCACAGCAAACCCAGCGAGCTTTCCCGACAAGGTAGTTAAGCTAACGAGTGCGCTGCAGTCTGATGCTGGCCAGAGGGCTTCAAGCCGGTCAAAGAGGAGCGAGCACCGTTAAGGCCAACGCCGTGGCCAAAACAACAGCACCACGGCATTAAAAGAGCCACGGGCAGTGCCTGATAAGTCAGCTAGCTGGTTCAGCAGTAGCCGACCCGAGTCATGCAGTCATACATGGGGTGAGAGCCATTGTCAGGATGGCTCTAGCATATGTAGATAGACTGTTTGAGATTTTAGGGCTCAGGGGCAACCGCAGGGCGTGTCAGCAAGTCAACGCTCTCTAGGAGGGATTGCATGTGATGACAGAGCGAGTCAGTTTAAACTCCAATCAACTCAGTCACACTGGTGTAGACTGAGCTGCAGTGTTGGAGAATTGTTGATCTTTCAGATTTCAATTTGAGGAGTGCCTATGTTTTGCAGGTCCCAAATTTTATCTCGTGCGTAATGCGGTGTTGAACTCACACGGGTCTGGTCCTGGTCCTGGTTTGCTCTTGGCCTGATATGGTCTTGGTCTTGACTTGGTCTCAACCCTATCAGAGGCTTGGTCATGACTTTGTCTTGGTTTAGGTAGTCTTGCCTACAACACTGTTGAGAAATTGATGTTAAAAATGCCATGGTTGGATACGTTGATGTCCATTAAAACATCACTGTGGTGTTGGAAAGTCTCCGATCAGCTTTCACCAAACTAAAGGAATGTAACATTGAACAGAATCCTGTATCATAGAACAATGATGTGCCCCAAATATGCCAGACTCAACTGAGCAGGGGAACCAAAGCTACTATGTTCGTCGAGTTCCATAACAGTAGATCCCCTTCAACTACAGCATGATATCCTCTCTGACGAGGTTCGACAGACCCTGCCATCCTCAAGTACGGGATACAGGAGCGAATGACAGATCAAGCTCTGTGATTCCCTGGAAGAGAACATTATTATGTGGAGCAAGTACTCGTGCCTTTTGAGTTCACGAGTTTCCGCGAAGCCACAGACACAGACACACACACACACACACACACACACACACACACACACACACACACACACACACACACACACACACACCCAGACACCCATGCATCCACACTTGCAAGTGCACATTAGAGAAAAGAAAATATAACAGTGGACTGCAGTCTAATTAAAATGGCTCACCACTACAGTGTTTCATTCTCGACTCAGCAGCCCCACTCTGAGGAAAGAGGAGAAGATGCTGATGCTGAGTGTTAGAAGAGAGGACACGAGAGGAGACTGAGGAGAGATAGCTGAAAACGTAGGGATGAGGGTGTATACCAGCTGATTGAAATGGATTTTTCATGCAGAACTGCAGAGGAGGATAAAAATCCAACAGAGAGACCAAATGATGACCAGGGGGAATTGTAATGCCGGGCTTCTTTGTGAATTCACATGGAAAAAAAGATGTCTCCATAAATTCACGCTTAGCAAGACGGACAGATGTTTCAATCAAGGTGGGGATATGTGCATATGCAGTATCAGTGTGAAACTTATTTATGTTAATAATTAGCATTTCACTACCAGGTGATAGACCTCAGGCAGCCCCCTGTTGTGCCGCCATCTGGGAAAGTGCATCGTATATGAACCATCTCACATACTGGTGCAAGTGCATTAAATATACGTACAGAGGTTATTTTTTCACCAGCGGTAACTAATGGATGAAAATGTTGCAAAAGTCTAAAAAAAGCTATGTAAATACAGAATTAGCATTATATGGAAATAAGCAATAAAAACACTAAAACCCTGTTTTGGCTTTATATATAAGCGTATCTATATAAATGTTCAAAAGGAAAGGTTTCTGAGATAACATTTATTTCATGATGAAATTGCTATTTTCTCTGTGTACTGTCAAAAACGAAGCATGCGTGGACAAAACACCTACAGTAACAGTTATTGCACTGCAAATTCCCCAAAATAAAGTAAAACAGTGTTGGATTAAGGCAAGCATATGACATCATCACCTGAAAGCCCTTTCCTCCTCTATTCTGTGCCTGAGGCAACAATGTAATCTGACATTTTCAACAAAACCCAGAAGCCAGCAGATGCAAAATGCTCTTCCAGTAATCACTAACCTACAGAAGCCCTGAGAGGCAACTGTGGAAGGAGGTGAAAAAAAGGTTTGGCTGGTGAATCAAGAGTTTGTTGTTGTAATACACTAACCCATAGGACCAAAAGCATTAATGTTTTCTTCAAGGTGCAATTCCTCCATACACTCAAGGCACATATATTCTGTGTATATTGTGTTACTGTCATGTCTTTGTTTTGGCTAGAGAGGTATTTTGATCTGGGCTAACCTGCTGTTATGGGAAAAAATGGATGCTTTAATTCATATTTACAACATGGGGTAGCGCTGCCTCTAGGGGAATTCAAACAATAAAAAACTTAGATAAAAAAAAAAAGGGATCTAAAAAAAGAAAAGAAAACACTATTTTCAAAGATGAAAGAAAGTAACAAATCAATGACCTTGGCAATTTAGTTTTTCTTTAGTCACAGGAGAGAAAACAATCGAGATCAGAATCTCATGGCTTCTGTACTGTCCTATTTATCAGCGTTTTTCTGTGAGAGCTTTCAAAGTTATTGAAAATATTTCTATATCCTGCCTATTAAACACGGGAAATGTGTAGAATACAAAACATTTCAAATTAAAAACATTAGTTGGTGTTAAGAGATGGATTTTATGGAACAAATTGACTTCAGTTAAAGTATACGAGTGGTGAGGTTGTAGGCGTTTCTTAGGTGTACTGTCGGTACTATAGGCTATGAACTGAGACTACATGGCTTTCTTGCCTCCAACAATTGTGGGAGGTGTGTGTGAGAGAGAGACAGAGAGAGAGAGAGGACGTGTGAGAGCGTGCTCTTCCGTTCAACCTTGCAGAGGAGAGCAGTACACGCTGAGCACAATAGAAACATCTCCCACACACAAACATGCTGCCCGGTTCTCCTGCTGTGCAAACAGAACAGTGCTCCTAATTGGACCGCTGGGGGTCTGAGAGTGTGTGTGTGTGTGTGTGTGTGTGTGTGTGTGTGTGTGTGTGTGTGTGTGTGTGTGTGTGTTACAGATAAAGAAACCCAAAGAAATAGATGGACCTAATGTCAAAAAAAAGGTACTGTAAAATGTTAATATGACTTAGGTCATAGCATCAGTGGTGGTAAGGGGTTGGCAGTGTGTGTGTGTGTGTGTGTGTGTGTGTGTGTGTGTGTGTGAGAAAGTGAGGAGGCCAAAAGATGAAGAGAGAAATGCAGCGTCAGCACGGCTGCTTTCCCGGCCAAGAGACTGGCACGGGAACACAACGGGATAGCTTGATGACACGTGTGTGTGCGTGTATGTGTGTGTGTGTGTGTGCAGGTGATATCTTTGCGAATGTGTTTTTTTATTATACCTGAACTGTATATCACATTTATTAGGAGAGCATATTGAGCTTTGAGGACATGTATATTTATATTTACATGCTCCTCATGTTGGTTTTGAGTGTGTGAAAGTACGCAGTGGGCAAGTGTGTGCTGCAGTTTACGTGCCAACCACCATGCCCCCTCTCTCCTGCGCCATCTGTGCTCCTGGCATGGCTCCTTAGTGCCGGTAATGAAGAGGAACGCCCCTCCCCCCCCCCCCCCCCCCCTCCACACACACAAAATAAAATGACACACTTTCTGCTGTCTCCTTCTCTGTCTTTCTTGCAGTCCGTTCCTCCTTCAACACATTCTAGTTTTACCTTTAGATGACTGCTGCACAGCATGCTACTGTCTGCTAACACACACACACACACACACACACCCGTCCACAACAGCTCATCTGTCCCAGGTATGGCTGCTTTTAAAGCACCTCCCTGAACTGCATCCCCTCTGAATCCGCTTGACTTCCTATTGATTTTTCTTTTAACAGAACCTCACAATGCGTTGTCTCTTAAGTTCAAACGGCTGAATGCTCTCCTCCCACCCAAATGAACAAATCCTATAAATACTGCACATCTCATTGCATCTCACTGACATGGTGTGAAACACACACCGATAACCTGCCCCAACCCAAGACTTCACAGATGCTCACGTTTACCACATCTGTATTGACTCGGATGTGTTCTTTCGTGGCGTTACATTAATTGCGACGTTGATGTGTGTCATTTACGGTGGGGATGTGTCCCTATCATTTTTCAGAGTGCCTAAAATCGTCACCACTAACTTGACAATAACTGCATATGCGCTTAAATCAAATATATTTTCCATCGGCTCTACAAAGGGTGAACTCGCTCACGATCCCACTGGATCAGACATGCGTTTTCCCTTTTGTGTTCCCGCCTTCTCAGAGGAAAACAGATATGTGGGAAATGTTTTTGAATGTGCAGAACATTTTTGAATTTGTGAGCAGAAGCACATCTGATCAATTAGCGTCCAGGGGCCTATAAATGAATTGAAATGAAGTCATGTATCACTGACGCGTGCTCATTTAAAGAGTGTAAAAGACACAAAAGAGGAGGGAGGAGTAAATCATGCCGAGATGTGTGTCGACTCAGCAGAGACAACATTAAATGAGAGAAATTGATCTTTGGGAGATTAAATATTTGGAAGCAAAACAGAATTACTGAGAGTTGCATTGTATTCCATTAGATTTTTAGTTGTCACCTGCAGTCTCAATTTTGTGTTTTCCTTTATAGACATTTCCACCATAAATTGGTAAATAACAATTCACCAGAATGAAGGAAATTAAGTGTTTGACTCTAAAATACCCCCCCCCCCAATTACAATGTGTAACTCCCCCAATGACATGATACATACGCCCTTGGATACAGTCCTAACCCCAATCCTTAACCAAGCATTAAGCATAACTTCCTTAGACCTTACCGAATGAACATTACACTTTCATTGGAATTTGAACCTTCTGTACCTAAAATCAACCTCAATTAGACAAAAGACACATTGCATCATACTGAAAGCAAAAGCAAAAAAGACAATCCCTTTGTATTTAAGCATTAGCTACCAAATTTGGCCTACGTCAAAAACATGCACACTTGCAATCCCACTCACAGAACCCACACAAACATTATCAAACACAAGCTTAATCCTACAGCTTTCCACCCACAATACACACACACACCTCTATCCTGTGATGTAACCAGAAATAAATAGGTGAGTAAACTATGACATGCAGTTGGCGATCGCCATGAGTTACCCATCCACAAATAGTGTAAAACTGCATACATAAAAAACTTTATATTCTAACATGCCAACAAAAGATTGCATTCCAGTTAGACTCATTTTGGGATTACGTTGACCCGAAACAAAAGTTGCTGTTTCAGAAAACAATTCATTCATGAAAACACCCTCCTATTAATACCCTCATCAAGACTTCCGCCAGCCTTCGCCTGCAGGGGAACCACTCTGCAGCTAAAAGGGCGGACATCTTATCCACTTGTCATAAGTGCATCTACTCTCCTAGTCTCCTCTGAAAACAAACACACCCTCACACTCCATCACACCCTTGTTTATGCTCTGGACTGTTTGGAGGGCTGTAGTTCAGGAGAATTTTTGGACGCCACGCCTCGCCAAACCCCAGGTCCGATGCCCTTTCCCTCATGCCTGCCTCCACTGAGCTCTCACATGTGCCAGCTCGGCCGGGAGCAGATGGGCCGGTTCAGCATGGCGTCACACCAGCCGACACAGTGGCATGTCAAACAGGCGGTCGCAGGCCTGGGCATGCCAGGCACAGCCACACTGTACCGCCATATGGGAATAGTGTGTGCTGGGATCCTATTGGATGGCCAGACAGTGCGGGATGCGCGGCCTGATTTGACCACTAATCAGAATTAATAGATACGAACGGCAGAGTATGTGTGCAAAAGTCTGTAAGCACGCACGCACGCACGCACGCACGCACGCACGCACGCACGCACGCACGCACGCACGCACGCACGCACGCACTCTTCCCCATCCAGGTGACAACAGTCCTAGCTGCAGACACGCATCATGCACTCGCACACTTCCCATCAGACACCCTCACAATCCACTCTCCATCAGACAGCAATAAACGAGGCACACACACACACACACACACGTGCGCGCACGCACGCACGCACACACGCACGCACGCACGCACACACGCACGCCCCCCCGAATGTCCTCTGCAGACGGTGATGACGGCCTGTGTTTGGGAGGTTAATGGCTCTTTGCGCCTCACAACCTTCACACTTGATTACTCCAGCCGACTGGTGTCTGGACGGCGGGGCCTTAACTCATGCACAGCGAAGCCCTCTCTGCCACCACTCTCATACGCTAGCCACGTTCATTAGAGATGTTAATGCCAGATTGAGGACGCCGTGTGCAAAACGGTTTGGGTGCTGTCCTTTATGAAGAGCAAACAGGTCTTCTTCTTCTTCTTCTTGCATATAAATGCTCAGTGTCCTCGCGTTATCACCACCCACTACTACTGGTGTCCTTTTCACCCCGTGACTCTGCATATGTGAGTGTGTCATCGTGGAAAGATGTGTCCCGGAGACTCCTACTGTAGCAGAAGACGACTGCATGCGTTTCCAGGTGTTTGCATTTCTGTCTGCCTGTTTGTCTGCCTGTTTGTGGACAGATTCTGTGGCGCACTAGCATCGTGTAGGATGCAGTCATGAAACTTAACAGGTGTGTCATTAAGACCAAAATGAGGGTTGAGCTTATGCCCCATGGTCTGGTTTGACGCAGCAGCTGGTGGGATCCAATTAAGAGATGGTCACGAGCTTGTTTCCAAAACAAACCACAGCAAAACAATATCACTGATATGTTATGAGAAAAATACCATAAACTTTATGGCCAGCAGCTACAAAATGTATGTAACTGTATACATGAGGGGATAAATCCACAAGGTAGAAATGAGTGACAAGGGAACACTATATATATTGGTTTTGTAAATGAAAACATACATTTTTTTAAGATCACCTTCACTATCCCCCCAAATATATATAATATACTATAATAATATAACAATGATACAATTTGCAATACTGTATGTATCCAGTCCCATAGGAAAACTATAGGGCTTAACATGATACACATGAAAGTTAGGGCTGGGCGACATGGCCAAAACCTTATATCAAATGAATAAATAGTCTATATAAAATAACCAAATGGTTAAGCCTATTTCTGTATGCTCCTGTGTGATTTAAATACAAATGAAAATAAGTAGTAATATGGTATGTTCTCATTTAATTAAGAACTTGAGGGGAAAATAAAACTGAAATTTTCAAGTGAATTTATTAATACATTTCCATGTAACATGTATAAAGAAAAAGAAAAAATGCCATCGATACATATTTATTGATTGTATTGAAGCGATTGTTATTGTGAGGTGATGTGAAACAAAACCACAATCTTCAAATGATATTCCCTCTAAATATTTCACATGAGATTTTCTGAAAAACTTGAGTTGGTATGTTCTGGTTATTTCATTATAAATTTAGACGACGTATATCACATAATATCTCGAATTATGATTTCATCACGATATGAATCCATCCAAAGGAGATAAATTAGCATATTGAATTACGGCCCATCCCTATTGAAAAGGAATATGGTGTCCAGGAATAATGTTTTTGTTTCTTATACTTACTAATAGTGTTTCCAGCTGGTAGAAGTCCAGCCTCTATCAAACAAACCAAAGCAGTGGCCTATGGGAATTATTTATGAAGGGGTGGCCTCTTTAGCTTGTTTCTGTTCAAAATGTAAATGTTGCTTTACATTCTAGTTGGATGCAGGCAAGAGAGCAACTCAACAATTATAGCGGTGGGATACTGATGGTGAGTTGAAATACATTTTCCATGCACTATAATCAGTATAATCTCCTGCCAGCTTCATGACGCACAATAACCTCAATAACCTCCAACATATTTCACATTTAATCAGAACATCTTATGCAGGATATTATATAATTTGTCTCAGAAGCCAGATAACACAAGACCATTATATTCTATTACATTATATTATATAGTCTGCATGCTCAGCTAAATGCATAATGGGTCTGAATAGTGAACTGGAACTTAACCAATTAACAATGTTAAACAGTTACATTATGTATGGCTGTGAAAAGCTCCATGATGTCTCTTTATACGGAGTACGTATAAAGTAAGAGTCAGGTGCACATTGTGAAATTGTCAATGCATTAATCAGTCTCGGTAAACTGCATCACCAACATCTGGACAATGTGTCTTTTGTAATATTTGCATTTCTGGGTTTGAAGGGGGAGGAGCCTTCTTGGTATACTACATACTTTAAAGAGTCAATCTGTTGAGAAAAATGCAGGCTGTTTCAGCAGGCTTGGCATAAAACAAAACAATAATTTACCCGGTTCATCTCTAGAGTCGGCTTGCTTCATAGTAATGAAGGAAAGGCCTTTGGAAAATGAACTACGTTGCTCAGGGTTGTCTGGAATGTGAGTCACACTGAGAAGTCCGGAGGTGACTTTAATTAATTTGATTTCTCGGTTGCATCTTGGTTCAAAATATTTGTGAATTCTATAAAAATGAGTACATTAGTAAAAGTCATGGGGTGACCAGAGCACCAGAGCATATTTCTCATTTGGGCAATAGATAATCTTAATAAACAATGTTCTCCTACATTTGTATCTAATATTGATTTTATCAAAACAAATATGTCGACAAAAAAAAATGCAAAACTAAAATAATACAGGAGGAAAATTAAAAGGGCCAGTGAGTAAGTGCACATAAAATGAGGATTTATGGAACTGCCTTTTGGCAAACGCCGTTTACATTTGGCAGTTTTTAGCACAAGGGAATGTAATGCATTGTACAGCTGAGCTACAGTCAACTCATTTTATAAATCACAAGTTTTTTTTCAAATTAAAATAATCCCTAAAGGATTTGCTTAACTCCACTCTAAAAAACTGCTCCCCACAGTCCAGAAACCTGTTTCTCATACAGTATATATATATATATATATATATATATATATATATATATATATATATATATATATATATATATATATATATATATATATAAATAAATGGGAATTTACAGAGCTAGGACTAAACTAATGATGCCTTATTCAGAAACCCAGGTGCCATTTCAGGATTATTGACCAGTAACTGTTTAAAATGTAGCCATTGCGTGTGTTAAAATGCAGCGTGTTTTGGCCTATACTGTGTGCATTATACAGTATGTGTTCTTTATTTCCTTTTGCCTCAGTAACTCACTGCAGGCATCATTTACCAAATGGTTATTACACAAACACACACACACACACACACACACACACACACACACACACACACACACACACGGGACTGGAAGTAGGAATGACTATTCTACTGCTGCGCAGTGCGGTTTATAAGGGTTTCTTCGATGGAGTGACCCTTGTGGACTTGTTATTTTTGATGTAAAAGCAAAGGCAGACAGCAGCAAGAGTTACATAAGGCTGCAGACGTTAATATGGTTTCCATGGCAAGTGACAGGATTTACTTTGCTCTTCAGAGTTATCAGGATAAGACCTCCTTTGACGATAATGCCATTTGGCTCCTATCTTAAGATATCATATTTTCTATCTCAAAAGCAGTGCAGGCCTATCGCTGCAGATCTAATAAAAAGCTTTGTGTGTATGAGAGTGTGTGTTTGTGCGGGTGTGCCTGCACGCGTGTCATCTAAATGGCAGTCATCTGCTAACAGCAGCGATGTCGTGATGGAAGAGAAAGATATGAGCAGATAATGCTGACAGAAACGCAAAGAGACATCTCCATCAGGACCAGCGTTCATCTCCAGCTCTTTTTCCTTCTTCTCACTCGTTTATTCCCGTTACCCCGTTCTAACCTACATTTCTCTACCTTTAATCTATCAAGCTCTGCCCCCTGTGAAGCATCTCTCCCTGATCCCCTGTACCACATGTATTTCTTGGAGAGGGATGTTTTACTGTGGGTGCAGGTGGAGATTGCAAAAGAGGGGTGGGGGGCAGTCAGTTGAGGACACCGTCTCATGCTAACACAACAGCAACTCCCCCCACCCCCCCGCACCCCCCCGCGCGCGGTCACATCCAAAATGTCTCCTATATGGTGATGCATCACAAACGGCGACAAAAAAGACAGGGGGGGGGGGGTAAGACCATGTTGGTGTTTGAGTACGGAACCATGTGTGTGTGTGTGTGTGTGTGTGTGTGTGTGTGTGTGGTTCTGATGAAGAGGGAGGCGTCGATGAGAGAAGAAAAATAAGTCGGGGGAGGGGAGCAGTGAAGGGATTATGACCCCCAGCCATGATTATCTACGCCTGCCGCTCTGACCCCCCCGTGCCAATTACAGAGATAAGGCTGCCTGTACCTGTGTGTGTGCGCACACAAGTGTGTACTTTCCCTTCTCTGAAGCAAAATGTTTGTGTAATGCACACTTGCACGCAGACATTTGTATTCACCGCTTGCTATCAGGGGCCACACACTTTCTCTTCCCCTCCCCTCCCCCCCTGTGCAAGGATGAGGGGTGTGTGCGCTGGTGCTTTAGAATCCATGACAAGATAACCTTCTAGTTTTTTGAACGGCCACCGCAGGAAGACATATTTGAGTCGGTAAGATGTTGAGAGGACGGCAGATTGATTTGGAGAAGCGGGGAATGAATCATACATTTTACCCGTCCCCTCCAGAATTTGAGTGCTCCCTTCGGAGCTTGAAGCAGAGGCGACTCCCCTGCTCCCCTTTCATACTGCCATCTGCATCCTCCCTCATTGCTCTCCCTTTTCCCGCTCGCCTTCCATCGTCTGCTTTTTATCTGTGTCCATCGTCCTCTCGTTTTGTTTTTTTTCCCTCTCACCCTCCTCGCATCTTTCTCCCTCACTGTTTAGAGAAAGAAAAAAGGTCCCCGGGGGATGCTGATTTATGATTTTAACTGCAGTTTCCAGCATGCTGTGGCAGGCGGGTATGGTCCCATGGGATAGCCATCAGTCCTGCAAGGCAGTATGGGTTTCGACAGCTCCAGGCTGCTGCCGGTTCTCTCATTAGAGTCTCTGTAATGAGTGCACGTCTAACCTGTCGCCTGTGCCACGTAGCGCTGAGAGGAGGCAGAATGGTCGCGGACTGAGGCTGTGCCGGCGAGGCAGACACATTCACAGTCCTCTGTGCGGCCATCGAGATATGATCGATTTTGACAACTGTGTTTTGTGACTTCGGTGAAAAAAGATGCACAGGGAGCTTGCACCCCGTGTCGATATGGGAAATCATTTTCTATTGATGGAGTGAACACATCTTTGAAATGCTGCACCATTCATTCAGAATAAAATACTTTGTGAGATTATTTGTTTCACTATTGATTGAAGGCTCCCATTGCACCTAACCTGTATTGAGCTCATTTGTTAAACTACTACACTAGAGACATAGAGTTTGTGCTACCTTCTATTAAAGTGCTAAATTCCTGTGCAACAGCAGAAAAGCTACAAACAACAGTTTCAGTTTTCATGAAAAGCTTAGAACCGAGCGCACTAAAACGCCTTCTAAGATCCACAATAAGTTCATGATTTGCCAACTGCTTATATTTTGAGAAGCTAGAACTTCACCTAACATCACCAGACCGTAGAGGGTAACCACGTCAACAGTGAAATCCTTCCATCCGGATTACAGTGCTCATTAAAGGAATACAGGAGAGGTAGAACACAGAGCAGTGTAAGTAATAGTTTCCTTGAAGCTGAGCAAAGCAACCAGCAGAACAAATCAATCATCCACCAAACTGTGGCGAAAGTAAACCTCAATGACTGAGTTGTGTCAATCACAACTTGGTGAAGATGGCTTCAACCACTCGGCTGCCAAGGCTAAGTCCCTGAAAGGCAGAATCCGCAATCCACTTGAGGTCCCAGAGGGCATCGAGCAAGACGAGCGTGCCACCCTCCTGCCCAACGTCTCTAAAAGCTGTTCAGTGGACCCCATCGTCTCCTTAAACATGCCGGCTCTCGGTGCTTGACCTGGTCCCAGGTGAACAGACAGAGAATTGTCTACCTTCTCCGAGTGAAAGAATTGAAATTGTGTCCAGAGTACAAGCGAGCAGTGGAACATTGGTGTGGACAGTTCTTATTAGACAGGAAGGGCAGGAAGGCAATCTCCTCACCCGGTTAGGTCTACTGAACAGATTGCCTCAGGTGTCTCGAGTTCACAGAGAGCGGAGGCAGGAGGGAGAGGGGAGGAGGTAAATAGAGAGGGGGCACAGTGGCATCCTTGGCCATCTCTTTACACTCGTTCGTCTGTCAGCCTTTTAACAGCAACAAAAACATAAATGCAATGGGCACTTGTTTTCATATTTGAGACTTGGGGCTATTACTACTATGAATAATAACACAAAACGTACACAGTGAAAATTGTAATAGAAATAAGTAAAACATTATTCAAATATATTTGAATTAGTAAAACATATATATATATATATATATATTATAATGCACGTCATTAAATTGCCAGTTAAAAAAAGGATTTGTTTTAAATTCAAAGTTGAAAAGGTTCGACTGTAATTCTTAGTCATTCTACAGCTTTGGTGTCACACTGGCGAATGTTCAGTCAACACTTTTTGTGATGACTGCAGCATATGTCCTTATACATATGGACCTGTCGGGTCGCTGTCATTTAATTTAACTGATGAACAATCTGAATTCTCAACTTCTAAAAGTTTTTGGTGGCAAGTGAAGGAGTAGATAAATGTGGCTTTACATGAGACAATGGTGAACAATGTAACGAATAGAAATCACCATTAAACTTCCCCAGTTTATTACTTCCATGAAGACTATTGTTTTTATGTATTACAAGTTTTCTGAAATAATATACAATTTAAAATATGCAAATGAGGCAATACCTTATCCCATATGTGCTCACCTGCAAACATTTTCTGAACAAAAATTGTAATATTGGATGAAGCCATGCAGGTTCAAAATGTATACTTTCATTGAAGTACCTCATAGAAACACCACTTAAAACCATCCAATCATCCTTTTAATTAACATTAGTAGTGTACTTAATACAATTTATCACACACGGATGTTCACACACACACACACACACACACACACACACACACACACACACACACACACACACACACACACACACACACACACACACACACACACACACACACACACACACACAGACACACACAGACACACACCATTACTGCTGTCGTGAGGAAAATGTTCTGATTACATATTCCTTTGAAGTTCATATAGGCTTCAAAGCATTTCTTTATTAGGTCATTTCTGTTGAACACTTTAAGAGGCATTTGGTTTCCATTAAAACATGTAGAAAGCAAAATATGATAAAATGTGTGGAAAATAAATGAAGTTGCATCCATGTAGGAGATATTTACGTGCATATGTTTTTAGTTTTGTTTTGTCAAATATGATTTGTGTGGAATTGACAGGAAGGTTGGTTATATCCAATGTGTTTCCACGATGTATGTTTCCTCACTGGTGGTTAACAGTACACTAGTATCACACACACTGTTCATTACTTTAAACTTGTTAACTACTGGGAAATGTGAAATTAATTTCTGTTGTCCATCGCTGAACTCGATGATTGCTTTTGACCTGAATCTATTTATATCATATGACGTCGCCATCTCTGAGGGTGGGTGCACAGATCTAAGGCATTATGTTAATAACATATTCCTCTCATTGGCTCATTGCATCACATTTGGCCCGGGGTTTTGGAGGATAAAATGAACATTAAAGAAAAAATGGCTACCCTTCATTGGAGCATTAAATTGCCTTTAAAAATCAAATCCCAATCCGAGCATCTCCAAAATACATTTCATACAGTCTAACTCCGATAGATGCTAAACCTCCAGAAACCGTAGGATGTCGTGCGTGCTGAGGGTAACTTCTAGTGCCAACAGCAAATCCTTCTTTGACATCTATTTGGCTGAGGTAGGCTGTGATGACTCATGATTTAGGTGAGTGATTGGAAACTCATTCAAATTCAATATTTGAGAGCGTAAGCGAGCCATCTGCTTGGAGACGAGCGAGAACGAGCAGGGGTGGCTGGTAAGAAACTTCAATACTAATTAGACTGAACAAACCCGCCATTCAAACACAAAGATGACCATGAGACCTGCAGTCTCTGAACACGGGTACTGCATCGGCGGTGACAGCGGTTACGCGGCGATGTGCACATCAGTCGCGCCTGTGCAAACCACATGGGGGAGGAGTGTGAAAGCTGACAACTTGGTTGGAAGCAGTTAAGACTGAGGAGGGCGACGGCTTCAGTGACAGAAATACACGGCGTTTGTGTGGGCAAACTCCGAGATTCATTTCGCTGCCCACAATATGTGTCAAATGAGGCATGCATCTGTGAATGCATGTGTGCGTACATCTGTGTGTGTGTGGGCGTTCACATTACCACGGCAGCGTTAGAAGTCCTCGTCTCCCGGTGCAATTAGTTATCAGTGTGCTATCGTTGCTGGTCTCTGGAATAGTTCAATAAAAAAGCTGAAACTGGAAACTAAAATCTCTTATCAGGAAAATGATTAAATTATAGGATAAGGAGTAGGTGAATAATATGCCAAGGTATTTAGTTACTACTAAATTAAAATCAATAAGATTTTGTGCATTCCTCCAAATAAATTGGTTTCCCTATCTCAGCTGGTCTCTCACACCACAGGTTTGTTTTTTTTGGAGAAAAGTTAGCTCACTATCTCACAGCACTGGCCAAAACTTTTCCGTCCTGGCTGTAAAGTACTCAGTGCCGTGGAAAGCATTTTCTGGGAAGGAAATCTCTGGCACTCGCAAAGTGACACTCTGCACAGAGTGTTTGTTTGGAACGAGCACTTCTGGGTAGTCAGTATGAGTAGCAGCAGCTGCCATGGCTCAACAGACCCTCAGAGACGTCAACTAAACAGTAAAAATATATGTTATGTACCACGATGGGTAACTTTAAGAGTAGCTGAACTTGCTTTTTGCTCAACTCCAGTGGTTCCACCTCTCACCTTGCTGCAGTGATGTAGAAGTGTACTCCAGGACTGTGTGACATCACTGTTGGGTGTGGTTACTGGTTGTCAACAGTGGCACACTGACCTCTCTGGTTGAACGTTTCTTTCACCCATGGGTGCGGTCAGTGGGGCTACATGAGCTTTGCCAGATATTTCAGTAGGCTCGACTGTCACACCGGGCAGTGATGTCACAGTATGCTGATGGACCTTGGTGCACACATCGCTGCAGCCAGGTGAGAAGATAAACCTCTTTTCACGGGGAGTTAAGTTACTCTTTAAGGGTCTGGTGGTGCTCTGCTATCAACATTTTAATAGCACTGATACATTGTTTCAGGTAGTAAAAACAGCATTTGTTTGAGACCATAGTAGTACAGATTACTACCATTATGCTATACCCAAGCCAAGAAGAGGCTAACCTTGACATTAACAGCGTGCTCACACATGTTGGAATTACATTTCATCTGAATGGCGACCCTGTGTGTGTGTGTGTGTGTGTGTGTGTGTGTGTGTGTGTGTGTGTGTGTGTGTGTGTGTGTGTGTGTGTGTGTGTGTGTGTGTGTGTGTGTGTGTGTGTGTGTGTGTGTGAACTGTTGTGTGTGTGAACTGTTGTGGCGGTTTAATGCTCACCAAAGTCGGCAGGTTGGATTTAAACACATAATCAGTGGATGATTATCAAAGAAAATTAGCTGAACAGTCACCCAAAAGCTAATTAATCACACATTAACGGCAGTTGACATTCATTCTTGCTCATATTACGCTCTATGAAATATTAAAACGTGTTTTCATTCCCAACTCTTCACATACGGGAGCTTGTACAGGTCGGCAGGCCATCAGGTTTTTTTCTAACGCACTGGGTACCCCTTGGTGTTAGGGTTAGGCAACAAAAGTACATTTGTTACGTACTTGACATAACTTTTACATTATTTAGGTTAACTTATGTATGCATCTTGACGTTGACTTTTGGTTTCACATGGGACACAAACAGCGATCTCCTGGGTGAAGGTCATGAGTTAGTTTGACCCGTCCATACACCCCGCCCGCCTCCCTACGCGGACTCTGTCACAGATACTGTCCCTCTTCACACCACGTAACCTGACAACCTTTGTTCTGAGGGTCTATTATCGTTGCGGATGGAATTACATTAGCGTTAGCTGAAAGCTCGGCGCGTCTCATACATATGCTAGAGGGTGCCTTGTGCGTCGGTATCACACTTTGAGGGGCGGGACAAAGCGGGCTGAATGTTTAGTCAAGTGTGATTCTGTGATCATGTTTGTAATAATACAAAGCTGATTGAGAGTTATAGATTTTGACGCCTTTAACATTTACCACTTTCCACAATCTTGTCAGAGGCCTGGTACCATGCTTTCTCTACATGGCTATCCAATCATTTCCTGTGCAGCAGTATCTTTGGGATAGTTACATCCATAACCCGTCCTGTGCCTTTTATCTAACATAAAGGATATGCACTGCTACACACAATTACCTGGCTCTTCATTGTCTGGAAGCATCTGTTATTGTCAGGTTACATTAAAATAAATGACAGATTCATAGGCCAATGATTCATGTGTGGTGTATTTTTGTTAAGCGCTGTTTTTCCTTACACATGCACCAGTTACTTTTCATAATTGATATACACAGAGGCGTGGTGTGTGTCTCAGTGTGGTCTGCAGTGAGAGCTTGCAGGTGGATAGACCAAAGGGTATGACATTAGCAGACGGAGTGCTCGCATCCCGCATGCTGGCCATATGTTATGACAGATCGCATCTCATCTAGTGCTAAGAGAAGGTGCTGCTGGCTGCTGAAAGGCCACCTTCCAAACAGATATCATCAGCCTGACACCCTGACCTGACTGGAGCTGAGGGCTATGGCTCTGCTCCATGTCACATCCAGTCACATTAAGGTGGCAGAGCAGCAACAATTTAGGGCAATAAAAACACAAAGCTGATCATTCTCTTCCCAACTCTCACAAATCACTAGAAGTAATACAATATGATATAGTAGGTCAATAGTTTTAGAAGTAGTAGCAATAGTAATGCCTCAACAAACACAGATAAACGATAAAGTAATGCATCTAAGTCGTATGCTATCAATATGCTAATGATTCAATAGAACTTGCTGCGTCCCAAAATGGAAGCAGATTGAATGCCCCCTCTTCTTCTGATAAGTGTTAGTGTGTACCCGCTGTTCTTTTGCCTGAGCAAGTTCTTCATGCCATTAGTCATTGAGTCATAGTTTGTATGAAAGTGGAACAACCGGGGACTTCTAACAGTTGAATAAGCTGCGTTTAACATTCTAAGCATTAATATAGCAGCAAACAATCAGAGCTTCTCTTTGCTCTGGTGACATAGACGGGCCGGCCGTGCATGCTTTTAGTGCCTGTTAGTGCATGTGGGCGTGCCCCACTCGTTAGCTCACGGCCGCTGCGCTGCACCCGTCCTCCGGTTCCCCCTCAGCTTAAACACAGTTATTTCTGTCAGCACTGTTTTCCATAGTTTGCACTGTTACAGTGTTATCAATGTTAACTATGAGCCGCCGGCTCCCCGTTGAGGGGCAATCAAAATGCTCCCAGTCTAGAATCTCAACGATGCAGCTTTCCTGAAACATGATTTGGTTTTCTGATGATCCGATAGTCTTACTGCAGCTCTTTGGACTTCCTGAGATCAAGATGGAAACTGCTGCCTCTCTGTTATTGATGTGTTCTGCCAATAGCGGCCTTTGAATGCATGTTAGCCATAATTGCTTAAAGCTAGTAGCTCAAGACATTGTATTTTGATTTGCACTCTATTGAAGAGATCTGGGATATGGAGTAATCAATATGTTATTCCACCACTCACTGGCATGTTCAGTCTATGTGCAATCAGAATATAAAATGATTTATATTTAGTGACACATGAATAGAATTAATCTGCAGGAAAACCTCTTTGTATGAACCAGCCAGCAGAGACATTGGTACCCTGATTTTCTTACTCAAACTCAGGGCTTTAGTTACTGTAGGTCTCTGGAGGAGGAATTGACCGCCAGATGTCATGGCATTGAATACAATGATGTATGTAGCTCTACTCTGGTTTGCGCTCTCTCTCTCTCTCTCTCTCTCTCTCTCTCTCTCTCTCTCTCTCTCTCTCTCTCTCTCTCTCTCTCTCTCTCTCTCCCCCAAACACAGTCCCTCCCTTACCTTTATGCCCTCACACACTCATATTTTGGGATCCTTTACAGCGGAGTGGCCATGAATCCGGGAACTGCCGTAGAAGGGGTCTCAGTCAACTAATGAATATAATGGTTAAAAAAAATATTCCTTTTAAAAACCGCTGAAACACAGTGGTCCAAGTCAAGTGTTCCAAGCAGTGAATACCAATATTTAAACACTGCAGCTTAATTAAGATAAAATCAATGACAAAAGCCGTCTTTCCATTATTGTAGTATGAAGAAAGAATGGACATTTTACGAGAAACTAAAACGCCTTCTGACAATCTCTGACTGCAACATATGTCACATCAAAACATACAAATCTGTTGTGACCTCAACCTCAACCCCCACATCAGATCATTTACAGTAACGTGGAATCCGAGTCAGTTCCTGAGAAATGACCGAGAGTCCTGCAGAGGGATGAAAAGAAGGAAAAAGATCCTCCCCACTGCAGGGAGATCACACAACATCCCCAGTGCTTGTACTCCATCTAGTGGTCAACCCGTATCCTACATATCCTCTGAGCATTATATTGAATGTGTCATGCCAGTGGCTCCACACATAATAAGTGGTGTAATTCGTCATACACTGAGAACACTTCCATGCCTGGCGGAGGCTTTTGAAGTTTTTGGATTGCACTCCATAAAGTCTGACATAAACAGCGTTCAAGTGTATTTTAAGTGCAGGGACGTGACACACATACAGCAGAAGCACAGGACACGGATGAGAGTGGTTCACACACCAAAACATTTGCACTGAAAACGTTGATTCTGTAACCATCACCACTACACAATAAGGCTAGCATTAACAACTTCTGACCTAATGCCAAAAACAAAGCCTGATCTTTGCCCAAAACCGATCCTTCTGACTGCAGACTCATGTGTACCAATGACTCAATACGTACACTCCGAAATTCTAAAAACAAATTTAAGAAAAGCAAATGAAGAGCACTCAAAGGTTCCTTTGCTACCTCCTCGGTTGTTGGGGTTAATCAAAGTCAAGTCTCAATCGTTCCATGCCAATTAAAGAACATACACACAGACACAAACAGTGTTGCAAACATCAGGTTTTCTCCATTTGTGTCACTGTGGCTGGCAGCACTTACCTGTGGGCTAGTTGCTCAATTGTCAGTGGTCATGATAGAAATAACTGAGTGCTATCATGCTGTCAGCATGGGGCACAAACACATTGGCTCGCTCCGGGAAAACAAGAGTGCACCAGGTGGTGCCGTCTCTCAATGGATAAGCAATTAGGCTTTCTGGGGGCCAAAACTACAGTTTGGCCCACATAGAAAACAAGCAACACATGTGTGTGCAGCCGAGTGGAGCCGAGACCGAGCGCCGCATAATAGAACATAGGAACATCCAACAGGGGTGTGTCAAGTTGCCCTTTTCTGATTATTGGTGAAGGTTGACAGGAGAATGACAGGGATAGGCAAGGGAGGAGGATGGCAGGATGGAAAATCCAGATCATTATGAAACATTAATTAAATTTGTGACAGAAAAAGGAAAATCAAAGTGACAGGACTTATGGGAAGACCATAAATACGACTTATGTATTATGATTATGTATTGGAAAAACGGGTGGGGGGAGACATACAAATGAGGCGGTAAGAAGGACACAAATGAAAGATGGCAATGAGAATAAATAATAATGCTTGATGGAATAGTAAATTTAACACATTCAAAATATGGAAGAGTGACACAGGTAATGAGAGAGGTGTCACTCATCATGAGGTCAGGCAAAAGCAGAAAAGGGCTACTGCACATAATCAAGATGAGATAGACAAATACACTTTAGTCAGAAATATGGATAGAACCACTTACTGAGGTTACAGTCTATCCTGATACAATCTGGCGGGAGAAAGAGCGGAAATGGTGAGATCAAATAAAAAGAAAAGAAAAAAAAGAGCAAGAAAGAGACAGAAAGAAGATAAAAGAGAGAGAGAGAAAAAAAACATTTTACATCCTTCAAGGTACATTCTGCAGACAACCAAGCATTGCTCTGGGGCCACCATCCGGGGACAGGCTCTGAGTCAGGATCACCCTTTTCATCCATCAATCCCATCACCCATCCCTCCTTCCACCCGATATCCCCAAAGCACCGCGGAAGGCAAGGCTCACCGTACGCCATGAGGTCATACAGTAGGAGAGCATGAGGCATTGTCAACATATTGATGACACTTAAAAATCAACTATGCAAAGTGCTCCGTTGTTGGTGTAATAAACACTTTATGTGATGACAGACTTACTTGCAATTATAAGGTTCTATATGCGAGTGCAGTTCTGAAATGCTGATCAAAGATTTAATGTTCCATCTGGCAAAAAACGTGATGCTTTTATCATCTTTTTCAATGTTTTATGTCAAAAGTCTGTTGTTTTCCTCTTTGTAAATCATAATAACACAATATAAAGCATGCAATACTTCACACGTCATAAATATATCATTAACCTCATTAAAGTAGTCAGATAGAGCCTAATAATTACAACTGCACAGAATGTTTCGGCCAGACTTTGATGGCCTGAATCACTGCTTGCTTTCTTGACTAGGGTTGCAAATCGACTCTTTTTTTTCTGCATCTGCTGTGCGCTCACTAGAGCGTACGCAGTGTCTAGCACCTTTAGCCCCCGTTTCCCAGCAATTTGAGATTCGCTTGCCTTCTGCAGCACTTTGGGCATGAGAAACCCAACAGTGTAAATGACAAGAAAGGGTGATCTGCACATCCCAGCCACCTCACGCCTGGTGCACACACACACCGCAAGAAATAGGACCCTACGCTGTGCTATTTGCTACAAGTGGTGTGACAAAAACACAGTCGAAAACACATCATTTTACAAGATGTGTTGTCAGGACGGTGGAGTGTTGGTTAAAAAGCTCTGTCCTTCAACTGGAAGACTCAGGTTGAAGTGTCAGTAAACATCAGCTCTGTTAAAATGCAAGAAACTGAATCCTGCTCTGGAGCTTACCCTGACCTTTGACCCACTCCCCTTGGGATGGGGGGGATAGGAAACAGAGACTTCTTATCTTGACATGACTCCATTGCTGTTGCTGTAAACTGTGTGTGCATGCGGCAGCGTGGTTGGGTTGTGGTCTCGAGCTGTCAACCGCTACAGAATAGTGGACACAAACAGCCAGGGACCAGCGTCGCACTGTAGAGAGGTGGGGTCATGTAGTTAAGGGCCCCATATGTTGGTAAGCTGCAGTGTTTTCTGAATAGATTAGCCGCATTCGTGGGGATCTCTTTGAAAAATCTACAAGTTGTCCCTACCAGATGTGAAGGTTCTTTTATTTGAATCAAGAAATAAAATGTTGGCTGGTTGTCATATGGGAATGTTATTGTGATAGGCTTAGCATCAGCTGACAAACTGAACAGGTTATCGTCATTATCCATGACTAATAAATATCATTAGGGCTAATACTGTCCAATTATAGCCTTTCCTGGAGTTTAATCAGCAGGAATTTAATTATCAATCCAATCGGTCATTATTGTGACCGACGGGATTAAATGGGCAAGGATTACCGCCTTAAAAGATACTGAGGATTCCCTAAGGATGTGTTATACTTTGGCCGTTAATTAATCCCCTAGCAAAAGAGCTGAGAAAAATCCTGAGCGGCGCCTTAGCGTCTTCAGGTTTCTTCAGGTGTCATTTAAGCCCAGTTGAAGCCGGAGGAATGGGAACATTGGTCCCAGCTCTCTGTGGGGAAACTGTGGATCCAAACTGTTATGGATCAGCTGTAACTGTGTGGTTTGGGGGCCTGCTAGCAGTTCAAGGTGTGGGCGGCAAGGACAAATGTGTGTGCAACTTCAGACAACTACAGCTGTGAGCCGGTCTCTCTGACTGTTTGATCCAAGGGCCGCAGACATAAAGGCCGTTGAAGGGATGAAAAGTTCCATCTTCTGAGTCTTGGCCAGGTGGGGTGTTGATGAGCGACAGAAAATGAGAGCGAGAGGGGGAGAAAGAAAAGCCAGAGAAAAGAAAGTAGAAAAAGAGAGAGGAGCGATCACCTCCGCCCCCCCCCTTCCTGTCTCTATGGTGGCTTAAACTCTCATATTCCAGGGTGCAACTCTGTCACGCTCCTCCTGGTTCACCGCCGAGAGTCTGGACAGACTTAAGGTATTCTTAAGCTGGAAGGTCATACCCATCTTCCCCAGAGCACTAATATTTTTTCCAATGAAATTTTAATAAGTCTAGAGGTCTGCATTACTGCAGCCTGTTAGGGGGGATGCATTTGCCCCTTCTTTGAAATCCATAAATGCTCTACAATTTCACTGACCTTCTCCCATAAAGATTGCCTCCCAGACCTCTTTACACCCCCTTCTTCTCTGAACTCTCTGTAATTACTTGTGATGAGGGTTCATCTCTCCTCTTAGCACCCCTGCTGGGCAGAAGTGGAGCCAACCAGCCCCTCAGCTAACGCCACCAAAACGGGAATCGAGCAGGAGGAGCGACACAGGAGCGAGGCCACGTCTAAGCTTCTAGAGACAGGCTAGTTAGTGGGGTACGGCTCAGGACCGGGCCGGGGCAAACTGTTAGAGATGGAGCTTTTAAACAGGAGGAGTTGCTATGAGGCTTCACAGGGAACAAAAGGAAGTGGGTAAAAAGCAGAGGGGATGGGGTGGGACCAGGGCTCAAATAATATGGAGGAGGAATGACTGCAGGGTGGCTCCCCCCTGTGGGCAAAAAGGGGAGGGGTACCTTTACTTTTTGACTTTTAGTCTTATTTTCCTGCAGCAAGTAGTTAAAGGAGGAGCAGTTTCTGTATTTGTACCTCAGCAAACAAATAGCCAAAATAAATATACTGTTGGCATTTCTCATTTAAACTAATGGGGCAGTGATGGGCAGAAGCTAGCTTATTAGCATACTGCACAGCCAACTAGAGCTATTAAATGAAATGAAGCGTGCTCTATCATATAAAACAAATATGAAGTAACTGAGGGACACATTTAGAAGCTTTTCCCCAACCAACTATCTGTCAATAGAAAAAAACAAAACAATGGTGTGAAATTTAAAATGTCAAACCATCCTTCTAAGTTCAACAGTATACGATGCTAAAATACAGAGCGAAGATGAGGAGACAGGGGATGGCAAGGGAAAGGTTAGCAGGGACAGCCACGATGAATCACGGAGGCCTACCGAGGTTCACGGTGAGCTTGACGCGGCCTCCGTCCAGCTCCAGTCGCAGGGTGTCCGCCGACTCCTTGGAGGTGGTGGCCATGAGCAGGCCGTACGCCCGCTGGGACATGAAGCGCAGAGCCACGTCCTCGGCCTCCGTGTGCATGGTGACCGGCATGATGATCTTCAGGTACATGCTGCCGTCATAACTCAGCACCGTCGCCTCTGGACGGGGGTGAGGCAGAGGACAGAGGAGGGACAGGTGGGTTACGCATTGCACAGGAGAAGACTCGGTAGAGGGTTCTGTGACATGAGCATGGAGGTCGGTTGGACAGGACAGTCCAGTATCGATCGCCAAGTGTAAGCAATTTGCAAATTCAGTATCCCTCTTGTATTTAAAACACATTTAATTATGTTTGGGAAAGTCCTCCCATATGATGGACTTAAATCCCAGTTTTAAAACAAATCTCAGTCATTGGTGCACGTCTCAGGCATCTAGTTGGTTCAGAAAGTCTGATGGCAGCATGTATGCTGCAGCCCTTTATCTGCCTTTGTGCTTTTGTAATTGCACCGTCATGTGTGCAAAAATATGCCCTGGTTATTTAATAATAAATCTACCACCCAAAGCACTGATATGAAGGAAAGAAAACCATGCCCACGGAATCTTCATAATGAATCTACTATCAGACGCTCCTCCAGCTTAGAAAAGATGTCAAGAACAAAAGTGTGGCTGATTTCCGAGACATCCTTATTCACACTAGGCACAGCCCGTGGTTACTCTCTCTAGAATCAGCCATGCCATAAATAGACTGCTGTGTAAAGTGACAGTTCCCGGAGTACTGCTCATATTTTGCAGTTTGGTTCGATATGCGTCATCACAGGCTAACGTGAGTCACTGTCATGGTGTAAACGAAATGTTAAGGTGTCAGAATGATGGCAGTGAAATAAGCAGAACAATCTCTGCTATGGGTAGGCAAACTGGGAAAAAGCTGTGATATTTAAAAAGTGAACAACATAGATTTGCACATACCGGACCAACACACGTCTTACATACCTTACTTACATAAAAATGGCACACAGAAAATATTAATTATCATCCAAACACCAGCTCAAAACACCATCAATGCTTTTATTTGTATGTGGCTTGGCATCATGTAATTCCCTCTTGGTTTTCTTCCTCTAGTCAATATCATTGATTGTCTTTACACTCTGGTAATCTTTGCACTCAGTCTGTTGACATGGAGAAATGTGCAGCTGGTTATTAGAAAACATCCCCGTGCCACATCCCTGCAGTAGCACAAAGCTCCACCAGATGGCAAAAGAGCCTCACTGAAAGAACACCTGCCATGTGAGCACCCAGAGACCCAAAAAATAAATAAAAAATATCACCATTCAAAATAAAGACATTTTATCCTCTACCTCCACTGTCCTGATTTGAATCCAATCTCTCCTTCCCTCATTACCCTCCTTGTCCCTCAAAATCCCACACTGTCATGGCTCACTCACCCCCACAGACGTGCAAAGGCAGGCCGCGGAGCGAGGCGCCTGCAGCTAATTGGAATGAATCAGACGTACGTGGTGCTATTTGACTAGCTCACCTCCCCTCGCTGTGGCTTAGGCGCCACCTGGCTTTGCGTGACTGACACAGATGGCGGCGCTGGGCCTGGCTGCTCTGTCACACTGTTGCCAGCCTCTGAGTGCTTCAGCCCCCCCTCCCCCCAGCCAGCGGGCACCCGAAAGCCACCCAGCCTCGGGTGGCATTTGGTTCAGACATGTCTCCCTGTGGAGTTCCTACTCTCACTTTACAGCAGCTGCTTGTTGTGTGAAAAACAAGGCAGCACATTGTTGAAATGCTCGTTCTACACTTGTTTTCTCTCGGTTCTGCGTCATTGGATGGGGTTTACAACATTGCATTGTAAACATTGTACAACAGCAACAATCTACCAAGCATTGGTTCATGTTTTGACCATCTGATGGCTTGATTATGAGCAATTATTTTGCTTCGCTGTAAGAAAGGTTGCTGTCTTGCTTTGTATTTGCACACCAGCAAATTGATAAAAAAAAAGAAAAAAAGAAAAAGAAATCACAAATTAACAGGAATTACAATTCAAGTGTAAACATTTTTAAATGCTGGAACAAATTGGTCTAAACTAACAGGAATTAAAATGTCAGTATATAACTTACAGTTTATAAACATAGAATTGATTAGAAGAGATCGGCCTCATTGTCACAGATATTTGAGTCAATATCGGTGCACCCCTAATACATAGTTCATTCTTTTCTGAATCGTGTATAACACAATTGTGTACGACTGCAAACTAGATGAATTCATAGCTTTTCAGAACCTATGATGAGTTCTAGACCATCAAAGTCTTGGTCCCTTCCCCCATAAAGACACCCAGTCCCTTCAACACCCCATCCTTACCTATCTCACAGTTGGCTCCCAGGTATCCGGTGCCGATGCAATCGCAGATGTAACGGTTCCAGCCCTCTTTGCACAGACCTGTGTTGCCACAGGGGGCGCTGCTGCACCTCTTCTGCAGCTCACGGGTGCAGAAACTGCTGACACCGAACACGCTCTGGATCTCAGCCAGGCGGCGGACATCGCGGCTCTTGCCGTCGATGAAGAGGTCGCGGACGCAGCCCACGTAGCCGTAGTTGAGCAGCGCCGTCCAAACCTCCGGCGGCAGGATGAGGTCCGACTTCAACTCGGGCAGCCCGCCCAGGTACATGTCGCTGTCCAGGTCCAGGATTTCACTGCCCTCTGGGGAGCTGAAGGGCATGCTGCGGCTGTTGACGGAGATTGATCCTAAAAGGCAGAAACACAGTTGTCAATTGAATATTAGAATATGTTGTGATTAAACATGATACAACTTTGGAGAAGTATGTGGTCTGGATAGGTGGGAGAGTAGGAGGAAGGTGAAGTGGCTGAGTGAGTGGGCAAGTGAGCGAGTGTGGGAGGAGCAGTAAGTGGATAATTTAGGGACGTAACGCACAGATACAGGGACATACAAGAGACAGGGAGAATAGATGACAGGAGAGTGTGTGTGTGTGTGTGTGTGTGTGTGTGTGTGTGTGTGTGTGTGTGTGTGTGTGTGTGTGTGTGTGTCTAATGTGTCTGTAATAGGCTAAATGGAGGAGAAGGGAAGCAGAATGCAGCAGGGAGTGGGTGAGACAAAAGGCCCTCTATCTTTCTGTGATTAACGACTCCGTCTTAATTTTCTATTAAAAGCCAATTACAGCAGGAGCAGCAGTGAGATCACATGCATGCTCGCACACACACACACACACACACACACACACACACACACACACACACACACACACACTTGCAGGCACACGCACGCACACACACACACTCATTCCCACCCTTCCTCATTATAAGACGCCATTAGGGGGAGATATAATGTCCTAGGTGCTTGCCCACCTACAGATCATTCATCAGACACCAGACACTGAAGCATGCAGATGTCCCCTGTTTGTGCCCACATGCAAGCAGAGACATCAGAACACAAGTCTCTCTTCGGGTAAATAAACTCACATTAACTAACACCACTACATATATTATTAATAGTATGCCCAACCATTTCTTTGCTGTTGTTTTTAGCATGTGTGGATTAGCTAGTCAATCAAAGTCAATTCCGTCTCCTTTTCTGTGGTGAATCTGTGGCACTATGTGAGTCTCCTAATCCAATGAACTCATCCAATCTGCTGCCTAAAGAAAATAATAAATACTAGGAAAACAGTTATAAACCGAGTACATGTTTAGTCCAAGTGCACATCTGTTGTTTTGTAAAATAGCGTGGAGTTAGCAACAGATTACACATTTGTGTACATATGAGAAAAAGATACTCAGGATATTTGATGATACCACCACAGTACAGTTTGCTACAGTCAAAATATCACTTTTTTCTCGATGGTGTAAGTATTAACTCTGTTGATACAAGCCGCTAAAGCCAACAGATCTTTACAATTTTCTGCCGTGCTGCTACTTCTAAATGAACTGCAATAAAAGTTTAAACATGCACAGTCAAATTGGAGATCAGCTGGCAGTTTAAAGCACCACTCACCTTTCCTCCCTTCCCTCTGGAAATCCACATGGCACCATTCCCCGTCATTGACCTTCTTGTTGCTGGCCTTCAGCTTTGTTTTTCCAGAGCCCATATCGATCAGCAGGTACAAATACCCCTCCAGCAGCTCCATGGCAAAGTAATCGGTCTTCACCTCCCTACCGGGCTTCTGCTCTTTGGGACCCTGAGGACGGCCGTGGCTGAACAGCAGGAGCCCGCTGGGCTCCGTGGTGCGGAAGTCGAAGGAGATGGATCCCGTCTTCTTGGTGTTCCACTTGGGCAGGGAGATGTAGGACTCGGGGGTCTCAAAGGTGACGGGGTCCAGGGCTGCCACGTCCTCACAGCGGAACACCAAGTCGCCATTCAGGGTGATCTTGGGGTCACGCTCGATGGCCAGCCGAGACAGCTCCAGCTTAAAGTCGTTGTTCTTGTACACCACCTGGAGAGCAGAGCGGAGAGCGAGTGGTTATAAGCCCGTATAAAACAGTGCTGGTGACGTGTGATTGGGGATTCAAATATGGCCTCTAGAACTGGATGAATATTTGAAAATGGGACTTTCCTGTAGCCTAAAACGCAGCTGCAGCAGAGAAGACCATTGCGTCCTTAATGTTGAGATCCTGCAGATGCATTCTAATTGCGCAAATTAATTTCAAGTGTCAGTTATAGTGGCTGCTGGGAAACCGTGTCAGCATGGGGAAATGAGGAATCAAGACATGAATGAAAAGCATGCCTTTCTGTTGTGGGAAACAGAACATCCAGACAAAGTGCTACAGACTCTGTTTTTCTACCTCCGACCAACGCTCTCCTCAACAAGACATTTAGTTCATATAAGTGCTCAGTTTTTTGATGCTCCATCATTTGGAAAATCATTTACACTTTGAACATCTTCAACCACGTAGGGCCACCGAGTTGACTTCAATGACATCAGGGTTGTGTGGGTGCACAACATGCTCGGTGCATCATCACCACTGTGTAAACTCTTGGTCAGATCCATAACGTGTAAAAAACGACAAGCTGTTGATCAAAAGCTGCAGCTCAGAAATGTCAGTACACCGGCGAAATAAATAGAAAAAAACGTAAAAGGCTCGAGGGGAAGCTCACGCAGGGAGAAGTGAATGTTGCTTACGGCCTTAATGTAAATGTCTCCCGACAGCCTTTGATGAAATACTGCACTATTGTTTCTGCTCAAAGTGTGTGCCTGTGCCTCACTCTGTGCATTCATAATGGATTAAGTGCTAAAGGCAAAGTAAATTATCCTTGTCTTTGTTTCAGTTCTCCTTTTATTTGTTGAACACTCTGTAGACAGCGTTTTGAGAGGCCGTCCTCAAGGTAATAGTGTGAAGCAGCTGAGGTCTTTGCATTTGTTTGTGTGTGTGTGTGTGTGCATTCTCTCCCGATTTTAGTGCTCTTCACGCTTCCTCTCACACCCACACATGCTCCCTGACAGGTAATAGGAATGTAGAGAGTTGTTTTTCTTCTTCCCCTCTATTTTTGTTTTCTGGTGCTGTTGCCTCCACGAGGTTAAGGGGTCTCAGGTTCGATTTGCTGCACATGTTTACTATTGCAATGTCACAGAGCAAAGACACGAAAAAGCTACCCGCTCTTTCTGTTTTTACATAAACCTCCTTCAGCGCCACCTGTGTTTTTACATGCTTTTACCTTTAACTACACTCTTTTCAAATCATACTACACAGTTGCATATGGTTATACCCTCCAGGTAGCCATTTATTTGTATTACTTTAGGTAGACTATGACAACACATTTGAGATAACAGTGAACAAGAAGTTCCCACATCTTTTTTTGTCAGAATTAAATCTTAAGATTTAAATTAGGCACAACTTTCTCCATCTTGCTTCTTAAAGAATACATTGCTCCGCAGCAGCTGAGTGAGACGCACGATTGTAAGACATGTATTCTGCGACGACTTTGAGTATTTGAGTGGCTTGCCTGCATACATCGGCGCTTGTTTTTCAGATTGACTGAGGTGTGTTTCACGACGGCTTACAGCCCATTGGTGTCTAGACGGGAGGTTAGCTAATTGTGGCTCGTATTTATTCAATCGCACAATGCAGCAGTGGTCGTGCAGAGGTCTGCACCCTACTGAGTTATCTGTGTACCATTTGCCTCTGTTTGCATTGGTCTGCTTCTGTATTCGCACCACTGAAAAGCTTGTCTTGTGCAATGCGGTTCACCGTATTGGTTTTTGACTATCTAATTTTACCAGACTGCTGCCGTCATTCCCCTTTGTCTTTCACGGTATCGCTTTCAAATGCCCTCCAATCTTACCTATTTTTTTTACATGCACGCTCTCTCTCTCTCTCTCCACCTGTTCCTCTCTCTCTCTCTCTCTCCTCCTCCCTGTCAAACACCACACTACGCAGAGGCACAGGATGAACCGCGAGAACGCAGATATGCCGAGTTATTCCTGAACCTAAGCCTCCTTTGGTTATCCCTTTCTTTGGCCACGCTGCCACATGCACTGTACACCTCATAATGTCGTCATTAGCGGAGATTAGTCCTGGTAATTAGCCATGATCACACTAAAACTGGCAGCTAATAAAGCGTGAGCTGTCCTGGCTTAAGGTGTTATAAAACATTTTTTTAAAAAGAGGTGAACGAGAGAAAACGCAGTGGGCTTATTTTCATCTTAACTATTTTGAGGTATTTATTTTTGTTAATCCATGCTAATCTGTTTCTACAAAAAAAACTGCAGCCTGGTGTGCTGCTTTATACAACGGATCATACAGCATCTGGGGAAAAGATGAGGCAGGAAATAAAGCTGGCAGCATGCTGCACCAGACGACTCTCAGGCCAGTTAGTATCCGCAATATGGCCCAATACCAGCCCACGTGGAAGCTAGTGGCTAAAATTAAGATTTTATTTTTTCCTTTGTTTTCTTTTTGCAGACTCAAAGAGGGTGAACGTGTATAACTTGTCAACGTAATCACATACACATCAAACATGAATATTATTCATCTATTTTACCCTACAAACACTGGGTGTGATGAAAAGTGATGTCAATAAGTGCACACACACTTTGGTCCGGATCAATTATTCTGTTGTAAATCAATGTTCAAATTAACATGAAATTTGGTGTGTGTCACCAAGAGGGATATTTCTAATGAAATTGGTCAAATGCTTCCATTTTTTTAATTATTGGCCCAGATTTCCATTACATTTGCTGTGGTGTTCCTTCTCCCTAGAATATGAATCTTAATGTCAGCTGTGACCTCTCCTTAGCACCATCCGGCACTTGTGTAAAATAAATATCAATATACTCATTTTGCAACGATGCTTATGCTCTGGTCGTGAGCCGATGAGCCTTCTATTTTGAAAACTGCACGAGCTTTCCTCCTGCATTACCCTCACTATTTGGTACTAGGCTAAGAGGTCAAGTGTGAACAAAAGAGAGCTAAATGTAGAAGACACATTGCTGATTAGGGACTAGGGCCTGCCATATTTACATGAACTTGTGGCAATAGCTGCATCTGACATCCCAAAAAGTCTTTCAACAAACTAATCAATCCCAGACAAAGCATGTCGCTGACATCTGGTCTCTTAGTCATGAATGTGCTCAAACTAGTTGATAAGGCAGAGATGGGACATCACCAACACAATGACAGATTTGCGTGCCAGCAGGCAACATATCATTGACGTCAAGACTCCTGATGTCAGAGGGATTTTGTGCAATCCAGCATGTCACAAATCAAAGCCAGAATGAAGGAAGGCGGCCAGAATTAGCTCGCCGTAACGTCGGCTTTGATTGGCTATTGATAGTGATGTAATCTTCTGCTGGAGCAGAATTAGTCGTACATGGCAATCATGTCTGTTATCACTGAGAAAGTTCAGATCATCCGAGAGCCGCAAATCTTTTAACACTTCCAGCTTTGTTTTGGGTTTGATCCAAGCAGCGTGTGTGCCAGGATCCAGCTTCTTGTTTAGCATCTTCAATTCAACGAGGGCAAGACATGAAAATGCTTTGCCTCTAGTGACCATCGGTATGAAACGTTCAGGTTTTAACGCCCGTCTCTTTCAGCCACCCTCACGGAACACCCCTTCTGCTCTGATTGGATGGGAGAAAAAAAAGAAAAAGAAAGAGCACCTTTGCAAAGGTAGTTCTCAAGCCGTTGGTGAGGATGCTTAGACGGGCGTCAGTATATTCTAATGAGCCTGTATGTGACATAGTAAGGGGAGCAAAATCTGAAAGGCTTGTTGTTGAATCACACGTTTCCTCAGCAGCCCACACCAAACTGACCGGGTTGTCTTATTTCACAGTTTGAGGGTTGATAGACACTAGATATCCAGGTGAGTTTTTCATGATAAGTCTTTCGGTGTCTCTCTAGCAAAAAAAGACAAATGTAAAAGGAGAGGAGTAGCCAAGGGCAACAACAAACAAACAGCAGAACGCAAAAGACGGTGAAAAAAGAATACGAGGGAGAGGTGTTCAGCATTGAGGGAGGAAGGATGGATGGACGAAGATGGCAGTGAATGACAAATGAGAGGGAGACGAGTAACAGAGGGATAGAGCGATGCATGGGAGCATCAAAGCGCAGGAGGCGTGAAAGGCCGCACTCCGAATGGTGTATCAAATAAGCTGTGCTTTTGTGAAGCAAAAGACCCAGATGATCTGGGCTCAGCCGGGGGCAGATTCTGTATAAATGCATGTGCTGACTCAGCATCTGGAACATATGCCTTTCTTTCATATCGTCAATTCCTTCAGGGTTTCTGACTTCATACAGACATTTGCAATATGTGCTCCTCAGTGTTGGGAGGGGAGATCTGAAGAGTTCATCTGACGCTGCAGAGAAGTTCGCCGGCTTTGTCCATTAGTTTAAAAGATCACAGTCAAAGATCTTAAAAAGAACTTGAGCATAGTTAATAATGTTCAGAAACACAGTTTTGTTCCCTCTTTTGATGTGATGATCACTTATTCTCTGCTTCACCGACTTGGCTCGCAGAGCCGCTGGGTGTGTTTGCGTTGGATTAACTACGGCGATCTTTCTGAAATCAGAACGCGTGTGGCCTCTACATGGACCGTGACTGGGCCAAAGCCTTCCTCAGGGGTGACTCCATTGATTTGTTTCTGGCATTGAGAAACTCTGCAAATCTAACAACCTGCAGGTCAGCAGAACAGAAAGAATCATTTTCTTCCCGATTGCACTTGGGGTTGTGAATGTCCGATGAGCGCACATACCACTTTGTTTGAGCCTGTTTTTGTAAGGGTTGCAATTAAACAAACATGTTCAATATGTATTGACTTTAGTGACATTTAGTGACAGTTTGTGATGCACTTACAGCATGACTATACAATGCATTGATTGCCGTTGCCTATAAGGAAGCACAACTAGGAAAGGGCAAAGGAATGTGCTACACCACCCTTCCAGCTACAAAGTCTCAAATGAATGTGTACGTGTGGTAGGTGGGGTGTAAGTGGGGGCTATAGATGACTCCGGAAGATGATATCGCACCACAAAGGTGAGAGTGGGTGGAAGTTGCAGACGAAGACAGAAAGCATCCATATGAAGTTGGGAGGACAGGGCGGGAGAGGGAGAGAAAGAGAGGGCAAGGAGGAGAGCCAGAGCATTCATCCAGTGCACGGAATCAGTTGAGAAAAAAATCAATTTTAATTTGGCCGTCAGCATGGCAAAGCTGGCGTGCCAACATCGCTACCATGGACGTAATTACACAAAAGTGCCCCCGAGAAAGGGAGGATTAGAGGTGGAGAGAAGTGATGAGAGAGGTGGGAAGATGGGGGAGAGGCAGACTGAGATAGAGGGAGGAGTGTGAAATGGGCGATAGCAAGGTCACTGTCTGGGAGAAAGATGGAGAGGCAGCGGTTGCAGTGGAGAGACAGATGGTGACATGGAGAAGAAGAGGGGAATCTGTGGAAACGGGGCCGAGGGTCTGAGGAGCGGTCTGATTTCACACTCCGCCACTCTGACTGGGAGCCTAGAAAAACACACACACCCCACGGCGTGTGATCATAGCATGTGGGTGACTTTGAACACACACATATGCGCACGCGTGCACACACATACACACACGCAACAAACAAAAACTTCATAGGGCTTCAGTGCCTCTTTCGGTGCCTTTTTACTCTTCTTCTGCTGTGCTCTTCCTTTGGATTTCGGCTGCCTGGAGGGAACTGGCCAAGCGTATCAAAGGCGTTTGACCACGGTGGCGGCATGAAAGCCTTGCCCCGGACCATAACACCACTGATAATCCGAGCTGTGCCACTGAACTAGCACAGGATGAAACACACCGCTGTCTACCCCCCTCCCCTCAACCACTCACTTTCCTCTATATTTCCAGCTCTACTGTACTACTCTACTGGCACTTTCAGTTACCCATGTTGAGGGTTTTCTCAGTGCCTTTCTGTGTAGTTACCTTTCTGGCTCAGTTGAGCTGATATAGTCATTAGAGCTTGACCACAGCTGAAAACGTCGAGCTCATGAAACACATATATACGAGGAATAACAACCAGTATATCAAATTATATCTTTCTGAACTGAACACATCTTCAAAAAATAACAAAGTAGAGGGTCTGGTATTGAGTCTTAGATACTACTGTATATGACTATTGGCCATCTTGGCTACGCGCATCTGGTACTGTACCACCTCACTCCTTGCGGACTGTCTGTATAGGCTCAGTTTTAGAGCTGATGGCGCAAAAACTAGGAAAGGTTATGAATCTATTGGTACCAACCATGTCATGCTAGCATGTCACGTTCTCTTTTTAACCCCAGTCATTTCTTCCTCATTTCATCTACTCTTGCTTCACTTTTTATTGGGAGATCACCCAGTCTAACCAATGGAGTCTTAAATGCTCTGCTCTCCAACCATCTGCTCTGTACCTCCTTTTCCAGTACTTGGCCTCACATTGCCGATCCGCTTCCACATCTATTTGTAGCCGTTAACTCTCGCCATAGTCTGTTTTTCCCTGTGGTCGGCCTGTACGTTGACTGTAAATCCAGCCCTGTTCTTGATGAGAGAGGATAGTTAAATGCCTTGGGAAGTTTAAGACCCACTAGGGATCCTTCTGATAGCAACCCAAATAATGAAAATGTAATTCTACAGGCATAATTAAGTTAGAGATAGGGCGATTACTGTGCGATCCATTAAAAGTGATGGCAAAAGTAATTACTTATTCAATCAGCGTGGTTTTATGAGGAAATGCGATGGCACCATGTTGCGTCGCTACTATACAAGTCATTACATTTACAAGGGCATAATACTTTAAGCTGTGATTGGTCCTCTTGACAGCTTGTTAAGTTGTGAGTTAAAGCCCTGGTGAAAATATAAGTCATTTTTTTGGTCAAACTTGAAGATATAAAGGTTTTATAAGACAACTGTCCTCTACATATCCATCACTCACAACTGTGTATGCAGCTGCATAGCTATGATATACATCTGAAACTTTGTGTTTGTGATTCTCTAACATCCAGCAGTATGGTTACGGGAGAGGAACCAAACACTTGGAAGAGATTCAGAATATTGTAGGTCTGACACATATGGGAGTCACTGTAGATCTGCACAGACTGATGATTCAAGTGTCAGTGTCAACGCTGGCTTTAGCACAGTGGAGCTTGTTGTGTTCTCAATGCAACTTTGTGATATTTGTATGATTTAAAAAAAATGAAAATTCCAATAGTTACAAGACGCCCACTAACAGATGTGAATACAGCTAAAAGAGATATGTTAAACTAAGCACATACTGCTGGCTGGTGTGGTCAAGAAAGTTTCCACAGCAAGTAACTCACTAGCATGATGCAGATAGATACAGCACAAAGAAGAGAGGATGTACACATGGATGGATTACTGAACGGGCCTACCGAGCACAGGCCCGGGGCCCAAGGTGTCAGGGCCTACTGAGCACAGGCCCAGGGGCCCAAGGTGTCAGGGCCTACCTCGGCCATCACCTACAAAATGTCAGTCAAGAGAGAGACATGCCAACCAGGAAGAGACTCAAAATTAACACAATAGAAAAGATTAAAACGAGACACAAAAACAGAGTGTACACAAAGTGATGAAAAATAGCTGCAGAGAGAACCAAAGAGACTCAACAACTATAAAAAGGGGAAAAGGCAACCACACAGAGACACAAAATGACTACAAAGAGACACAAAAGCAACTACAAAGAAACGCAAAATGACTGCAAAGAGGAACAGAATGACCTCAAAAAGGAATAAAACTACAGAGAGACACAAAAAAATTAAATCAAAAGGGGCAAACCAACCAAAGACTAGAAATAACTAGAAAAAGACCAAAGCAACTTTGTGACACAAAACAACTACAAAGAGATGCAAAATGACCACAAAGATATACAAAACCACAGAGATGCATAATGCCTACAAATAGATACATAAAACAGCAAAAACAGGCTAAACAAATACGAAGGAATTTTTTTTGCTTGTCCCATAATACACACACGTGTGCTCATGGTTGGATGTTTGATCAAGTACATACAGTATATATATATATACATTCACAAACTGCACAATCACACAGAGCCACTCACATCTTTAAGGCAGCCCATGAAGTTGTTGCTGACTGGTGATCCGGGCAGGTCCGCCGTATTGGGGCTCCCTCCAATGTAGAAGAAGTCATCAGAACCCAACATGGTGTAATCCTCCTGGGTGTAACCAGTGGTGGTCAATATACCATCCACTGAGATGGTCACCTGGCATAGGCATGGCCCAAAAGAGACAGACGAAGAGATAGAGAAAGAGATAGGTAGAAACAGAGAATTCCGAGATTGGAGAGGAATTAGAAGAATGAGGAAAAACAAGGAAGAAAGTGGATTAAACACCGACAATAGGTGGGGTTGTCCTCTAAATGGTATCGTTTGGTTGGTTGCTTTTGGTGCCACTCAGACTGGGGGCTTTCACTCTAGAGTGCAGTTGCTAAGAGAAAACCAATGGAACGCCGCACTGTGCTCACTGTGTAATCACTGACTCCTGATTTAATTGAGTAATGGTTAAAGTAACTGCATCCTACTCTGGATTAAGTGCACCTTAAAGACATGTCAAAATCAATATAGCAACCAGTGCAGCATCATGATCTTACAGGTAAGACTATTGTTTAAATATCAACTGGGCTTTCCCTGCGTTTGGCATAGTTATTCTGCAATATTCCTTTGCTGAACCAGTCCTTACTTGAGGTCCTAACAGCAAAAATAAATCCCTTTTCTTTATTCAAGTGCCTCAAGTCTCGTCTTTTGTGCAAGTTTACACATTCTGTGCTGCACGTTTGATCGTGAACAGAGCTGAAAGTGCCGTCTGGAATCAAACACACAGCCGCAAGCTGATGGTGTGAGAAACAGGACTTAATATCCACCGCTCTCCAAAAAAATTTAAACAAACAGATGCATAAAGTATGCATTTTTAGATACCTCCGGGCTTTTCTGTGAAATTAAGATTTTTTTTTTTTTTTTTAGCTCAAATGGTATTTGGTTGTCTGTAAAATTAGGTCTCAGGAGGCTTGTTTTATTGGAACATGACCAGCTTGATCAATATTTTTTTAATCTAAATTACAACAACATGTGTGGGGACGACTCTTGCACTGATGTAACACAAGACCATACAAGATGAGGTGAAGCAACAGCTTGAAATTTAACACTGGATCTCGTCAGTTCAAAGATTACCTGAAGTGCGGGTAAAATGAAACGTGAGATATGCTCATATCAAATTAGAATGCAACTCAGAGTTCCCTCCACTCTGTTCTTCCAGAAGTTGTCTTTTTACATTATACTCATTACAAAGCAGCAAATTGCAGTACTTGATGAAAATGCAAATAAGTATAATTTGGCTAATTGTATTATATCACGGCTGTATTTGCTATCAGACACAGCTATGCCTCAGCGCAAACATCTTGCCAAATAATGCTGTTTGATTCGGGAGGGATTTTTGCAGTTAGTGACCAATTTATTGTCTAATTATCCTAATAGAGCTGGCCTGGGCGAAAGTGAAGTACTCATGTCTCTGATTTAACATCTGTTATTCTGCATAAATGTGCAGAGCTTAAATACAGGACTGCAGGGAGCCGTGTACACAACCATCTGTTTTTCATTCCCTTTGCACACGCTACCTTCGTTTTACTCAACGCCCAATTTATATTTTCGACATTTACAATAAGATTTTGCATTTAGCAGTATGTAATTTATGCCCGTTGGATTCTACTCCCCTTTAATGTAATTTTGATGAGCATCATTTTTCTCTAACAGTAGGCTATGAGCACAGACACATTCTCTTTCTTTTTAAACACAATACACAAAACATTTTTATTTCAATATGCAACAACAAAAAACGCAAAAAAAAAAAAAAAAAGCTTTAACTGAATATGAAATGCGGTAAATATTCTAAAGCAGAGCTGAAAAGAAACCTTAGCAACTGCACTCAACAGACCAGTCGCCCCAGTCAAGTACTCGTCTTCACTTTTTCTTGATCTTTTTTTTTTTGTACTTCCCTTCTAAACAGGGCAACTCATTTTTATGTCTGCTGTTACTACTTGGAGATAAAGAGCAATTGTATTGGCCAGATGTATCTGGCATGAAGAATCAGCGGTTGATAGTGCTGGTGTGTTGGGGTCATCTTTGAAGATCTTGGATGCGGCTTTCAGCGGGGCAACGTCAGTTATCCTATAGTGACGAGAGGGACCTTACAGGGGGCTGAGGAAGTGAAAGGGGGGTGGGGAAGTTGGGGGTTGTCTCACGACGCGTGCCATTTAAGACGTTCCTACGGACTTTGACCTCTTCTCGAAATAAGGCGGTGGGAGGGAGAGTAAAAGGGTAGGTACAACCTGTAAAATGTTTGAAATTGAAACGTTGACTTAAGTGCTGAAGAACATATCTTATGGCCTGGCAAGATCTTTGGATGTGGGAGAATATTTTGTGGAGGGTTGGTTGATGGTACACCTTCAGGGATGGATGTGCTCATTGGGGCCATGAGGGAGTTACATAGTCTGCCAGACACCTATGAAGTCCCCAGATATAACGGGGAAATTAGAGATCAGTAATGTATTGGACCCGTCTTTCTTTCTCTTGCCATCACCATCATCCCAGCTTCCACCACTTAAATTGTTCAAAGCATATATTATTTTATCCCTGGGGCTACCGTATTGAATTCATTGATTGTTTCTGTGATCAGAGGTTGGAACTTAGCAACAAGAAAAAACTCTTGAAAAAATAGGCAAATAAATTGTTCGTCAAAGATTAAGCTACACAGACATCCAAGTGTTTGAGTATTTGTTTCTGAGCTGACTTTGTAAATATTCACATGAGTCTTTGCTTTAACCTGACTTTAACCTGACTTTAACCTGACTTTAACCTGACTTTAACCTGACTTTAACCTGCACACTCAACCCATTCAGTGACATTACAAGCTCTTGCATCACCGGCCAGAGGAGGGAAAAGGGTGATGATATCACAGGTTGCTGCAGGAAATACCCCGATGCTCCCGGCCTGGAGGCCATACAGTTCGGAGGAAATGCATTCCCATCTCAAAACCTTTGCTGCAAATTACAGACATATTATTATTTAAATGGAGGGGGAGTCAAATATTAAGGTTCCACCAGAGATACTGGATGTTTGTCTCCATTGTCTTGAATGTTATCTTTCAGCGTGGAGAAAAACAGCTTGAAAAAAAAAAATGTAATTGTGGATATTTTACTTGTCAACAAGACAAGGCAGCCACAGCAGTGCAAAACGTTGGATCCTGGTCACTAAAAGAAATGCCGTCTGTGCCTGCCTTCCCTTGATTGTGAATGCATTCAAAGTAATTGTAGTGACAGAACCAAACCACTCATTAACATGAAATGGTGGCTTACCCCATTATTTACTGTATGAAAACAACCGTGAAAAGTGTCTAATGGACCTGAGCACATGCAACAACATGGGCTGAAAATAATTATTTGTGATCGTGTGATCACAGTTTCCTTCTTGAAACACAAAGTAAGACAACACACATTACACACAAAGCCCACTTGCTGCTTCTATTGGATCCCTTGGTTTTAACCCAGCTGCTCTTCAAATACTCCTTTAGCCCAGTACACACAGAGACCATACAGAGCAGGCTGATCTGTGCTGAACCTTGTGCACCAAATATCATAGAAAACACAGACTGGAGCTGTTTACAGCTGAATGTACTGTGAAGGGATTGACTGAGCTCTGAATCCAGATCATGGGGAGCACTGCGTTTTGCCCACTCACTTGCCTACGTGGTCCTGTGGTGGGGGAACGGTCTCTGTTATGATTTCCACCCCCCATCTACGCAATCAATCTCTTTTGTCCGCGTTCCTCTTAAACCACCGACTACCTACAGAATGCCAAAGCTTTTGTGACGGGGCTTCACATGGTGAACTAGAACGCTTCTCCTCGCAGAGTCCTGCCGTGTGATCAGCCGAGCGTGTTACTGACTCATCGACCATATCTGGCCCCAGGACTGCAGGCTGCTGGCAACTAAACGCTCCGACGAGTAGATCCCCCTTTCATCAAGTTAACGAAGGTGAACACGATTCCAACTGGGATTCCACTGAGTCAATAACAGCACACATGAAACGAGAGGACTAGCCAGATCCTGCATCGACTACAAGCACGTTTTATCCTAGAGAGCTTACATTGTAAATAACATGTGCTGAGAGATGTTTCCACCTGATATTTATAACACATTGTTAATGTTTAATAATTGGTTTTGTTAAAGATAAAGTTCATGTTCAAAACTAAACCATTAATAAATAGTTGAAAAATATAATGAGAATACAATTGTTATGGTCTCTTTACAGCTACAATATCATATACATTACAATCTAATTGTATCATATTACACAAACTAATGATAAGATAACAAGTTATAGTATTATTAATGATAAATTACCTTGATTATAATAACATTGTTTGTTAACAGTGAAAAGACTATTAACTTAAGTTGAATTTACTATCTTTTTTCCATTTATTAATGAGTTATTATAAAGTGTCACTGGTAAAACTAGCAGACACTACTTTCCTGTATGAAAGACAAAGGAAGAATATTACATGTTATGCTATTAGAAGCTATATCATGTCAGGCCTTCAACACGTACAAAAGTACCTTTGTGTGATTTTCTCGCTCTCACAGTGAGCACATTTTCTATCCAACAGAAAAGAAATGTTTAGAAGCATCCAGTCTTTACTTTGAGTTCTAGTTTCTTTGTCATGGATTTCTAACGCTGGCAGCAGCGTCTGACCAGGTACGGACACCTGTCAGTGCCTTCATGTATTCAACGGCACAATCCGTGCAGAGAGGAGGCAGCGAGCTTACCTTGGAAAATGCATCACTTACCCTCGCTGGCACTACATTTGATCTTTTGCAGGGAGAAAGAATGTGTCACATTTTGTATAACAGCGGTTGCATAATACAGTTGAAGGCTCACATAAGAAACGTATCATTATAGATCACACCCATTTGCTCGGGTCAAAGCCAGAGCCGCAGGAAGGAGGGATGTTCAAGAGAGAAAGGGAAAGAAGTCATTCCTATCCAGCGGCGGACTTATGTAGGTGTCTGGCAGCTTGTCAACGTGTATTAGCCGGGAGTGATTTATTATTTCAACACTAAATATGTAGTTTCTAACTGAGCTCCACATCGGTTAGTAAATGAGGGAGGGTTGGTAGGCCTGGGGCGAGTACTGTTTTGGCAACAGTTGTCAAGGGGATGGGGGAGAGAAAGGGAGGGAGGGTGGGGGAGTTATTTTTTTTGTTTGCTGTTTGCCGAAAAGAGTTAATAGGGTTGGAGGGTGAACAAAATCGGTTAGTATTTTTGTAAGTAAGGGAAAGTCAGACACAAAAATGGTTGTTAGTACAGTTACAACAAAGGTTTGATTCAAACAGTAGATTAGTAACACTGTTTTAGTAAATTTAGTGACAAGTTAGGTGAGGATTCTTTAAAAGTCCTCTGAAATTTGATTGCTCAAACCAGGTCCGAAATATGGACTGAATGTGTTATTTCATGTGCGAGGGTTTGTTTTGGTTAAGAGGAAACAAAATGAATCCATCCAAGCTAACAGGGTGACACACAAGCCATGCACTTAAAATGGAAAGGATGACAGGAGGAATGATGATTGGATGGGGTGGAAGGGTGGGGGAGGGGGTGGGGGGTCCATTAGACACAACACAAACAGACCAACTATTAGATGAATAAAAAATAAATAAAAAACATCTGGCAAGATGCAGCAAAATGGGAAAGTAGTGGGGTGGTGAATGTAATTACAGGGCACCACGAAACCAGACAAATGGGGAAAGGAGGAGAGCTTTCAATGTTAAGGTTGAGACAAGAATGCAACAGAAAGACCCATCGAGACACTGACACGCGCTGGGCTAGAGCAGCACCCTGGGAGTATGCCCATGTGAAGATGTTCTAGCCATCAGAGACATGCAGACAGGGTGCAGGGACACGACCACTGGACACTGTCAGTTTGGAGGTGGAGGAGAGACAGGATGGGAACAATGTCACCAATCACAGATGAAATCAACGGAAATGAGAGGGTTTTTAAAGAAGAGGGAAAATTGAGAGGGGGGAGAGGACGTCACTGTCTTGGTGAATAGAACAATTAGTATCCCGATGGTGGGACACGTCTCATCAGCACTGTCCATGAACTCCATGCTATTGGACATAAAAAAAATAAAAATCTGTCCTCAGACATGATTGCACTTCCCATCATGCCTCCACTTGAACTTTCGCCACAGGATTTCGGATGTGAGCTCAAAATAGCTTCATTGCTTTTGTCAAATGTGAGACTGAGTGAGTCTCTAGATACAGTGGCTTACCGCACCCTCTCAACAGGTTTTCTTATGATGGATTGGGCAGATTCTCTCCATGGGGCATCAATCCTCTATTCACCAAGAAAATGAAAGTCTGTCTCCCCTCTTTACTTTTTTTCCCTTTTTTTTGGTTTCAGGTGTGAGGTCGTTATTCATTTTAGTAAGTTAATTTTGAAGTTAAACTTATAGGAGTAAAAAAAAAAAGAAATAAAGTGAAATCAAATAAATAAAACAGCAAGAGGGTGTGGCTAACATGTTTCATGGCCATATTGATTAAATTAGGACAATTGATATATGTATGTATATATGTTAGCCATGATATATACATATACATATATTCTCAATCTGTATATAAAAAAAACAACTGAAAAAAATAAATAAAAATAAGATCGGGAAGGGTTGTTCAAGTCTCTTCATGCAAGGGGTGAGGCCAGTAAAGTATAAGAAATATAAGTTAGTGTTAGTGTTAATGAGGGGTCGATCGCACACTGTTCAGATTTTCCCGGGCAGCTCCCTTTATGGTCTGCATCAATGGCCAAACCGCTGCATTCATTGATTAAAAAGTCCAGTGAAAGCAAGTAACACTCATCACAGCTACTAAAACCAGATTCCACCGAGGTCTGAGTCAGAGAGTCTTCAATTTATACATGTCTGCAATGTCCCCAGTCTGCAGCTTAATAAAAGTGCAATTGTCATTTTATTTTCAATCATGAGCTTTCATCGGTACTCCCGGTCTGATTTGCGGCACCCGAGATCAGAGGACTAATGCCACATTAAAGCACTTTATTAAGCGTGCACATGTGCGAGTAAGAGTGGGAGTGTGTTCAGGTGCTGGTCTGGGAACAGCCCCATCATGATCATAAATCAGCCTGAGGCCACTAATGGGATCAAACCCTCATTTGAGGCCTACTTTACAGTGAGGGCTTCGGCCATTAAATCAAGAGTTGTAAATACTCTTCATGACTCCATAAACCACAGGATGGCGAGCCGGGATAACAGATCACTATATAACAGGCGGAGCAGGTCCAACTGGGTCCAACGTGGCAAGATGGTCTCATCAGTGAAATACCTAACAAGTTGTTAAAAATGTTGAAGAAATTAATGAACAACCTAATTTCTTTTGTTTCGTTTTACTTGCTCTCACTGGAGTTGCTCTAGTAAGCCACTTGTGTGCTTGAGAAATCTGCGGTGTACGTTCACTTCATAGGGTTCTTCTAAGGAAAAGGAATCGGGAGGAAACAGGGATTAACGAAAAAACAAAAAGGTACCTATTCAAACTTTACTCAATTCAGAAAATATCTTGCATCATGATTCTTTATTTCTTCATACGGATAGTGTTTGAAGTAAAAAATAAAAATAAATAAAAAGGGGCAGAAAATAAAAAAAGCAACAAATAAAATCTTAAAATCTAAATTTGTATAATTTCTATATCTTTTTGGGCAGACCTCTTTGGATGAACACGATAATTATTTTCAGGAAGGGGGGGGGGGGACTGGATGGCAATAAAAAGCAAGTACATATATATAGAGAGAGGGCTAAAAGAAAAACAGAGAGGTGGAGTTTTTCAGCTACCTTGGAATTGATGGCGGGTTGTACTTTCAGTAAAGCAAACAGAATAGAAAGAGGTAACGGAAAACCCAGGGCAAACCAAAGTATAAGACAATTAGAATGATATCTACCATATAATGCAGTTTGTTTACCATAGCGTGTCCAATGCCTGCGTGCTTCAGGAGAAAACAGGGGGAGGAGAAAGAAAAAATAAATAATGACAAACCTTAAACTCAAGAAAACACACCTCAACCCCAAAAAAGTGGCAAAGAAAAAAAGAAAAATTGCCTTTTGCAAAACCAGCTTCTCCTTTCAATAACAAAAAATAATCTACTGTCAAAAATATAATTAAAAAGAATATATAATTTTCCTATTGTTCAATAGTAAAACATCCAAATAAAGAAATAAAGAAAGCAATTGTATAATTATTTTGTTTTAAAAGGGTCATCTACAAAATAAAACAAAAGGAATAAAAGGATAACAATACATTTGTTAGTATGTAAGTCGCAAGTTAAGTAGAGAAAACAACAGATGGTTCACATTCCGTGAATGACACAGTGTTAGTTGTTGAAATCATAAAAGGTAAGGGAAAAGAAAATTCACCAATGAAAAGAATCAAATTGGAAGAATTCTGAAGCTTGTTGTTAGTAAAAGAGACAAGAGTTAGCAAATCAACTTCCACAGAGGGATTTGGCTAGTAGTGATGGGGATGTTTGTTTTGAGTGGGGGAGGGGGTGAGGGAAAAGTACATCAAGTGTTCACTCTGACAGCCTAATCTGGTCAGTGGGCTCAGCTGGCGATGGGATGCAGTCCATTTGAAAATGGCGTCCTTTAGTACTGGGCAGGGCCAATCGTGTCTTGTTGACTTGAAAAGGTGCAATTCTCTAAGCAAAAATTCCCCAAGTAGTCATTAAGGGGGCTAATGTGATATATGCAGGGAAAAATCAAAAAAGAAATTATTGCATTGTAAAAATGGACAATTGTGGTAAAAACGACATTCCATTTTCAGTGATGTGAAATCATCGGGGGCATTTAGGGAAACAGAATTGATTTAGCATACTGGTAGGCATTAGAGGAGAGGATAGAGAAGGGCAGAGAGAAAGACAGAGGGATCTCACTGAGGGTACCGGTACCTGCAGCATCCTGACAGAGAGAGAGAAATGGTCAATTAGTCGCTCAAGTCATTTCCACAATAAAATGCCAATGGGGAGAGAGAAGCAAGCAAACTAGAACATGTCAGTGAATAAGGAACCATGTGACCCATCTCCAGCCTGTCACCTGTGCATTATGTCACTCCGGTGGGATGAAAAAGATGACGGTGAACAGGGTCGAACATCCCATAAGTGCCGCACATAAGGTGAATAGATCGGCGTCCGATTCTTCAGATCATGATTGTTTCGGATGTTTTTGTGGTCGATTGATGAGCTTTTAACGAGGAAGTATACGCAGTGTGAATCCGCCAATTTGTTGATTTGTTCAGTGATGACAGTTTCACTAAAGTATTCATGTCCATAACTCCCAGAGAGACGGAGAGCCTGACGGTAGCTTCTCATGTCGGGTTAGCGCTGACTATCAGCTCTACGCTGTCTGTCCACGCTACTGAGTGGTGGAAGTGAGTCAGTCTCCCCGTGTACCAGCAGTGAGAGGGTAAAGGATCTATCACTGAGATCTGCTTTGAGTTCCCCCTCAGGAGGGAGGGAACATCTAGAGGACATCTTGTATCTCGATCTAAGAGTTGAAAGCGTCATCTACTGCGGGCGACCGTTTCTGATGCCAGAATTCGTGCAGAATCTATGCAGACTCTGTATCCCTTTATTGGGGATGGGGCACTACCCCAATCGAAATCTCAATGTGTGACTCGGGCTGTTAAAAAATATTTAATTGTATGTTGATGTTATAATGATGGTGCTGTTTAAACACAATAGCAACAGAGCTCAGGTCAGGCAGTTGAAATGTCTACATACAGAGAGAAGCTATCACCACAATGTTTCCATAAGTCGGTGCCTGTAGTGTGTACAGTAGGTACAGTACTGTGGGTGTTGGCGTGTGGGCTGGATTACTATGTGTTTGTGCCATCTGTGTGGGAGACTAAGTGGCAGCCATAAACAAAGCCCCCCCTCGATGGGGCTAACTGAACAATCTCAGGCCTCATGCACGCCCACCCTGATCCGGGGTCATGGTAAAGAGCCCTCACCAGTCACCCACTCTGTCTAATGAGTACTCTTAATCCATTAATTAGGTGGAGGGGATTCAAACGTGGATGTGAATTTGTATACCCACCCCACGCTGCTCTGCCATGTCTCGGAGTTTACGAAAACAACAGCTGACACATCAAAGGGTAGACGTGATGGATAGGAAGCTCCGGCGACTGGGAACCCGCTTCAGTAAGTTAGACAAATGTGCTCTTACAAAAGGTGACAATGATTGTGGGCTTTTCTACCCCCACTGAAAGACGGTCTGTGATTCAGCAGGGGGGAGATAAATGAGACACTATTAAGAGCAACATTTTGAATTCAGCAAGTTTCAGATCCCTCAAAGGCGTTTGATGTCTGGATTTTTGAACTTATCGCTCTCTCCGTTCTTTGACAGAGCAGCCCTGGGATAGTTGTGAAAAATTCATCCTTCAGAAAATTGCTGATGATCTTTGAAATTACACGATAAAGTGAAGTCAGCATGTGCAAAGCTGGGTGGTAGAAATGAAAGGTAGAGATTATATTTGGAGATCTGTATGCATGGTATCTGCATAATCTTGTCTATAATGAGTGGCCATACCTGTGAGTCTGTTCTGAGTAAGCCGTGTATGCACATAGGACGGGTAACTTTTTTTTATTCTCCTGAGCAGGTCTCTGTAAGGTGTCATGTTTTTGTGTCTTAGTGACTAATGAGGACAATAGTTTTGAAATTGGTCCAGTGTTGAGAGAGAAGACTGAGACAGAAGCTGCTGAACGGGCTGCAATGTATTCCTTCAATGCAATTTATCACCCTCAATCAAAGTCCACTGGAACTGAATGTTTTTGCCACTAACATGCTCAGATTGTTATTATAGAGTCTGACAACATTATAGAAAGAACCCTACAGAGAAAACCAAAAAAGTGTTCTTGACCTTAAACTTGAACCAGTCCGGCACTCCTCACTTCAAATCTCATGATCACATTCAGAATGAGACTTCTCCCCGAGCTCGACTTGGTTAGACACAATAACGAGCTTCAAGTGAAAGGTCAGGACAAAGATGTTATTTCTCCGTTATGTGCTTTCCATAATGTTGACACCTATAATAACAATCTGAGCCCGTCAAACAAAGACTTACACTGAGTGTGAGGAGTTGCTGCTGCCGTCTGCAGCGTTCCCCCTCAACACTGGACCCATTTCAACAAATGTTGTCCTCAGGTTGAAAAAGTTTCCCTTTACATCTACAAGGTCAAGGCATGCAGGCTAATGAAGACTTCCCAACAGACGAAGGAATGAAGGAGATGTACAACTTCCAGACTAGAAACAAGTGAAACAAACTGAGCCACTGGAAGTGATGTGAAGGACTAGAGGCGGAGCCATTACACACTGGAAATACTGCTGAACTGCTGCTCCATTGTCAAGATCAATTGTGCAGAAAATTAAAGTTTGTTTTATTTGTTGTAATTAAATGATACACAGAATGGACTGATCACTGGAAAAACACAGTGGGCTTACAACAACTCAGAGTAGCAAAAGATAAAACTGGCTAGGGATTCTGATGCAACTCCAGCACATAAAGGAGGAACGCAAGAGTATCAAAAATAGACCAATTTGACTGTCTTACAGTACATTTCCTTTTCCATGCACCGGGCTTGTTTCAACTTTGCCTCAACCCAGCACGGCTGGGGCCCCTGCTGTGACAACACTTCCCCCTCTCTGTAATTGACCCGTGTGGGAAAACGAAAGGCTGTGAGTGCCGATGTCTGCTGATGGAGGACACAGCTCCCAGTCGTGTAAACAACCACAGGCCCAGACAAACAACTTTGTGTTGCGTCTGTCTCACGGGCCCCCCCTGGGGCTAAGAAACCGGTGTGTATTAAATACTGGGGGGCGGGTTAGCAAAAATGAGCCGCTGCCGCTCGCGCTGTCGTTCACCCTCGTGCATTTCACAGACCTGCAGGATGCCAGCCACAGATGGCGAAGATGTTCGATGGTGTTTTTGTTGAGTCGCTGATCTTTTACACACTTGTCACAGTGGACGCTACTGAACTGTGGCCACCAGCGAATGAGCGGAATAAATATTTCATGACAAATGGACAGTGCAGCCCGAGCCAAGATTCACAGTCCAGATAGATTCATCATTGTACGGTAGAACGGTCTGACTGATGAGCATTCTCCTTTAAATTTGGGCCTTTACGAGTAAGTGATGGAACTGATATTGTGGAATAGTATTATGGGGCGGGAGGGGAGGATATAGGTGCTATTTGTCACCGGGCGCAAATTTCACATTCTGAATTAATGCTAAGAGACACATGAAAAATGTGTGCGTGTCACCGGTGTAAGTATTAGCTCAGTTTGTGTTGGCCGTGTGAGTGTGAGCATCCAGTTCATTCCGTATCCGCGTGGCTCGCTGGCTATATTTATGCACGCGTGGTGTATTAGGCGTTCCGCCTGCAACACAGACACTCGGCGAGTGACCCCGTCAGATGGAGGGGAACTGGGCCTCGATTCAAAACTGCTCTTTCAGGTGCATTCGGTTCCGCATTCATTCCAATCATCCGCCGTTCACTCCTGTCTGCCTCTCTCTGAATCTGGCTCCAAGTAATGGAAACTGGCAGACAGGCTTCAGGTGCAAATATAAATGTCACCGCAATTACGGCGGAGAGAAGTCTGCAAACAAACAGTGTGTGGGGGTGTGTGGGGGTGTGTGCGTGTGTGTGTGTGTGTGTGTGTGTGTGTGTGTGTGTGTGTGTGTGTGTGGAGATTGCAGTAGACCATATTGTGTATTGCAGTGCAGATGGTCATAATTCTCTCTCCCTTTCTGTTGTGCTTCCCCATCATCCTCTCCTCTATTTCCCCATCTTTGGCTGGCTGGCTGACTGACTGACTGACTGACTGACTCCCTCCTTGTCCTTTGTTTCTGTTTAGAGTCCATCAGGATGAGTTCAATGGCAACCCACAAGTACAACTGTTATTTCAGTTCACGGTAAAGATTCAGAATAAATCATCTTACTGCTGATCATTTGTACATACTTGAGCTGATTGCATTGGAATATTTTGTGCACTTAGCCAGTGCACTTTGTGCCTAGCTAAGTTCAATGTTGATGTCCTTATAATCAGTAGCAGCTCTTCTTTAAATAAAACAAATGCAATGAATATTTTCTTCAGACAGATGGCTCATCTAACTAAACTAGCGATTGTTACTTAGGAATTCATAAAACATAAGGGGGGGGGGGGAGAGGGGATCAACTGTATAGTTAACTGTTATTCCATCTCTTGAAAATACATTTGGATTCAGCTGTGAGCACAGAGTTATAAGCAGCTGAACATGAATATGTATGTTTTAGAGAAAGCAGCTCCAGCTAGCTCTTCATAATGGTATAGCGTTTGTCTGGACTTGTGAACATGATTGATGGAAAGAAAAAATGGTTACAGCTACAACACTTTGCCATTTGGATGCAGGTAAGTGCTAAGGATGCCTTTGACAGTGGTGTTAACGTTCACCCTGGATATAATATGTTATTAAAATGAAGTCAGTGCTAGACTTTCTCCTCTCCTTAGCCTCCCCCTAAGACGTTCACCCTGCTGACTGGTCCTGTTCCCTCCCATTATCTCCTCCTTACTCCCGTACCTGTTTCTGTCTCACTAGCATTTTATTACCTGTTTGAATGTGCTAATGACGAGGAGATTTGTTATCCGATTACAGGTCTCCGGGAAAGAGGGATGAATAAACATAAAAGTGCCGGAGCAGGTAGCAGCAAATGAGGGTGATGAGTGAGTGAGAGTGGGAATGCGGGCAGATATGCTAATGCAGTGGCAATGTGATGCAAATGAGCTTTTCTTTCTCCTCTCAAACGCACAGATCCTCTCGGCGTTGGTGCCAAACAACCGGGGCCGGTGTTCCAGCCCGAGGCGTTTGTAGTTTGGGTAATGTACAGACACACGCTGTGCTTGGGGTGCTGACCTCTCTGATCAGCATGGGGAAAGGAGCACTGGGGAGGGGGGTTGAGGGGAGGGGGAAATGAAGGAGCACATCCACTCACACGATGACTGCACCCCCACCTCTTCTGGGTTGGAGCACATTAAGATTACTTAAAATGTCATTGGCGGTAAACTGAGGACGGATTACAGGGGTGTTAGCATGTCATTATGTACATCAAACAAATCCACTACATCTGCCGCTCCGCTGTATGCGTTAGCAAAGCTGAGCACTCGAAAGGGCTTTTTTTTCAATCAGTCATTATGCTGACCTTAAAAAGACGCTTGCATGTGGATGGTAGGAGTGTGTGTGTGTGTGTGTGTGTGTGTGTGTGGCCACAACATGTAAGCCAAAGGTTCCAGAGTCAAATACCTGGAGTGTCACTAATTAAGTTATCTTTTTTTTGTTTCGGAGTTTAACCCTATTACTACTGACAAAGGCATGAGGGTTTCTAAATAAATGACTCAATGAAGTAAATCAGTACTTTTCAGACATCCTTTTATCAATAACATCACAGTGTTTAACTCTGGGACTTGGAGATGGTTAATGCCACTACTGGAGCACTACAGCCAGTGACGATTCACTGCCCAACAGCATTGCAGACACCGTTGCTAAGTGACACGTTGCTAGCTAGAATGGACGGGAGAGACGGACTGAAAATGAGAGAGGAAAAAAAGAGGGGAAGAGGAGCGGGAGAGGGATTGATTGGTTCCCTCTCAGGAATCCCGGCTGCCTCTTGGAGGAACGTTGGATGAGGGGGGAGGAAGAAGAGGGATGGTAATTGCGGCTGATCATGCCTTACAGAAATGGATGACAAATCTGAGCAAGCGAGCGAGGAGGAGATGGAGAGACGGACAAAGAGGTGGGGAGCGTCTAGGCAACTCGTATTGATTGAAGGGGGAGGGTGGAGGTTCTCACTCTGTCGTCTCACATGAAAGAAATTTCCGTAAATTTACCGTTTACCGTACCATTTCCTCAACACGACCCGCCACTTAAAACAGGATTCCTAAAAACGGTGATGTCTTAGGAACCACCATTACAACGGACCGCTAAAGCACATTTAGAAGTTTCTCCCCGTCAAAAGGAATAATAATAATTTAGAAGCTCACACAGCGTGTAGAAGACGCTAATAAACAAAGACGAGGTCGTCATATCAGCAAGTGGGTTGTGACTGTGTTTCATTTTCAAATCACACTTCTATTTTTTTTTAATCACAGGTTTTCCATCCCTTTGACTGGGCCCGTTTCTCCATATACCAACCATGCAGTGGTTGAGAGGATGTATGGCGGCGCAGCACGAGGAATGCTGCGTGCAGAATGGGGACATGTACAGTTAGCTAGCAGTAGTTTCTATTACGGATGGGAGACACGCACGGAGCCTGGAAGAACTTTAGAATACCATGCGCCGTGTTTGTGCGTGCGCTCTCAACTGAATAACTATCCTTGCATCATTGCATTATATGCCATGTCCCTTGCTTCCTCGTAAAGTTTGTGTGTGTTAAGTCCTATAATCCATTACTGACTGTGAGGGCGGGCTTGAGTCTCCACAATCGTAAACAACACAGGTAATCTTTGAAAGGTACGTTTCCCCCTTGGACAGACGTGCCGCTCGTATAGATGTTGTTAAAGTGGTATGCAAAACAGCTGTTGAGACTTGTGCTACATATGCAATATCTTTTTGGAAATGTTGCTTATTCTCAAAAAGGTTTGAGCCCTGCTGCTGCTTCCACAACACTTCCTATTAGCAGGGGATTGCAGAGAAGCAGATACAAAGGTTTTCCTTTCGAGGTTGAATCACTAATGTTTTAAATCAATCTGGGCCACTGCAAAACAAACACTTATATTTGCCTTTCTCTACAGATTTTTAAGGCTTTGTAGTCAAGAGTAAATAAAATGTATCAATTTTCTCGGTCAGGGGATTCTTGGATGGTTCATAGCGGTCACTACAGTATGAGTAACAGATTATGATTCTCATCATGACCTCTGCTGAACTCCATCTTGATGCAGATCAAAGCTGGCCTCATCCAACTGGACCGTGGGCTGGGAGCTGAACCTGCAGGCTGGGCATTCAGCACTAAGAGAGCGTGACAAAACTGGGTTTGATCCATTCATTGACCCAGTGGCTGCATCCAAGGTCCAATTATATGGAAAGGAGGTGTGAACGTGTGGGGGACTTAAAGAACATCAAGGTGGACATAAAGAGAGACACGAGGACAGATGATACTGGAGGTGAGGCTAAAAAGGGTGGAAAGGGTGACAGTGACAGATAAGGGAGAAATGGAAAAGCAAAAAGAAGTGAGATATTGAGTTCAGAGGTCTGTATGTCTGTCTGTGTCTCTCTTGCTCTCGCTCTCTCTCTCTCTCTCTCTCTCTCTCTATATATATCTCTCTCTCTCTCTCTCTCTCGCTCTCTCTCTCTCTCTCTCTCTCTCTCTCTCTCTCTCTCTCCCTCTCTCTGCTACTGGCCCAGTTCTGTGGCTGTCGAATCGTCTGGTTGTAAAGTCACATTGGGGAATTAAAAGAAAGCTTGCTTTCTTAGTAGAGAACAAACTGCCGCCTCTCTTCCAGTGTTATCCCCATCCTCCCTCTGCTCTGATATTCCTTTAGTCTCAGAGAACAGCACTACACTTCATTCCCCATTCTCTATTGTGCACCCGATCATCCGCCAGCTCTCTTCTTCTTCTCGCGAACAAACACAAATACAGACATGCGAGCGTGCACTTCCTTTCCCCTGACAGCGCGTCATGTTTCCTCTGACTGACTGCGGCCTCCTGTGGGACACGAGTGCCTGTTAAGCGTGCAGACAGGCCGTTGTGGTGTGAGGCCATTTGGATTGTAAACATGGAAAGTTACTCAAAAAATATTTTAGTATATAGATTACTGTGTTCCTATATTTCAAGTGAATCGAAAGTTCGCTATCCATCATTTATTGTGGCATTGCATTGTGATTGCCATCACAAAAGCTAGACGAAAGTCAACTACGGAGCCGCAGGGTGGAACATTCCCATCATGCATAGCAGGTGATTCTTTCACAAATGTATTACTATATTACGGAGTAGTCGTGGCTGCTAGAAACGGTCTTTCACCAATCAATGGCACTCTGCATGCATGTAAACACGTCTAGGACGACTTCTCCATTGACCATGTCTGAAGAAACTTTCTCACTTGGTGCTTCTGTATCCTCATTACGGATCTGCACCAACAGAGTTTAATCGATAGGAAACAAACTGGGTGTAGCTAATCATGTCACTTGCCCCGACTGGAGGGATATTAACCTCAACAGTAACTTCATATCAGGGTCTAATCATAACCAAGTTGGGATCCAAACACAGGATAGTTGCCCTGGATACTGAGCTTCTAACGCTGTGGGAATACTGAGTATGTACCAGGAGAGGAAGCTGATGAACTAAGTCTGCTGACTGCTGTCAGACGATCCCATCTCACTGCTGCCGAGGATGTCAGAACCTGAATCTATTGTTGAAAAGGCAACGGCATTAACCACCAAACATTCATCAAGAGTGCCACAGACCGCCAGCCTCGACCCAATCTGCACTTGATCTACTGCCACTCTGCAATGCACGCACACTGATTGATTGCCTTTGAGTTACTGTAATGGCAGTAATGGGTAGGAACATAACAGAGACGCCAGTTGCTTTACGTTCTGTCCAAGGTATTCTCAATGGAACGGTCGCTAAACGTTAGCCCTGCAAGGAATTGAGCAGTGTGTGGATTAGTCCATGTCTCAGCAGGGCTTCTGGAAAAATCAGTGTGATTTGAAAAAGATCAGAAAATCAATACTCGCAGAGTATGCAGCACAGTAGAGAAAGAGCAGTTATTTAAACTATGCATTGTGCATGGATGGGCTTTTACTGCTAGAATTATGCTGACTAGAGTGTCATTGCACACTTAATATTTGACCTATTTTCACAATGTCTTCAATCTTGGTGCAATGTATCGTGTATATATATATATCATTTCCCAAGACACGGCAAGGGGTTTTCATCTTTGTCTTTGCCCTTCTTCTGTCTGCAGTGTGTGTGTGTGTGTGTGTGTGTGTGTGTGTGTGTGTGTGTGTGTGTGTGTGTGTGTGTGTGTGTGTGTGTGTGTGTGTGTGTGTGTATGTGTGTGTGTGTGTGTGTGTGTGTGTGTGAGTGATCCCAGAGGAGAAAGGGCAGGGATGGTCACCAGTGCTGAAGTCTACAAGATGCCCGTGATGGTAGATCATCATGTCAGGGAGAGCAGAGGGAGTGAGGGGGTGAGGGAGGGATCCCTTGCTCCTTATGCCAACCAATATGCACATTGCACGGGGTAGAGCGTGTGTGTGTGTGTGTGTGTGTGTGTGTATTGCACTGATGAGAGGTCAAGGCAAGTGTCCTTGCCTGCCTATCAACTGTACTCTTCAGGGATTAGCCAAACACACACCGCTTTCCACGTACACACTTGCAGTACTGCCAGAAGCCACCAAGGGGAGCTCTGAATCTGTGATCATTTGTTAGGCATGGAGGATGCCCATTTCTCTCTCTCCCCCTGCTTCTCTCCTCTCTCTTGGCGGAGAGTCCCTATCACCTCACCTAATTCTGTCTGCCTCATTTTATTCCACACAAAGCTGACAAATTCATAGGTTTTGTGGAGAAAAGACGGCAAATATACACGTACAGAGGGAGGGAGGGAGGGTCAGAGAGTGGGAGAGGGGAGAGCGAGGGAGGGAGAGAGAGAGACTGGCTTGTGAGAGCTCACAGGCTCTCCTTATTTTGGTGCTTACTGATGCAGCCATAGATATGCATGACCCATTAAGAACAAGAGACAGAGAGTGGATGAGACTTTGGAGACCACTGGGGCCGTACGATAACCTCAGCTGGAATCTACGCTTGTCTTGTAGACGGCAGGCTATTTGGAATTCAAGATATCGTGTTATCTCCGATAGGAAGGAGAGTGGAAACCAAGAATGTGGCTGCTCTGTTTACGTTTGCAGTTAATCAGATGTTGCATTTAACAGAATTTGGAGCATCTAAACGTGGTAGGTGGGACAAGACGTGCATGTTCATGGCTTGTCCATTGTTGGTTTACATGCTAAAAAAATTAAAAAGGGTAAATCCCATAATTTATTTAAAGTGTCGTTGTTTGTTGAGTGATATGTTTGGAAACTATACTGTATTCAGGATATGGACAAAATAATAAGTGAAATACAGTATAATTCAAATAAGCACCCCTGCAATAACTTCTGTGGAGTCTTTGCTCAGTTTATAATGGTTCATGTTATGTTAGATGACCATGGAAGTGAAAATCTTGGTACTGCACAACGTTACATTGTTCTTATCGTTTCATCCACCCTCTGTAATCTTTAAACAAAGCACACTTGCATAACATGCACAGTATATATTGTGGAAACTGGCATGTCCATCTCCTGGTTATATAACACACACAGGATAATGCTATTGTTCTTCAGTTGAATCATTATTATTTACCTTTGTCAGAAAGCACAAACCTGCATGATTACGTCGGAATCCAAATCTGTTGTACCGATGATAACTATTAATAACTATGTAGAAGTAGCTAATCTTCTCTCTGATGGTCTTGTTTACTTATGTAGGTCATTCAGAGGCATCAGTATTAAATTGAGACTATGTCATTAACAGTTTAAAGTTTTTGACAGTATTTATATTAATATTCAGGAATAGTTTTTTTTGTATTTGTTTAAGTTAGTTTTACCCCAATTATCAATATAGTTAGTGTCTGACCTATTCTTGAGTTTTATTGATTTTTGTTAAACTCTGTAAAATATTTCTCAACTGGTACTCTAACTATCTCATCAGTTATTAAAATAGGGGTGTAGCTTAATGATAGGGACGTGGTTAACCCACACTTGTAAAAGAGGAACTCAGTGACATGATGCCTACTGTTTCTAAATTAGTTTAGAAATTATGTGCCTTTTATTTTATTTTTTTAAAGGCCACTCTCAATGCCACACCCCCTTTTGCCAATTGGCATGAAAATAAACACACACACACACATCCACTTGACCTCCATGCCAAATTCCCCCTACGAGGGCAAAAACTGTGGCCGCTAGAGGGTGGGGAATTCTCTCTGAGCCGAGCGACCATTAACCGACAAGAGTTAAAGAGCTGCTGGTTGCAGCTAAGAGCAGATCATCATACAGGTTCAGGCTTTCCTACGGTGCTCCTCTGACATGTGTGAAGCCGTGTGACTGCGTGTGAGTTCTACGAGACCTCGAAGAATACGAGTGCTCATTGATCAGCTGGGTACGAGCCCGGCAGTAAACACAGGGTCAGAGATGGTCGATGTGTCGTCGATACCTCTGTCCTTGAGTCTCTCAGAGGGGACGGTCCGGTGTAAATCTAGAGAGCTATTTAACACTTAGGCCGCCTGTTAGGTCAATTACAGTGATCCACTGGGGATTCTAGCGACTGTGCCAGTTAATGGAGATCGCCTGGACGGCACGGTGTGGCCGCTTAGCTCTGGGTCAAGGCATGGACTGAGTAGAGGCGCTACACTGACTTTTCATGTCAATATCACGAATGAAGTGAGATTACCTTAACACTGCTACAGTAGATGTGCCTGCTAGTTTCATCAGTGTAAATTATTCAATTCTAGGTGATCTCTACACTTCAACAATACATATTATTGACATCAGTGAGTCAAAACTATATTTAAAATATTGTATAGGTATTATTTAGTAATGAGCAGTACTGGTGTTGTTCCAAACTGAAGAAAAATGAGAGAGTATTTGATTTTGCCAGCATTCTATTGTAAATGGCGATACAGACAGCACATAGATGGGTGGAGGGACAGTGAGACGGGCAGATAACAATGGCTCCGTATAGTATGTGTGCATGTGGTTCTTACTTGCCTAATGGTCATTATGGTACAGTTGGCGGTAGGTGGGTTGGCTCATGCTGTAAATCTTTAAAACCGTGTTGGCTTCCCAAACTCATTAAGCTAGTCTCACTCTGCTGAGCACACATGTCACTACAGCATAACATATTTAACACCCACGATGTGTGTGTGTGTGTGTGTGTGTGTGTGTGTGTGTGTGTGTGTGTGTGTGTGTGTGTGTGTGTGTCTGAGATGCCGCGTCTGACACTCTGTGTGTATTAGTGAGTGCGCGATCACTAGCCCTCATCCTACCTAAAGTACACCACATGCAAATAAAACACCAGCTCCAAAAATAGTGAACTATTTCCATGTCTAAGTTACCACATTGAGAATTATAATAGCAGTGTTGCAATATGACAGAAATTGCAGAGCCTGGTGGGCATGGAAATGTCTCCCTGTAATTTAACAGCACTTAGTTCACATTAAGAATCACTTTGCTCTCAGGTTTCCCTTCTTCAGTGTCTCATAGAACAACAGTTTGGTACTACCGGCTGTCCAACCTCCCCCACCTTTCTGGGGATGCTTTTGCAGGTGCACACAAAGAAGTTGATGTACCATCTTTGTGGTAATGCATTCAAATCAGGATTTTTTATTTCTTCTTTTTTTTTTGCATTCGTGCCCACTTACAATGCCCATTATTAGGCCTGACAAGCCATTCATTACAATTACAATTACCGAAAAATAAAGTGAAGTAAGCGCGGCAAGTGTAAGTGAAATTGATTGTATCTCACTGCTGGTAACTGCTACTGCCAATTGATGACCTGGTGCATCCAGAGAGTGCACTGTATCTACATATACTTAGTACTTAGTTTGAAAAAAACCAAACAACAACATAAACTAAGTAGATGGAACAAGCACAGGGACGGGGCTCAACATGCAGGTTGCTGGGGGCTCTTTGGTTTTCCATTAGCTACGATTAAAGGTTTGTAAAGATGTGTTCGGTAATTTGTTCAGAAAGGGTTTAAGTGCATTGTCACCTTTGATGAATTAGGGCGCATTCCATTTGTGTAGCCGAGTACATTATGGGCATACATACTGAGCAGAGCACTTTCCTCACTTGCTCATTAATAACAGCATGAAACAGTGCCCTTGGTAACACCTTAAATGTGCACGTCTTGCATTGCATTATGATGTCTATTAACTATAATCTCATTATGATTGGGACCATAGTCTCATTTTGACTCGGACTATGTTGTGTTTTCACATTTTGCCTTTGAGTGACTTTTGGTTATGAGGGTGAGATGGATCTTTGGTCATTTTGGAAGAAAAATGTGAAGCCAAGAAATCAGCCCTATGTTCAATGTCAACCTAGAAGAAAAATAAACGTCCGTTAAGGTGGCTAGCAAGCAACAGGAGAGGAGAGAAGGAAGGTGAGACGGTGTGCTCCGTGTGCAGAGAGCAAAGACCTAAAGATGGAGAGCCAAGTAAAGCATCAGAGACAGAGTCGGTGGGTGGCGGACAGAGGCACCACTCCGACTGTGGTGGCCCTGGATTCCACGGGCAGTGTTTACCTGGCGCAGGTTGCGGGTGACGCGCACGTCATGCCAGGCGTTGTCGTTGAACTTGCCGTTGACGGGCTCCACCAGGGCCTCGAACGCCCCCGAGCCCAGGTTGATGACCAGCCAGACCGCGCCGCTCTTCAGGGAAAGGTTCACGTAGTCCGCCGATTTCCCGGTGTGGAGCATGAGGCCGTTGCGCTGCAGCGTGCGGAAGGAAAGCGTGATCTCGTCGGTGCTGCTCTGGATGGGCGTCAGCGACAGGTCGTAGCAGAAGAACTCGTTGCCCTTGAAGGTGGCCACCGACTCTTCTTTACCTGGAGCGAAATAAAGAGAAGGGAGGGAGAAAAAGGAAGGTTGAGTTAAACAAATACTACGTGAATGCAGGATTTTACACTAAGATGTCCTAAAATATGCCAGGAGGGGGACATGATGAAAAACAGTATAAAGCCAGATTCTAGCTTTTAAAAGCCCAAAAATATTTCACTCTTGGCCTCGCTCACTGCGTCACTGCATCTCTGTGCGAGGATGGGTCAAATATTTTGAGATGACACCGTTTAGCCGGGGTTATTGATTGCAGAGCCACAGCACTGATTGTTGCCGCACCTCTAATGCATAAAAGAAGTGTTTTCATCATACACACTTCACGGAGCAAAAAAAAGCATCTGTTCAGTTCACAAATAAATTAACAGCACATAATAGTCGGAGAAATAAAAGACCTTGGGTGTAGGATGATGCATCTGCCGCGGATAAAAAAGAGCGGTATGGGAGTGTCTGAGAGGGGCGAGTGAGAAAACAGCGGAGAGAATAACAGGAGAATGGAAAAAAAGGTGTTGACAACTTTGCTAATGCCTGTCAGTCGGTCTGCAGCACATGGCCTCCTTCCACTGCGGGGAGCTTCGTTCACACGCTAGCAGTCAAAACAGCCAGTTTGTACCATGGACACATGTCAAACAGCAGCCTAACGGCAGCAGGGGAGGACACAGTGCGCATCTGTCAGGAAGTGAAGGAACACCTGCAGCTGTCACAACAGAAAGGAGCGCTGCAACGGAACTCACAACAGTGACACCTCAATCGCAAAGTGTGGACACTGAAGCCGGGGAGCATGAGATTAGCTTGCATCTAGTTCTCCATTTTTATTGCCCATGATTATATTTGCATAGTCTTTTTTATTCTTTATTTCTGATGTTATATGCTCATTTGTTGTGAACTCATCCTGTCCGCCATCCTGAGTCACTTGACATTTACCAGCAGGATCAATAGAGCCTCACCTTAACTAAATCTAAAAATAATTATAGGCTGATTACCTCAAATTATAAAATACGTGGTACAAATCTGCAGCTTCTTGGAGGGGAAAAAATGCACACACCGCCACCAATAATGGCAAGACCTCTCAACTCTCAAATAACTCTTCCCCACTCAGCGGTTATACAAATCAACCGTTTCCCAACATGAGCTGTGATCTGAAGTGACGCCCCACTTCCTGTGTTCATTTGCCCCTCCTCACCTCTGTTTCCCTGGTGGGGCCGGATTGAAGAATCGGCCTCAGGTAATGAGGTTTAGGGCCGAAACAGGGAAGAGAGGAGGCAAACTCAAACCGCCAAGCGGCCCCCCGCATGGGTGGATCATCAAATCTAGTTTATCCTGAAGTTCCATTACAGAAAGATCGCTCCAAGACCTCGGTGCATTTCCCCGGGGAGAGAGGCTGGGGCCGGCCAGAGGGGGGTAGTTCGATGGCAGACAGATTGAAAGCCAAATTTCATGAGCGAACGAGTTCTCCACAGGAGCAATCTTAGGTGAGAGGACAAGGGGGGGGTACTAGTGTGTCCATGACACAGCTGTGCACTCTGTACTGAGATATGACCACGGACAGTTCAACCTTTTGAAGTTTACATGAAGCAAAGTTGACTATTATTTCATGAACACCATGTAAAGGATAAACTGCGGCATGGAAGGCATATGAAAAGAAAAAAAAGCTAGAATTAGAGGCAGATAGACTGCTGCACTAAGTGACATGCTAACTGCTATACTTCTGGAAAATTACGGTACGGTCACTTTGTAAAAAACAGTAAAATAATTTTATAAACCTTTATGTAGGCAGGTATTTCCCATTGAGATTACAATAGCTCCTTTCCAAAGGGCCAAGATAGCAGCATTATCGTGTTTCAAACAACACGAATGCAGAACATCATATGGGTAAATATGAAAGAAAATATCTTGTGTGTCGGGGGGGAATCAGATGATGTGAAGGACGAATGGCATCCAGATAGAGAGAGCAACTTAAAAGAGCATTTGGAGCAACCTCAACTGAAGTGTGAATTGTCATCAGCAAAAAAAAAAAAAAAGGCATCAAAGGAGGAAGAGAGAGAGATGAAGGGGAAAAATGGCATGGAAGGAAAAACAAAAAAAAAGAAACATATCCCCCAGGAGCAGTCTCCTGGCGGCGCCTGTGTTGCTGATGTAGGAAGAACAAAAAGCGTGGCAAATGGACCACAGCAACCATTTTCAATTATGTATTAAGTTGGACCCCCTCCCAAAGTACGGGCTGTTTAACGGTAAGCAACAAACAGCTTGTGATTGCTTCCATGAGCTCAGCGAGATGGAGCCGCATGCAATGGAGAGACACCAAAAAAGAAAAAAAAAAAGATTCCTTTTGTTTATGTCTGTTTAATGAATAGAAGGCTGAGCGGAGGAGATAAAGCTGGAGAGGATCAGGGAGTGACAGGAAAGGACGGGGGGGTCTGGGGGGGACGGGCGGTTTTCACTGTTGCAACAGTCAGTCCGGTCACGATGCCAACAATGCCCCTCGATAACATGTTTTTAAATGAACGGCCATATGATTTTGGTCTATTGTCAAAACTATTGACGACCCAGTAATACATTGCCGTGTTATCCCAAAACTGACACGGATCCATCTCGTTAAGAGTTAGTGATTCCCCGTATCTCCCGCAGGCTCCAGGAAGTCACTGTTCCCCCGTCACACTGGAGAAGCCCTCCTGCCAGTTTCCCTGGAGAGAGAAGAGGATCACTTAAGCCTCAGATTCCCAGACACATAAACTAATGTAAGTAATGTAAGAGCGTGACGTCTCCGAGAAAACTTCAGCTCTGTTGAATATGTGCTCGGAGTTGCTATATATCTGTTGTTCCTCTTACACCCACTGTATGTCTCTATCTCATTCCCTCACACACACACACACACACACACACACACACACACACACACACACACACACACACACACACACACACACACACACACACACACACACACACCAGCAGTATACACTATTCGCTCAGCTCAAACCTCTTTCCATAAAGCCCAAGAGCTGATGGTGTAGCCAGAGGTAAGACAAGAAACACAAGCATGCAGCAGAGACTTAAGTGCTGTCAAGGTCTCAATTAACCTCACAGAAGGCTCCGACTACATTACAGAAATGACTCATTTAAAATGTATCCACCCGTAACAGAATCTTTATTATTATTATTTAAATGTTGAGCTCCTCTAGAGTTTCATTTCATCGCGTTTGGCGGACGGACCTTTAGTACCGGGTGTTTTTAAGGGTCAAACATCACGCTCCCCGTGTCTAGACAAAGCATTCCAACCAACAATTGCCTCATGACTAAGCAGACGTAATGAAGTGTTTATCATCTGCCCACATGTATATGCCAGCGGCCTTTGGTGACACTCGCACTTCAGGCTGCTTCTCCTACGCGCCACATTCGCAAGTTCAGTGGCTTTCGAAAATGTGCCGATGCAAACACAAAAGACAGAAAGAAGTGAGCTAGAGAGGAGCACTTAGTAGAGTGTCTTAAAACACCATTTCATGAAAACAAACGGCAAACAGCTCAAAGTCATCATCAAGAGACATTTTATCCAATCCTGCCAAAAAAACTAAATGGAGCTCACCAAGCTGCCTGCCCACGTAGCAGCGGCTGAGTGGCAGGGATGTACTCAACACTGTGCTGGAATTCCTGTTGGCTAGACACACTGTCCAAGACAATAAAAGAATGCAAACTATTCCCCCCCCAATGTGTCTCTGGCTGCACAGCAGTGATTGAGAGATACTCAGTAGTGTGTGAACCGGTGTTTTCCGTTAGCAGTTAGCTGAACACACCATCAAAAACAATAAAAGTGGTGTTATCACTATTGGCCGGGGACGAGTGGTGAGAGTGGAGTCAGCAGGCAGTCAATGCCAGTAGAAAACAGGCAATGAAAGGTGTTTGTCACTCACTCACACACTCACTCACGACCGATTGCATAATCCTCCTGGCGAAGATTGTAATGATCCTGCTGATACAGATAGCATTGTTGGAGCTTCTGCTGGCTGGGAAAGATGGGGCTTTAAGCACCCATATGGTAGTGCTGAAATATCTCAACAATAAACCCCTGCTGCCCTATAGCCGGCATCGGATCGCTCTGGAAGACAAAAGGATGTTTCAACCCGGGCATCAGTGCAATTTCACACCCGATTTCAACTCCAAAGTCGGAGCTGACATGCCTCCATATTTATCACATCGGACTTTGAGGTGCATCTGATGACTGAAATTGTAAATGGGCACGCCCCTTCATACTCCTCGAGCCTTATATTCCTACTGTGCTCTTTGCTCTCACACTACAGGGCTCCTGTCTGTCCCCAGATTTAAAAAGAAGACAGCAAGCTGCGGGGCCATTTCTGACATCAGACAGTTTGACTCCGTTTAGGCTTTTCAATCCAAACTTAAAACGCATCTTTTCACATTCATTTTCAGTGAGTTGCTTATTCTTTGTTTACTTTGGGCCTTAAGCCTAGTAGTTATAGACTATGGTCGTTCTGCCGGAGAGAATATTGTAATCTTTCTGCTTTCGATCCTTCCAAGCTGTGTGACTCTCTCTCTCCCCTGTGGCCCCCCCTCCTCTCCTTTCACTCTGGCTTCTCTGTGGCGTACCATCAGCTGTCCTGGAACTTCTCTCCCCTGACTGTCCGTGCCTCATTCCAAATGTTTTGATCTGGATCTTCCTCCTCCTGGAGATTGAGCCTCTCCCCTCGGGTCCAATCTGTTCGGCAATACCCGTCTCCCCCCCCCCTGCTTTTATCCTCGACACAAAATAGATTCAATAACCTCAACCGCCACTTCCCTCACTGTCACAATCATGCTATCAGCAATAGCTAAGCACTTTGCTGCAGTCGTCGCGTCAAGCGGCGTGCCCTCTGCACCCCTGGCCTTCACGGGTGGAATCAATGCCATTGACTTGGACCATCACACACTCCAACCCACACACACACTGTACTGTCCCCATATAGTCCCACTATACCCGCTTTAGCTGAAGTATGAGCGTCAGGATGTGTAAACAGGTCCGCTATCTAGCTTGCATGCGGCAACATCAATAGCATGAATTATGATATATTGATATTAATATCAAGTGTCCCCACTCTGGGAAAAAAAACAGCATCATAACTGGTGATATAATATTCGGAGAACACAAATGCAATCTGTGTTTGTCAATGCGGCCCCGAAAGTGCCATTTTAGGCTGTTCTTTGGTTGGATATTACAGTAATAAAAGCGCAGTGCAGCATGTGTTATTAAATTGGATTCAGCCCAGACGGAGAGAGAGCAGGTTTAATAAGATGAGCTGCATGAATAGCTCCATCCAAACTTGTGTGGCGCATTTGTCAACGCATTATGAACCTCAACACACTGCTCTTAGGCCAATTGGATTACATATTGGGAGTAATTAGGTAGTTTTAGGAGCATTATAAAAGAGAGAATGCAATAAGACAAGTGTGTGTATGTGTGCAAGTGAGAACATCCAAAATCCAGACGCATGCTGGCAAATCCACTCGACACATCACATTACCTCGCTGTTCTTACGCACACACACACACACACACACACACACACACACACACACACACACACACACACACACACACACACACACACACACACACACACACACACACACACACACACACACACACACACACACACACACACGTGCATATACAGTCACCCTCTATTAGCTTCCGACGAGAGCCATCCACCCCACAAAGAGAGCATGAGACAGCTTCAGAGGAACGATTCAACAGTGAGGAGAGAGAGAGAGAGAGAGAGAGAGAGAGAGAGAGAGAGAGAGAGAGAGAGAGCGCAGTGGGAAATGTGTGGAGCATATGAACGCTTTGATGCTGCTCAATGAATCAAGCAGGCCTGCTGGCTCCACAGACACCAGCTAGTGTCCTGCACTAGCTCCGGGGCACATGCAAAGGCTTGCAACTACACACCACGCAGGTAAATAGATAAATTAATAAAGAGATCTTGCACACTTACAACACATTGCTCATATCCGCATTAGCGGGAATGAAAGATGGCCAGGCGAAGGAGAAGAAGAGAGGACGAGGCAATGCAGATATTTTTAAAAAAAGTAGGGCGAGCTCCAGAGTCAGAGGGTGGTGGGGTGCAGACCAACTGCTGAGGTGAGACGATTGATCGAATGCTCAGATCTCCGTGTCCCCACTCCCAGCTTTATGTTTCACTCCTCATGGATTTACTTTCTGTCATCTCTCTCACACAGAAATCAAAACCGTCAGCCTCGCTGAACACAAACATACGTAGCATTCTAAACTCAGACAAAAGCCGCGATGTACTCCCTCGGCGACGACCAGTCCCTCAATCCCCGTTCATTGGGCAGAATCTACAAGTTGCTGGCACTAAGTCTTTTATTTTTGCCCCAGCACTACCTGTGAATAAAGTACGTAATGGTCATTAAACCTTTAAGAACCGACTCCACAAATGACTTCATGTTATCCGATTTCAGTCCAGACCACATAGATTACCTGCCATTCACTCTTTAAATGTTTAATATATATATATATCACATTTGGTCTACAACAGCAAGATCAATATCAAACTAAACAGTCATCAAATCAACTTATAGGGGACTTGGACTTTACATAATTAGGTATGTAGTACTCATAGGCATGTACAATTTATAATAACCATCATTAATAAATGCATAATTGATAGTTACTATAACTTTAGTTGATACTGTTAAAGACTGAAATGTTGATTAATGGGTTTATTTAACCATCTATAAACATTATTTGGATGGACTTTATAAAGTTGAAACTGATAATACCTTGTTAAATGGTTCATAAATACTGTACTGTAACTATTTACTAACATATTAAATTAAACAAACATAAGGTAAAATAACAAAATATTAAATTAGCAATAATAAGTAAACATGATTAATCATCATTTCATTGTTTGCAGTAAAATAACTTTTAACCTAAGTTGAATTATTAATATATCATACATTAATGATGGTTATTATAAAGTGTTAGCCACAGTCATAATGTATTTTAATGTTAAACTTTAGAAGCAATTCTCGTGTGATTAATTACATGTGACGTTTGTTTGTTTGTGTGTGTGTGTGTGTGTGTGTGTGTGTGTGTGTGTGTGTGTGTCCAGACATGTGACTCTGATCCAGTTGAATGTGTTGGTGATTTGTGGATACGTGTATGGATCTCTGCCTGCAGTGTCTTGTGGAGCCATTGACACAATGCTGAGAAAGAAGAGCATTGTTCCCACCACCAGCCCTCTCTTCCCCCCTGCTCTCTGCAGAGCTGCTCATTACTGCAGGTATCGATTCAAGACATGATTGCGATCCTGTAATGAAGGACGTATAATTTGCATTCTGCCTATAGCTAATTTGCTGGAGGCCAAAGTTCTTGGTTGAACTACCCCCCCCCCCCCTCCTCTTCTTTAGAGATGCTTGTTGGGCCATAGTGAATGTGCTATCACGCCGTCCACAATGTTTCTTTTTGTTCTCGGGAAGCGGCCAAAAGAGCCCACGTGTCAATATTAAAGGACCTGTCCCCAGTGAGGTAACGCATGAGAACACTATTTTACCTTTTGAAGCCTTACAGAGTCTGAGTAAGCCAGGATTTGGAAGGATAGAGGCCCGCATTCCCTGGATATTAGGCAGGTGGATAAAGAGCTACATGATGAGTAGTGCAGTTGGAAATTAATGTATTTGTCAAAATCTAGCTCAATATTAGCTAATCTGAAATAAATCCCATAAAAAATAAAATTAGATGTGTGAATTTAAATAAAGCTTACTAATTACATCAGTTACTTTCACACTGTAGCGTAGAAATTAGCATCTGTCTTTCTAATGGCTCACTTGACTTTAGTAGTAAAATCTATGTCTACAAGGTGTCCATGGACTATTCTAATCCAGGACTGAAGTGTGCATGCGGGGGAGGTTTACTTTAAGAGCCCTTGGCATGAAGACACTTGATTCGATTCTTTTTTGCCCCCTCCACCTTTAAATGTAGCTGCAGGTCACATTTTAAGAGCACACGGTTCGTTTTAATTTAATCCCCCGTGCCGTCCCTTTGATTGACAGAATTTGAAGGTCGCTGGAGGAGCGTGCAGGTGGCAAAGGGAAAGGGAAAGCAAATTGTTCCATGGAGCTGTTGGGAACAGCGTCGAGCGTGATTTGCATACTGAACCTGTTCCCTAATGGTAGACTGGTCCTATAAGTTGGGTCACATAACCCTGGCATGACACTGAAAACAAGGTGCGTCGGGAGTTGGCCTGTGTCAGCATTTTGTGTTAAGGAGCGAGGCGGCGCGGTGGTTTGACCTTTTTGTCACCCTCGCTCACCGTCAAGTCTGTGTTGTGCGTTTCCATGAAGCCTGTTGGGCTAGCCTGTTGAAGCCCCGTCCTCCGTCTCTCACACTCTTGCTCCTGCGGGGTAATTCTAGGTGGTAAATGATAACACTTAATTGGGATAACACGGTTGTCATTAATTGTCTGTCGCCTTGGAAACGATCCACGTCGTAACCACAATATCAGACATCATGTCTGCAGCCTCGTGACGCCCCTCCACCTCTCTTTCTGCCTCCGTCTGATTTGCCCCCTTTCGTCAGTCTTTCTGCTTGTTGACTGCTTCTCAGTCGTTTATCTTCTCTCCTACTGCGGGTGCCTGGCAGGTGACTATTATCAGAGTGGAGGGCTGCTCAGTCTCCGGGCTCAACGGGGACACAAAGAAAATGTCAAGTAAACTGACACTAACGATGGGCTCGTGTGCTCCTGAATGGCGGGCTCCTTAGCCAACGGGGGAGCTGACTGCAAGACAAGCCAAGTACATAATAGGCCCTATTAACTTGACCCCCCCCTCCCCCCACCATCAAGTTGCACTTACACACACACCTTCTTCATTGTATTGCATTGCAGTGTGCCGTTTGAAGTAATACAAGACTTATTTTTGAGATACCTTCTCCCCTCAAAGTTAGGAAAGGGGCAAAGGGGGGGGGGGGGCTTTTCAGAGTATTGCCTGTCCGCAGTACTTATTTACCTCGGCTCCACTGTTCTGGAGAAGAATAAGAAAACAACTTACTTCCAAGATGACATGCACACCTCCCGTTTCACATATATGGCGGGCCACTCTCTGCTACAACGATCAGGCTAATGTCCATAAATTGCACCACAGTAACATGAAAGAGGCCACGTGAAATACAGAAGTATGGATTTTTCTCTTCCTATGGCTCCAACGAGCATTCGTCGGACTTGGCTCATTAACTCTATATTGGACTGTGGTGAAAATATCTCAGGGAAGACACAAAACCATTTGCATATATGCACAAAGACAAAAAAAAGTAGCAATCACAGGCGTATATGGTCTGCAGTATAACATAAAAAACTGATTATAGTTGTGTTCAAGAGTAAACTAACTGCCAAAAGAGAAAGATACATCCACGTTTAATGAAAAGCAAGTGCTCGCACAATTTATGACAGATTACTGTCAATAAAGCAGAGAGACAATGAAAAACAGCGTGGTGCTTATTTGGAATGGTGCCTGATGTTTTATGTGGGTTCTTTTAATTGTATGAGAATATCCTTGGCAAATTGCCTGAAAAAGTATTCATCGTAAAATCCTTTACTTAATATGTTAATGTCATCGCCGGCTGTAAAATAGAGTAGTGTAGCAGTTTAGTGTGTGTGCGTGCATGCGCCATCATCGTATTAACGCTAACAAGTGTTGCAGCACTGAGTTGGCCTCTACTTTGGAGAAGAAGAAAAAGAACATTGTAGACAACCGAAGTCTGGTCTCTAAAGAGGGAGGACTAGCTATTGGAGCGTTTTATAGGGACAGGACACAGACAACTCTTCCACTCCCCTCCAGTGATGCATTTGGAATTCCTACCCCGCACTGTAAAGGGTTAGGTTCTCACAAGTGATACCCCCCGCATGGCCGTGCATTCCAACCAACACAATTGCTCCTTCGCTAAGTCCCTGGCCCCCGCTGCTACTCAGTCAAGCTGTCAGAGGCACCATGGAGCCAACAGTCAGTAGCTGCACTCCTTGAAGAAATGCGATCTAATTTTTGTAAGAACGAAAAAGCCATTTCAGATAGAAGCAGCCAGTCTAGAATATGTGTTTGAAGTATGTATCTGGGATGTCAAGCTGAGCAGAGAAAACAGGTTAAAAAGCTAAAGATAGAAGCTGAAGCCTACAGATCACAGTGTGAAAGTAAACCACCACATCACCTGGAGATCAAGACAGAAGACAGAGAAATGAAGGAGCAACACTGCTCCTGTAAGGCCGGGTAGGTCTTTATTCACTGTTACACCCATTTAAAAGCTGAAGCAGCTTTACACAACAACAATTACACAACGTTCAACCATGACCAGCTCCAAATCCACAAAACCTCTGAAAAAATATATAATATAAAGAAAAGGTGAAAGGATTTTATGAGAGTCTATGGAGCAGAGCCAGATAGATGTCGGACCGTGGTGGGAGCTGACCCATGCTACATTATGATGGGCCAGTCTCATTAAAGAGTAGTATGCACCTCCCATGTAGTGCTTGGATAAGTATGTGAAGTCCATGACTGGCAGGTGAGAAGAAGAGGTTGGCAACACATCAGTGTTTGCAGTAATAGAGACTCCACGTGTACAGACAATTCTTAACTGTGAGAAAACTGTAGTAACACAATAGTAAATATGAAGAAGTTGCATGAGAAAGACTGACAGCTTTGGGAAACACACACACACACACAAGTTCAGGTCAAATTCTAGTAAATGCCAATGTTGAGAGAGGCTATAACTAATCCAATATGTTGAACCACTAATAAGACTTTCAGCCAACTGAAGACGACTTTTAATGAGCGTAACTTGCTGCTAAAGGCGTTCGACCTCTTGAATCTGGTATTGAAAAACTGCCCACAGAGGAGCTGTAAAGCATGGCTGTTTACAGACAGGCAGAGTTTGGTACGAGGCAATGAAAGGAGGATTTGGCATCGTGAATATGACAACTTTTAAACTATTCAGGGTTAACTAACAAGGGTGTCATGTCAAAACGGAATTCTAACAAATACAACATGCCTGTGGAAAGCTTCTCAACAGTCCCCCCCCCATGCCCCCGCCCCTGTGACCCCAATGGATTCCTAATGAAGCCCAGAAGTTAAGAGTAAACAGTAAATGTAAGAATGACTCAGTGAGTGATTGGAAATGAAACACACAATGCGCGAAGACAGCTAAGTCAAACTTGTAGAAAAGATCTTAAGACTATAATGCCTGACCAATATTTCCATTCATATTTGAAAGTGAATGTAAAATGAACAACCTGGAGGGTTCAGCGACTGGACAACAAACAGAACACAAGAGTTTATGTGGGATTTAATCTGCTGATGTATTGGTAGCCCTTTAGCTGAATGCTAACCTTTCTCTCTGGAGGCTTGTCAGTGATGCATGTAGCAACATAAAAAAGCCCATATGGCATGCAGTGAGAAAGAAGCACTGGGCTGTTGAGAGAACTGCTTCTCCATATTAGATTACAGAAAAGTAGATAGTATGTTTGCCTCTGACTGGAAAATGGTTGGGCTTTCCATCAAATGGCTCATGAAAATCAACATCTTGAAAGGTCATGCAAAATCCACAGCAAATAGAAAAGAGAAACATTTTAGTTTAGTGTAAGGTGCAATGATAAGTATCAATTTCCCAAATCTATAAAAAAAAAATTCTTGTTTTAAAACAAAGGCTACTAATATCAAGATTAGTTATTTCAAGACGGCTGGCTCAATTCCCGAAAATACAAAGTTTAAAGTGGTAATCTCAAAGATTTAATTAAAATAAGTGTCTATTAATCCACTATCGCCAAATGATGTAGCACTATGGTGATTAATTAGGTGTTGCTATATATATATATATATATATATATATATATATATATATATATATGTATTAGGAACATGGTGTTTGTTGAGACATTCATGGGGAAAAATGCTGTATTAAGTTACTCCAGCTCCAAATATACAGATACACATAAGATTTAACTTAAACTAAACACAACTGTAACACATTGATTGACAATTCTGAAAAATGAAAAAATGAATGGTTTGTAAAGCATCAGTTACTCATCCACTCAGAGGGACGGAATGCACATCTGCTGTTGGTTTGACAGCTGTTGCTTGTGACATATTGAGTGTTTGTGTCTCGTGGGAACACCTGTGCTGCAGCTTCATCTCCCTCCACTGACCGTGTGTGGGGTTCTTCCTCACAAATGCATGTGATGACAACCGGTGTTCCATAAAGCCACAGTATTAAGAATCATGACAAACACATGAAAGCATGCCTCACACTCTTCTTTTCACAAATGCATCCTTCTCCAGTCAACCAATATATTCTCGCCTGCACCTGCCTGACTTGACCGGGAGGTTACCCACTCTCAAGATGTCAAGTCGACGTGGAAGTGTGCCACTCTGAGAAGGCCTGCTCACTCACAACCTGACTGTAGACTTGGTTTGGGCCCCTTACAGGGTGTGTTTGTATGTGGAGATACAAGCACACAGCTCTGTCAGCTCAGCCTGCAGCAAGGCTCAATATAGTTAGTTAGACCACAGTTATCAGTCTGGAATGTTGCCGGCCCGCTGGGGTCTCTCCTCATCCTCATGATTAACACCCTGCCTGTGGTTGTGTTCCCCGACACCGCGGAACAAACATCATCAAATACAGACATAAAAAGCAATGGGAATCTCAAATCTAGTAAATTTGTTGTCATATTTACCATACAACGACAAACCCCATTCAGTTTGATCAACTATGTCTTTGACGGTACACTATATGGGTTACTTCCTGTACAGGACGAGGCTAAGGGAGTCAAAGTCATAGGATCTGAACGGAGTAAAAAGTCTTCTTTCACTTTTAATTGGAGCATACCACTGTTGCAACACATAGGTGGAACTCTGCAGGCTGTATACACACACTATACCATAAATCCATGTTTGTATATCTCAGCCAGCAGGTTAATGGATTCAAATGGAATATTTAAATAGGAGTCATGTTTTCATTTGTACTGCTGCTTAGGATTGATATTTCACACTTGTGTAGCCTCGGTGATGGCACCTAAGTGAAATCACACACACACTCTCACACACACACACACACACACACACACACACACACACACACACACACACACACACACACACACACACACACACACACACAAACTCATAAACTTGCATGAGCGCCCGTGTACACATAAGCATACGCAACATGCACATCTCTTCTTAATCAACAAATGAGTTGTGTTGTTAGTTGACGCTACAGTGGCTATTGACAGTGAACTAGCAGTGCGGGTGGTGGGCTGTTTGTCTAATAACCAAGGCTGCATTTCAATTTCACAACTCAGTGAACAGCCTGCTTAGCCACACAAGACTGATATGACACCGGGCTTAGCAGGAGGCTCTTTTTGTGTGCTGCTGCCACCGCCGCCGCCGCCACCGCCGCCGCCGAGGACGATAATGGCAAAGAGTCACACATTAACCTTGTGGTCTGCAGCGATGACTTCGGCTGTTTGAGCCAACCTTGAAACAGTTCGAACACAGATATACGTTTGCTGAGATGAACACACGCTTGCGTGCAAACACAGAAATAAACCAAACAGAAGAAAAAAAAAGAAAACCCATCTACCCCCTGCTTGGTCCCACAGGGGTCCCATTATATTAGTGGAGCTTGAAAGTGACTTTGCCTTCATACTTTCCCCTTTAGGCCTAGCCTGTGTGATACACGCAGACAGCACTACGTCTGGTCTAATTAAAGACTCTAATTCATTGGCTCCCTCAGCTCCAGCCTATCCATGTCTTCCTGCCTGACTTCTGTGTCTTAGTGGGTTTGTTTTTCAGTCACACACAAAGTTACTTTATTTATGCCGTTGCAGTCATACTAGCCGTCAACACCCTTTCCACTAAAAACAAGTGTGTGAGCAAATCCTGTAGATGCAGCATCACAGGGAATATCAGATCAGAGAAGGGCTGAGCCTACAATGCGAGCAAATACCCATCAGGTGTTTGCATAGCGTGCAGCATTCACATGCGGTGTTCTCCCCAGAACAGTTTGGCTTGGGCTTCCGTGTCTGCAACTGCTGAGGAGAATTCCACCTCTCTATCGCTCGCTGTAAACCGGTGTGGAACCTCAGGCATTTTCTCCTCACGGAGGTGTATCGCGGTGTTTGCCGCGTTCTTCAGTTATTATTTGATGCTTCTTTTTTTTTTTTTATATAAATGCCTGCTGCTGACACAGAAAGCAGGATCACCTCAGCCAGGGAAAGGTCACATCCAACTGCTTTTTCATTTCTTATCGTTAGCCTTGATTCTTTGGGAGGAAAACTGTTTAATATACAAATGCACAGTGAGAAGTGTGACGGTGGATCTACATTTAAAGTGCACATGTAGCCGCTTCTGTATGTACTACAGTGGTGATTCATATGCAACGCAATCCTTCTCTGCATCACTGCAACTACCCTTTTCCAGCCCCCCCCCCTCCCATCTCTCCCCAGTGGTCATCATTTGCCTTGGATTTAAGGAAAACACATAGATCCTCTGAAGGCAGTAAGTTAATTAGACATCGAGCCCTATCTGTCCTGTTTCTCTCTGACTATATGTAGGCCTAGAATAGTATTGCTGCTTCAGTGAAACCACACACACACACACACACACACACACACACACACACACACACACACACACACACATGCTTCCTCTGCGCAGTCGTGTGGGCAGTCGCTGAGCGAGTGTCTGTGGGTGTTATATTGTGTGTGTGTGTGCTGCAGTATGTGCTTCCCCGGGCCTCTGGGTATGTAGAGAGATTGTTGAGTTTCTTTCTGAGCGCAACGTCCACAAACGGGAGACTGCATTCTCGCCCAAGTCCCCTTCACTCCGACAACCACACGGCACGTTCTGCCGTTTCCCTTAATATGATGGCAGCCTCATCACAACCTTGTCAAATGTAGGAGACGTGACTCCGCTGTGACTCCTGTGTCAATGTCACAACTCTTTAAGCTGTAGACATCTGAAGGGTTCCCCGAGGCTCAACTTGCTAACCTTGAATGAAGAACTAAAGAGATAAGGTATGTTTGAAGCCGCGGGGTGTATTGTGACAACTCCCCGCCATTGTTAACGGTGAAGAAACAGCAAATTTGCACGTGATATCTATGAGAAAAAACAAAGTGTGCTCGCAGTCACCACTTCCTTTTAAGTATGTTCTGTATTTTTTTATTTTTTTATTGAGATTCAGGTTATGCATTAAAAACTAGTAACAAAGATTGCATTAATAGTTGACAAAACATAAATCTTGTTTGTAGTTTATGTTCATTAAGAGTGTTTTGGGGGAGTGGCTTTGGAGGGAGGCCTGAAGAAACTGTCTCAGTGTTGCCGACTTGGCGACTTTCTAGCTAGATTTAGTGACTTTAGGAGCTAGGGCTGCGAGCTACTTTCATTGGAAAAAGAAATGGGGGGAAAAAAGGTGTCGATGACACTGAGCACCCAGGGGAATGTTCTGAGTATGGGTTATATTTTCGGTTTCACAACTGAGAACCCTACAATAGAATAAAGCTCAAAATAAAATCAGTCTCACATGCATTGTGTATGGAGCAGCTCCAAATTCTATTATTAATGGCGTCACAAGTTTGAGACTTATTCCTCTGGTTTCTGGCTTTGAGAGAGAGTAGCTCATGTTCACAAATATTGATTGAACTTACTGAGGCCATGAAAATATCATATTGGAATTCTTAATTACTCCACTTTAAGGCTCCTGTCCAGGATAAGATGGTGCCCTGCCTGTTAGCCTCTGAACGTTCGATACTAACAACATGGAGATAAACGCATGACATTCCATGGATCGTGGTTATATCTGGACCTGGAATTTGTGATTTTGGGCTGTACAAAATAAATTGAATTGAATTTTGTGAAAGTATGGAGAAAACTACTCTCACAAAGTGGAAGAATTATTATTATTATTTTCTTTGCAGCTGTAAGATACGATTTTGATGCTGTGATATATTTAGCAAAGACAAGTTATCCAGGAGCAATTCTGTTGGGGTGCTTGGCACTATTCTAGATCTTTGTCAATAAGGAGCAGACTACTTTCCAAAAGAGAAGTACATCCATACAAAACCAAAGCATGTGCATAAACAAGCTGACAAGTCCACCCGTATCATAACTGACTGTTTAAAGAAATATTTCAAAGAAAGGTTGGGTTGTTGGTCACACTATCAGGGAATAAAAGTAGATTTACTGGAGTTTTGGCCACATATAACACATGCATTATTCTCTGCCACAGCTCAGAAAAGAAAGAAAAAGATGCATGCAGCCAAGCCAGGACTAGGAGTAAGACACTATAATTATCTTGTTACTGCAATTAAATAGGTTTTGTACAGCTTTTTTGTTCAAGGAGCCTGCAATACAATTCTTACCATTTTATTATGCTGTTAAATTACATGTGTTTCAGTTGTAAGCGGATGTTTGGCTCAATTAGATTTTGAAGAGGGTGGTTGAATTAAGAAAACTACCACTATCACACACATCCTGAATTATGGAAGATTCTTCTTTATCTTGTTTAGATATGCTATACTGTCTTTGTTGCAGCAGATACTCTTCTTGGTATCCATGCACAATGTGTGTTATAAATACTTCAGTTTTTTACTAGAGAGAGAAAAAAAAAACCCAGCTGAAATGAATATAACTTTCACATAAATCACCAAAAGAAAATGCAACTGAGCAGCCCAGAAAATGGATGACAAACACCAAGATTTATGCTGGCACGACTGTGGCAAACGAGGTTCATTACTCCACCTGCTTTGGGACAGTCCTGCACTCTGGTTAGAGGTAATGTCCTTAATGTCAGAGCTCTTTAATGGTAATTTCGCAGTATCACCCCAGCATGTCTGCTGGGCTGAAAACAAGACAATGGCATTGGAGCTACTGTTCACCAGCTCTGGACATTGGGTTGGTTGTCAACTAAAAGAATGATTATGTTAAACTGGAAGGAGCATAAACCAGCCTGCTTCTCAAAGACTGTGTGGCTGGAGGAACACATGGACCTGCAGAACATGGAACGGGCAACCTACCTATCAAAAGACTTTGACGAGGGCCTGAAGGACTATTGATACACTGTCCGTAAGCCCTCTTCTTTTCTTTTTCTTTTGTTTTTAATCAATATTCCCAACCACCTTTTATATCTTAGGTTCTTTCTCCCACCTGAGAAGGATTGTATAATAGGGCTGAAACGGGCAATTGTTTTCATTATCGACTGATCGGCCAATTATTTTCGCCATTAATCACTTAATCATTTGGTCTATAAAATGTCAGAAAATAATGAAAAATGTTGATCCCAGTTTCAAAGTCTAAGGTGATGTTTTTAAATGTCTTGTTATGTCAGTCCAAAGAATCAGTCTAGTATGATACAAACTTTTTTACTAAATTTTTGCATGGAAAATTACTTTAACGATGCTCAGTTGTTAAAATATTCGGCTATAGTCGATCGACTAATTGTTTAGTTGACCAATCCTTTCAGTACTATTTTATAAAGAACGTAAAGCCGACGAAAGAAAGAAAAAGAGTTGAATGTTGCGTCAAATGTCTGTTTTGTATAAGGTCTGAAAATGCCCAATAAAACTCTTATTTGGAAACAAATACATCTTGACTACACAGACAGGCAGTGTTGGTTAGACACTTCCCACTCAGGGAAGTTAGCATCTGCTGCTCCACAGCATGCTAACGCGCTCGTCTTTTCACATGGAGAATGGAACGAGTCTACTGTGCTGGGTTTCTTGTTCTTTGTGAAAGGAGGAGATAGGAAGGAAAGAGAAAGGGGGGCACCTCGATAGGAGCAGATTTTATTGATGTACGGTCTCTTTACCAGAAGTACAAAAGACTTGCCACGCTCCATTCATTTTAGTGGTATTAAAAACTGTCCAAGCCCTGATGCTAGCGTTTGAGAAAATGAAATGGGAAAAGGATGTGGAGGAACATGCGGTAAACAGTTTTTGCACTTCTGAAGACGCACAAATTGTGAGATGTGGTCTGATGGTACAGTTCTGTGTGTAGTGTGATTCAAACACAGCAGAGGGAGAGGGAGGGAGGAGAAGAGGCAGAGTCCTAATGTGAGGTATTCCCCAGAACGGGAGAGGAGGGTCTATGAGACTGACAGAAGAGGAGGGCAATATTAACAGCGAAAAAGAGAGTTCATATGGGAGTTGAGATGAGATGCAGAGAGAGAGAGAGAGAGAGAGAGAGAGAGAGAGTATGTGTGTAAATGAGAAAGATGTTAACCTTCCATCTCTTTTCCCTCAGTTCTGTCTAAAGTTCCTCCTAAAACCAAGTGATCAGCATCAACATTACAGAGGAGACATTTCCATCACAGTTACACCCCTCTCCCGTTCTCTCATCTCCAGCATGCCCTCCCTTCCTGTATCTCCCGTCATTCATTTTTCATTAATACTTGAGAACTGAGAATCCCTATTTCTCTCTCTCTCTCTCTCTCTCTCTCTCTCTCGCTCTCTCTCTCTCTCTCTCTCTCTCTCTCTCTCTGATCCAAAGGAGCTCTGACACAAATAAATAAAGAGTTATTGAAATTAGCATTGACTGGCCATCTCGTTGCCGCCGAGTGCCAGCAAAGATTCTCCCCCTGCTTTGATTGCCCGGGCGTCCTCCTCATTCTATTAAACTCCACTCTCGTGATTGACTCCGCCACGTAGATAAACACACACACACACACACACACACACATACACACACACACACATGCCAAACCTCTGCCGTGCTAACACTGTACCAGCACGCACTCAATCGCTGACGGGGAAATTTACAGTTGTGCTTCTTAGCAATTGGAGGGAATATTAATGCAATTTTTACACAAAGCGGTGTTTTTTTTCTTTTTTTAGTTTTCACATCAACAGACATCCACATGAACTCTGTGTGAATGCAAATACATCATGTCAAGTGCATTATTTTAGAAGAACACACGCGAGTGTAAATGCTGCTACTAGATCTACTGTAGTAGCCCATCAAAGAGAGGAGACGTGTCCTGTGGCAGGACATCTCTTACGCCCCCACCCCCACCCACGCACTCTCTATGGCACATCAAATCTCCCTCTATTTGCCATGCCAGCATCCCCCGCCCTGTACACAAGATGCCCCGTGTTTCCAATCCCTCCAAGATGGTTCCTCATGCATCCTTGCAACCTCTACTCACTTCCTTGCCCCTTGCCCCCCCCATCTTTTCTCCCCGCTGTCAAAGCCCATTCTCTCCCTCCTCCACCAGCTGCATGGAGCAGAGGCCCGCTGTGCCAAGTGCCATTTGATGAGCCTCTTTCTGGCAGCCACAATAATTGTGTGGACATTTGCTCTCTTCCTTCCCTTTCCCCTCGTCCATTTCTCTCTTTCTCTCTTTATCAACTGTGCCGGTGATGCATCATCATCATCATCATCATCATCATCATCATCATCATCATCAAAATTGCCATCCCTCTTGCTCTATATCTCTTTCTGCATCCTCTCCAACATCTCTCCCCCTCTCTTGCTGAATATACAGAGCATTTTCCCCGAGTGACACTTTCTCTCCTCCCACACATTCCTTTCCCTTTGCCAGAAAAAAACGCCACAAAAAATGAATACTTACATATCTATGTGGCAGTCTTGTATTTCCCCATTTTCTATATTCCTTATTTATTTCCACATCATCACACCATCCAATGAACGTACTGTGCACAAACTTCTCATCAGTCGAGCTTAAAATCACCAGAGCCATACGTTGTCCACGTGTGCGGTAGTAAATAGATTCAGCACCTGATCAAATCCAGCTCTGCTACGCAACCACGTGTGCTGTGAGACGCAGACGTTTCAAAGGGAAGTGAGAAGAACTGAGAAGAAACGGAGTTGGGGGATGAAAGGAGGGGGAAAAGAAAAGCTGCAGGACAGAGAAGCTATGGGGATTAAGATGGGTGGATGGTGGGAGATGTACAAACACTCTCAGGCACAAACATTTCCCCACCATGTTTCTGAAAGCTCTAAAGTGTCTTTTGTTCCTCAAAGGCCAACTGAGCTGCCATATGTCCAGTGTGATTAACACGGACATGCTGCTAACCTGATCACATGATGCGTCTGTGTGCACTTGTGAGTATGTGTGTGTGTGTGTGTGTGTGTGTGAATGTGAACAAGCATTACAGTCGCACTACATTCTGATAACATGATATGGACTCTTCTTTACACATCGGTCGAACAGTAGGCCTGTGTGTATCGTCCTGTGTGTGCTGTGTCAACCCTGAAGGCAAAATAAAACCTTGTGAAAATGAAATCCTCTAAAAAGCATACACCTGTTTCATCACCAAGATCAAAAGTAAAAACCACAGCCAGTGAGCTCTCAACGCAGACAGAAACAGCAGGACCTTCAGGGATGGAGCCAACTGCTTGACAATGACTGTAGGTAGATCAAGGGATGGTTATTTAGAAAAACAATAATAAGGGGGAGTGCGGGGGGGAGAATAAGTCACAGAATGCATCAGAAATCCGATGCTAGCTGTTCAAACTGGCTTGGCTTGTAAATGGCAAACTGATTATTCGAGGGTATGCATGAGACGTGGCTATGTTTAACGTGTGAAGAACAGGTTGGTGTGTCCAATTAATTCGGAATGTTCAAGATTACGTCCATAATATTGCAAGTAATGTCCCTTTATTGCACATAATGTCCCATTATGCATCGTAAATCAGAGAGTTGTGATGATTGTGATCCAGAAATTGCAAACAGAGTGGTATGCAGCTATATTTGCACTAAAATGGAATGCAGGAGAGGGAAGGAAGATTCAAAAACCCTGTTGTCAGTCAGGGGACTGCAGGAAAGGGTGAGGTAAAGTGTGTGTATTGCGGTCAGGACGCCCCCGGTTTGGAGAAACAGACAGGAGTACCAGCACTGGAGCAGAGCAATGTACTGCCTGGGATGGGGACGTGCAGTAACTCCTGTCTGTTTCATCTGTACGTAATAATACACTGACTGGATAAGTACCTCATACAAGAACACTTCAAAAGACCCAAAATATCCCTTTAAAGTTTTGAGACACAAGCTACTTCATGACAAGGGAAAATGACTTGAGCAGATTACTCTGAACTGCTTTTGAACCAAATAATTAATTTGCACAGTTCTTGAAGACATTTTATTGCGTAAACTGTTACAATGTGTATTCGAGATTGTGTTACGTGTCTGAATTATTCCATTTCTTATAAAAGAAAGACACACATGCATGTACATGTCAGTCTTAAGTGCTCAACTAACATCTGACGTTCAGCAGTCTTGGCATGGTTGACTGGCAGGGCAGCTTTAGGAAAAGGGATGACCCAAGGATGACCGAGGGAGGCTTTGAGAGCAAGCTTTAGTCATCAATCTCTTAATTCTGCCCACACTTTCCCTCTCACACACACACACACACACACACACACACACACACACACACACACACACACACACACACACACACACACACACACACACACACACACACACACACACACACACACACACACACACAAATACAATGTCACCTCTGGCCTGGGGCTTCAAAACTGTAATTTTGACACACTGACAGCCAGGCAAAAGCTCACATTATCTCACCCCTTTCAAGATGCACAGTAGCATTTATAAAAAAAAAGAAAGCAATGCAAGAGTAGAGGAAATATTTTTCTTTACTCAAATATAATTGGTTTATTCCATTGAACCCTATCAATATGTATCATAAATGATGGGATGTATTTACTTAATCTGTCACAGCTCCTTGGAGCTCAGCCATAAAATGTGCAATTATCTATTATTGTGGCTGGATATAGATTTACAATTACCGGTTGTATGCCTCCGTTAACGAGTCAAGATGCAGTTTACACCAACCAAATTTGAAGAAATTAGCTCAAGGCGTTCCTGAGATATCATGAGAATGGGTCAAGAGGGCACAGTCAACTTGACCTTTGACCACCAAAATCGATTGAGTTCATCCTGGCCTGTTCGTGCAAAATTTGAAGAAATTCCCTCAAGGTGTTCCTGAGATATTGCATTTTGTAGCATGGACCAGATGTTCATACATAAGGAGAACTGGAACACATAATCTCTCCGGCCACAGCTGTTGCCGCCACAGTGGCATAAAAATCTGATGCACATAGTGATCAGCTCATATATGCGAGCTGCATTTCTGCCACAGAATAATGTGGTTTACAGCCAGCTAAACGGTTTGTATAAATATTCATGTCAAATAAAAATAACCAATCTGTAAACGGTGCTGCTAGAAGATGGTTACTCACCGAGTACGCAGACTTTTACTGTTGCCAAGTGTAAGTCTATTTGGAGATAAAACAGAAGAAACATGCAACGGTAAGCTAAATCAGACAGCTGACAGCTCAAGCAGAAGTCATGTTTGAACAGAGACGTCCGCCAACGGCTGAAAGGCGCGTGGCTCGAGGCACAGGCACAGGCACAGAAACAACTTACGGATTGAGGAGCAATTCAAAAACATCTCCGACCCCTGACATATAAGGCTGCTGGCCCTGATGGAATCCCTGGACGTGGGCCTCAGGGCAGCCGACCTGTCACTGGCCCAAGCACCTGGCCCCATGTGCTTTAAAACCACCTCCACAGCCATCACAAAGTACTTTCAGAGGCTGATCCTGGCATCGATGTATCCCTCTTCAACTGGATACTGGACTTCCTAACCAACAGAGCCCAGTTCGTGAGGCTGAAAAACAGTCCCACAGGGCTTCTCCTCATGGACAATTCAGCAAGGTGAATGAGCATTACCACTGTGTTTTGGATAATCCCTACCAATACCCTAAAATCAGACACACAAAGCCACATTCTGCAGTAACTGACCTTTCACTATGAATACCTCGGTTTTAGTGAATCCAAATGTTACACATGTTCAGTGTAATCAGTGTCATTGCAATTCAAGTGAGCTGCACCGCTCACTCGGTGCACTCCAAGTTACATCCCAAACATTACCCGAAATATTAAAAAGCAGATAATTGAACGAACCATGGAGAATGTAATTAGCTACTTACACTCTTGACTTTGCCCCCGCGGTGTTTTGACTCTGCCAAATCACCAGCTCACCTACCAACCAATGAGCTGACCAAGTGACCGCCTGGCAGAGCTGGACACCGCTGCCTGGCGTTCTCTCGTGTGGCCACCCTGGCATGACGGAGCTTCCGCCGACCATCAGATAGAAAAAGGCTTTCAGATGCCCAACACAAATTGCCACCTGCCATCGGCCCCCATTATCCCGTGTGCAGGCCTCCCTGTACACCAGCAGCCAGATGCTGAACAAAGACCATGATACTACAGCAGCAGTGACACAACTCATTTGTATAGCATTGGCTAATTGTGTCAACATATGCATAAAGCTTTCCACAGCTGAAATATGGCACGTTAATGTGTGTTGTTCAAAGTCCGACTACTCAGGAGCCGAGTCTGTTTCATGTATCATGGAGGGAAGCATTTCTTTTGAAATAATATACCAACAATAAACTCTCATAATGCTCTTCATAATGGAGGTGGTTGACAAACCCATTTAAACCAATGATTCCTGGTGTACAGGTTTGCAGCCATGCATGTTGGTCAGTGCAGAGAGCATGCCAAGGAGGAATCAGACCTGAGGCTGAAAGGGAGAAAAAAAAGAAACTCCCTCCACACTTGCATGCGTACATGAAGTCCGTCCATGCAGGATGCACCCGGCTCTGGGAGAACACCAACTTGTGAGCAGGTAGCCATTTAAAAAAGGACAGCCCATCCATTTTTCAAAGCCGAGCAGTCCTCACTTTTTTTGTTGTTGTGCTGTCCAGTGACAACCAAAATAGAAATCAATGTGTCTGGGGCAGTGTTGGAGCCCGATGCATTAATGTGGAATCGATGGCTAATGTCACAGTCATTTTTCCTCATCCACCAACCAATAGAAGCCAAGAGGAAGGCAAGAGCTGGTGTGCACCACTGGGGAGTGGCTGAGGGTCAGTGGGCTGAATGAGAAAAGACACTGCAGAGGGAATGCTGGGTTTCCTCGTATAAAAAAAGAACCTGGTCTCATACACTCTTTATGCTCTCTCTTTGGTTCTTATTCTGCCAGTCTTACAGGCCGATACTCTCTGAATTGAGATCTAAATTGCTCTATGTGACATCACCCCAGGGTGGTAAATTATGATTGTTGTGACAAAAAAGCAGATGTGAGAACAAAGCAGTTGCCACAAAGACATCACATGATGCTCTTTGGGGTCAAAGTTGTGAAGAAATCCCGTCAACGACTAAAAGGGCCGGCTGGAGAGCACATAAAGCGCATCACACAGACAGTGAGGTCCTGATGTGCAGCCGTAAGATGTCTGCGGAGATCATAAAAAAAGAAGAAGAAACAAAATGATCATCACAAATAAGTTGGCAAAATGTATGCGGTGTGCCCACCACACACATTCACAATCCCTCCAAGCCACTAGAATCAGAGTCGAGGCTTCGTATAAAAGCCAACTCTGTAATAATCCCCCAGTACTTAAATATTTATGGGCCAGCTCCTACAATCCGCCACCTCTCCTTTATTATTTGTCAGCAGAAATTATTAAGCCTCTGGAAGTCTGCTATATAGATACATTTAGAAAATCACAGGGGCACTGCTTATTGTTGTTATTGGGCTTTCTATGGCGTTACCACCAGTACAAATAGGGTAAACAAAAATCTTCAGAGCCCATACAATTGCAAGTAAACCAGAGTTTTGGTGGCAAGCAGAGAGACAACTCTCCACCGTGATTGCTGGGGAGAGAAAACATACTTTTGGATGGGATTTGCCGCTGTGCTTTGAATGCAGGCAAACTGCTAAGCCTGTGTGCACGGCAAAGCTGGAGTCATGAAGAAACGTCTGGAAGGCTCGATGCAAAGTAGTTTATTTTCTTTTTTTTAACCAGCATGCTTTTATTCGAACCGTTTTTTTGGGGTGACACCATCTGTGCCAAAGTTGAGTTGGGATTTTTTTTTCGAGATGATTCCCAGATATGCGATAAAAAAATGTAATAACAGCTTTTTTTTTCTTCAGCTTGTTTTTTCTCATCACACCACTGACTGCCTTTTAGGGATAAAACGTAGCTACACTAAATAAGATTTAGTAATGAATTAGAAGGTACCTTAACAAAACGTATCCCCAAAATGGCACAGTAACATCATGGAAATGAGAGGAGTGTGTGTGTGTGTGTGTGTGTGTGTGTGTGTGTGCATCCAAGTCTACAGGCATGCAATGCGTGTTATTTGGCAAGATGTGAGCATGTGCATAAAAATGTGTCTTTTGAAGTGGTCCACAGATTAAATTACTTTCGGCACGAACGGTAGGGAGGGGGAAATTGAGAAAATGATTAAAAAATAAATGGAAAAATGATTTCCCATTCTGGGCGCTGACACAATGGATGGAGAAGGCAATGGGGCGACTGCGTGCTTGTTTGTCTGGTTGGGGCCAAAGCGTGCCTGTTGTAGCTGCTCATTATAAGACATTACCAATTTATCCCCCTCTATCTCTCCCGAACACTGCTGGCTGGGGACTCCTGGGCCAGATTACCTAAATGAAATAATCCTAATCTCTATTCGCAGTTAATTATGTCCACAGGAAAACAATCCGAGCAAGGCCGGCGCCCTTTCAGCAGGCTGAATTGGTCCTCCTGCGATACCCAGCATGTGACCTTGAAGCTCTCAAGCTACAGGCGGTTCTGAGGGCGAATGGGTGTTTTGTAGGTTGTTCTTCAGTTCTTCATATCTCAGGTAAACTGAAAAACTAATCCTTCTCCACCCACTCTCACGGCAACTTGAGTACCTGTGATACTGCAGTGAGCAGTAGCTGCCATAGCATGGCTGAAGTGGCCTCACTTCCCACCTAAAACAGCCATTTGTGAAACTGTGAATCTTTCATTAGCTTCAAATCTACGCCATTAACCCTGAATCAGATAGACGGTATCAGTTAAGGGATCAGTCACAGTCAGAATGCATACACTGCCCTCTCCTTGTACAGGGCCATGTGCTCATCGCCTCAACCGTTGTACCTCCAACCCCCGTTTATTGTAATCATGTACCAGGGCCTTGGTGTGTGTGTGTGTGTGGGGGTGGAGTGAGGTCTGGATGGAATGGCTCATTTGTCATCTATTAGGACTAAGGCGACCATGAATTGCCACATCTGCATTCATGCTTCCCCAATCGCCACACAGTTACATTTCAAAGATATAGAGTGCGTCCTCCGGGACGACCTCACACCCATGAGATGATGCTTGGTTGTCTGAGATATGTGTCTAAGAAGGATGTGGAATTCCATTTATTTTGCCGACTGGCACTGTAAATCCAAAGTCATCACAAATATATCAAAACCTGATATCAGTCCAAGATCCGTTGCTGGTGACTCAATTTGAGAATCAGAACTACAATGCCACTCTGAAATGTCAGAACAGGCTAACAAACACAGACCACGCAAAGCAGCTGGAGGACCTATGTGCAGTTTGCAAAGAAAGACCCGTCGGTGAGCATTCCACCATCACAAGCCGCTGTGTGTGCCGAGGCTGAGACAGAGCAAGGGCAGGCTGCAGAGGGAAGCATTGTTTATGTCCTGCTGCTCCTGTCCCTCCCTCCACCCTATCTGTTTGCCATCCATCACAACCTGACAACCTTGACAGGTTAGAGAGAGAGATAGCACCTCAATACCACTGGGATAGGTCGGGCAAGATACAAGCAGACACTGTGTTCATTTGTGTGTGTGTGTGTGTGCGTATGCGTGCGTGCAAGGGAAAGGAAGGGTCATGCCTTGCCACTTACCACCTCACATCCTCGTCCTACTCTTACGATATGTTGACAGGCAAAGAGAGAGAGAGATGGAAACCAAAGGGGCGAAAAGGGCCAAGGAGCACTCAGGGAATCAGTGTGTTTGTGGCTGTGCACTGTGCTCCTGTGTTGAGGCAGTAAATATGAAACTTTTCTTTCTTTTCTTTATCTTTAAACCACAGCGCTGTGGTAGCGAGTAAAAAATACAACATGGGTTGTCCGCAGTAAAAGAAACATAACTAGGGGTTTCCCCACAGATAAGAGTAAAATGTTCTTGTTTTCTGTGGTTTTGTAAACCCAGAGAACCACCGTGTATCCCAGTGAGATACAAGATGGATTTGACTGGACTATTCCCCGCAGTGGGACTGTAAATTATACTAATCGGGGTTGGATCCATGTTTAGGACATAAGTGGGTAATCAGAAGAAAATGCATTGGGAATACTGCAGTTAAAATGACCTCTCCTCAGAAACAATTGTATCACTGTACAAATATTTTAAGTTAATCCGTCTTTTAGGTATATTAACATTTTTCTTTTCACGAAAAAAGAACTTCCAGCCTACAGTACTGAAACTCAAAAGTGGAACGTTGAAATATGTATTTTGCTGCCAACACAGTGGCCACAACAGTAATGGATGATATTTTCAGAGCAGCCAGCATTACAAGTTTTTTAATGCACAAAACCGGCAAGTGGATGTTACACCCATCACATCCCGTCTTTGCTTTTTACCCAAAAAACCCCCTCATATTACTACATTAAGACAGCAAAACCTTCCGGACCACGTTGTGATTTGGCATCTAACACTTTTTGACATTAGGAGGTTTCTGCAAGAACTGCATTTTCCTGCGATTGGATGACAAACTGCTCAGAAACCCCTTATTGTCAACACACAGGAAAGCCACACATCCTCTGAAAGCCCTCGAGGCTCATTGGATCCACAAGAGTCTCCGTTTTGCAGTCAAACCCATTTTATGCAAGTCCACAACTGTTTAGGGACCGAGTACGCAGAAATCATTTCTAGATTGGGAGAAAATAACACATGTATGTATACAGCATGCAAAAAGCTGCACTGCTTTGTCCAAACTGCCCGGGATTAGCATAAAGTGGGTACCTATAGAACCCATTTTTATTTACATATCTTGAGGTGAGAGGTCAAGGGAGTTGTGTGTGTTTTCGTCCTCCAACTTTAACCCTTTAACAGTGTGTTTTCAGTTCATTAAGGTAATTGTAATATTGTTGGTCACCTAAAAATGTCTTATTCAGCATTCAGTTGTACTTAGCTCCAGCCTCCTGTGTCACTTTTAGTTGCAAACAGCCAAAATTCCGAGGGCCAAAAACCAAGATGTCGACGGCAAAAAGGTCAAACTGAAGGCTTCGAAACGACAGTTCACAAACCACCGAGTGACCTCATGGCCAATACGTCCACTTATAACATACAGTCTATGGGCCATGCAGACTTTTCCCTCGGCAAACTTTAGCCTAACTTTGGAGCGTTATTTAGCCTCCTTCACGATATGGTTCGTCCAAGGATTTCCCTCAGTTTTCTGGTTTCATATGATACCATAACTCTAGCTTTAAATCTGAGCCTCTGAAAGACAGCTAAGCTGGCCAAGGATGCCGACGTCCACAAAGAGTGGAAGAGGTTAATCACATGAGGTGTTGATGAAACATGGGGTAAAAGTACACCACATGCAACATGCAATCTAAAAATAACTCTTATAACATCTGTTCAAACTCAACATGGTAGAGCAAATACGCAGCAAACGCACATTCAAGTTGAAAGAGTATTAAAAGTAATATTTGCTGAAGCGTGCTCAGTAAGTGATCCCAGTGGAGATTTTGGAGAGGCTGGCCCTCTGAATACGATTTCAAAGTGTCGTCAGGTACGAGGAAAGCCAAACGCACACACGCTGCAGGCGACGCCGAAGAGACGTGGCAGAGCCATATGGACTAAATGGATTTAGTGACAGCGGACTGAGCTGGCACGCTGGTCAGGTGAGTACACACTCCGAACTGAGCAGATGCTTCGCTGAAGGGAGGTGGGGGGAGGAACATGCAATGTGTTTCAACCATACATGTGCAGAACCACATGTTCAAGTGTCTTTGTGTGCACTCAAACCTTTTTCATGCAAGCGTGTATGTGCTGTGCACGTATTCACACGACTTGTTTTCCTGTATTGAAACACATTTTCCTCACCGAATAAACACAGAGAATCACAAAGCACACACGCACCCTTGAGATGCAGATGCAAAATCCACCATCTTAATAAACAAATATGCGCCCAAACTCTGAAAGTTTCCTCGCATGGCATCCGGAAAGCCCAATCGCAGCTAATAAAGCAGGCTAATGAACTCCTCTCATTATGTAGATGCTAATCATGTAATACAATCTTGTAATTTGACACACTTGATTTGTGGTGGAGGAGGACCCCCTCTCATCCCCTCCCTCCATCCCCAACACCGCCATCACTATCCGCCTACAATCCACCACCCTCCACACAGACTACCTTTTACCAATAACAACCTGAGCACCTCACAGTATGAAGCTTGGAGCTGCAAAATGCATAATGAGGTGCTAAGGTGACTTATTGCACACTGAGACGATGCGAGAGAGAGATAGAGAGAGAGAGAGCGAGAGAAAGAGAGAAAGAGAGAGATAGAGAGAGAGAGAGAGAGAGAGAGAGAGAGAGAGAGAGAGAGAGAACAGAACACAGACTGTGGTTATTGTCTTTCCAATGTGACTTCTGTGATTGGACCTACAGTGTCCACATGTGTGTCCACAGTTGACAGTTCAATGTGACCGGCCAGATTGGATATATTCCGTGGTCAAAGGAAAGGCTGTAAAACTGTGGATAAACGTTTCCCATTCTGATAAATTATTCACAATAAAAAAACATGTTTCCCTTTCTCATAAATTATTCACAACAAAAGGGATTATTTTAAAAGGTTTCATTTCGAAGCACAAAAATCTGGAAAATGTTTGGTTTCCATCAGCAGTAACTTAACGGGTCTCAGACGGTGGGTCTCGGCTGTGCTCCAGCCCCGGTTTCCCTCCTCTCTTCCCTTTGCTATTCCTCGCCACACCTCGCTGAGATCCGAACCCAATGTGAGCCAGGCCACCTTAGCATGTGGTCTGGCTGATCGGATCCCAATGCAAGCAAGATCCGATTTTGAAGCACACAGACTTGACAGTTAATGCGTGCACATTAGTGTCAATAATATTCAAGCAATGAGAAGGATGCTGATAATTATAACAGCTCAGCTGTTTGTGGTAATGAAATATGCGATAACATTGATGTAATGATAACATTTAGTAAGATCGATTGAGTCTCTGTTACTTCTTGTACATGTAATGATGCATCCTTGTGTTAATGTGACACTGTTAACTCTACCAACGTGGTTATGTTATCAATTGTTTGTTTGTCTCTTTGTCATCAGCATTACAGAAAAAACTACTGGCACTTGAAAATGGTGAAAGGATGTAGCATGGGCCAAGGACATTTATGAGCAGGCTGGCCTCGGAGTAGGCCTACACTCTTCGAGTGCCCTTCAAGTTTTTATTCTATTTCTATTTCAAAATGTCTCCATTTAGCCCGCACTAAACTCTGTTTATTGTAGGTGGAGGTCAACTGAATCCATGACCTTGACCTATTGGGTCATTGGGGTTTGGTCTTAAGTCAAATGTTTTACAGCTTTAAACAGCCATAGGAATATCACATATTGGAGCTCCGTATAGGATGCAGGAATGCATGTGAACCATTTGGTAACAATCGCTATTTTGTCAGCTTTCGTATTGTTACGACCCCTCCTTTCCTCTAGATTTATTTTATTTTAACTAAGTGCATGTTTTTGTTAAATTGCAATAAAGTTAGCAGCAAATGTTTCAATTATACTAATTGTGTTTCAGCGAAAATGTAAGATTATTTTCATGATAAATTCACCTATAGACCTGTGTTTGGATTAAATGATTCATCAAATGTTTTCAAAGTCAACAAATCCTGCCAGCCACACTTGGCCCTGAAGGTAACCAGAAAGGTTGCCTCTGATAAACAGCCAGAGGGTGGCAGTAGTCAGAGACTGAGTAGGCAACGGAGAAGTTAAAAAGGAAGAGAGGAGGGAGGGCAGGGAGACAAACATGGAACAGATGGAACAGTCACAGAGACTGAGGTCATCCTCATTTATGTCAAAAATGGAACTGTATTTCTAATGAGAGGCCTTAGGAAGCTGACGCAAATACATTGAGAGAAATACCTTGAGAGAAATACCTTGAGACATGCGAGACCCTGAAACGGACGGACAGTGGGGAAAGAAGACCGCAGAGGAATTCAAAGTGCCTCGCTCCGAGTCAGAGGAAACTGTGTTTGCTTCAACAAACAAAGCCACTCTGTGCGTAATGAGGACAAGAATAGGATCGTCATGGAGTCAATATCAAGCGCACCATTTTTTCTACGGTGTGGTAGAAATCTGTGTCGTTGCTGTTGTGAGGACGTTTTATATATCCTTAGTAGGGACGCATTCAGCACGGAAATAATTGAAACACTGCATCAATTTTTCAGGAAAACTCACTTCCCAAATTAATTTAGCTGAACTTGATGCATGCATATGCATATATTGTGGAGCAGTTAATTTCAAACTAATAAGAGGAAACATACCATTTATTAGAGATGTCATTGGTTAAAAAAAGGTTTGCTTTTCCTATTTAGTTGACTGGTGAACTACTAGCCCTATTGCGGGTTTGCTACTAATGAATTTGCTGAATTTTCGGTTCATCAGACCACAAATGAGAGAATAATAAGTTAGCCAGAGCCCCCCGGGTCCCTCAGCCTCCCTCCCTGCCGCTAGCAGACCAGTTCACTGGTAGGAGAGCGGTCGGCAGCTCTGTAGTCTCCGAGCGACATGGAGTGATGGACCGTGGTGGCCACTTGTAACCAGTGTGGCATGAAAGCATGGTGGAATTAGGCAGATAGCTAGCTAACTAATCAGTTGCTAAATGAGTAAAATTGAACTACTTAATGCTTCATCAACACTTTCTTGTTACAGCGTAAGAAAGCCCATCGCTATCGCCAGATGAGTGCCAACTTGTTTGGTTCATTTTCTGTACGTTGAGTGTTGCCTTTGTGAATGCAACCCGGACCAGTTGGGGAAATCAAACAAGATCTGCATCGGTTTGATTCAGGAACTGGACCTTGAGGTGTGAGCCAGCCCTCAAATTGCACTGATTAGAATTGTGTGACTTGAATGCAAAGATGGAGCTTGGGGTTCTATAATCAGGTTGCAATAATGCAAAAATAAAGCATGTCACAGAATATACAGCACATACTTTATTATCATTTGATCATTAGTTTTGTGCCAAGGGACCATAGAAGGCCAAATTATAAAAATAAACTGTAACTCTAAAACGTTGGCTTTTTTCCCCTTTGGTTTCTTGAAATGGATTTGAAAAAGATCTTTCAAACTTGGGTTTGCACGAAAGAATAACATTCAATGCCAGAAAAATGTGTTCCGTATCTTGTTTATGAGAGCCAATACATAAACACGTCCACTTAAATCCCAGCATAGGAAAAAGGGGCTAAACTGCAAGTTAGACTGCTGCTCCTATTTTGCGACATCAAAAAGAACATGGCTGTGCAGCAGTTTACATCCACACATGCACTGGTTTGCATGTTGTCCTATCTTGTGTATTTTGTTGCTTGCATAATTGTTGCATTTTCGTTTGCATTACGTGTCTGCCAGTCCTGCACCCTACATCAACTGACTACATCATCAATGAGTGTTATAACACCACAGCTTAATTTATCATCAAAGGGAGGACCCCTAAATGCCATAGGGTGCTCTCACACACACACAATGATTTTTTTTTTAAATCTTAATTTAAACTAAATGAAAAAGGAAAATTCCTGATACTTAGATGCAAGATGAAAAATTAAGAAAACTCTCCATCATTAAGGGGAAGCCCAAACATTCACCTTCACACATTCAAAAGGAAAAGAAGACATCGGTCTATTTCAAACCAGTAGTGACTTATGACAGCTTAGTGAAGAAGAAAAAAAAACAGACCTGATTCACAAATAAAAACAGGATGAACTCTCAACCTTATGCCCAACAATAAACTCACCATTAGAACAGACAGGAAGGCATGAAACCTTTGATCGGGCAACTTGAAATGCAACACATTACTACATTAAAAAGATGTGGCTTTGGGGAATCACTTATTTACTGGGTCAACAATCTGCACACTGCCCTTTTACCCACTGTGATGGGCAATGGACGAATATCACAAGGCGTAACACTGCATAGGGGCACTACACAAGGATGCCCACTATCTCTTAATCTAGTCACCTTTTCTTATCAAACCCTGAGCAAAAGGCATTCGTGAGATCATCTACATCAAACTCTGACTACCTGGTGGAAATCCCCCAAAAGAAATCAAACATTTGACCCATTTAAATGTACTCACATCCTCTCACTTAATTCACCATGACAGCATCAGGGGTTGTAGAACCCAAAAATGAAACTATTTCCTGAAAAAGTAAAACTGCCTATAACTCACAGTGTAAGATGATCAACAAAATACACTTCACTGGGCACATTTTTTTTCAAATGGGACAGAAATATGTTCACATGGCACACAAAATAGCCTGACTCGCTATGTTCACACCACCTGGCGCTGCACGCACATTTAAACACTTTTGGAAAGAGATCACTGAGTCACTATCCCCCTTCCTCGACTGCCTAATCTCATTATGCGCCTCACTCTGCTTACTAGGTCACATATCAGAACGCTATTACTGCTCGCAATTCTAAATATTCCAAAGCAAAACCATCCTCAAGGACTGGAAAACAAGGAAAAACGTCCTCGTGGATTACATTCAACCGCTGTGGAAAATGTATCCGTTGAAAAGATTACAACATAACCCCACTCCATCTGGTCATCTCTCATTTCCCACAATCCAGTTTCCATTATCCTCATCATTTTGCTGGTAGTAGTAGTAGTGGTAATATCAATGGTGGCAAAAGTGTTAATTACTTTTCACACACACACACACACACACACACACACACACACACACACACACACACACACACACACACAGAAAATCACCTTGTTCTTTGACTAGATTTTTTGAAATTGTGTTAATTGATTGTTTTGTTTGTCATGTTGTCATGTAACTGTTTATTTTTGTCTTTTAATTAAAATGCCGAAATAATAACGTAAAGGCATGCAGAACATGTGTTCACGCAGCTGTTTGACGTGTGAATTTCAATATGTGGGTTCAAACTAAAGTGCATTCTTGAAGTTGGTTACACATTTGTCTGTACTAACAATGGCAAACGCATTCAGAATTCAGCTGTACAACTCACTACAGAGCAGTAAACACTGCTGTGCGCCAGTCACGGATTGAACAGTTTTTCAGTGTACGACACATTGGCACCTGCAAAGAGGCAGGCTTGGCGGCAAGCCCAATAAACAAAGCAAATCTCTGGAGCGCCGGTGCCAAGCAGTAGCATGGACACCCAATCACCATGGAGACAGGGTCCTGATTGGGAGGCAGGTACTATCACAGCCATGGGAAAATGCATAGTGGTGAAAGAGAGAAAGAGGAAAAGAGATGCGAAGCAACATAAGCCCAGAGAGGCTCTGCACTCTGCTCCAGAGAAGAACAAAGAAAGTGGAGGATACCTTGGGTCGGTCTTGGTTTTCTTCTAAATGCATGTGTTTGGTTTGTGGGGACTCGCCATGAACTTGACTTCACGATGTCATCAATGGTCACCAGTATTTGCATGACACATGTCACATCCTCTGCAGATGTCAGAAACCAGATGCTGAATACTGACAAACCATTTCTGCAGTTCCAGTCAGCCTCTGTTGCGGCTTTCTACCCAATTTAATACACAGTAGATACATGCGTTGCTAAGGCTGTGAAAGGAATTGATTTCCAATTTCAATTAAGATTTTGGGCATCCAACAATTCTGAAAACAAGATAATCGACATAAAACAATTATTGTGCCTCAGTGTGTTCTGCAATGATGCGCTTGTTTTGTCTTGTGTTATGAATCCAGCGGTCCCCTTCTCTTTACAACTGTGCAATTTCAATTTTTAATATTGACCCAAACAATGGTGATTAAAATTTTTTACCGTAATGGTACAGCATTATGTGTTGCCTCAATTAAACCGGCGGACAATTTGGTTGTAGAAACACGAAGGAGAAGTGTTCCAACCATGCCCGTATGTCATGTGTGCCAGGTGGACTGCTGTTAAAGCGGAGGACAGGAAGTGATTTAATCATGGATGACAGCGGGTCCCCTACCACACCTACAGTTAATTAGTCCTAATGACACAGTATGCCACATTTTGGTAGTTGGTGTCAATGATGTACAAAAATAGGCCCGTTAAGAAAGTGGGACAAACCAATGTAGTCTCGTATACCGAGCCCTTTCAGCACCATGGACAGTGCCAAGGACGAGTGGGTTTGATCTAAAAAGAAATAATCTCATGATAATGAAAATAATAAAACTTACAAAATGAAAAATGACAAAATGATCAACAATATTTATATTAAATTGTATTTAATATTATTCACATTTATGTTCATAAAATGTGTTTTCTGCATTGTTCAAATGTGTTTAATTTGGACAATCTATTCATTCAATCTTTTTGAATTTGAATTGGCAACAGCTTACCAATAAAGCAGGATTTTGCGGCAACATTAAAAACCAGTGGTCCCTTCAGACTAAACATAAGGGACTGTTTGACCAAACGAGAAAAAACAAGTCTATTATGAAGGGAATAACATCAATCCACTAAAAACACATATTGGTAGTTGTAAGTTCAACTTACAGTAAGTACAACTGGATCAGTTCCAATCATGTTTTATGCATATGAATGTGCAGTTTGTCACTGCAACCAGGTCAGGTGCATAAAGAAAGATGTAATTTGTCACCGTGGAAAAAAGGATTGTTCAGAAACAACGCCTCTGCTTCTGCCACGAACTGTAGCACAGGTTCAAAGTCATATGCCCGATAGTTGTCCGCTTTGTTTTGACGATAAAAACACGGCATTCAAGCAAACTTAAAAATTGAACATATGGAAAACGGATTCACAGTCATGAAAAGAGATGTATTACAGGACACTTTTATAACACTCATAGTGTGCCAAGTGCCAGCTGTGCAGCTCAAAACTATTCCCCAGAGCAGGATGTTGTGCAAATGAAGGTCAACAACACTGTAAAGCGAACCACAAAATATTTTAAAGGGGGAGAATATCAAATGGACAAAATTTATGTCCCCACTGTTTTAAAAAAACAAAAGCAGTTCAACACTAAGCAATGGGTCACAGACTTAAATAACAGCTTCCACAAAACAACTTCAGGTTGCCACATGTACTTTAATATTCACCACAAAGTATTGATTGATCATCATCGCCATCATCGTCACTAACGCCACCATAACCACACTGTAGATGATTTTAATCAATTATGCATACACTATTCAAACCCGATCTGCACATTTCTAATTGCCTCCCCACTGATCTCCATGGCAACAAAGGCTCCAAGCACCGCGGCACTTTCCTCCCCATTCCCGGTACCATCAGTCTTATTTTCCCCCTCCCCTCGCTCTAATTTCCCTCATTAACTCTAAATCAGATATTACAAAAAGCAAGTAATGCTCCCATCCATTTTTAATAATGCTTAACTAAGGCCGTCGTTTCTCTTTCCACCCACTAAACTCACACTCTCTGCTCTTCCTCCCGATGCATTTGTCTATAGGAATAAAGCCCAGACTTACGGAGTGTCAACAGCACATAGGGTGGTGCGGTTGTGGTTTAACAACTTTTATGGGATGAAAGAGGAAAGCAGTTTGGAGATTTAGTTCTAACGAACATTTCTCTGAGATAGTTAATTTTTTCTTGGGGAAGAAATAATCTAATTAAGATTAAACGTACTTTGGTGAACAACAAGTGAGTCACGAGTCTTTGTCTCTTTATTCATTGTTTTTTTCTCATTTCCTCTTTTTGAGAAACAAAATGGATTGTCCTTCCTACAAAAACAGTCCCACTGTTAAGTTTACTTGTGAGTTCAATGTGCATATATGATGGCAGAAAACAATGTTGAAGGCCATGGTGACACCTTTGTGATCTGATGATGTGTTGATATATGGTTTCCACACTTCTAATTAGAGACTGATCGGATATGGTTTGTGGTCAAAGGAGCGGCTGTACAACAGTGGAGGGACACATTTCCTTTCTTATAAATTGAGAAATATATTTTTTCTGATTCTTTTTTCTCGCTGCAGTATTAGTACACTTGTTTTTATTGGAGTATAGCCGGTCAAACGCTCTGCTCAAACGCTTGTCATTTGAAGTGGAAAAATTAGGAAATGTTGGGTTTTCCTCAGCAGTAATTTAACAGGATTCAGACTGCAGGTCTCAACTTTGCTCCAGCTCCAGTTTTTCTCCACTCTTCACCACAACCAGCCAGAAGAAAGCAATCAATTATATTTCAAACTCATTATACACGATTAACGCCTTCGGTTTCCGTCAGATTGTAAATAATGTATATTCAAACACATCCAATCAAGCAATAACGCAGCAGGATGTCCTGTTTTTGTGTTGCCGGTTGGAACAGACCCACCAGGGTATGCTTAATTGCTGTGAGCTACTATAATGTCATTGACTAACGGTGCCTAACTGATGTAGTCACAACTTTTTATTTGCATATTTACAACCTAACCAGCATCCATTCCTTATGTGTGGGCAGCTCTCTATTTCTAATGCATGATGTTTCCAGGGAATTCCTAGCGTGGAGTTGAAGTAGAGCAGAGAGTCTGAAGCCATAATGTGGTTCAGATGTGAGCGGGCACGGTTTGTGACGTCATAACTTCCCTCTAATAAGTGTTACGCTAGGAAGTGTGAGACTGACAGCAGAAGTGGAAGATGTACAACGCGTCTGCCCCCCCCCCCTCTCTTCCATCCATCCACTCATCTTCACCGCTCCATCATAAAGGCATCTAAGCCGTATATGGCTGCTAACAAGCGCTCCCCTCGGCTCCGGGGTGTTGATTAGGCCAGGTAGTCAATAAAAAACACAGCACCGGTACTGGCGTGCCACACACACTCAGGTGTCTTTTATCAGCCTTTCCCTAGCCTTCAGCCTCACCAGCAGTCAATAGCTGGAAGAGACTAATCCATAACTGCAGCAGCAGCAGCAGGGTGTCTGAAGAGTGCCCACATGATTAAGAGTGAACAGTCGAGCGGCGTTAGCTGCAACATCTGCCGAGCTAGGAGCGACACTTGTGTCCCGATATCGTAAACAGGCCGACCATAGAGGAAACAGATGAACGGGCTTCGGTTAGTGCGCGCACACACACGCGCGCAAGTGTGAAACGGCCGTTTTCACATAAGGCACACACACGAGGCTCATTTGACATGCAGCTGGCCTAGTGTCAGGGCTGTGCAGATAAATGCTTGCCCTGCAGTATGGAGGGAAACATAGGTGTTTCCTCTGAGGATCATAAAAAAACTTGCCCCAGCGTGTGTGCGCAGACAAATCAGCAGTGTGGTTTCCCAGTATACTTCCCTCAAAACCCCTCTAATCACTGCACAATGCACAAATGAGTCCCAAAAGAGGGCAGCTATCTTATTAGTTGTCTATCATATGAGGAACATGTGATACTTTGACGATGACTCAAACCATCATCATTCTTCCAACATGGTACTGAGCTTGCTTCATTCAAACAAATGTGCGCCTTTGCTATGAAATAAACAAATTCATAGAAAAAAATAATTTGTGGGGAAAAAACCCGACAACAACAATCACCACCAACCCAAACATTTCTTAATATAAAACACATTGATTGATGAAGATGATGAAATGTCCCGCAGCCTGCCTGCCCCTTAAGAAATGGTGCAGTGAGACATCTCTCCACACCTCGGGGTCGTAATAGAGTTTGCTGGGTGATGCACAGTGGCCCCTGGCTGTGATCAGCGGGCCCTTTGCGAGTGTGAGCCCGGCACGTGAGCAGTGTGTTTCTACGTCTGTGCATTTGTGAAACGCGCTGCCGTCTGCCAGCGTGATGGATGCCCCTCTTTGTAGCACAGGTTAGAAGGCATCCTTGATGGGATAGGCCAACTGTTCATCACTCCCCCCGGCCTCTACCTCCCTCTCCCGCCTTCTCCCTCCGTTGCTTCGCTGCACACCTCCATCCACCCCCCTTCCCATTCCAGCTGTACATGACAAATGGCCTACACGAGAAATGTGCTCTCCAATATCTCGCCATTTTTCCTCCGCCACAGGCATTTCTTCACCCTTTCATCTGATTGCTTCTTTTTCTTTCTCTGCCTCTTTGTTTTTTGCCATCCTCAGCCATCCATCTCTCATGGAAGGTTGCTGGTTAATGAATCCGCACTGTTTTTTCATTTAGTTTCAATTTATAACCTGACAAGTTAGACCCGTCTTTGCTGAACTAAGCCAAATGACCCACCTTTGTTCGGTTAAGCCAAAGATAGCTTAAAGAAACACTTTCTCCTATCAGTCTGAATGAGCTTTATTTATCCGCACTACAGACCCTGGTCAAAACTTTGTTTTCCCGCATCGTTTTGTATTTGTATTGTTTTTTTTCTTAGCTTCAGGGACAGAACATACTGATCTCGGATTGTGAGAGGTAAACTTTGACAATAATCTATCTGGACGGGGCCTCAATAGTCTGAGTATGTCTTAATTATCCAAGCACACATCCTCTCCGATGTGTCTGCAGAACAACATTAATCTGTGTTTACCCGGAGCCGTCAGCGGAGATACCCTGGGATTTATGCACACTCTCGCTTACTCACTTTGGTGCAACTGCTACTCATCCACTTATCTAACTAGTCAGATGTTACGTGAAATGCATTAAGGTTCAGCATCACACCTAGCTATTACCACTGAAGCTTGTAGCTGTTTCACTTCTCACTTAGGCAACAAGCAGGAGAGAGAGAGCGAGAGAGAGAAAAAAAAACATCTTCAGGATCCAATTTACCATACGCTGAAGCCAAAAAAACATCTTCTGGGATGGAGACAGGGACGTCGACGGGCTCGTTAATGGGGGCGACTTGATAAACGCAGTAATTCATCATCAATTTCCTCGGCAAGGCAATGCGGAGACAAATTCTACGTTCTTCTGGCATGGGGAGGAGGGTTCCCAGTCCTTGGTGATTAATTTGAATAAACACAGCAAAATCAACATTAATGTTGATTGTTGATTAAGTTAAGATACATTACCCCCCCCCCACACACACACACACACACACACACACACACACACACACACACACACACACACACACACACACACACACACACACACACACACACCATTTTTTCTTTATCCATCTACTTCCTTTCTCTTTCCACACATTAAACCCCTGTGCAGCCATCCGGGGATTGTGATGAGTGTTTGTTAGCATTGGGTGCTAAAAGGTCTTGTAGGAAGGCAGTTAGCAAAGGAGTGAGCCAAGATAATAAGCTGCACACATTCCGCTCTCTGATAAGGCTGCAGGACAATAGCTACAGTATGCCTTGTTATATATTCTAAGAGCCCTAAAGTCCTAATACACTGGCTGGCACACACATGTGTTTATTCTCTGCCAACTAGCTGAACTGGAGAGAAAACAAGTCAGGCGAGGTTAATACAAAAAGCTAACAATATACTGTAAATCTTGATATGACTTATAAACTACATAGAGTTGCCCTGGATTAGTGCTCGTCTAGTGGACACCCAATCCTATTTGTGACAACAAAGCAGGCCCTATGCTACATGGATCAGGCGTATTTACACGCATCCCAAAGGGCCAACACAAAGCACATGCACCAATGTAAGCACAGAAGGAAAAATCCCTTCTCATGCTGGTGTTCTTTTGATTTGGTTTTTGTTCTGTCCCAAACCCAGATTAGAGCTATTGAATGCATTGCCCTGGAGCTATTAAAAACAAAAGACATGTGTTATTAAACCCAATATCACCTCTCCTCCTAAGAGAAGCCTCGAGGACGCTTGGTAAACCAGGTTGAGTAATACTGGCAGTCACGCAGTAAAAGCCAACTGGGTTGAAAACGTCCACGGTGAGAATACAGCCTTTTAAAACGGAGCCAGCGTATTGACAAACAGACAAATCAAAGAGATAAACTGCAGACCGATGGCCGACATAAACATAATGTGGCAGTGTGGCAGGCGGACCCACACACACACACACACACACACACACACACACACACACACACACACACACACACACACACACATGAAGCCGCCACCGTTAGCGTGATGAGGAAACCTCCATTCACTGTGATTGAATGCGTTTTTGAGCCAGTGCACATAGCGTCGCGATCACAAAATGAAAGCCGTGTGTTAATCAGCTGTCAATTGAAACCGTTGAATGTAAAATCCTCGGAAGATATATATATTTCTCAGCCAGAGATTACAGGAGTACAAGGCATATATCTGGCAGTGAGTGCCTTTTTTATTTCCATCACTTGATCCCAATTCTATACAGTAAATCACCCCTCCTTCCTTTATATCGTGCTGTATAACATATTTCCCCTTGCTCTGCCTTTCCTAACCAACATATTTCACGAGGCATTGAGAGTGCATCCTTCAAAGTAGCTCCGGCTCCGTTAATAGTGAGGCGAGTGTGAGGGGCTTTTTAAATCAACCACGATGCGGCGTGCCCTGTTTATCACGCTGCCGTGTGGCAGCTAGCGCTGATCACTAGGACCAATACATGATCTCTTCCCGACTCTAAAGCCTCCGCGGGTTCTTAATCTCCTGGGCTAGCCCACCCCGTGACAGCCCGAGTGTTTCTGTGCATACAAATTGCTGCTCCGCTCTGCTCTCATCCTGTCAGGTAGATAAGTGGCTCTGGCTAGCTCTGCAGACAGACAACCTTTATTATGGCTTCAAGGCGAAACCGAGTGGCTCTGGGGCCATACGCGGGTCATGGCAATTTTGCTCTCCGCCTATAGAATTCCTTTTCACACATGTCCGCGAAGGTATATGTTGTATATTTGCACAACCTTGCACACACACACACATACACACACACACACACATACACACACACACACACACACACATACACACACACACACACACACACACACACACACACACACACACACACACACACACACACACACACACACACACACACACACACACACACACATCATTCTCAGCCCGACACTCTTGTATACTGATGCCCACATGCACACAAAAAAGAAAAAGAGAACACAAATTCCACAAGACTCCACAAGTGTCTGGGAGACGAGGGTGCTGGAAGAGCCAGAGAAGCCCTGAGAAGTTTAATTCTAGTGTTTCCATGACAATGGCAGAGTCAAGAGAGTCAAGCTGTGCCCTAAGCACTAATGAGCTGCATAGGCTGAAATGGAGGGCAATGTGGTGGTTGGTAAAAATAGGGACGTGCAGAAAAGCAAGTCTGCGTACATGTAAAGTCAAGAACACTAACGGACACACACTTGTCGACCAGGAGCCTCCTCTTTTTGTCTTTTCTTGACTTGGAGCAACAAACGAGATTCAGTTTGAACATGCATTAAAATAATGGACAGGCTTGTATTAGGCAGTTTAAGGTCAACCCACTAACTGTGCTTGCTCTGGAGCCACAGTAATTTACATTCTGATGCATGTAATTCTGATCATGTGCTCAATCATGCATGCAGACTACATACATAACCTACAACCCTAAAAAAGGTACATTAGACTAGAGCAGTGGCTTCAGGCTTGGGCCTTCATTAGGCAAGGGGGATGTAATGTGATTACAGACCCGAATTTGGCAGTGCCTCAGACTGGATGCTGTTTGCGATCCAAGACCAGGTCCTGCAGAGTTGGACCACCTGTGGTACACAACCTTAATATCCAATCTCCTCGAGACCTTTTCCTCTGTAGTCGACAGTATCGGCTCTACAAAGACTAACGATCTATGCTGACGAAATGTTATTTCCTTATGCACAGTTGGCAAACAAACTCCACGAGGATCTCAACTTCTGAGACTGCAAACATATGTTTTAAAGGAAAAGGGTGAGGATAGAGCGGGAATTTAACACAATGCGAAGGCATGTTGTACTTCATTTACTCGTTGGGTAATACATATTTTCTTTCATTCCTACCAGGTTGCCGTAGAAATCCCCAAGCAATTAGATTGGCCTCAACAGAGCCTCCTTTCGATTTCCAATGAAAGCACCGGTGAAACACTGGGCTTTCTCTTGCAGAAACACAACCACCCTAATGCTGGGCGGGTCCAATGGTTTGCTACAATGCATACTGGATCAAGGAGGAGTGTATGGAAGAGCTTTTTTGTGATTTTTTTTATTTTTTATCTGCCAAAAATGAGAATACTTTTAAATGGATGACAGACCGCCAGCACAGGACTGGATAACTAGAAGTTCCGTTAAGTTAACAATCATTTCCTGAATAATTTACTTGGCAGCCTTTTATTCTCTTTCACATGGTACATAATAAATATAGCATTAAAGTGAAAACTCAAATAGACTTCAGAATAAGGAAAACATTAGTAAATGATATCAGCTTGAGAATATCAAATATTTAATTCTCTCTGAAAAAATACTAGAGTTGAAGAAAATCCCCACCAGCAGCGAGTGAATCATAACAAATTTCTCGGCTTTGCATTACCAATGTTTGCCTCCTCTTCCCGTTCAGGAAAGAAATAATAGATGCAACGTGGCAAAAGTTTATCAATAAAAATACATCATCAATGCAATCAACAGAGATATTCCTGAGAGCTGTCCAAAACACTGTGGCTAAATTTAGCCCCGGAGAAAACTCTAATCAAATCAAGCATGGAGACTCCAAACATACTGTCTTTTCTTACGAGCCCAATGAGTGGACGAGCGCGGCCTTGGGCAATATGGAAATCTTCAGATATATGCAGTCTTCAATCCTGGATTCTCACTACTATCAAAATCCAATCCCCGAGTCCATGTTGCCAAAGTTATATTCCTGTAACCATTATCAAAGCAATATGGAGTCTTGCCATGCAGATATACAGTGACAGCCATGGTGGAGTCCTCTATTTATCCTGCATTAGTACTGCAACTGGCAATATTTAGTGTGTGTCACACGCTACAGGCAGCCTTATTATGGCCTTTCATTACACTTGTAAAGAGAGCAACATTTAAAGAACACTGTATGCTCTAGGGCAGCAGTAGGACTGCATTCATATGCATCTTTCTGACATGGATTTCAACAGACACTTTCCCTTCATTCATATTACAGTAGGTAGGCATGCATAGAGTTAATAATGAATTTACTACGGCTGGACCCAAAGCAGCTTCTCTCTAGCAAAATTGGGCATTAAGTGCCTTCATCAAAAGGCATAGTACATGGAAGGAAGTAAACTAATCCCCATGGCCTCACTATAATTTCCTTGCATTTAGTGTGTAGTATTTCTTCATACAGCTTTAAAGTACATATTGCCTACAACGTCATATAAATCATGTAGGATTTTGATGGTCAGCACTGATATTCTTGCACCGCAGAAGCAAATCATTGATCATTCCCAATGTAATGACCCAAGAATGACAAGGTTCCAACATTTGTTCCTGAGCTATTAAATCTCTGGTGATGTGGAAAAGCATAACAGCTCTACCGAAGTAATGGCCATAACGGCTCCTTTAAAATGTACTAATGAAACTCACTTAAACTTATTAGGGGCTCAGTAATTGGTGAGTCATGGTTTACTGCAGCTTTAATCAAAGTCCCCCTATTGCACGCTGGAGAGATTTCAAAGGTCGTATTTCTATATATAAAGCAATGTCAGAGGTGATATGTTGCTGCATCCATGGCCCAGCGCGTGGCGCGGCGCCTTTGTTTCTAGCATGCGGTGTTAACTGAATCGGATAGTGAGCATGCTCTTCTAGCCTCCTCTTCAACGCTGCCAGGAGAAGAAAGCCGCTTCGGTCTCCTGCCAGGCTCTCCTCTAACCAACCCTGCCACCTCCACCGCTCTGCTCCTCCTTTTCTCTACCCATCCAACCCTCTCTATCCATCCGTCCGTCCGTCTGTCCGCCCACACAGGCTTCCAACCTGCAATTACATCATTCACTTAACCCCAGCCGCGGAGCATGCTTCATGTCGTCATCTTGCTCGATGCCTGTGGGGCATCGCTGGGTTTCCTGCTTTTCAACAAACAGTTGCACATCTTTAGCAAATACAAAAGCCTTCTCCGAGGAGCATCCTTTCTCTTGTGATTGAAAGGTTGCACTGGTAGTAAAAAAGAAAAGCACACAAGGTGCACATTTACGGACAGTGATTAGTGTTTGAATGGAGCACTTTGTTGCGCTGGTATTTTGCGTTTATACTAGTATAACTATAAATTCAGGGATAAAAGGCTTGACTACTATGAACACGCGTGATGGAAATGAATGCACTCATGGTACATTAAAGTGTTCCGGACGAAGGACACAAGCTCTGCGTGACATTGTTGTGACTTGAACAATCGTACCAATGTTTCTTTAAACAGCAGAGTGAACCTGCATGCCGGCCTCTTTCATGTCACTAGCTATGAATGCGGATCAGTCAACCGTAAACGTGACAGGCCACAAACAAAACGCTAAAGCAAATACGATCAAATTAAAAGCTCCCATCAACTGAAAATCATTTTTGTCAGGTCGCTGCTCTGTGGACCAATGATGACTCAACATTGCTACTCTGTTCTCTGCCAGCTAATTTATAGCGATGATAAATCTCTTCTTTTCATTCTGCCCAAATGTCCAACTTTAATTAAATTGTCTGCCTTTTTTTCCTTTTAATCACTTGTGCTGAACAAAGCCATGCCTTCTGTCCTCGCCTTCCACCTTCTAAAAACAGAATACCTGATATTTTTAAGCAAACTCGTGTATACAAAGTAAAGAATAACACCGTCTTTGGAGAGAAGAGCAGGAGGGGAAACGGTGTAAAACACGACTGTGATAATGACAGAAAACTTGCAGTGAATATTAATCGTCGGTATCCGTGCCAAGCTACCTGTACGCCTGTAGTTTGGCGAGGCAGCTGAACAGATCCATCAAATGGCTGTCTAACAGCGTCTTGGTGCGTTTTGATGTCGGTGAAGCTCGGAGGGAAGCCTCATTAGCTGGAGACTTCAACACGCACCGGCTCAAAAGCATGCATGAGTACACCGACGCCTACGCAAACACCTCGTGTCTCCAGCTCAGACTCTGGTCCCATTTAGTCACAAGTCCGATCTGACTGAAGGTCTGTCTGTGCGCCACGTTAACGGAGCATTAGCAAACACATGTAATAGCTCATTAGAGCCGAGATGAACTGGTTCAGGCCGACAGTCTTTGTCATTGACTCAAGTCGTGGAGTTGAACGGATTAGAAATGGCTGAAAAACAGGGAGCGACGCTGAGCCAAAGGGCCAGCTGTTAGGTGTGAGGCAGGACACTGCCCCTGTTGGGATGCCATTTGTGGCTGTGTGTATTCATTCTGACCCATCTTGTCATGACAAAGAGGGCCAACAGTCATCTATCAATCTGTCTGGCTGAGCGCGTGTCAAGTGTGCGGGTCACGCCACCTGCTGCAGGTGGAAGCGGTGTAGAGTGGCGGGCGGTGGCCAGATACGGAGCTCCCGGTCCCGGTTACTCTGACTTCCTAAAGTACCTTATGATCACAAACTGCGTGACTCTTCGTAGTCCTGTTATTAGCCGCCGTGAAGTTGAATTACATGTATAGAAAGAAAGTCAAACGGAGAGGCGCGTAGAGCTTGTGCACTTGGATCAAAAACTTAAAAGGGTTGCATTTCGTGGAGAGAAATAGGAACATTGAGTGTGAGAGAATGAAAAATGCAAACAACCTCCCACCTAAAGACAAACACAACAAACACAAATCTTGAGTGGTTCTTGAGGGGGGATGTTGACGTAGTCGCCTGCCATCTCATCACAAGAAACACAAAGTCAGAAAGTCCGCTCTGGCAGCAATTACCGCCAAGGGGCTCAAATCACAGCGGTATTGTTTGTCCGAAACCACAATCAGAGCGGTATTGTCAGAAGTCCTGTTGGACAAAACGGCCCGTGGCTCAATTAAAAGCCTTTCGAAAGTGAGTTAGAGCGTTTGTAACACTGTATCAAACACAGTGTTTACGTGGGCGACCCTGACACAATCCATCTGAGGTGGCCTCGCTGTGAACAACTTTAAGGGGATTGACTTGATGCTTTCAACAGCGTACCGTGAATACCAACGGAACAGTGGTGAATACTCGGTGTGTGTGTGTGTGTGTGTGTGTGTGTGTGTGTTTAAAGCAAAGGGATGGATTTTCAAAAAGCCAAGACAACAAATACAGAGTTGTTTGTTGTTTGATTATTTCACACAAGTGTATCTTGGCATATATTTGTGTTTAATTTAATTGTATGATTTTCCCTAAGTTGTGAATTATTTTGTCCTTAATTTGAATGATCATCGAGCTCCCCACCTGGACGTTTAGAGTGAATAGACTGAAGAACCCACACATCTAAATCGGCGGCACTCTTTGCAGCGCAGTCGTTGGGAGAGAAAACAACAGAAAAGTACAAAACTGAAGCCTGCAATATGAATTCTTCCAATCTTCTCTTTGGTTTTCTCCGTTTGCTTTGTCAAGTTTCATTATGCAACAGTACATATTGTTTGTAATGTATGCTTTGATGTAGCTGTCAAAGTGTTGCTAATAAAAATAAAAAAGGGTAAAATGGCATTGTGTTGGATTTTCTCTGAGAATGAGTGAGATTAAGACCAGCAGCACACTGTTCATTATTCTCATTATGTGCTGCTTTTGATGCCCTATATTCATGTCTTTTTTAAACCCCACATACACTCAGATTTTCTTTGTTCTTGCATTTCAATGTGTCCATAATTCCAATGCGATAATATTTTTGATGTGCAAGCGTTCCATTCCCAGCATCTTTAATAGAGTGGAGGTAGGAATAGAAAAAGGAATTCATAGAAATAAAAGTGTCCCTGCCATCAGCTGGGAGGCCGACATGTTGTCATTCCCAATCAGAGCGGAGGCTTCAGACTGAGCCTCTCCCTCGCCACGCTGATTACAACCTGCTTAGAATGCTGATTACAGAGAAGCAGGCAAAGTCAGGCTGCAACGCTGAGGCAAAACCAAGAGGGGGTTTGAGTGCTTGCTGTCAAAATGTTGTGTCTTCATGAGAGTCACAAAAAAATAGATATTCATTCATCATGAATCAATTTCAAATGTGTTGCTCACTCAAAAGTGGGAATAACAATAAGAGACAAAATGAGAAATAACAGACCAAGCTGAGGACTGAAAAAAGAAACTTTACAGAGCGCTTACAACCTCCAAGGTTAGAACATGTGTCGGCATTATGCAATAGGTTATCATTATTATATATATATATATATATATATATAATAATGATAACCTATTTATTTATGTTTTATCTGGATTTGCATAAGCATTAAAGTGATCAATCAAGTTGCCGGTGCCAATAGTGGACTTTGGATGTGGATTCTTAGAAATTACTTTTATCCCATCTGCAAATGTTTGGGCTTATCTTTTTTTGCAACACTTCAAGCAAGTCTGATGTATTATCATTTTAATGAGTTATGGTCAATTAAGTAATTTTACTATTGAAACAAAGTTTTCCTAGAAACATTTTCTGATTGATCATTAACAAAATAATTCAGGAAACAAAAATAATTGGGCTCCTAATAAGTCACCTTTATATAATATTTTGAAGTTATGAACATCTTCCTTTTGAACAATTTGATTCCATCTTAAAAACAAAAAGGAACAAGGTTTATATTGTATATTAATGGGACTTCAAAGGTATGGTGGTCGCTCTGTGACAGTACAGCAGAGAGGAAGATATGACAACTGATAGTCCATCAAGTTTCAACAGTTATGCACAACTATGGAAGCCCTTCAGCATGAACATCCTAAATTTCCAAATCACTTGCATTGAGCAACAGCATTGCAATTATTGTATGTCACCTGCACCTTGATATGAATGCACAGCCAATGAGAAAAGCAGCATGTCCCACTCTGCAGGAGCGCCGTGGCCCGGTGCCTTCTGCCGCCATAGGGAGCGGTTTACTGTCAAATCCAGCTCACTGTGGCCAGATTAGCTTCAGCAGTGATGCTAACTGACGCTAATGGTGTCTGCTGTGGCTCAACATTTTACTGCAACAACAAATAAGATGAAGCACTGCATACACCGGGAATCACAGCACCACATCGAATGTCCTAAATGTCCCTTGCAATATTGTAACACAGCACCAGAATACTTCAGTCATGTCATCTTCACTTTGACAACAGCTTCATACATTCTGCTCCAGGCAGCGCTGCAACATCTGTGCTGCATCTGTGCAGCAGGCCCCCCACAGGTACCTCTCCATCATGTACGTATCATTTGCTACTCTGCAATAATATCATACACACCAGCTACTACACTAAATAAACAAGCGTTAGTGTAGTACCAACCAATTCAGTTGGTCAGGCCTGTATCACAAGTCCAAATTATTCAGGGCTTCTGTAACATTAAACATCTACTGAAGATTCCCTCTCCATCTCCTCTGCACACCCATAAACTGAAATGCATGCTAATTGTGCAGAACCTGCAGACACCGGATTGCATTGTGCACATCTGGGAGTAACGACGCCAGTCTCCAATCCCAGAAATGTGTCCATTGCTATTCACTGTGCATTCCCCCAAGTCAAAGACAATCCGGCTATAAAAAGGTGCAAACCGTTTCTACACCATCCACACAGCCGTAAACACCCGGCATACAAACACATACACACACAGGGCAACACTCACAGTCACACCACACGTGGTACAATGATGAAGATGTTGTGTAAGTCGCATGGAAGGTCGTCCACTCTTATGCCCATTAAACCATGTTACACAGTAAAGGCTGTTTGTCACCGAGGCCCCTGTGAATCAGAGCAGTCCTTGGTTACACCCTCAGGCATTTATCAAACGTTCCTCGTGGATGGCACAGTGCCCTTGAAAGAGAATTCATTCCAAAGGGCACGACGCACAGTAGAGGTCACTTGTAACTAGCTCTGTTCATTCTTCACTTTATTAGACCGAGTGAAGGGAAAAACACAAAAGATGTGTATTGTGTACAAAAGGATTGTGCTTTGATTTTTCCACCAAAGGATCTGACTGATCCGAGTCTTTTGTGAAAACTAAATAAATTAAAATAAAATAAATTCACTTTGGTGCATACTAAGCAGCTCATTTGCATCTTCTAATTTTTTCTTTTCATATTCTATTACTTACACATTCTGAGCTGTGTTCATCACCGGAGGACATCAACTACTGTAAACTACAGCACACTGGACAGTGAAATGGGGATATGCAATTTGGTTTGAACCCAAAAAATATTCTGGTGAAAATCTTATATTACAAAAGAAAAAAAAAAGAAAATACCAATGCACAAAGTATGGCAAAGTAGCCACAATCCTTGACAGTGGGATCCTGGTCTGCTTAAAGTGGTTGCAAAGAGCCTAACAGGAGAAGGTTGTCAGCGCCTATACATGGATTGCTTTCCTTATTTGCTGTGGTGACGCAGCAGAACCATTTATATATATTAAACTTTGAAACATTGTCAAGAAAGCCAGATTTTGGCGTTTATATTGTACTTAATAGTTTATTCAACAGCCGGCCCCCATACAGATCTGAGTGTGTATCAAAAACCTTGACATGAGTGGGATTGCGTTGTGCCAGCAAATCAGTTTTACTACACAATCAAATCAAACAAGTGAGCTGCTGGGAAGGTTTCCTTTTTATTTCTTTTGCTTTTCTTTTTTATTTATTACTTGCAATTCTAACTGAAAGGGGACACAAACACCTGTCAGCGTTCTACATGACATCCCGGCCTGTTTTGAATTCCAGACGAGGCGGTGATGGGGCCGGAGCCAAATGGAGCTATATCGCTGTCACAGGCTGTCGGCGCTTTAATAACACAGCTTCTCTGCTGCTCTTGCACGCCGATAGGAATGCAGATATTTCTTTTCTGTTTTTATTTTTTGTCCCCTCAGTCTGCTTTTCTTTCTCTGGCTCCTCCTTTCTCCAATGCCACCATCCGCACAGTTTCATCACACATTTGTTTTTGCCCCACCCACCTAAGAGCCATTTGAGATAAATCAAATAGATGTGACTAAGACATGTAGTCGAAATGATTTTGTCTCCCTACCTTCCTTTGTCTCTCTTATTCTCACAGTTTTACGCTGATCTCAAAACTACCCCTTCCATTATCAACCACTTACTCTCTTTTCTCCCTTCCCTGCATGCCCCTCCCTTATTTTCCTCTCTTCCCAGCCCATCTCGCTCTCCGTCTTTTCTGATCTGTAAGGCTGTTCATGTCTCTTAAGTCACCCTAATCTTACAACATCAGCTCTGTAATGCGCCTCATTATGAGTGGTGGGCATGGCAATCAGAGTTATAAACCCCCGCTCTCCTCCAACCCTCGCCTCCCTTAAATCCACTTTAATTCCAGCTCCTGAGTGCTGCACAGGGGAGTGGTTGTACGCATGCAAGGCCACTCGCACACTTCAGCGCCACACACGAACACACACACACACACACACACACACACACGAACGAACACACACACACACACACAAACACACACACACACACACACACACACACACACACACACACACACACACACACACACACACACACACACACACACACACACACACACACACCTTCCTTGAACCTACAGATTGTGTCTTATAAGGAGATGTGCATCCTTCACACCTCAACATAAGGGGACTTCCTATAGCTTAGGCTGTGAAAAACACACATTCAGATAAGAATAAAAGCTCACAGCCAGTGATGAAAGCTATTGCTGGTGTTCTGCAGGTTGTTAACCACATGCATATTATAATTCAATTATCATACACTTTGTTTTTTAGCTCCATCGGCCCTCCGTATGGCTCATTCTCCCATGTGACAAAAGGGAAACAAAGCCTTGTGTATGTGCAGTAGGAATGCGTTTACGTTTCATCCTCTTCTTCTCCAATAGACAGTGACAATTATAAGACGCACGAGAGGAAGCAAAAGGTGGGAAGTAAGAAAGAGAAGGCTAACCATAGATTGGAGAGAGCGCGTGTCCGTACCGTACATGTGTGTGTGTCTGCTAGTGTGATGGGCAATGCTGTCAAATGAAAAATGAGGGGCAGATTTCAGGGTGCATGTGCTGTGACTTTGGCCCGGTGGTTGGAGTAAAAAAAGCAATTCCTCCGCCTGAATCGATGATTATGAAATAAAGTTTACCCACGCTGGGAGGCAAAAATTGGATATTGAACATCCTCCTCACTTTTCTAAACTCAATACTGCGATGTGGAAGGTTACCGACGCATTATGAGAAATACAAGAAGACAAACAGAGGAAAAAATTCATACAATAATTTTTTAGCTCTGGTCTCAAATTACGAATTTGTGCTCTTGATTTAACAATAGGTATGCACTAATTACTTAATTTACGCTCTTGATATAATATTGTTTTTGGGCAAATACAGCTGCTTTCAAGCCTCGTTTCTTGCTCTCTTGCTGCCCAAACAAAACCACTCCTTAATTAAAAATATACAGTAGGTGTATGGGAAGAATGCTGCATTTGCACACAGGACATTGAATGCCAGGTGTGTGCGGAGGCAGACGGGAACCTACACCAACTATCTATGTTTTCATTAAAGAGGCTACAGGGCCTTTGTTTAGGGGCAGAGTGACAGAGCTTGAACGTGGCTGCATTACACCATATGCAAGACTAAATTGAACGCATTAATCTGTGTGCATGAATCCTTAAATAAAAAATGTGAACAATCATTAATCATTGAATCAAGAGCATGGATTTGTGTTTTTTTTCCCGCCCCCATGACTCCAAGATTTTGAAGAACTGACATGAAATGTATTGTTTAAAGTATGCCCCACTTTATCTGCAGTGACACAGCCTTGAAAAAAACCAGAGGAGGGACAAAATGAGGCTGAAAAGAGGAGAAGTGTTGCATAACTGTCTCGTGTAATTACCTCTCAGGCAACGGAATGAAAGCTTTACAGATAAGTGAGGGGTAATGGAAGACGGAGATGGTGAAACAACATGAAAACGTAATAGGGCTGGATTTAAAATCGAGGCTAAATGCATTAAAGTCTTTTCATTTACATTTTTCTCTCTCATGCGATGTTGTTACATAGCTTGCTTACAGACTTGCATTTCGAATAAAAAAAAAGCATGATCGCTATGAAACGAAATCTCTGAGCTGGAGGTTGCACACGCACTATGTATTTGATCTTTTTCCCCATTGTGAAAGTCAAAATGTTTGATTTTGCAGCATGGGATATTCTGTTTTAAAAGGAATAGGCAGAAACACACACACACACACACACACACACACACACACACACACACACACACACACAGGTCAGGAGGAGGAAAAGAGGAATGATGATGATTGTTTCTGTCAAGTAGAGGTTTTTAGCATAGTGGGCAGATTATATGGGAAGTAGGAGATGTGGTAGTATTTGTGTACGTATCTGTGAGTGTGTGTGGGCATTGTGGAGGAACCGGCCGGATGACGCACTTTTATGATGTCATCTGTCCTCTGGAACAGATTGTATTTAATTGGTCGGTCGTTTCACAGGCGCATGCCTTTTTTTTAACAAGTGCATCTATCAATCACACACACACACACACACACACACACACACACACACACACACACACACACACACACACACAGAGGTTCTTGTAAAAATTCAATCATCTCTGCTGCGGAGTGGAATATACTTCACCTCGCACTACACTCAATGAAGTACACACAATTTTGTGAGCGATTCATATCAAATTGTACGAGGACTCTTCGTACGTACACACACACGCCAGCTTAAATGATGTAGTCTCTCCCTCTCTCCATGTTGGCCGTGTTGGTGCGTCGATATATCAGCCTTAGCCTCATAGCCTGGCTGTGTCCGACCCCAGAGCAAACCCTGTGTTCTCCTAGTTTGCAGGCCTTAGTAGCACTGATAACACTACGGGTCTACAGGCCCCCGTTTATCACCCCCAAGTACCAGCTTTACTCCAGACTTACCTACAGGACTGGTGAGGAAAAGCTGAAGGGGATGGGGATGTGCTGATAAAGTCTTTCTCCTGACAACTAAATTATCATGAGGATCTGTGTCAACAATTTAGCAATTAATAACGCCTCCTGACCTCTGGATTTTTTGTCTTCCTGTCCTCCAGTGTCGGAGGTAGACAGCCTGTGTGTGGTTCTCATGTTCACAGAAGATGTCTTAACTACCATTTATTACTCTCCACGTTGACAAAATGAAATGCATAATAGATGATGTTACTTTTGAAAGCACACTTGTGTTTGTGTTTTTGTTGCGGTAACCATGCAACAAGGGAAAAAAATGACTGTATGACTTTGATGACTATGTCTTTTGCCATTCTCCCCCCAAAAGCTGGTGTGTCACTTTGGATACCTGTACTGGACAACATACTGTAGACTTTGGGTAATCCACGTAATACTTCTCCATTAGAGAGATAAGAGAGGGAGTGCAATGGAATCCTGTACCAGCCACAGACATCCAAACATCCATCCAGGAAACAGTCACACACAGTATGAGACCCCAAGTCGGGAAACCAGGGTCCAATCAAGGTGCTAGCTCGTCCACCATAAAACAGCAGAGCAGCGACGCAGCAGCCTCCGTCACACTCCCAACTAGGCTCCTGGCCCTTGTACTGCTGGTTGTGGAGTTCTGTTCTGCAGGTTTATGAGATGGGATATAACATAAACCTGGCTGCTGAGATGGAATACAGATTTTTTTTGTTTTTAAACCCCCTGTGTCTTATCATACAAGGTGGTAGAGGCTGGCTGAAGAGCACTTAAAAAGTGTAGAAAGTGCAACTTTAACAACTGCTTTACTTCTCAAACCTTTTTTGGGGATACTTCTTAACTGCATCAAGGTTGTCTCATTGGTTTGGTTGCAATGCAAACAGGACATCCTGCACATCCTAAAATGCGCACTGAAAATAGAGTTATCGTACATATACGGTATCTCTGGTCACTTGAAACTCCAGGGCAGGTTTTGAGAAGACTTCAGGTTGGACAGTTCTAACTGACCTGACAACCACACAACCACCACTGTAATTAACTAGCTACTTAAAAAAATAAAAAGTGCCACAATGTCCATCCACTACTAAACCAAGATTTCCAATAGACTGGGTGAGTTCTTACACACAGATTTACCAGACATCAAACACACTGCATCGGCACAGCTGCACCCATTTATCTTAGTTACGAAAGCGGTGATTTGATAAGCAATACATTTCATGTCCATGTTTATCTTAAATGAAAGGAAAGACCAAAGATGCAGAACAAGTGGCACTAATGTGTGTCATGACATTGTGAGCAGTGGAACCAGCAGTCATCACAAAAGACTGAGATGGCTGCTTGTGCAGCGTTATAGAACATATACAGTAGTGCCACGTGAGCTCATTAAACATTACTTACTGTTCTAATAGCTACTTAATTTGAGACCATTTAGGCTTCAATCTGGAATAAACACATTACTGTTGTGTGTGTATGTGTGTGTGTCTGAACAGTGGTGGTGATATCTATCTAGTCTATCTATGGATCATTTGTCTTACATATGGCAGAACGTATCCTCTGTGTGTGTGTGTGTGTGTGTGTGTGTGTGTGTGTGTGCGTGCGCTGGTTTATATGGAGACAGATTGATTCATGGGCCTCATCCCCCTGATTGGGTTCCCTATCGATCAGGCCGGTTGTGGGCTGCTGCTGACCGTGACATGGGACCCACGGAGCAGTTACCACCACACAGTGGCCCTCTGCACCGTCTATTCTAGCACCAACCCCTGCAGCATGGAGGGGCCCGTGGGCCCCGGGCCCTCACAGAGGGGCTTGGGGAGTGTTGACACCTTTTGCCTTTAAACATGGTTGAAAATTATATAGCAGAGTTGGAATTATGCAATGACTAATTTAGGAGTGAGGTCAGAAAGGAAATGAGGATGCTTTAAAAAAATTTGCACGAAAATACAGCAAACAAAACATTAAAACTCACAGAAACAGAAGAGGTCAATCGTTTCCATCGTAGCCCCAAATTAATCATACAAAGGTTTCACTTATTTGACAAATGATACAGTTTAAGTTGGAAATGTCATCCCGACAGCAATTGGTCTGCATCTCAGTGTTTGTCTAATGGTTTTAAATCATTCTGATATCAGCGCAGCTTCTGTGTTTTTGTCTACCAAACCTGCCTATTTTCCCTTTTTCCCTTTAAGTGACAGAAATAATCTTTTCATTTCCGTCTGCGCAGTAGAAAAAAGGACAGAATCAGATTTTTACATGAGCTCAGGTCAGATCAGGTCTCTACCATGGCAGTTTATAATCTGATACCAGTCTTAGAGCTTAGGTTATGCAAGACAGAGACAGGGCGGGTGTGTTTGTGAGGCAGGTGAGTGTGCCAAAAGCTCTGTGTCTGTCGCAATGACGTATGAACTATCTGCATCGCCGTGTTATTCTCTAAGTTCCCACAAAGGAACACACACACGTTGCTGAAACGAGCATCGACTCCAGAATCAGAGAACAAGAGTCCAGTGCTTTATACACTCAATACCTTCAGACCTCCGCTTAATCCCCTTCAGCACAGTTCATGCCACCGCGAGACTCTCGATAATTCACTGTAGTCTTGTTTGCCGATGAGATGTATCCCACACATGAAACGGTATTCATAAAGAAAGAATGTATGAGCCAAATGTGTGCAGCTCACTGCGCACCAGGTGGACACAAGGTTGTCTGAAGTGAATCAAATGGGATTCAGTGGGGTGGAAGTGATAAGAGAATAAATTGAAAAATGCAATATACATCATGATATGATGAGGTTGCTTAACATCTAACTGTTTTCAGTCTACGCTACCAGCTTTCGTATGACAATTAAAGGTGCATTTATGAATGTTATTTGTTTTTATTTGTTTTTTTGCGTCATGTTTATTCTGCGTTTTCTTTTCTCATCATCTCATCTCTATGTTTCTTAATTTTGTACGCTGTGCAGCACTAAATGTTTCCATGTGAGCTCCGTTTCACTCTATTCTATTATTGATTCCTTTTTTGAAGTTTGATGAAGATTGAGATGTCACTGCCGATGAGGACTCAGACACAGTGTGTGATTTCACGTCAGCTACGTAGCCACAGCTCTGGTAATTGACAGCCGTGTGCGTGTCAAATGTGAGAAACAATGTGACAGATATTCAGTGAACACCCTTGTAGTTATTATTGTCATGTCTAAAGGCTGGCGAGGCAGACATAAGTTGGCATATCAAAATTACGAAGGGTGCTGTAGATGTCCATTTGAATCCTGATCTATAATCAATAATGAATGAACAGTGCAAAAGTTATTGTATTATCAATGCAAGTGTTACAGGAAGTGGTGTCCTCTAAATAAGCCTGGGAGGTTTACATAAGGTCAGGTAAACTTCCACAAAGTCAGAGTAGTCCTTCATAAACATGCAGTGTTTAACATTACCCAAAGGTAGTGTGTCACAGCTCTCACACGAGACCCAGCTAAACCACATTTGTATGAAGATCACACACACACACACACACACACACACAGACACACACACACACACACACATGCGCACACGCACATGCACACGCACACACACACGCACACACACACACACACACACACACACACACGCACACGCACACACACAACTGCTGTGTAGATTGTAAGCGAGTCCTTGTCTGCGAAGGGGTTTTACAGTCACAGTGACATTTAGGATTATCTCCATGTTAGAATATGATTATTATAATTTCACCCCGCAAAATAAACATCCATTGTCCCTCTCTTTTTATCCAGTGAATGGATACCTTTAAATATGTAGTTCTACGTTTGACACGATGTTGGAATCATCCCTCTAAGAAGTGCACTCATAAACACAAATAGTGAGGCGTTGGTTTGGGAACAAACAGACGAGCTGTGTAATGAGCATGTGCCATGTGTCCGTCATGGAATAACTCGCAGCACTGCCACCAACAGGAAATCCAATTTGATCAAGTGGATAGCAACTGCAACATACAGGACACTGGTCTCATAATTGTCTCATACGCAGATCTGTACTCGTGTGGTGATGCTAATTTGCAGTGTTGCTTTCACAGCATCATATTAAGGAATGAATGCAATCAGGTTAGGGAATGAGCGCAGTCAATTTTAAAGTCATAACAGTGAAAGTGTACGGACGTGTATGTGTGTGATTGCGTGTGTTAATGTATGCGATAGGCCCTGGGCGGGTCCCAGCACCAGCTGTTGGTAATAAGCTGTGGCTGCTAATAAACGTTCCCTCTAAGCTGTGGAGCTACAGGGCACCGAGGCCCGTCTACAGCAGCGGCCTGGCTCTATACTTAGCAAAACACCCCTGCTGCTCCCATAATATAACCACATCACTCTGCCCTTTTTTTTTTCTGCCCTCACACGCCAACTCGCTCTCTGTATACCCCCTCATGGAGTCAAATCAACCTAATAGATCGGCAATGAGCCTGCCGAGCAGCGTAATGAAGTCCAGCCTTGGTCTCTACACTAATGCCAAAAGACAGTGCATGAATCAAAGCCAAGGAGGAAGTACGTTTGTTTAAAACATAGTTTTTTAGATTAGCTCCAAGGTCAAGACCAAGGTATGAATTGGATCCTCTTTATTTCCGTTGATAGTCTTGGATCCTCCCATTTCTGCCACTGTCTTACAACAGTGCGTTTGCACGCTGCACGCACACAAAACAACTCTTACACACCAAGCTCACCTCCTCGACATGCTTTGTTCTCCCTGAACCTTTCATCTCTGTATACTGTTTTTCCCTGAGTTCTTTCTCAGGAGATGCAGGTTTTCCTCAGTGTGTCACACCCTATTGCATGTTAGAGAATCTCCAGACTCACTCAGAAATGCTCCCTTTGTTATCGAATCAGAGTCTCTACTTCCACAAAGCTTGCATTACTTTTACCATTCTGGAGTACGCGACACAGTCTTTCAAGAACCCTGAATTAAATTCTAGCTAATTAGTAAATACAGGAAGTAAGTCTCCTCTGCTGCACTGTGATCTCTGAACAAGATGGAAAGATTAAGACGTGTTTAGAGTGAAGGAAATCAAACCTGAATGTTGGTGGTCTGTGCAACTTCTCTTTGATTTGAGGATTAGAGCTATGGAATGTTCATCGCTGTCTTAGCAATTACTCTGAGGCTAATGGAAGCGGACGCTGTTAATCTTCACATGCTGGAACCAATGTGGGTCTATCTAGCAGTGCTCTCCGTCTCTTATTCCTCGCGTGTCGTCTCACACCGCTCAGCTGAACACACGGAGCTCAGCGATCACACACTATCGGCACGCCATCTTTTAAAACCATCCAACGCTACTTCTGAGCAGACAAGCTATTACAGTGTAATTTATTCGTTTGAGACAAGACACGGATAAAATATAACAGCGGTAGGTTTGAGTGATTGCCATTTCAGGGACTTCTCCAGCCTCCCCCCACAAAAAAAGGGTCAGCAGTTACAGAGTCACTGTCACCAACATTAACATTTTACGAATGAGGATTTATTGTCAATAGTGTTAATAATGTTCATTTCTAAGCCACGCCACAGCCACACTGAATATAGAACCACAACTTTATGGTTTTATATAGTGTGAGGAACAAACATGTAATTTATTTTTTCACTGAACATTTACAACTGCCCTGATCTTCAGGGCCTGACCCTGACACATCTATCATGCTGAAACAATGAACATGCTCCTTGTTTTGTTATGATTCAGCTTTTACTTACACACACCAACGTATAAGGTCAAACAACTACAGATAACCAGTGTAAAGCTGCTTTACAAACAGCTTTTTTTCTCTCCTTTGGCTGGCTCTTTCAATACTTCTTTTCTTAGAATACTGGAAGTAGCATTCTCTATGGGACCCAACATGAGCTGGTCTCTTAGGTCATATTTTACAACAGCTCATTCTGCAATTTGGTTTTCGTTTGCATTTAGATTCACCCACTCAAGACAACTTAATACACATGTTTTCCAACTTACAACTAAAAAGGGTATGATGTGTGTTACAGTACAGCCTTAAATGCATGCAACACGCCATAACCAAGCTAATGTATCATATACAATAGGATCAAATATAGAATATACAGGGTGCCATTTATAAAAAATAATTGAGACATTTTATTGTAGGGCCTCTGCAGACAATGACGCCTGTTGCTCTGATGACCAACATCTGGCTTCTTTTGCATATTCATCACGTAGTCTATACAAGCTCGCTCTGCATGCTCACATTTGGTGTCACTGACGTTAAAAACTACAATCTGATTGGTTCAGCAACTAGAGCTGCTCCGGGATTTGCATGAGAGGAGTGACAGACAAAATATAAGTTAGTGAAAATATATGATCAAACCAGAGCTGCCACTGAATTTTTTTAAACTTTATGGAATTATGTGATAGCATACATAAAAAATGGTGGACCCTGTCAATATAGATTGATCAAATAATAAAATAAATGTGTTCTACCCACCGTTTAAGCCAGCTCCAGCCAGAAAGAAATGGTTACAACAAAGTCCACATGTATTACATCGCTCAGCCACATACAGTATACCAACAACAGAAACATATAAATCAATCTAAAAGGAGGAAGTCCAATGTGTTAGTGTGTTTTAGTGTTAGAATTACTGCCAAAGAAAGGCTGGCTCTCCATCGCAAAGTGCCAGGCAAATGTTTTGTCCAGGCACGTCCCTGTTTGTGGGTGGGTAACAAGCAAGACAAGGTGTCTTGTTACTGGTGATTTAAAAGAATGCATATACTACAAAAGGAACATTTTGATAAGGGAAAGACACCGTTTACCATTGCAAATGTAATACAGCTAATCAGGATGGAGTTCCAATGTGATATGCATACCAATGCCAGAGGGAAGTGAGGCTGTTTAAATACAGTAGTGGGGACATAAGTTTTTATCACTTACTCATGTCTGGCTGTCATTTTCCAATCTATACATCCATGTAGCTGTGCTCATTTCCTGATCCAAGCTTCCTCTATTTAATCCACGGATGTGTTAAGACACAGTGGAGCGTAAAATGGCATAAATGAGGCCTCAAATGGAGCAAATGAGTGCACATTTAATTGTAGTGATTTAAACTGGTTCCCTGTGGTAGGGAATGAGAGCCGGACGCCTTAAGTAGCAATTATCTCAGGTAGCTATCTCATTACCGCCCTCCTCTAGTACGTAAATGTGTCCACAGGCTTGGGAGTTATATTGCAGATCGGCCATTTTGTTGTGCTCTTTTTGAGACGGTGCTGTGTATCACCAGGCAGGGAAAATAACTTAAGTACTGGTTATGTTTCCAGGGACAATAGTGTTTTTTATATTGTCTTGGTTCCCACGTCCGTGGCTGATGTTCAAGACTTGTTTAATTAGGTAGCCAGGTCACTGCAATCAAACGGAACCTTCCCTCAGTGTGCAGCATTTTAATGACCAAAGTGATGAAAGACATTCATAAATTAGGACAGTTATGATCCGTTTCAATGTCCACAGTGGGGCTGTTCCTTCATACCTGTATCGGCCCAGAAGGAACCAGCTTTACAAAAGGAATTTCCCAACTGTGTAGAGATACTGAAGAGTATTATTATAAATTTAAGACTATGTAATTATTAATAAAATACATTCAGTAAAATACTCCATTGCACCGCAAACAAATTTTAAACTATGTAATTAATAAAGAAATGTTTTCAGGATAATACTCCATTGCACCGCTAGGATTTTGAAACTATGTAATTAATAAAGAAATGTTTTCAGGATAATACTTCACTGTACTGCAATAAATTTAAGACTGTAATTATTAAAGAAAATGCATGCAGTGTAATACCAAATTGTACCGCCATGATTTAGTGAGAGACACTCGAAATGACCAGTTGCATTGAACGCACCTGAGAAGGTCACGTGCCTGGAGGCGTGGTCATAACGGCGCAGTGAGAAGGACACCGGAGACTTTTGTTTTTCTCGGATGCTAATGAAGACCCCCCCAGACCCCCACACAGACGGGGCGGGGAGTTTTTGGCGCACCGAACTTTGCTCCTATCGCCAGGAAGGACGCTGCAGGGTGCCGGCTGTGCACCAATGGACATTACTTACTTTTTTGAACCAATGGGATGATTTCACACCTTTTCTGTTTCTATATATGTTCCTGTGTGCGTCTGTTGCTCGGGATTCGTGGGCGAGAATTCAGACAGTTAACTGGCCAGCAGTCTGTGGAAGATTTCGAACCGGCAAAATCCTCAGCTGGGACTTTGTACTCCGTATCACAACGGCCTATTTACTTTATTAAATACGCTTTATTATAACTGTCGATGCAAGACGTCCTTTGTTCATACGGAGCTTCTTCAGAAAACTCAACAATATACAATGCTAGATTCTGTTATATGAAAAGAACTATGACTGGAGAAAAAAAGCTCTAGGTATTGACACATTTTGTGAGGGTGTGTCTGACTATTGGACATTTTAGATGGGGAGTGTAGAGAAAAACACAGTCTTAGACCAAGTACCACTCTCCATCCAACAGAGAGCCTGAATCCGCCATTTCCTCGTCCTAATTGTGGATGTGTGGTTCACTGAGCATCCTTAGCATCATGTGTGGTGAGCAGGCCAATCCCACTGCAGCATGAGCTTGAAGAGGCTTCTGCTGGCTCTGACTAGCCTGAGGTTGGCATTCAAGGGAGGGAGAGAGAGAGAGAGAGATGCTAATCATCTAAGCTGAGGAGAACAAGGCTTGAGAGAGACAGAGAGAGAGAGATGTGCACCAAAAGATGTGTCTGCCTCTGCCAATGCCAGTTTTTGGAGTCACAATGAAATGCAGCAATGGGATAAGGATCTGTGTTTGTAGTGGGCCTGCCTGCCTCTACAGTTAAGGGACAACAATTATGCCACTACTTGCCTTATAAGCCTGGCAGTGAATAGGGAAACTTGATTGTCCAGAAAAACGGCAATATAAATTTCCAGCAATGATATTTTGTTGCAACCCCGACGTGGTGTGGAGCTGGATGTGACGTGTTAGAGAGGTTAGGCTTTATTTTACATAGCTGATCCCATTTTAAAGAAATGTAGGGAAATATGCATCTCTTCCCCACTGCATTGTGTTTAGACCAAGAACACATTGGTTGGACAAAGATGGTGCAGCAATCACTTGCTAATGACTTCTGTGCAGTCAATAAATACTACTCAACAATGTATAGAAACTTTTACAAAAAAAGGCCTGTTGCTTGAATTCTACTTCTGCACTGCAGTACTACTGTTCTGCTCAACAATCAGTATGCTCCAGTGAAAGCAGAACAAAAATGATGACAGTAAAATAAAGTATGAGCCGCTCAGTAAATGTATAATGACAGACTTGTGGAATCTTTTCTTGGTGGAATCTAGAAAGATATCGACAAAACGTGCACGCAGAAAGAGGCACACATGCCAGAACTATGTTGAATTTGCAGACTGCCTCAGAAACAGCTTGTATCTCAAAAGCAAAACCGAATTATCTCCGACTTCTTTGCCCAGTGGTCTTAATGAATACGAAACTCAATTTGCACTGGCCCCCCAGATCAAAATTGTATTTGTTTTTTTTATTCCTCTCCCTGTTTGGATCTTGATTCTAGCAGGGTGGTAAGAGGTGGGTGTGGTCTTAGAGTATTTGTCCCCACTCTGGACTGCACCCCCGCGGTGACTATGTCCCTAACTAAGTGCCCAGTCCTCACCCGGGTTCCAACTGCCGCAGATGGACAAAATGCTACATTAGTATTCAGACGACATCAGACATCTGGGCCAAACACTCACTGGACAAAGCTAGACAAGCAACACACACACACACACACACACACACACACACACACACACACACACACACACACACACACACACACACACACACACACACACACACACACACACAACTATTTACATATAAGGATCAGGAGACATGCTTGAATTATCACAGCACAGAACACAAAAAGGTTGAAATATTCCCCGTGGGATTGGTAAAAAAAACGATTTATCGGGACTGTGTGAGAAGGACTGCTTGTTTTTTTTTTCACTCAATGCATGGTTAATATTCTGCTGTGTTGATTATTATTCCACATTCATAATGCATAGTAGGTACTGCAGCGAGACAAAGCTAATTATTAGGGGGCGAGCGATAACACTGACACATCACTAAAGCAGGAATTGGCTGCTGCAAAGTGCTGTGAGTTAGAGTTTTAAACTCATTCGCTCACTGTTTTTGTGGGGTGTTGATACATCCCATTAGTCTGTCCATCTCTGCTCTCATCTCACTGTCCCAATCCTGTCCCCCGCCCATGTCCTCCACCCCCTCCGATTCCAAATGAAATGCAGATAGAAAGCTAGCGTAGTGTGACGTGTCAGCATATTCACAGATAAAGCATTTGCCCGCGTTTTAATAAAAGCTTTAATGGTCCAGAGCACTGTAGGCCCGATACACAGCAACATGGAGGAGGAAATAGATTGTGCCCAAAACGTTGCATCTCCCTCTCATAAGTTACTTGAATGGGAAGGTCATTTTGAAATTTAGTGCAATGCGGTAGCGCGAGCTAAAGGAAAGTGAGCCGTTAATAGTCGCGAGGATATGAATAGGACGTCCGGATTGCAACCAAAAGTCCCATTCAAACATGGGAAGCACTCAACCACACAGATTGAAAGTCTGATAGGTGTAGCGTTAAAAGCCGGCTGAGGCAGATGAACAAATAATGTGTGAATGAAAACGCTATAACCCCATGCTCATACAGGAGCAAGTCTTCTACTGAAACACAGAGCCCTCAATCTGAATCACTGCATCCGAGCCACCACATGAGTCCCTTTCACAAAGCTCTGGAAATACTCATTGACTCCTGGATCCTGATAAGGCAGTCATTGCAGCATGACAACGTTGTACAGTATAATGTTATTCAAACTGAATTGTGCCCGGGCTCCCAAACAGGCAATTCATTCACTGAAACCTTTTGAAATTTGCATTTACATTGGAGAGTAATGCAGTTTATGAGACTTGCAAAGTAGGGACTAAGAGTTCTGTCTTTCCACAGCAGACATTTAGTATCCTTCAGTATACAGTACAAACAAATTAAAGGTAATGTAGTAGGCAATATCAAATAGCTGCAAAGCATAAAAAATGAAAATGAGAGGGGGGGGGGGGGGTGCAGAGGTAGAATGAGTTCTGCAGTGGGTTCTACTCAACGCTAAGCAGTTCTTCACGGGAAAGTTTGTACACAAAGCTAAATTAAAATTAAAAAAGATAATTGGTGGCTTGATGGTTTGTGTGCCTGCTAATGTTCGCACACTGTATAATAAAGATGGACTGGAACCTTTCAGTCGCTATGGCAGCATGGCGATATAAAAAGAACATGCACAGACGGCACTAAGTATAGAAAGAAGTCCACTTACCGACTTGAGATGAGTCACCTGGAGAGAAAGAAAAAAAAGAAAATCAGATCAAAGAGCAAAGAGCAAAGAGCAAAGAGCAAAGAGCAAAGAGCAAAGAGCAAAGAGCAAAGCAAAATGTCACTTGAAAACACCTGCTCACCAAAAGATGGGTACAACAAAATGAGATATATTAGCACTGGGGGAAAAAGCTAAATCAGACTGCAATTAGCATTATGTTTTCCACACATAAACCTCAACAGAGCTGCTAATTGAGATGGTTGAAGAAAACAACCCACGTGGATGTCCAGAAGGCAGCATTCCTATTTTCTTTCTAAAACAAGTCCTCAAGGTCATCAGAGAACCTCTCAGGCAACAGTTAACTTCTTGACATTCACTTTCCACTTCTCACTACTCCAAAAATAACTTATACTAGGACTCAAACTCATTAAAAAAAACGACTGTTGTCGTGTAAAAAAAAAAAAAAAGAAGGTATTCTTCCTAACTGCATTCACCATGTATTTGTGACTTTTAAAAACAACACATTATCCAATTAAGCAGGCTTTAAAACAGAAGTCATCTAGCCAAGAGGAATAACAACAATAACAAATAATATAAGTCAAGAAAAGAAAGGACCAATTATAAATATCCAAAATTCAACAGTGGCAGAAATGCACAAATAGTATGTAATAGCTTTTAATAAATAGTTCAAACATCAGAGTAGGCCTAGCTTTCTGCCTCCTAACACCTCCTGAAAGGAGGACATGGCACATGGTCCTCTGATGACTCAGGTAGACTTCACACCGTATAGTTACTGTAAGTCACAAATGATGTGATAGATTGAGTAAGAGCAAGGTAGCAAGTTATAAAGAAATCCAAAGGACCACCCAATACCTCGCCACACTGCTTAATTAAATGGGAACACAGCCCGGCTCATTCTCCTTTTGGAATCCTTCCAATGTTCAATAAATGATGCAAAAATGGAAGAAAAAAAAATTAATAGGAATGCATTTTCATCTGAAATATTGATCCATGCTGTCAGATCGGATTCCTAATTAAAGATTGTAGCTGTTGGCAGGTGTTACGTATTAAAGCAAGCGTACAGTAGGTGTTAGGATTAATTGAGGGTGGAGGTGCATCCAATTAACTTATGGAAAACAAAACTTTTTTCCAGGGAAGTTAAGTTGTACACACTAACACACACATATATATATATCTATATCTATATCTATATATATAGATATAGATATATCTATATATATATAGATATATAGATATATCTATATCTAAATATAGATATACATATCTATATATATAGATACACACACATATACAAATATACATACAGTATATATATATTATAGAACTACTGCATTTCTAAATATTTCTATGTTCGTAAACAGTGTTGGTGATCTGTGATTAGATGGCAGTGGATAAAAGCACTGATGCTAGTTTTTCCCTTTTGGTTTATGACCTTTAGAAACACAAGATGACACTGTATTGTAAGTAGCCTTGCATGATTGGATATATAATAAACAGCGTGAATGCAGTGTAGTTTATTGACAACATTACGTCACGATTCAAGATTTTAACTACAAGTGTGAAAAAAAGAAGCCTTGAAGTAATGTAAAGGCTTGCAATATTTGATTGGCTCTGAGTGAGTGTACAAAGAGGGGGTTTGAGCTCTCTCAAATGCAGTGTGTCAGGAGAGGGAGATTTACACCTCCGCCCACTGAGCTGCCGGTTAGAGTTCCCTGGCATCCCTGCCAGCCATGGACAAAGTGGCCCACGATAGGCAGCCTTCCTTACTGGCTACATGGCTACCATTCTATGTCCAAGGTGAAGCGAAGCCTCTTCAGTCCCAACACATGGAGGAGAGCAACAATTCCAGCCAGAGCAGATGGAGCACAGGGCGCTTTGCCTCGCAGTGCTGACATTGTTCTTGATCTACCAGTCCAGGCAGAGGAGTGGAGGCGGCGCTGACATGTCCACAGTGGTGGATGAAGGCAAAGGAAGAAAAGGTGCCAGAGGAATGAACGCAATCAATAGGTCCGAGTCTCCCAGGCCTTGTTTGTTAATATCCGGGATTTTGACACGGATATCTCCCGCTTCCGAGTGGTATCAGCTGCCCTGCTTGTTCTGACATCAACGAACGTGCTCTAACACACAGGGGTATAGGCAATGACAGCGACATAGGAAGTGTGTGTGTGTGTGTGTGTGTGTGTGAGACAAAGGGGCAAAGATAGCACATGAAGAGATAGCTGGTCAAATACAGCTCATCTATCATGCCTTTCCACTTGTCCCGGGCCACAGCGAGCGCCACAGAGGAGACGGAGATGTACAGAGCATACACATAGCGTGTACATAGATGTTCTAATGTAATATCGTGGCAGCTAACGTTATGGCAGCCACGTCCTCTTTACAGTGCGAGACGCAGGGATGTGGTGACCACGTTTTAGTGATGATATATCACCCTGGAGAGCTGATAGGACCCAGGGGCAGAGCTATAACGTCTCGAGTGACCCCCGTCGTATAGTATATAACCCCAGCTGGATGGTATCAACCGTTTGGGGGGAGGGGGCTCAGTATTTCATGAGGGAAATTGTATTAAAATCCAGGCTGGTACGCTGTGTGTTGGCTCATGTAAGCCCAGCCACATTTCCCACACTGTTTGATATGATACCCGTTATTACACCCAACAATGCATGTATGTTTTTGTGACCGTAGTGCCATCACTTGAAAAGCAAGCCGAAAAATGACCCCTGACCACCCCCTTCTTTTCTTTTCAGTAACTCGGCCTCACAGCTGAGAAGTAGTGACCCCTGTCTGATGTTGATTTACACTCTCCACACCTCTCTCAGCGCCGCTTAGCTGTCAACCCGTCTTGCCCATACGTGGAGAGAGAGGAGTGTGGAGGGAACACGACACAGGGTGCACGCACGCACGCACGCACACACGCACGCACGCACACACGCACACGCACACGCACACACAGAAGAATTATTCAAGGACACACTGAGGGCAAACCATGCCTGTGCACATTTCAGGTTACCAAAAAATAAATAAATCAGACGCATACAAGCATGTGAGCAACAGCAGTCAGGATGTGTTTTAGTTATTAGAGGGCAAAAAGTTGAGCTCCTTGTTATACATAGTTAGCTTGCTATTAGTTACTTGCATGTCTTTTTCTTTGTAATTTGTCTTTGTCATTAGATTCATAGAGGGTAAGATATTACAGTAAAAACACAGTTAAACATTTTGCATAGCTTACATGGCTTCTATTTAATTTTCTTTTTCAGTTTTGCTTAATTTTCTTTCATTTTTAGATCCATTGAAGGGTTTAAAGAGGCATTGGCATTTTGGCTAATGGCTTCTGCACTGCTCATAGCATGAATTGTACAGGTGTAAACAACACAGTTAACCCTTAGAAACCCCCATAATCAGAAATTATAAATAATTTATTAATCAATAAAAAATGTATCACAATGAATCGTGACAGTGTAAAACTTTAGCTTTTTAGGGTTGAAAAAAAATAAAATCAGAAAAGTGGTTTTCATTTACGATTATCTTTCTGAAGAAAATGTGTAAATATCATAATATATATCTGTGGAATAGTTACTATTAGAACTAACAACATCACACATAAATACAATTTTGGACTCATTGGATCCAGAGTCTACTGAGACATGTAGGTACCTATAGGATCCATTTTCATTCTGATATTCTCTTCGAAAAACACCATGGCAGTTCTCCTTCGCCAAAATTTTGCGTAACTTTGGAGCGTTACTCAACCCCCTTCCCGCAGCTAGCATGATATGGTTGGTATGGATTCATTAGGTTGTCTAGTTTCATGTGAGACCAGTATCTTAACTCTAGCTTTAAGACTGGCCTGCTACGGCCTCTTAGAAACAATAATGTCTCTCTGGGGTCGACAGACGCGCCGGCACGTTTTCGCGCTGTTTACTCGCTGTTTACGCGCTGTTTACTCGCTGTTTAAATGAATTGCTCCGCGACAATACGGCACAGAGATATGGTTAAGATGTCTACGGAACCGTATGCTCTCCACTTCCGTGTCCTAGTTCTCACGAGATCGTACGTGACTCACACAGCACGACAGGAGCTTGGACGTGTCGTGTGATTCGTGGGTGTCGAGCTCCGCCTCTCACCGTCATTTGTGGATTGTTAAGGTTAAATGAAGAAAGCTCCTAAAGCAACTGTCTCATGCCTTTATTTTGTAACTTTTTCATAATTAATATTTTGTAATTTTTCCATAATTGATATATTGTAACATTTACATAATTGATATATTGTAACAATTTCATAATTGGTATTTTGTAACTATTTCATAATCAGTATGTTTAGACTATTTCACAATCAGTTTGTTTAGACTATTTCATAATTACCATGTGTTAAAACTACCGTATGCTTAAATCGTATTATGGTTACCGTGTGTAAATTATGCCACGGCAGTTAGATACAATGTATTGCGCGATCGTCCTTTGGAACCTGAAGCGGAACGGGCAGCAGGATGACCTACTAAAACGGCGACGACGCGGGACGGTGGAAGGACCCCACCGCATGGCGACAGTGGGGAAACGCGGAGACAGACGACGGGGACTTGGAAGGAATACAAAAGGACGCGCAGAGGGATGTGACGGGGCTTCTGGGGCGTACAAGACGGCAGCGCGAACCGGAAGTCATTGGGGTCACGCAGCAGGACGAGGGGGAAGAGGGCCTGCGGCGTGATCCTGTTCCATGGGACATTTTTCTTATTTTATATCATGTATTTAAGGTGTAATTGTTTTCATTTTAAAGTAAATACTTTTTTACTTAAACTTCGAAACCGTCATTCGGCTTTGTTTATTAGCGGATTCCTCAGTGGGGCTCGGCCTCTTTGTCGTGCGTCTCGAGCGATACATTCTTCGTAGCAAGGATGCTATTTCTCAACAGGATTCATGTGTCCGCCTACATTTTTGTATGAAATTAACCAATGGACACTCAGGAAATCACTAATGACCTACCCACCACCTTACGCTACAGAAACACTAGGCTCGTTCGACATGAGCCAGTCCTGCGCAGAATTGATCACCGGCGATCGGCGCGCAATGCATGCCGGTTAGATTTCTATCCGACTTTCTCCCGACTAGCACTGACGTCATGACCACGTGGTCAACGCTAATCTCACGAGAGCAAGGCGGCCGCAGATTTTAGAGCCAGGCGCCGCAGTAGCTCTCCACTGACTGCTTGGCCCAAAGCATGCTGGGAAACGCCTGGCTGTCTCCACATCAGAGAGCTGATTGGCTCTTAGATTTGACAACTAACACCACGTGTTGAATAAAAAATTAAAAAGAAGAACTCTAGTAGCACTTAATTAAATGGCTCTTACTTATAGCACTTTGTAGTTTGGCTTTCTTGAGGAAGTGTACTTTCTTGATTCTTGTTGTTCTGGGTTTGAACTCTCATGGTTGAATCACTTATTGTAAGTCGCTTTGAATAAAAGCGTCTGCTAAATGTAATGTAATGTAATGAAATGAAATGAAATGTAATGTAATGTGTATTTGTAAAACTTAACACTCAATTGTTGGCTGTTAGTCTCATGTTTAATCTAAAGACATATATTGTGTGGTTGATAATAATAAAGCTTATTTATACAACACTTATCAAAACGAGCAGCAAAGTGTTTCACAGACATAAAAAGAACTAAGGATGCAGGTACAAGCACATTTCTACATAAATATATATTTATAAACACATATGACCACTTCCGAACGAGGTCTGTAAACTACAAGTAGCCTACAGATCGGATCAAACAGGAAGTAACCGTTTCTTTGACTTCCTGTGTTTCTTTGAAGGAGGCTGAAAACTGTCCGACTTGACCGCAGTTTTCTGGCTCCGCCCCGATACAAAATTTGGTTCTTGACATTTATTATACATTTATCTACTATTGTATCCATATATTCCTCCACTGTTGTGAACCTAAGACTTTGGTTAACCAATTTCAAGCACCAAAACAGTTTGTCCACATGAGTAAAGTTATGTTTTCACAAGAGATTTGAAGAATTAAAAAAATTGGACTTTAATTTTTCAGCTTTATGGCCAAATTATCCCTGTACACCAGACCTAGCCATTGTGCGGCCATACCCGGCCCGCGGGCTGTCGCCGTCCGGCCCGCGGGAGGTCGATGGGAAATTAGGAATAAAACGTAAATAAGTGTACATCATGCACATTATACAGCTGCATTGCTTTTATTTTGAAGGCGACTGCTGCCGTTTTTCTTTGCTCTATTTCCGTCCGTTGGTACGTTGGTGAGTGTGTGCGATCAGCACACTGCGATGTGGTGAGCTGAGTTTACAGGAGACGTGAGTCAGCTGTCAGCCCTCAAAATGTATCAACAGATTGATACAGAGTGTAGAGTTTTTAACTAAACATGGACTTCTAATTATTTATTTTTGAAGTCGAAGGTAAAGCCGTGTGCTTAGTTAGTGGAGAACAGGTCTCAGTGTTTAAGGATTACAATGTGAATCACCACTACGAGACAAAACATGCGGAGCAACACAAATATGCTCATTTTTGGTTCAGAAGATGTTGTTTCTCTTTGGATCTACCTCCATATGTAAACAAACATTCTCCGTGATGAAGTTTAACAGATCCAGATCCAGATCCTCTCTCACTGACGATCAGCTGTCAGCTGTCCTTCTCTACCTTCTCATCTCCCCCTCAGACATTCAGCCTGACTCAGAGCTTCGTTCAAGCCCAACACAGACAAGATTTCTCCCACTGAACTGGAAAACAGAAAATTAAGTAATTGGATTACAAAATTTGATTGCAGAAACTTGATCCCAGTCAGTGTTTTATTATATATGGATATTTAATATGTATATTTGTTTGGATCATTATTCCTGCTGCAGATGTTTAAGGTGGAACTTATTTTAAAACTGTTTTTCAGTTTGGGAAGTTAGGATGGGTTTGACTTTTTTTTAATTTAAAATTGTAATGTACAAAGTCACTCATAACTAAAGCTGCCAGACAAATGTAGTGTAGTTAAAAGTACAATATTTCTCTCTGAGATGTAGTGGAGTGGAAGTACAAAGTTGAATAAAATGGAAATACTCAAGTAAAGTACCTTGAATTTGTACTTAAGTAATTATACTTGGTTACATTCCACCACTGATCATGACATTCACTCTTACCACTCGCAGCTTATCAAAACCATACAATGTACTGCTTTTTATAAAGAGGTGGAATAATATTGAGCAGGATTGAGTTCAGTCTATTGGTCCGGCCCTCCACAACAGTCCTTGTTTCTCATGTGGCCCCTTGGGAAAAATAATTGCCCACCCCTGCTGTACACAGTGTCTTAGGACAATCGGTGCCTCGTTATATAGATAGCTGAGTTTGTTCTGCAAATTATCATATACAACACATAGGTATTTCTCATATGCAAGTACCTTTAAAGGTGAATTTAAGAAAATATGTAAAAATCAGGAAAATGCCCTTACACCCCAGAGGGTTAAAGGGCGACCGGCGGGTCTCAGAGGGGTAACGATGGCTATGTGTCACCCAAGTGTGCCAGTAAGCCATGTCCCGGGTCAGGTTGATCAATATCAGGGCCTAAATTGAATCCAATCGTCACTAAAAGTATTGGCTGCACCTAAAAAGTATAAAAATGAGAAAGGTCTACTGATGAACATATATAGATTAACTCATCAGGACAAGTGTAAGTACATCTAACTATTCACAGATGATTATATTACAAAAACATGATAATGAATTAGAAAAAACAGCTTTACATACTAATGGTCATCAGCTGTGCTTTAAGAGCTGCTACTTCTGGAAGAACACTTGAGAAGTGAAGGCAGAGAGACTGAGCCTGAGGCAATATCAAGAACCACATATCAGGAATCAATGAATTCAGTCAAAAACTCCAACGGAGTATGGCTCTTACTTGAACTGTTTCACTATTAATATTTCATCTCACCACCCTGTCTCTGTCTACCAACATCGAACAATAGCTAAAACTGCTCCTGGTGTGGTCCCTTGCAATGTGAATGTGTCTACACAGAAATAACAATGGCACGCTTCTACAACACCCCCCTCCTCCTGCAGTTGGCAAAGTATGGAAATGGAAAAGATGATTGTGCATTTACTGAATCCTCAAGAGACTGGGGGAAAGAGACTTTACTCATATTCTTACAGAAAGGCGACAACCCAACTGTTGGAATGACTCTGTGCTTATTTTCCACAACGGTGAGCAAACAAGGGAAAGCCGCTGGCATTCTGCCTTGATCAAGATTGTATTACTGGTGGATTTCTCCTAATAAGATAAATGGATAGAAGCAAAAGCTATCCACACCACTGTGCTCTCTCGAGTTGTGCAAGGAATAGAATACCCTGAAATCTCATGCTAGAGGTTTACCGCAGAGCACGACCACCTGTGCATGGTTTACACTCTTCAAATGGCTCTAAGGCTACTTCAGACGTAGTGGTGTAACGGGCCGCTGTCGATCCGTGATGCGTACGGATCGGCAAGCATGTGAACACAGTTTAACGTTAACCATCACAGTGTGAAATAAAGTTTTACTGACGATCGTTATCCGCCAATATTTAGTTAAATATGCGATCAGAACATCATTTATGCTTTTCTAGTCACTGAGCTCTGAAAATAAACAACTAATCCATGTTTAAATTGACAGGAGAAGAGCTAGTATTGTTACATTCTGTTACATTATGATGCGTTCAGGCTCTGTTCAGTGAAAATTTGTATTGGCCGAAGGTAAATTATAATGTTATCATGAAGTGTTCACATGTGATCTCGTAAAAAATTTAGTGTTGGTGAGAAATTTGAATAAATCCAGTTGTTTGAAGGAGATGTTTTCACAACAACATAAATAGATATTAGAGATGACCGATTTACAATACCTCTAAGAAGATTATAATTCATCATTAAAACTACCAGTGACAAGATTTGTTTCAATCCATAAAAATACAATCTATTATTTCCTTATTTGAATTGTGTGTTTTTAATCAAGAAAAAAACATTATAAATTACTAACAAATAACAAAGTAACAAAAGTATAACAAAATAATATTTAGACTTCAGAGCAGTTGAAATTATTTTTGGGACGGTGGCAAAAAAAATAGTCTGGAGCCTTGTAGACCAGCTGCTATAATCAAACAACAATATGGATCGGCAATTAGTATCGGCAGGAGAATGGTAACCATTCGCTAGATGAAACACATCCCTGTAAAATTAAACTTCATATGAATGTGCCTCCATGCAATCTTCATAATATTAATAATGTGGAACCCTGCATAGAGCTGCTCAGTGAATGGATGCAGGCAAATATAGATGCCTCTATATGACCTACATAAGTAAAAGAGAGAGTATCAGCGAGAAGATTGATTATTTCTATATAGTTATTCTTTATGCTTGTTATCAGTGCCACCGGTTTGGATTCCGCACGAAAATCATACACAATCATGCAGGTTCCAGGTCCGGCTTCGCTGCAGTGTTGGACCTGCAGTCAGAGCTCTGGCGGGAGGTGGAGGGCTCAGCACCTGTCAGCAGCAGCAGCTCCACCTCCAAGCTGATGGGGGCCCGCTGGAGGGAAGGGAGGCACGGGAGAACCGGAACCAGGACTGAGCGGGAGGTAACTTTAACATTACGATAGCCCAGTGTCTAAGTGTGTGTAAATACTTTCAATATAACACTTTACATTAAATTATATTCAAAAGTTGTGTGCAGAAAAAAGTGTTGCAGTAATTTGCTGTTCCCTGTTTTTTTTCAACTGAGGCTTTATTGGCTTGCCCATCACCTGCTGTCAGATAGCCAACTGAACTGAAGTGGCTAAAACGTCCCAGACATTTCTAATAAGCTACAGTCACTTTGGCGTTATAAATTTTGACATGAAGTCAAGTGTTCATCCAGCCAAGTGCTTAGAACACGATGTGCCAAAGCTACAGCATTCGAAGTGAGATAAAGAGCAAAGAGATCAGCATGTGACATTCAGTGCCTCCGTTTAATTTCCCCTCAAGATGTCACTGAAACATAATCATCCACTGTCTGGCCTTCACATAACATTATCTGCCTATACCTAACTTTCAAACTTCTGTATGTATGTATTTGACTGAGTAAACGAATGAGAGGCAAAGAAATAGATTTCCATCAAGAGAGACCAGTTGAATAAAGAAAGGATAATTGTTTATTGTTAACAGATGATGTGATGATAGTCTCAGAGTCTTTTGCGCTTGGACCCCCCCCCCCGCGGAGTCCAGACCTGGTGGTGGTGGTGGCTGATGAGGCTGATAGAAGGATGAGTTGATGAAGCTGATGGATCTGCAAAGACTGGGTGGAGATGGGGAGGTGGAGGGTTGCGTAACAGCAACATGAATGAACTGAAGGTAGACAGACAGTCATATTTAAATATCGACAGCTGGCGTCTGATTGACAGCCCCGAATAATAACAGCAAGTAAATGAGTGAGCATGCGTGAGAAGTGATAGGCAGATGTATGAGAAATAAATACGGGCTTGCAAGAGTATGGTCTTCTGACTGAACTTAAGCTAGAGCTCCATTTATTTCTAGGTTTTGAGTTACACTACGTTTTCATGTCATTCGTGTCACTGTGACTGCTGAGAGGCGCAACAGATTGTATTCATAGAGACAGAGACTCCCTATTGGCTCAAGATTTCACTTCGAAGAAGAATGGTTATAGACCTTTTAGTGTGAAAATGCACATGGCTGCGCTAGCTATCAAGACAACTTCAAAAGAACAAGGATTCTCACAAAGGGGAAAATTCTTGCCAAAGCAGCGAGTTTAATGTGCTCTTCAGTGGTGTCATGCATTGTATCTGAGTAACATGTTAGAGTAACAGTGTAACAAGGAAATGTAAGAATGATGTGACACTGACTTTCAAAGCAGTGCATTTGAACAGGCAATAAGGAAATGGGTAAATTAAGATAGATTCCTGAGCATTAGTTCCCATTCTACGTCTTTATCTCGGCTTTGCTGTCTCTCTTCAACAGTCTCTCATTACTGCTCTTACCATTCACATTTTGCTCAGTTATTTTTTTTAAGTCTAGAGATGTCCACATGTGCAGTGAGAGTCACAGTCTACAATTCTCTGACAGGGACACAGAACTCTTTTTATTTTGTTTTTAGGATAAAAGGCAAGGAAAGGTAAGGTACTGCTGGGGAAGTGTAATTATTGTAAAAGGATTTACTGTATGTCCTTTACAGAAAGGGTCACCAAAGGGAAAGGTTGCCTTCATTAAAAAAAATAAACATTAGCAAGCAACTCACATTCACCCAATGGAGGGTCAGTGTTTGTAAAGGTTAGGTCAGTAGACCAAGCATGCAACTTACTAGGTACAGTATGCACTCACAAAATAAGCACACTGGACAAGCAGCACAAGACTGCTTTGCTAATGAATTGTAATCCAAATCATTTAAAACAAACATCCTGAGTAACTGATAACATTTGAATTACAGTAACAATAAGAATCTGAACCCTGAGTCTGGAGAAGTTGGCTGCATCGGTAAAAACCCACCGTCTGGGGCAAATAAGAACCACCCCTGATTACTACACTGCAACCCTTCAAAGAAGTAACGGGAGAAGAATGAAAGGAGAGAAGGTATAAAGCAAGCCCTGAGGCCATGTGTGCACTATCATGTCCTACCCCAGGGGTGGGCTATTGTTCTTCAAGAAGAATAAGAACGAACAACAGGCTTTAACCCTGGCAAGCAAAACCAGTTAACGTCTGCCATGCAAGTCAAGTCTGGCGCTGAGCTAATTGGAGCGGACAGCCCGGGCACTCGGCTCACCGGAGAGGGAACTTTAAACCAAGGGCCCCTCTGCCAATGCCAGTGCCACTCGCAACCCAGCACATCAGGGATTCATCTGTAGACATGAGGCGGGGATAAACCACTGGTCAGGGAGAACTCCAAAAAAAGAAGAAAAGAGCCCACTCTGTGAAGCCTCAGTTTTAGTCACAGGATTCCGGGAACATGCAGAGGGGCAAGTGGTACTACTTCCATCATAGCTGCCCCCAAAAGCCTGGAATTTTGTTTGATGTAGTTTGAAATTTTTGTTTGATTTTTAAGTAATACAATTTTGTGTCATACGTCAATAAAAATGGGCTGAATAAATCAGTGTATAGACTGAACCTTTGTATAAAAAAAAACAAAAAATAGAGGAGGATCTTTGAGTTCACTTTCATCTTCTTTATAATATATTTATAATATTTATTTATTTTTTTTTTTTAAAAAGGGAGGTGTCTCATAATCAAGGTATATATGGTATCTCATAAGCAGGTTAACAGTCCAGTGTGTCGAATTTGGTGGCATCTAGAGCCAGTGTTTGGTTAGCCCATTCTGGGCCCATTCTGGGCTAACCAGACATGGTGGCTGGCTTTGTTAAGACTACACGCTCTGCATGTAGATATAAAAAGCCGCTTCTAAGCTCACGAAAACACTATTTTTTATACATTAAAGAAAAAAGATCTTTAGATTATATTGTATTCCATTACTTCTGAAAGAGTCCCCTAAATGCTACACTTGCTTCTGTATTGGGCCCAATATTTTTTGTGGAATACCCCTGTGGTTCCTGCTTGGGCAAGTTAGGTTTCCCTCAGTGCAACTTGAGGGGAAAACTGCAGAAAGTGATTTGCCAACTGAAGGGAGAGACCAACATGCCATCTGCTTCCTTCCAAGCACATTTGATCTTCTGGGCACAGAACACATATGTGTGGACACATTGAAGTATTTGCAAAATAACTTGCACTCCTCCAAATTTGGACAAGAAAATGCACTGTTTGTTTTTGGTCAATTGGACAGAAATATATGTGGTATTGGGGCATTTGCTGAAACGACTGATTCTTGGGTCTTTCTTTGGAAGACAGCCAACTATGGCGTTGACTTTGGGCATCACAACCAACTGTCAAAAAGGCTTAATTACACATATCAATCTTAAAGCAACCATTATCGTAAAGTGTGTGAGAAATGAACAAAAGAGAAGCAGGATTCAAGAGGCAGCAACATGTGGTTGACAGACGAGTTGCTGTTGCCCTCCCGTTAATATGCTAAACGTATCAGAGTTTGACCCCCCATCGATCTAATGATTAATTTATATTTAGTACTTGGTTCCTGCTGCATCTACAGGAGGCGGGATGATGATATGTTGCCAGGTAACAGTTACACTATTGAGACTAAGCTGGCTTCATAAAATAAATAATAATAATAATAAATAAATATATTTACAATATATTTAGAGTATGAGAGCCGTAGTCAGTGTGCTCTTTGGTTTGTGTGTTCTGTTACAATACTATAACTGACTGGATTCAAACAAAACACTCCAAACACATTTTTACATTTCATGAAGTCATCTGTAGTTCTCCCACATGCTTGTGAAGCAGCCGTAACGTGACCTGTGTGAACCCGTGGTAATGTCAGCCTCCGTCTAAAGTATGTCTCCCCTGAAGTAGTGTTAACATGGTAAGGATGGCCTCCGAGCGAGGCGAATGGCGTTGCCATGGTTTTGCACTCGGTGGCTGACCCTACCAAAGTCTTGGAAAGGGAGGAGTGAGCGAAGTGGTATTCAGTTGGTTGCAATCTGCAACCACCCTGCTAGACGGCTCCAAATCCTGCACAGTGGGCCTTTACAAAACACCCTTCACCCTGGAAGCAATCATATCAGTCACTACCTAATATCTAACCAATGTCATTACTAAAATGAAATAAGCTTCCTGTTCACTGGGCATTCTTCCAACTGACTTCTATATATATATATATATATAAGAAATATATCTCTCAATCTCCCCATTTATCCGAGCCGCTATCAATTCCTCACTTTTGTCTGGCCTGATTATTTTAAATCTGCTAGAGTTCAACCATATGTCTTTTTGATGAGTTATAAATAACTTTGAAAAAAATGGTTTCCGGGCAGATTTCAGTGAGGTTTATGGGCAGGTCATAGCACTGACAAAGCCCTTCTTAGAATTCTTAATGATATACTTTCAGCAGCTGAAAATGGCCAAATAACTTTTATTGGTTTTACATCTTACTGCAGCTTTTGACAGTTAACCACGTCATTTTAACTGAAATTATTAAGCACTGGGTTGGCATATCGGGTACAATTTTAGTTTTTATTATCTTTTTTAATAAATATGATATGCAGCCATTGGTGCCTTAAAAACATCCACTTCCCATTTCTCTTATCTGCAGGTCTATTTCCAGTTGGACTCCAACAACACAACTTGTCGAAATGCAATCCTGTCTTACAGTCCTGTCTTCAAGTCAGATAAATCTGAAGCCATTATCATAGGTCCAAACCACTCCAGTGAGCACTCCTCCTCTCACTCAGGGTATCCGTCCTGTTGCACCAAAACACAGTGCAGACATCTGGGTGTTATCTTTGATAACAAACTTCACTTTGACCAACAGGTGAAGTCAGTCGTTCAATCGCGCTTTCTGCAACTTTGGAATATCTCGGAAATTACATCTTTTTTTATCCGCTAACAATCTAGAAACTGTCGTCCACACTTTCATAACATCCACGCCTAAACGTCTGTAGCAGGCTGTATTCCTGTCACAATCAATACAACCTGCACACTTCATCTAGTTTAAAACACTGAAGCGAGACTCACAAAACCCAATAAGAGAGTCCACATAAAGCTTATTGTAGCATTTCTACACTGGTTACCTGTACATTTTAGAATTCCATTTTGACATTGTTGAAGATTACTTTCAAAGCACGTTTGGGGTTGGACCCCGATTATATCACTGACTTGTGAGGCTGAACGCGGCCTGATATGATATCCTGCTGGACGATCTCTCCTAAAACACACTTTTTTGCTTTCTGATGAATTGATTATTTTCCATTTTGACTTCTGGGTTTTATACATTCCTCACTTGTCATTATTACTTTATCAATTAATTTTTTTTATTTATAAATTAATTTCGTATGTCTTTTTAAATCACTGTTTTTGAAAGGTGTGTGATGAATAAGGTTATTAGTAATAGTAATAGTAGTAGTAGTAGTATGCAAATATACAAAGCAGTTGTATCTTTCTGTACCAACGTTGCAGCCCTTTTCCACAATGAAAGATTTTCTCCTACCTTTGGATTAATAAGAAAATGGCTTTTACCAAAATTCAAAACATCTGTGTACTTCATGTAAAGACTTTTTAATCCATTTTGCACATGTCCTTTATAATCCAGTGTGCGTTTAAAAGTGTGTTGCACTCTGTTATAATGAGGTAATTTCAACTGGCGCACCACACATCAGGCTTTCTGTGCATCCCGGCGACCTTGAGGGGGCTCGCCTGATATATGACATGGTACCTTTTAGTTCTTGGGTAGCGCTTGAAGCCAGTGTTTGACCAATGCTTCACACACAAATGCACACACTGATCCCCTTCTCCTAGTGCGTCTGCACATCTCTTTCCTGGACCCCAGTCCATGCTCTAATCCTCTGGACTTGATGCTGAGGCTGCAGTCTGGTAATTCACCAAATCCCCTTCTGCTACCCTCAGCCCATACCTCTCCTCTGATGTCAAGTGCTCCTTGACAGCACAAACGCAAACACAAATGCTTGCATACAAATGCATGCATCCACATATAAACGTGGCAAACACCCATTAAAACTACATGCTACATGCGTAAACTGAAACCCTGACAAAAGCCTCACTATTTTATGTTCCAAGCTTTCACTGTGTACGATGTGTTCTTGGCTTGCAGTAAAAGAGGGATGTTTTGTTCAGGGTTTTACAGTTGATGAAGTGTCAGCATTTACAGCCCGCATGGCTTAGGTCTGCTTCCTGCCTCTTTTCCTGTAATGAGCTCCGTTTTATGTCTACATTCTCAAAATTGTCACTGTAAAAACATCCACATTTGATCGCTGATTTCATTAAATGGTTTGTTTTCTTACTGGCAAAACACCAAAGTGCTCCCTGATTTGCCATTATGAGCCCCCACAAGAACAATGTGCAATTTCAACCTGCCATTGAAAGTGTCTGAGTGTGTCAGTCAAGAGCAAAATGTGGAGGCTAAACATTAGCTACGACTTGAGACGTTTTTCTTTCCTAGAAAGGGGAGATTTCATATAAAGATAAATGATAAAAAAATGGGCAAGCCGAGAGATATTTTCTTATCTTAGATAGAAAGACATTTGCATTATGATGAAACAAAAAGGAAAGTAGTGTTTGAGTAGGGGCTATTTGTGGTACACACACAAAACAATCATAAGCAGATATAAGTGCTCTATAATTACTTAAATCAAAGTATCCCATTACAGTCTAGCCCTGTTCACAGATAAGCTCATTTATTACATGTTGTTAATTAACTGGCACGCTTTGAAATATGTGCATGCTCCCTGTTATGGTTGGATTTTGCTAGCTGGTTATCATCTGTATGATAAACATATTTAATCTTTTGCTCAGTTGGTTATGACCCACAGTCTTCCTGCTCATTTTAAAACAGTTAGGAAAGGTACCTGATTGGGGTTATGAAAGTCATAAGTCATTTTTAAAGACGCATGCCAAAGACTTCGTAATTGTCCAGCCAATTGCACAAAGACTACAAGTGGAAAAATTGCGGGTGAACTTAAAATGCAGGAGGAGGTGAGAGAAGAAAAGAACAGGCGTATTTAAAAGAGAAAATAAAGCATTTGGCACAGTGCGACTTGTCTATGCATAACGGTAATATGGAGGACACTTTGAAGGCTCTCCTGAGGTCCAACCAAGCAGCACCTTTTCAGTATGCTTTGGCGCTTCGTGAGGGGTCAGAAGGGCACTTTGGAAACGCTGGAGTGGACCGCGATCAAGACCTACGCTCGGTTCCTTTATGATTAGTGCGCTTGTTCTGTTGGATGTGATTGGTCTAATGCTGTAATGCTCTGCCCGAGTTAATGGTCTGTGGTTACTGTTGCCAAGGCCTGCTGCTTGATTCAATTATGCACTTAATATTAGTATTAGTTGATTAATCTACCAATTAATTGGCTGGGTCAAAGTGATTGTAACTGAGACTTTAACAGCTGACTTACAATTGGCAGTGGGATTGTTTGACATTCACTCAGTAAAGACTTGTTGTACTCTAAACAGATGCTACCAGAAGTGTACATACTAGTAACGCATTGCATGTATTCATCACAATAATACTTAACTAAGTAAGAAATGAAGTGCTTTTCTTAAGTTACTACTTTCTAATCATCAGTATAGCATCGATGTAACATAGCATCAAACAGCCACGCTCTAGAGTTGACAGGTGGCTTTAAAAAGTGTGCTTCCTGTCAGGCTGGATTCAATGTATTCACAGTGGCAATAAAGTGGAACACATGAGACAGAAACGCCTTCAGCATTAGTTTGGACCATAGTTTATCATAAAAAAATTAAATAAAATCAAGAGCACATTAGATTGGCAGATTTGTGTGTCATTCTGGATTTTAAAGACAGTACAATGTACTGGTCTAGGTAAGATCATACAAATGATGAATCCCTTTTACCCAGGTTTATATAGCGGGTGTTGTTGTTTAGATGTAAGGAAATAATAAATGTATTTATTTCTACTGACATGTTTGGCTAGTATTGATGAGCATAAAATGTTTCAGTAATGGTCATAGGTCCATTCAGCGGTGTATACTATAACATTTCAAGGGTTTAAGGGTTTCCAATAATCTATATGGCTTCAGATATGCATGTACAGTACATTGTGTTTGTTTTTTTCAGTCTCATTATCTCGTATGTTTTGAGGTTACTTCTAGTAGTAAATGCAGCTTTTACTTCTAATAACCTATAAAATAATTCACATGCAGAAGACTGAGACCTGAATTTCAAGCATCTTGAGGTTCACTAATTGGTGTGAGCCACGTTTTAATGCCACTGTTCTAATTTGACCAAACATAAACACTTAATGCTTCAGAGTTTATATAATGGAATGCTTCGTCGCACTTTTAATCTTTAACCGCTTCAGTGGAGCCGTCGGGTTTCTCCCAGTGAACGAGTACCACAGCATGAATGTAAATCAGTTTGAGGCTTGGCAAACAGGAAAATATACATGTATTTTTAGTGAAAGCTAACATCCACTCCCAACGTCTACGTATTAGAGACACGATCAATATTGTTTTAATAGTCCTTCCTTTTGATTTCCCTTGAAATTCCCTAAATCATCAAGAAGTCTAGTTTGAAGCCAAAAAATAAAACCTGAAGGGTCTTTGTGTTAAAGTTCATCTATCCTGTCAGACTAATTTTGATGTGCTTTCAAGCGCTGCGCACACTGCTGTGATTGACAGCCCTTGACAACACTTCAAACGCTGTTTAATCTGGTATGTGTAGAAACCCTTCCAAATGTTTTAAAAGAAGAAAAGAAAAGAAAAAAAAGAAAAGATGTTCTCACAACAGTTGTAACCCCATGAGACGCATTTGACCATTTAATGGAACTAAACCATTATGACACCTCTTTTTAAAGTGCAAGTGAGCAGGAGAAGAAAAGAAGACTGGCAGGTCTAGAAAAAGCTAATGTTATAAAAGGCTGATGAGCTTATCCTGAAGCCAAAAAGATGGGAGCGGGGTGGAGGGTGGAGGTGCAGAAACTGAATAATTAATGAGTGGATGCAGGGCAGGATTTATAGGATAAGTGTAGCGGAGAAGGCATCGACCCAAATGTCCTTAACTTGCACAAAGCACAGAGAAGGCAAACCTGTCGTCACTGCAGCAACCGTTCTTTAAAAGGAAAAAGGGTTCAGATCTAAATCCATCCACCCACTATGGGTGTTTCATTACAGAGTTCTGTTGGAGCTCTCATCCAGTGTTAAAAGCTTAAAGTCAATTTGGCTACACCTATTTAACCAATTTGAGATTCTTCGGTAGAGGTTTGTAGTTCTATTTGAGCTGCTCTATTCCACAGCTCATCTTTCTCTTTGCAGAACCTTCATTAATGTTAAGAAACACATGTATGGCATTTTCCGAATTAACTATTTTTTTAATTATTATTATTTCATTTTTCATGCACAAAGTGTTCCTATTATGATCCTGGTGGTCTTGTTTCTATTAATGTTTAGCCTGACCTGTAGTCGTGCAGTGTATCATTTGAAGAGGAATTTGGTGATGATGTTGTGGAATGAGATTGATGTTCGTAGGGCCATTCATCAGCAAGAACAGGTGCTCACTATGATTTTCTTAGATAAATGTATTATATACTCACAAAGCGGGTGTTTGCGTCGTCCCTTACACTGCCCTCAAAAACCACAATAAGCTGGTTTCCTCTCGTGAATATGGACCCTTCTGGTCAAATTAGTATTAATGTTCAGTTATTATTTTGCTTGACAAACACCTAAGTTGTAGGAATCCTCCCCTCTGAACACAAATAACATACTCCCCATGTATCATTTAAACCAGCAGGCTTAATGCAAGAAGATGATTAATTATGAAGAATAAAGTAGGAGTTAGGCAGGGAATGATTTCCTAATTTCAGTACAATGCTGAGACAGGGCAAGAATAAACGTCAATAATTTTACATTTTAACTTGTTCTTCATTTGTTTCTGCGAAGACTAATACAAGTTGCAGATTAATGTTCTATATCCTGATACTGTTTTTGAGCTCCATCACCCCCATAATGGGATTTCTCTCTTGGAGGAAGACAGTAGAAAGGCTCAGAGCTGAGATGACATGAACCTTCCCAGACTCAGATTATCACTTTATTTATAAGACATTATGAATATGTTGCGTACTTATGCCCTGAATTGACACCATTGATGTCTCACAGCAGGACTTTAAATAACTTCATCATTAATGCTTTCTCCATTAACGCTGGGAATTAACCATTTCTAACTGTGCATGTCCATAATTGCTTATGATACATCAGTATGACTATGAATTAGGCAAAATGGAGTCAAACTGGATGGCTGAAGGGTAAGGCAGACAAACACAAATGCATGCAGATTGGTAGATACAGAGAGGGAACTCAGAGGGAATGATTAGTGGACAAATACACACAGAGATTAAATGAGCGCTGCCTGTTCACTGTTTTACTCTAACTTTCCTCAGGAGGGCATTGTTGTAAAAATCAATACCCTCACACAGAGGCACTTTGAGCGTGGTGAAGGTGAAACGAGCATGGCTACCTGTGGAAGCAGTTCCTCGTGTCTGCACCAGCTCCTAATGGAAGTCATTTTTATCTTAAAGGAATGACATTAGTGTGAAATGAGATTTATGAGAGCGCACCATCAATGTTGACAGCCCCGTCAGAACTGAGTTCAGATCTCAGAGCTCAGAGCTCATACACTATTCTGTTTGCACATAATGTTACAGGCACACTAATATGTGCTGTAATTCCATTTTTTATCTTTAAAGGCCAATGCACTTAATAAATCATAGGCCTGAAAAAGGCTCGCAAACTGGCTTGGGGAATTGGGAGTGCAAACAGACAAATAGCTATAATACAGTACTCATGTATGTGCCGTCACCTGCATGACAACGTTTGAGCGATTCTATATCTTACACAGCATCTCTTTTGTTCTCAGCTGACATAAAAGGCCAGAGTCAACATGGAGGCCATCTCCTCTGGCTAATGGCTTCTTTTAATGTCACGTTTCTTTCCCCCCACATTGTCCTCCTCCTCGTCCCCCATCCCACCGCCAGTCCTTCTCCTCATTATATCCCCGTCCCCTTGTGCTCACTGAGAAAAATCAGCCCCCGTTTTGATCTGGTCCTGTAATTTGATATTTCTCGTGTGATGTCAGCTAAAAAGGCGACCGTCAGGGTAGCCCTCCGTCTCCGCTGACATTTGGAGCAGCAGTCATTAGTTATGCACTTGATCAGAGCCGCCGACACAAATGCCGCCCCTCATCCCTCCCGCTTCCTCATACCCACCCCGTCTACCTGCTCCATGGATTGCAGTTTCAAACAAGGGGATCTAATGTTATTCCGTTTGCCTCATTGACTCTGCTTGTATGCTCCGGCGAGCACAAAACCACCCACTGCACTATGAATTCTCAAAATTAGCGAGAAGAAAAATTGATGTGGAGAATTTTTGCCTGGTGTAAAATGTTTCACAAGGCTGTGACACCCTTTTACCAGCTTTTCTTTTCATTTGCCAGGAACTAAATGCTGTGCAGTATGTATTGTCTCACAAATTGAAGTTGCCTTTTTTTTTTTTACCATTCAAAAACACAAAAGGGTAAAAAGATGTCATTCAAGTCTTTCAATATCTGATTAGTGCATTCACTTAGCAATTGTACCTGGGACAAAAGCAGTGCAAGGCACGACTTGCTAATTACTTGTGAACACTTCTTTTTAAAAGGGAAACCTGTGACTTCACAGTAACTTTGGTGAGGAATCTTGTTGTCTGGCTCATTCGACAGTTCACCTTGATGCAGAGAGCACAAAGCAAACCCACTGAAAGCACTCCAGACAGTTGGCACGGGCTTCTTATCTTGACTAGGGGGAATTATTTTGGTTCACCAAGCCTCAGTAATATGTTAAAACCTTTGACTACACACATCATCTGCCCAATTAAGCCCATTTGGAGATAAAGATAGGTAGCTTTGATCAGTCAAGGTCATTGTGAGTCATTTCTCAAATGTTTGGAGAGGAATTAAAAACGGTGCCGTTTCAGCTGGGAAAGGTCATGACCTGCAAAACGCTGAGCTATCTCTCTTCCCAGTGAGAAATTTTTTCAGACTGCATTTACATAATAAGATTAGATGCTCCACACACATTCATTAAACTCCAGTGTCTTCCATATTTTACTTTTTTTTCAGATTTAATGGATATTGTTAAGATGTGTGTTATTAAAAAATTACCCCAGGATTGAGGTAATTGTTTTATATTTCTGATGTTTAAGAGTATAACTGAAGCCTTATAATAGGGGATTATGATAATATTAACTAGCCATTCATTAAAGTGTTTTTCTGCCTTTTATGCTTGTTTATCAAAAGAACACTATTAATCCTTTCAACACATAATTGATTATTATATTATTGATTCCTAGTTGAGTCATTGTTTATAATCTTACCAGTCGGTCAATGACTGCATTAACCGCTACCTACTCAGTTTCAATTATAATATTTAAATATAAATGTTCACAGAGTGATGTTTAAAAAACGATTTTAATGTCAAACTTATTCCGTCGACAGTGCTGTTGGCAAATAGTAGCACTTTCACAACCTAGGGTCAATTAGAGACAATAATTAGCCACATCCAATACATGCACTGTCCTGTAAATTAAAGAAGATGAATCCCCCTACCTTTAGTACATCTAATTATCAAAATGACATCCAGTGGGGGATTACAGGAGGTGAGCGGGAGGCGTGCTTTGAAAGAGTGTGAATGTCTACTAATTGGCCATATGACTGAAACCCTCTAGGAGGGAAGGACAGAGTGCAGTCACAGTACGGTACATGATAGGATATATGACTGCAGACTGAAGCCCCACCTTGCCTGTAATCTCCCTCTCATTAATATGCGGTTGGAACATGTCAGCATGTAGTAGTGGGCTCTTTTGTCACGACATGCATGTGTCATTACGTCCACTTTGATGGTACATCTGGAACGATGTCTGGGTGCAATGTTATAGAGAAACATGGAACAATTAAAGCTGCAACTGCGTGAGTTAACAATGTAACCCAGAAACCATTTAATTAATTAACACAACAATAAACACCAATCAACATCAATAAATATCAATTAACATGTTTTGTTATGACCCTTTGCAAGACTTTTGTTTTCCTTCTAGGAATTAAAGTTAGTCCTCCTACAAAGCAAGGATACCACTGCACCATCCACACTGTGAGCTTCAAAGGTCTGAAAGTCTTCTGATTTCATACAGCACAGGTGGAAACCAGTGTTACCAGTATTGCCTCAGCCATTACCAGCAGATTGAATTGTTCTTAAATGGGATAGATTAAAAAGAAAGTTACACTGGCCATGAATCAAAGTGAGGCGTACGTTATGGTAATAGATAATCAATACTGATAATTAGACACTAAGGCTAAAGTTGAATCAAAAGGCAGAGGAGTGACAGTCGCCCCCATAGAAGTAGCCCCAGTTGTGCAGCAACAAAATACATAACTATTACAAGGACTATTTGATCAATAATGTTCAGGCAAATATCTGTATCAACATCATCTTAATTAGTAGGAATGAGATGGTTCTAGGTGGGTAGACACCTCTGGGTTAGCAGCCATCTGTCAGTTGGGTTGATACAGAGGGTGGGTTAATACCATAATAAATGTTAGCATAGATTTGAATTTGCTGATATTTTGATTGTCGCTCTAGCTTCATCATCAGGCCAATCCAGACATTTTCTACTGAACTTTTTTTTAAACTAATAGAAGTGGTTATCTAACTTGTTTCTGTCATAGCACATTTTGAAGGAATGAAATTAAAAAAAAAAGAAAAAAGAAAAACAGTTCGGTCAAAATATTAGTAACAAAACATTTCCCCCGTGACGCACCCCCCACCTATCATGCCTCTGGGCGCCTAACACATTTTGAGGCCTACTGACTCTAGGGGAGAGACATTCTGCTTGATTTGCACATTTGTTTTATCTTTTTTTTGGATAGGTGCTTTTCTTGCTACATTTGCTGTGCTGAGTTGATTTCATGGTTGCAGGGAGGAGTTTTTCGATGAAACCATGAAAATTAAAAGGTCTGAGTCCATAATGGCTATTTAGTAAATTCAATTGAAGTAGTACTACCAGCTGTGCTATCTATTTTAAGTAAATAGAGCTAAACATGAAATATGGACACAGACAGGCAAGACTAATACAATCCAGGCCTCTTTCTCCCGAGACAACTAGAAGGAGACGTTTCTCTGCTCTGGTATGGCCCTCCACCATTTTAAATCCCCACATATCTTAATAATGTTCTCTCCCTCTTCCAAATCCCCTTATTCAATTATGGCAGCCTCTAATACATGTGTCAACATGTTTCATTAGTCCGTCCTCCTCTTCCACCGAAGAGATTAGCTTTCCCTTCTTCTTTTTTATTTACTAAATGCAGAAATATAATTTTCTCCAGGACAGAGGGAGAGAAACTGTGAAAGAGAGAGTGATTATTTTTGTTCATTACATTTCATTCTAGTCGGCCAGCCAGAGCTTCTTTTTCTTTTCTTTTTTTCCTGAAAAGACTATTAAATATGCTGCCTAGAATTTACTTATTCAGCTTTCAATTTTGCTGCAGTCTACATTTAAATGCTTTGAGAACATTAGAGGGAGTGTGGTACCAGAGCGTGGTTTTAACTCTTGGCTCTCTAACCTCATCGCCTGAAATGCTTTTATCAAGTAGTGAGTATTCATGAGCTTTATGCAATAGAACAATGCTTAAACTGTAGAAAAAGGAGATGAAGGAAGACTGCTTCATCACAGTAAGTGTGTATGACTGTGTGTATCATAGAAGGGGAAGATTAATTCTATGAGAGTGTGACCCCTTTGATGTTCCTTGTGGTAATTGTTGGGAGTTCCTGGTCCCTCAAGGGGTGTATAGCAGCTTATGTACTGCTGATTTGAGTAGGAGAGTGTAGAGGCCGTGTGTAGGCAGGGACTAGATGAGACGTTACAGTACATGCGTGCTCTGCGGATTCCTCCCGGTGACACCAACATTGCGGAGACAGCAGTGGAAAGTGAGGGCTCACTGGTCATTATCATTCTACTCCTGTTACACTCATCTCCTGATGGGCCTCATCTCTCCATTCCCCCTCCTTCCCCTTCCCCGTCCCCTTCTCTATTTCACCATATCCCTGTCTTCATCAGTCCCCCCCCCACTGTCTTGGCTTTGTCTCTCTGGGAAGCAGATGACAACAGAGAAAGGGAGACAGACAGAAACACAGAGCGATTGAGAGAAAGGAAACTAGAATGTTGTAATCACAGGCCTTTTGGCTTCGCTTGTAATAGCAAAATGCCTTTGGTCAGCCAATACCCAGTGAAAATATGTTACAGTCTACATGGTGCTCATCCTATTTATCTTCCTAATCCTTTTTTCATTCAGTTCCCCCATCCCTCACTTTCTCATCTGGTGTGTAAATATACCATTACGCTCTCCCCTTTTGTCTTCAGGACTCTTTTTACCCATGTCTTCAACTGCTCATCTGAACAGCCTTACTCTCCCGCTTCCATACTTCTCCCTGCAGCTCCTACTCCAATCTCCCGTGCTCCTGCATCCCTCCTCCCCCATCTTATTTCCTCCCGCTCCCTCTTGCCCCCGGTGACCTTAATTACAACATGTAAAAACCTGACCTGGATCCAATTTCCAGCCTCCGACCACACAGCTCCAAGATTAATGCCCCATGGGCCAAATTCAATTAAGCTCCTTTCTAAATAAGGACTACAAATGTTAAAAAAGAGGATGGAACAAGAGGGTCACACCATTGCATCTTGGGGGAAAACATTGGGGGTAAAGGTCGAGTATTTAAAGAAAAGGGAGAGAGGGCGGCAGCTCCATATGAAGAATGAATTTACTCTAGTGCACTGGGCATATTGGCCCACGCTGTGCTCAAGGAGTTATTGGCCTCCATCCATCAATGAGTCAATAGCTGTCGATATATTTGGTTTCCTCTGTAACTCTGATATGGGTAACCACCCTTTATTAAAGATTCATGGGACTGTTTTGTTGGAATGTTTACTCTTTTAGGAAATGTTAGTGTTTGTGAAAATGCCATTGTTTATCTTCATGTAAAGCAACCTAAAGTATGTGGTTAAACTAAATCTTGAATGCAACTGAATTGCTGAAGAAGTCTAAAAACTATTAGTTTATAAACTTGAAAATCTTTTTTTTTCTTTACAGTCCCAGGATTATGCAACACAAGCTGTATGGAGTAAATCTTGGGTCACTGAACACAGTAAATCATTTTTGAAGAGGGCCACCAAAAAGCTGCGCTTGTTGTCTTGCTGTGTGTTACAGGTCTACTGACATAAATTAAGTCTTTTAATATTGGTTTTATGTTTTCATGAACTCTCGCATGTTTAAATCTAGTTTGTATAGTTTGTCATACAGGTCCAAACTGATGCCAACCGTAGGACATAATCCTTGCTGTCCAGTTGTTAAGTGTGGGGGGAAAGATTTATGCACTGACCATATAACCATGTTGACTAATTAAATGGTAAGAGATGTCTTTCTCTTCCTTGGACTTACTCCTGACCCCAGAGTCACTGGACAAGAACAAGTGGGCAGGACTTAGCCAGCAACACTCCACACTAAATTCTAGTCACGGGTTGCACTAGTCTCTAAAGATTTTCTGTCACTCTGCCTATTTCTAGCAGAACTAGGTGATGTCTCATCGTATATTAATGTGACATTAAAATATCTGGTTGGATTCAAATGCATTTAACACCCTGCTTAAGAGTGAAATGATTACATGAGCCACTGATCCATTCCTCCGTCCTGACTGCAATCGGTCAAGAGGCGTTTGTAAAATATACAGAATGTTTGATAGAGTAAGCGTTGGCAATGTTTAAACAAACAAACCATCATACCTCATGTATAAATGGTATTGACAATATGACAACTCGCTTGTCATATTTAAAAATTGATCACACAATTATTTACTTTTTTTTTTTTTAAATAAAAGGTCGAGGTTTCTCGAGGTAGCAAGTCATCAACTTAACTAGAGTCCACTCAATTCTACACCATTAATTCCCACATAACATTTACCACTAATATATATCCATACCCCAGACATTTATTTTATTTCCCAAATAAATGTAAAAGCATTAATGAATGATACATATATTAAAGCGTTGCTATTAAAAGTTAACGTGTAAAGATTAGATCTACATTTGCTATGCATTCATAGACATGTTGTGGTTTCTTGGTGTGCTGTGTTTTAGTGTTAAAGTCAGGCGCCTCAATATAACCTTGTTTTTTAAGTGGGTCAACAGTCGGGCTGTAATGGTTTGTTTATTCCTGCAGAACCGTCATGGTACAGAGTCACTAAACAGTACACAGATTGATGCAAGTATTGCGGAACTAAAGTTCACAAGTCAAAGTTCCGCCCAGAAACTTTTAGTCATACTTAGTTACCAACACTTAGCAAGCGGATTGGCGTGTGAGTCAATCACACAATGGTGAGCGCAAATTAAACACCAGAGCAGAAAGACTCGCCTGCTGTTTGGAAACAATTGTGTTGCTGGTCCGCTACAACAGCATCAGAGAAAGAGTTGTGTATGAGACAAGGAAGGTGTTGGCTTTGCAACACTGCTGTAGGGGACGTGAATGGAAACACCCGAATGGAACATGCTGACGCATATTCAACGGCATCACACAGATGTGCCAATCAACACCCCTCCTCATACACATGTTTTATTATTCTGTTGTTCTAGTCATTTGGTATTTTCAAATTTCATAGCATAAGAAAAGCTTTTCTGTTTATTTAGCCTATTGTGACCTGTTGCCTTTTGGGAAAGTAATTTTATTGCAGAAGTGGTCTTGATTTTTATATTGGAAATAGTATACCAAAGTTGTCAGTGGGCAAAATTCTGCCTTAGTCCCCTGCAAGAGGTTTGTGTCTGTCGTCGTCACCACGGTGGTGTAGTGGTTAGCACTGTCACCTCACAGCATGCGGGGCCTGGAGTCAATCCCGGGCGGTCCTTCTGTGTGGAGTTTGCACGTTCTCTCCGTGGCAGAATGGGTTCTCCGGCTTTCTCCCACAGTCCAAAGACATGCAGCTCAGGTTAATTGGAGACTAAATTGTCTGTAGGTGTGAATGGTTGTCTGTCTATATGTGTGCCCTGCAATAAACTGGCGACCTGTCCAGGGTGAACTCTGCCTTCGCCCAATGTCAGCTGGGATCGACCTCGAATAGGATGAGCGGTTTGGATAATGTAATGGAATCACGGATTAACTTGGTCTGTTACACCACAAATAAATACATAATTTTACTTGTTGTAATACAATGTAAGAACAAATTAAATACCAGGCACAAGTACAATGTAATGTTATAAATGTGTACTCTTATCAAAGCGTACATATAAAAATATATTTTGGGAAACAATGTACACATGTAAAAACTGTGATTGGGGTTAATTAATATCTAATAAAAAAAAAAATAGTAGCCTATACATAATAAAAAAAGACTATATGCAGTTTGCCATCACATTGAGCTGAATCCAACGAATCTGAATGAATTATTAATTGAATTTTACCTAGGTTTTTTCCAGCAAAAATCAGCTGAGAATCACTAAGTAGAATTTAATTATATTTCATCAGGAACGTCAATAATGCAAAAAAAGTATACATTTTACTCAGTGAGAGGTCTTTGATTTTAATCACCTTACGCTTCAACCCATGGTATTTTACGCCACATAGACATCGATTTCATTATCTGCAACACATACCAGGGACAAGGACTGCCATTTCCCCAGAGGTGAGACCTGTTTAATTATTGTTAGCTAAAACAGTTTATAACCTGCAGGTGAACATTGTTTTGTGTTCTGCAAGCTCCCAAACACGCCAACTTTACTGCGCTGTAATTCAAAATTGAGCTTGTGATTCGACATCACTTGCCGTTGTCTTTGATTCAACTAAGAACATGGCAATGACTAAAAAAGTGTTCGGTTCAATGTCACAATTGTCTGTGACTTTCCCCAGGTATACTGTATGAATCACGGCCCTTTTTCAGTGTGTGCGTAGTTTACTTTTAAACAACGGATGCAGCTCATGCTGACAGATTAGACCAAGCTGTGTTTGTGAAAGGAGGTCTTAAAAGGATAAACACTTGTAAAGAATGTGGCTTTAAAGCTGGTTTGATGATTTGTCTTTCAGATCAAGGATGAGTTTCACCGAATCACAACGGTGCCCCGTGAATTAAATGTCTAAACTGGACGAATACACTCCCAGGCATCATAACCTCCTCCTCTTCAAGGGCAGAACCATGGGGCAGAGGTTGCAGGCTATCCTACTCAAGGTGTCCTTCAATAGTATTATGTTTGCTAATATTATATTTTATAGATTTTCTGATCCAACTGCTGGAATTTAATTAACTTACTACTTTAATCTACAGGAAGAAATGTTACCCTGTGATTATCTCTTGCTCCATATTATACAATTAAGCACGTGGGGGTCAAAATATTAGAAACGCCTCAAAATAGTCAAGTACAATATCTTCAACAGTAATCCCCTCAACGCTAAAAAAATATATAATTTATTAACACTTCTATTACAGTACATCGAGAGGTCAACAATTATCCGTTTATTCCAGAGTTTATTTGCGATGCAATATTTCTTAACTGGGAACAATTTTCTGGAAACCTGACAGAAAGTGTTTCATTAGACTGGTTACTGAGACAGCATCAAGGATCTGTGATAGGGTTTATTCCAGAGAAATATCATTTTTAATTGAGCTTAAAAATTATTGAGGGGTATTTACTGGTATTTACTTTTATAATCGTAAAACAAATTGTTGAAATATCTTAAGCTTGTGTTAACCACAGATATAATTTCAAACCCATTAAAAAAAAAAAAAAACAATAACTTGTAACTTGAAAGGGCAAAAATGCAAACTCATTTCTGGGTTTTCGGACTCATTCCTGCACCTCTCCATTTGGCAGATGTTTAATAAGGACCTTCTTGTTGGCTGTACAGTCTGAAATACCCAATGTTCTTGCTATTTCAAGTCAGAGGGTCCTGGCAACATCTGTATCGTGGAAGGGGGCATCAAAGGTCTGACTGCTCTGGGTAACTATCCAAGGAATTGCTCCATGCTAGATGGGTGGACATATGCAGTGAATCTTGCCTATCCCAAGGAGATCAGGCACATGTTTGAAGGCTTTTACAAACTACCTCCTCGAGCTGGATTTTTTAAACCTGTCCCCAAAAGTGGACAGCGTTACAAATAAGCTAGCATAAGAAAGGGGACCCTTATGATAAGCAGAATGCCAGTGTGTATTGTACTGTAATCTCATTGTACACATAAATCGTTTCTTTCTTTGTTTTTTTCTTATACTCTCTCTAAACTTTGTTGTATTTTGGCATTTTGCACTTGAAAAAATGTTGGATAAACATGTTAAGACAAAGGAACTGATATAAATGTTCATGTTTTTTACTGCATGGTGATCAATTGAAGTAAACTGTGGTACCTAAAAGGTATGGTATTGGGTTGATTAGACATGGAAAAAGCATGGCAACAAAGGGACATCCACTGTTAACATCCCGAGATACCAATTTAAACGTAGATTAAAAAAAATAAGTTAGGTATATATAAATAATAACAGTGTAAATGTGTTTAATTAAGCAAAAATGTGCCAAAATATGAGTTGATATAATTACTTTTTTTAGTGAATCAAAATAATTTGTATTCAGATTTTAGTGATGTTATATCAATTTGACCCAAATAATCAGTAAATATAATTTGATTTCATCCAGATATTCAGTAAATATAAACAGATTTCCCCTAGATAATTACTAAATATAAACCAATTTCACCCAGATATTTAGTAAATCCAAATTACCTTTGTTCAGATACTTAGTAAGTATAAATCACATTTCCTTGTAAAATTGATTGGATTTAGTTATTTGATATTTTTTAGGGTGTAGATATTGTTATAATAGAATATATTATTGAGATTTTTGTGCTGACTGTGCAACAATATGCAGTTGTATAGTATGCTATTAAATAGGAAAACAAGTTGACTCTCCAACAGTGCTAAAGATTGAATGCATTATTAAATTTAAATTTGGTTTCAGAAAGATTTGGGCTCCAGAGTTTATGCATAGCTTTTTGCATTGAAAGAGCAGAAAAACTCGATTTGAGTCAAGTCCGGCTTTTTTCACCTCCAATGAATCGTCATCTTAACGTGGTGGAGGGGTTTGTGCCCAGTGACCATGGGAGCTGTGTTTTCAGGGGCAAGAGCTCCTGGTAGGGTCTCCCAAGGCAATGTGGTTTCAAGCGAGGGGCCAGACCAAGAGCGATTCACTGACCCTTAATGAATAAGCCAGAAAAGGTTTGTCGCACCTTGCCCGGAAAAGGAAAACCAGGGCCCCCTTCTGGAGCCAGACCTGGGAAGGGAGCTCCAAGGCAAGTGTCTGGTGGCCGGGCCTTGGTGTATGGGGCTCGGCTGGGCACAGCCCGAAAAACCTTCATGGAGCCTGTAATGGCAATTTTATATTCTTATTTGTATTGTATATTCTTATCTAAGTGAACTGGTATACAAGCTGTTATTGTGCATACCAGAAAAGTAAAAAAGTACTTACGTGGACTCGTTCCATACCTTAAGGGCAGGATGTATATATCAGTATGTCTTGCTGACCTAGCAGTCTTTTTGTCTCCCACTGTCTAAGGCAGGATGTTCCAATACAGCCCCATCCTTGTTCACTCCCTATATAACTCCTTGTGACTTCTTCTCCTTAGTTCTCACTTCTCCAGACTCTTTGCTACTCTGTATAACTGTCCCTCTTCTTTCAAGAATAAATTATTTCATAGACAAGTTCTGTTTTATGATATTCGTCATTTCAGCTTAAAAAGACTCAACAAGGTCAATTTGCCACCACAAGCCGCCACAGTGTGGGCCTACAACTCAGCGGGATCGACATTGGGGTCGGGTGCAATGTGAGCTGGGCGGCAGGCAAGGGCGAGTGTGGGGACAGTCATCAGCCCCCCGGCTGAGCGCCGCTGTTCTGGAGTGCCCCCGGGAAATGAGAGGATCGCCTCAATGCGGCTGCGAGTTGCTGAGAGGAAGTCCCTGACAGTGGTCTTATGCACCTAACAGCAGTTCGGATTAGCCGGCCTTCTTGGAGTCTCAGGGTGGCGTTCTGGAAAGGGCGCAGACTGGCGAGTTCTGCCGGGGCTCTTGTTCACGTCTTATTCACGAATTAGCGTAAAATGGAGTGTGAGATGGACCTGCCATTCAGTGCGGCGTCAGCAGTACTGCGGGCATTGTACTGTCGCGGTGAGGTGAAGAGAGCTAAGGAAGGCAAAGCTCTCAATTTATCAATCCATCTACGTGCCAACTCACTTATGGTCATGAGCTTTGGGTAGTGATCGAAAGAATGAGCTTACGAATACAAGCGTTGAATTGAGCTTCCTCCGTAGGGTGGCTGGGCTCAGCCTTAGAGATAGGGTGTAGAGCAGCTGCTCCTTCATGTCGAAAGGGGCCAGCTGAGGACGTTCAGGCTTTACAGGTAGGAGGTCAAGAGCAGATCCCCACTGCTTACGTCCTGTCTGTGAATACCTCCTTCAGCCAGACATGCCTATGCCAAGGTCCACTGATGTATTTTACATGTATTTTTAATTTCCAATTGTTTTGCTGCTCTAAAGGTCATTGTTAGACTGCTACATCTGTATTCCTACAATGCATCTAACCGATATGAGCCTCTTTTTTTCTGATCCTCTTTTGTTGTACTTATTTGTCAATCTGTAATGCAGTCAGACTTCTAACATTATGATTCTGCACTTCTTTTGATATGCTTGTGTGTGATCCATTTTTCTTTTCTGCTATGTTGCACGAGTCATTTAGTTTTTGCTGACATTATTCTTGGAAACCGTATTATGAATTTCGACTTTTATCTCAAAAGGGGGAAAAAAACTAAGTCAAATACATTTACCAAAAGAGCACTTGGATTGAGTTTTTTCATTGGTCAGACAGAACACACCGAGACACCTACTAGATGGGTAGTGTGTGGTTTAAAAGTCTAAAAGGGAACAGCTATAGTAAGGGAATTTGTGTGTCCATATGTGTGAGAAGCAATGTGCATCCATTCCCTGGTAAAGTGGGAGTCCGCTGTGTGTATGATGTGCCCTGTCAGTTTCTCTAAGTGAGCCTGCCAATAGCGAGGCGTGACTAGCCTGGGAAACACAATGCGGGCCTCAGATCAATCTCGGGGGGGGGGGGGACTGGCACACACCTCAAACTCTGTCATTCGCTTCACCCGAGGATACCACTGAAGGTCAAGCGGAGTAGCCTCAGTCCAGCCCCGTCAATCAGCATTAGCCTCATGATTGTGATTACCCCATTAACAGGGATTGACTCATACATCGTTAACCTCAACAAAGGATTCTGATATTTCGGATATTATTTGGTGGGCAGTGTTAATTAGACTGCAATTTCTTTAGTTATATCAGTGTCATAAAGGGACTTTTATGCATGTCTTTTAATAGCTTTAAGGGCATCAAACCCCTACATTTTATGTGTTTTCATTTTGGCCATGGTAAGCCCTCTTTCCCATCTGCTCCATGAAGGAGGAAAGTCAGTATTACCGTTTTAGTTTAGTACAGCAGCACTGATATGCTGTAGCTAGACTGCCCCATAGCCACAGATCTACTCATCCCCGGCTTTTCTCTATGTGGCTGTGGGGACTGTGTGCAGCAGATTCAGGCTGCTGTTGAGCTCCTTCCATTTTAGCCTGCTGCTGTGTCAGGAGAAATTCCTGCCTGTGTGAGGACTTCTGTCATCCCGGCCTAATGTCTCTGCAGCAGCCTCGCAGGCTTCAAGCCAGACAGTCCACCATGCCCAGGCTGCTGAGTAGGGTGAAAGAGGTCGCTGAAAAATTCTGAATGATCATCCCTTGGGATGTACAATGAGTATGACATTTTAAACTAGATGACATCATGCTGTGTGACTGAGTTTTGTAGCACCTTATTCCTGGTTTAAGATGAAATGAGGTTGTATTCAAACCCTCATTTAAAGATTTATTTTGTTTCTTGTTTTACCTAAATGTTACTTCAAGCTTTCCTAAGAAGTTTATGTTCCCTTTGGCTAAAACGGAAGATCAACTTTTTAGTGATGGCGTTGCTGAACTGCAGGCTATTGCTGCATGGCAATAATTTTACCCCAAGATTTTTCTTCAAGAAGAAGGCAGGTGAGCCATGTCAATATTTGGCAGAACTGATATTGGTTTCACAGCATAATGTTAAGCTTCAACAAGAAAGCAAAGCAATAATGTATTTTTTGTCTAAACTAATACATACTAATACAAATAGCATTATTTTAATCATGCTTAATTATTTTGAAATCTATGTATACCTGCTTTAAGATTATTCTGATTGAATTATCCATTCAGATCAAATCATGCTGCATGAGTTGATAGTTGCCACGGTGGAGTTGTACCCCGTTTCTGCTCACTTAAATTAGAGACATCCAACTTTGCCAGGTGGGAGACATAGGGGTAACCACTCGCTGTCTGAAACTTTAATAATTTGGAGAACATGACAGGATAACTAACTAACTAACCACATACAGTATGTGTCCCTCAACAAGACAATTGACTGGCGAAAAAATGTTGCCGTTTTCATTTTCCCTTAATGTATGCTTATCTCAGTGGAGTTATCCATTATCCAAATGAACATCCACTCTTTGTCTAGATTATGTACTATTCATTTTCACTGTAAGTGCAGGATTTAGTTTGTTGTATGTATTATTTAAGAACCAAACATTTCTAGTTATGAATCAAATGGACAGAGCATAATCTTTATTTAATTTTAATCTTCAGAACATTATGTATATTTTGTTGCTTGGAGTTACTGGTGTTTTGTCAATAGATTAATTTTTTTCTTCTATCACTCTAATCATCTCTGTGGCACATTTTTTAGCAGCTTTAATATTGAACCATATACAATCTTTTGTATTCATGCCATTATCGTCACTGCTGTGTAATTGTTCAAATAAAACACTATTTAAACCTCATCTCTGACAACATGTTAAGCCTTTGCCACTGGTTGTTTCAGCTTAGTGGAGAAAGAAGAGTCTCCATTGCTCAAAACTGAATCAAGCCTAGTTGAATTAATAAGGGCAGTGGGTAAAAGGCTGTTATACAGTGCACACAAACACATGTTGATGAGTTTCCAAGAACAATGATCATTTAACGACTGTATATATCTAAAAAAAGAAAAAGAAATAAAAATTTGCAATTAAGTAAACAAAAGGGTGGTGATTTTCTGGTGAGAACCTTTTCAGACTCCTCTTGTGTGAGACAAATGACGATACGCAAAGCTGGCAATGCAAATTCATAACACAGGTTCTGCAGGGCGATCACCAAAAGAAAGATGTTTTTGGAGGGGTGTTAGGTTGTAATAATATAATATGACTTACACTTGTAAATAAGGAATGTCTATGTATAAATTACAATACTTAAAAAGGATAATTGATAAGGAATAGCGAGCCTTATGACAAGGTGTATGTGTATCATAGCAGAAAGCCACATTGAGTTTCTTACTTAGACTAAGTACAGGTATGTAAGGAATGTTTATAGGAGTGGGGGATGAGGAAGAGAGGCCCAGCACCACACTGATCAACAGAACTGATAAGCATCTCCTCATGGGGGGGTTTGATGCGCTCAACTTTACGAGAGGGTGGAGTGATGTGCCGGTAGGTCTGTGAGAGACCTTTGCACCAGCTTTAAACCAACCGAAATCGTCGATTCTACTACCATAAATCTTTCACCAAATCCACGCTGTAAAACTGAGCCAATGAGAGGCGACGATGCACATTTTTACTGGACTATATTATCAAATGTAATGTCCAGCTCTGGGCTCTCTTAGGCCAATACGTGCACACAGTAACTCTCTTCAGGCTTCTGTTGAGTGTCTGTGGACTGTTGGCTTATGAACCCTCAGCTGAGGATTATGCACTGTATTACCAACTTTTATTAAAATTGATTTTTATTATAACCTACTGAATCCAGAAATTCTCTTCCAAGTCCACCCAAAGATATTGAACCTTATCAGGGGTTTGAAGAATAGTTTTGCACTAAATATCAGTAATCTAAGATTTAAAATATATATTATTGTATTTCCTGGTATTTCCCTACAGTTAGGGAAATCATCTTAAATAACATTTGGTATATGAAGCCCAAATAACAAATGATAAACTTAGCTAATACAGTAATAGTAAAGTCATAAAACTTTGATTAAAATGTCACCTATCAGTTGAGATAAGTGAAGTGCATTGACAAGTAGGGAAGTCCTGATCCAATCACACAGACTGGTATCGGGGTCGATGAAGGCATTTTCCAACTGATCAGTATCGGCTATATTGAGCCCGATCCAATCCTTCATTTTATGGCAGCTGTCACACGGGTGTTTTTACTCACGAAGCTTTCATGCCCAGCAACACAACGAGTGCAGCTGTGGTCAACTATCTAACTCTCCGCCTCTCCTCCACTCCGCTGAGCTCTGTGTGTGTGTGTGTGTGTGTGTGTGTGTGTGTGTGTGTGTGTGTGTGTGTGTGTGTGTGTGTGAGCAGCAGCTAAGCCCCGACCCGCTGCCAAACACCACACACCGTAAACGACAGTAAATGCAGTATGAGAGAGTTCATTAATGTTATCTAACTTATTTATGTACACTTGTTTCATTTCAGCTCAGTGTATGAGTCTCTTGAGGTTTGCCGTCATCTATGGTGCATGGTTTTTCACTGCAAACAGAACAGGCAGACACCAGAGGAGAGCCCATGACACTTCACTGAGGTGACTCAGGCAGAAGCTGAACCAAAGCAACACAAACTAGAGGACACGTTTTAATCGGACAGAACATTTACTTGATACAGAGACAAGGCCAAAAAGAGGGTTTGTCATTTCGTAAAAAAACAAAAAAACATGAAGGATCAGGACTCGGTGTAAATGACTCTCAAAAGGTTCTGTTAATAGGGTGACTATTTCCTGCAAGCCTTTATTTTGCTAGTTACCTAAGATAACTATTTCCTGCAAGCCTTTATTTTGCTAGTTACCTAAGATAACCATTTCCTGCAAGCCTTTATTTTGCTAGTTACCTAAGATAACCATTTCCTGCAAGCCTTTATTTTGCTAGTTACCTAAGATAACCATTTCCTGCAAGCCTTTATTTTGCTAGTTACCTAAGATAACCATTTCCTGCAAGCCTTTATTTTGCTAGTTACCTAAGATAACCATTTCCTGCAAGCCTTTATTTTGCTAGTTACCTAAGATAACCATTTCCTGCAAGCCTTTATTTTGTCAGTGCCTTTTTATGTTTCGGGTCCTTTATTTTGAAGCCCTTTTGGCAGGTGATGCCAGAAGTAGATGCAAAGCTCGTAATTTGACTCTGCAGTACAAGAGTCACTTTATGAACGGATGAGCACCTAGCTGGAACGGGAACCAGGTACTTTGTGTTTAATTTTGCTTTGACCATGTTTCGTGACATTTGATCTTAATGAACCTGTAAAAGTGTGATTAAATCTATTATTATTGTAATAAAATGCTAATGTTAGCTGAAATGGAAATGGCTAAATTGCCACGCTGTAAGTTTATGCTAATGCTAGATTTCAGCCTTTATATGTGCATTTTGAGAAGGTGGAAATGTTGTGAATAATGTCCACATGTATAGTATACAGTTGAATGTCATTGAATTAATGTTTACACTCGTAAGAGCTCATTTATGTTTTATTTGTTCCATAGCTCTTACGGTGATTTCTGGAGATTGATTGTGAAGGAGAGAAAGATATATTTATGTTCGTCAAAATAAGGCTGACGCTTCACCATTGTCCGGCTGGGGTCCGCTACACTCGGTATCGACAGATACTCTACACTAAAGGACTCAGACCGGGGACAGAATAGCTACAACGGAACATCCCGGTCGACGAGTGTTTGACCTGTGATAATTATAATTATCGTAGGAGATGAGAACAACACTTAAATGCCGACGTTAACTATTAAATTAAAGGCAAGTATTGGTCTGACAAAATGATACAGGATATGTAAAAAGAAGCAAGCAGTGTGAGTGCGCGGTCTGTGGCTTCACACCGAGCTTCACTGCACTCGGTGTGTTTAAATAGCTTGGACCAAACACAGTGGCACATGGACTCTATAAACTGCCCTTAGTGAGCTCAGACAGAGATGGCTATCTTCACCTGGACCTAGTCTATTACATTCGAGGTTAGATACAGATCAGGCTGCATATTCCCTTCATTTTCCCTGCAGTATCTCCAAGGAGATCTCCATTAAACCTGCCAAGAAGACAATCTCCCAGGGCCTGGTTAATTTGATTCCCAGTATGCGTCGCGCTGGCCTCTCCAAATAAAAAGGTGTTGGTGGCGGTGGGGGACGCCATCCACATAGATACCAAATGGTCCGTGTGTAAAAGTGTCTGCAATTCCAAAGCCAAGGGGCCGGAAATGTTGGCAATTTAGAGCGATTAACTTGCACATTGTTTTCTCTATTATTAGAAACGGCAGTTTTAATTATTTAAGGGCTCCTTAATTAGTTTGTTAAAAGCTGAAACACCTTCAGGGCCGGTGTTTAGAGCGGCAAGTGAACAGCTTGGAGACTGCTGTACCAAGGAAATAGGCTACATCTATATTAGCTTACAGTATGGTAAACACTGCACAATAAATTGGACAGTTGGTGTTAATATTCATTGAGTTTTATGAGACAGATGCAACTACAGATACATTGGATTGTTACGGTTCACTGTTGAACTGTAAATTAGTATTAAGTTGTGCACGATGACCAAAGTAATAGAACATACAAAGCTTTAGATAGTGTGCCTGCAGGAATGGAACGACAACTCGAAAACATATTGTTGTCATTAATATATATTGTATATATTACAATATATCTATTCCATATAACAATGACTGCCAGAATTTGGATGGCTTTGCAGTCCTTTTCTTTCAAATGATAAAATAAATACATGATGCATATAAATTATGCATATGTGTGCACATTCCTCAGTGACTGCCCTGTCTGGTCTCTGACAAGATAAGCTTATTTGGAAGTGCTTTTGTATAATAACTAATTATTTATTTTTTTGTATAAACTGCTACACCCGGGTAAAACTGAAACAAATTATGCATGGGGTGTCAGGGGGTGTGCAAAAGTAGACTGAGCTCTGTTCTGCTCAGGGAAGAAAAGGATTCCCAGTGTTGTGAAGCAGTAACTATGTTGTTGTTTCGGCTAATAACTCCCACTGTCAAATTTAGAAATCAAATTCAGAATCAGTCCATAAAGACGTGCAGCGATCTCTGCCCTTTTTTCCATCTTTGCGAATGTTGGGAAAAATGTATTTGAGGCCATGTACCTCCTATCTTTTCTACACCCAAAAGTTAGGAGGTACTTACTACGTTAGTTAATAGGCCCAGATAGATTCCTTGTATTCTGCTACCGCACTGAAACATGATCTCATCTTCTTTTTCAGTTAGATATAACCAGTCACGAGCGGTTAGACCACTTTGGAAAGCAATAAGTGTCCATATTACATATTTATACAAGCAAAATATAAATATATTTTCTCTCAATACTATCAGAAATTGAGATCCGCTCAATTTATAACTTTAAACAAAATACGAGCAAGTATTTCTGAAGCAATTGAATGCATTTGTTTTATCCATATTTTTTTTGCGTGAGAATTTGTCTTCTCCATCTTTTCTGTTGTCTTGGTCTGTTTATGCCCTGATAGTTGACAAGAATAAGGTTATTTAATGATTCACATTTCAGAGTGTGTAGTAAGGCTTACTGGTGGGGAGAGCAGCGGGTAAAGCCTAATAAGGCCCTTTTTGCTTTTGTCAATTGAAATTATAGTACAACATGTTCTGTAAACGTAAACATTCAGGGTGATGTTTATCATTTACATAGGATAGTGATAATTATTGTGAAGATGTTTCATGTCCGTTAAAGCTCTTTTTTAAATGCTAATCCCCGTTTTATGGTTCAATGTGATCTGTTGCTTTCCAAGCATGCGTCTCGATGTGTGGGGTTGGCAGCAGTCTTCCAGACAGGCAGATAGAGATCAGCAGTGACTGAAGCCTGGGGTTTGTCCTTCCTACAGCTGTGAAGGGCAGCCTTGGGTTTGAGAAGAGACTGACATTGATTTCCTTGGCCTGGTTGTGTGACGGCTGAGGCACCCGCCTCTGATCGTTAACGTTGACCAAAAGCCTTTTTCTGTGTGTTGGAAGCATGTCTGTGCTGACACGCACGGACTCAGACATGCACACACATCACACACACACACACACACACACACACACACACAGATTTTTTAGGGAAGCTGAGAGGTGACTAAATCCTACAGTAAAATCAGCTAATTCGCTAACATGTCACACGTTCTTGCCTTTGCCAAATAGGCTTATTGATTTTTTTTCTCCTTTAAGATGTTTTTGGCCTGTCCATTGGGAACAAACGCTGTATTAATTCTGGCCACACGCTGATCAATACAAATGGCTTGCAAGGCACTGTTTGATGAAACCTGCATAATCAGCTACTTCACTTTGAACTCTGATAATATATCATCCATCCCCCAGGTTATTAAGCGAGTGTATGTATATGTATGTTTGTATGTATGTATCCTTAATTTAACTTGCATGGGTTCGCCCTGTTGAGGAAACATAATTCAAGAATACATATTGGTGTCTGTACAGTAGTGGTTTTATGTCATCCCCTAACAGAATAATTCATTAGACCTCCCCTGAATGCCTTGGACCCATTTGGAGATTTTTAATGTACAAGAGAGATAGAGAGATAGTGGGGTTGCAGTCAGTGACATGCACAGCTCAGCTGTGCTTATGATAGATTCTATTTAGTCCCAACAACTTTCCTCTGACCTTATCTTCAACAATCTCAACCCTCTCACTGTCTTTTGGAGAAAAAAAAAGAAAGAAAAAAAAAGTTATGGAATTTCCTGTTGCAGCACCCTTTCAAGTTTAGATCCTGCTGCTTGTGGGGGGTGAGGAAATGCACATCTATGCCCTGGTCATGGTGCATCAGAGCGTGAGCGTCTGATGTTGAGATCAGTGCGTGTCTCGGGGGAGATGATGGGAGACGGATAGATGCTCTAATGTCAGATTTCCCATTCTTCTGGTACGTTCCATATTCTTGGTGTGTGCTCATCTTGCTACAAGCGAGTGGATGAAGTAATCAGTCAGCCCAGTTTGGGATGGACAACAGACAGGGATCAGAGTTAAATGGCAGCAGGTTGTGGGAGATCTTATATGGCGGGAGAGTACAGAGGCTGCATAGATATGAGAGATTATAGTCATGATTCTTCTGTTGGTCGCACTGAGGATAGAGGAATATATTCCACCTTTGGGTTAAGCCATATCGGAGCAATGTCTAGTTAAAAAACGTGGGTACTGTGGAAATGACAGTAAAGCATTTTACAAAGGTTCTCTCAAATTTTAATCACTGACTAACAAACTGACCTCAGTGTACTGGTACATCCCATACAAGATAACTTAACACATGCAATAATTCCACAATTCTTTAGTGTTTTGCTACTTAATTTGACCGTTATTTTCAAGATAAATAGATTAAGCTTTTCGTCTATAAACCATGTATTTTTAATGTTCAGAAATCACTATTTTCCATAGCCCAAGGTGACTGCTTTAAATAAAATAAATGAAATAAAAGCAGCAAGTCTTCACATGCTGGAACCATTATTGAGAAATGAATTAACCTGTCAAGATGTTTTTTCCCTTTGCTCATTGACTAGTCAATTCATTGACAAACACTGTACGTCTGTTATTTAGTCTAAGGCCACCTCTGTGTTATTTACAGTTAGGTATTAATAAACTACTGTTAATGTTTAGCATAAAGCGAAATGGTTTCATTCCAGACACAGACACACCCAAACTGAGACATCTTTGAAGTAATGTACAGGTAATGGCTCTAAATTTACATTTAGAGCCATTTTGGCTTCAAGAGACCAAAAAAAGGACATAAAATGTTCACTTTAAAAGTCTGTTGCTTATGATTTAAATGCCATCTTTAACAAGTCTGTCAAATGCACCAAAGGCAAGAAGATGAAGAGAATAAAGTCTGAGGGATAGAGAGAGGTGTGGTGTGGCACAGATTAAACAGCTGTGGTGCAGAATGTACACAACATAGCATCAAGAATAACATCCGGTCTTCATAGCAACATCAAAACAATTGCACACACATTTTCTCATAAAAAGACTGGCACATATAATTTGGTTGCATCAGATTGAGAACTTGACCTGTAGCCCTTTAAATCAGAATGCCAAACAATGGGAATGTCAGCAGAGTGGTGAAGAGAAACTCTGCACATTCGAGAACACTTTCACCTTGAAGTGTTAGTGAATGGGAGTGTGGACACATTTCGCTTTTGTAACTTTGACCAACAAACACATTTCCAGTTGAATCAGCAGTTTGTTTCTTTTTTTTTTTTTTTTTTTTTTTTACTTTCTGTTTAAACCCAAGCAAAAGGGATAGCAGAAAAGTGTTACCTTCAGCCCCGGGGTCAGGTCGTCGGGGTCAAAGGTGGTCAGAGGTGAAGGTCCAGGACGTTAGCCATAGGACAGGACAAGGGGTGGGACACACATTGGTGGAGGTCACAGAGAAGCACAAAGACATGGCGGAAGGGAGAGGGAGGAGAAGCAGGAGGCACAAACAAGAATAAAAAAATGAGGAGATGTGGAAGGAGAGGAAGAAGGGGGCGGCAACAGGGGAGGATGTTGCAAAGAGTTAAAAAAAAAAGGGCAAGGGAGGATTTGGGAAGAGATGGAGGGACATGGCACCGAGAGAAGGTGAAAAGCAGAGGGGGAAATTGTGAAGGAAAGCGGCAGCTTCGGGGGGTTGGGGGAAGAGGCTGAGTCAATTCCTCTAAAAAACCAGAACCAAAATAAAAGGAATGAACCCATACCTTGGTCGTTTAACGTCAGGTGCGCCAGACCTTGAAAGGGAAAAAACAGAAAAAAAGAACAGAAAGAGGAAGAAAAGAAGGTCATAAAAGGCACGGGAAGAAAAAAAGCATTGTCACAACGTTGGACTGCAGTTTGTGACAGACATCCTGGGGCAGACTTGGATGTCAGAGTTCAAATCAAAGGTAAAAAACGAGAAAGAGAGATAGGGAGAGAGAGAGAGAGAGAATAGTAACAGAAAACAAGCAAACACTTCTTGAGTGAGGTGTGGGGGGTTTAGAAAAAAAAGCATTTTCATTTGGCGCAACCCCCGAAGGCTATTGCTCTCACAAATGCTTTTTTTTCCTCTGGAGTACTTATGGAACACACAGAACTGTTTGGCAGAAAAGGCTTGAACTGGATTCCTCATCTCATACTGTGCACAAATCATAAAAAAAGAACCGGAGCTCTGCAAGGTCTCACATAGAGGGTCACAGATAAACCTGGAAAAGCGCTATGGGGTAAAATGCTATGTGTTACCTGTAACAACCCAAAGCCAAAGATTATTCCAACAAAGATGTGAGCATCACAACATCTGCCCAAAATATGTAGCTTATTTAGCTATCTAACTGTAGGCTATAGAGCAGCACACATCTTGCCAAAACCACAGATCACTAGATTTAAAAGAAAGAGGTCCACAAGGAGCTCCAGCTGTTGTACCATTAAGTAGCTTCTGAATCAGACCACAGTACTGAGCAAACTGCAGGACATCTTTGGAAATATAACAATTACTGTTAACCAAAATAAGCCCAGTTTCTGGGTATTCACAACCCAACCCAACCCAATCCAATCCAATCCAATACAGTCACAGCACAATCATCCTCAGAAATAGCAACCACACTTTCAAAACCGACATTAAAAGCAGCAGCAGCAGCCCAAACAATTGTAAAACAATGGTTACGGCAGCAGTAACCACGATGGGATATAGAATAGCTCTCACTGTTTAACATATCAGCATTAATACAGCACCTGTACATGGGGATCATCAGGGACCACATGCCTGACAGGAGGGGAAATAATAGCAAAACATGTGTTTAAACATCGACAACATAGCTGGCCCGGGTCATGCACTGTAAACAAACACTAGCATGTCTCGGGGATAGAATTCTTGAAAGCAAACCTCACAACGGAGAAATAGAGCGTAGTAGAACAAAATGAAACATGGTCCTAACTATGGCCTAAAGCAAGGTTTACTCCCAAATCAACCGAAAGGCTCAAGCAAATTGGATTTAACCCCAGGCAGCACACAATATCAACAGCATTATGTCTGTTGGACTACAAGTCCCAAAAGGTCAAATCGTTTCAAGCCAACCGGTCTTTTCTTTGATCAATACCATTTCAAACATAAGACTCCTGGCACCACCAGCAATCAGCTCAATCAAATAAACCCTCCACCATCAAGGAAGTGCAGTGGTGTTGCCTTGGAGTGGTTTACTTTGGTTTGGAATATCAGTATTTACCAGAATAAACACGAGTCCAACGGGCAGCAATTAAAGCAGTTTGCTAGCTTAAACACACTTCAGACTTGAAAAGATTCACATCACAGACGATTTTCCACGATGCTTGAGATTCATTATTTGGTATTGTATTGACTTACATTGAGTAAAAACCTTCTTTTCCAAAGAAATGTTGGAATTATTCACCCACTGAAAGCTTCAAAAAGGAGAGACCGTCCTTAAAGCAGCACTAATCAACGCCAAAGCTTCAGCTTCCATGCACAGCAAACATGCCAGGGTTGGTCTCTGGGAGGTCTGTGCATCGACATTTAAACCGTGGACTGGCTAACTGATGTGCTTGACAGCTAAGGTTGCCTAAACATTCAGTTGCTACACTAAAACGATAGTGTCTAATGTTTAAAGAAACAAAGCAACACACAACTGGGAGCTCGCTGCAGCTGGAATGCACTAAAGAAGTCTACGCCACCAGCAGCCAGCAGGCAAATCAGAATGCAAAGACTACAGAAGCTCAAATGTCTCTTGACTACAAGTCGTCCCTATTGTCTTCTTCCTTAATAACGTCTGTGATTCAGGGGCCGAGGAAATGTACAGGCAGAGTGGTTTATTTATGTGGCTGCAGTCCTTTTCCAGCCGGCCCTTTGCAGGGAGTCCAATCATTCTCACTCTGCCTCCCTCTGTTTTTGTTCCCTTGCTCATAATCCATTAAGGAGATAAGGCGAAGGCTCCTGCAATGAAACAGAACGGTGCTTTCGCCGCATACGAAGTCATTCAAATACACCGAGCACCCACCCCGGCCTCATCCAGCTCAGGCTGGCAAAAGACAGTGTGCCTAAGAAGAAGAGGAAAGGTGAAGAGAAAGTCAGGACAGACGCGCAGAGAAAAGGACAGAGCAATGGCAGCGAGTTGTCAAATGGCGCCCTCACAGCCAGTGTTAACCAGAGATTCACAGACAGGTGTGCAGCACAGTGGCAGAGAAAAGCCAAAGATCAAAGGAGAAATTCATTCCATGGTAACGTATCAGGAAGGCTGTGATTTGATCGGTGCAACATGACAAACAATTTTCATAACATTTTTGCATATTTTTGTATTTTAACACACAGCCAGTCACACACATTTTGTTGTCCTGGCAGATGCACAGGATGCCAGACTCTATGCCAGATTCTGACCAGGATGTGACGGGTTTCTCCATCAAGAGAGAGAGAGAGAGAGAGAGAGAGAGAGAGAGAGAGAGAGAGAGAGAGAGAGAGAGAGAGAGAGAAGACGGCAGGACTGAAATTGAAATTACTGATCGGTGGAAGACATCTGAATACTACAGACATAAGGAAAAGCTCCGTCTCTCTCAACTTCCATTCTGCATCAATATTGGAGCACAAATCAAATTACCACAGCCACAAGCCCAGCCACACGTACTGGGGACGTGACAAAATCCGAGCCCAGCCTTTGAGTCTCCCCATCTCCTTGACATCTGAGCATTTCATTACATCCGTAATTCTGCAGTGAGTACAGATGGGAGTGCCTGACGGAACCGGAGCCGATTGGTTGGTTATGATTGAGTGGCAGATGGAGCGGGGTCATAATTCTGCCATTAGGAGGAGACATGCTTCCATCTTATCTGGCCAACTCCTCTTCCCCTCTGTTTTCCGCCCATTTTCCCACCTTTTTCTTGGCTCCCCGTCTCCACATCCAGCCCTCCGTCGGCCAGCTGCAGCTGCCTTCTGCTCTCTTCTTCCTCATCTGCCACTTTCAGGTCTGATGAACAAGGGCCAGTATTGTTTAGCAAACTACTGATTTCATTCAAATGACTGTTGGCGGCTCAGACACAAGTGTCCGATAGTGCCAGACACTGCATGATTAAGATAAAGGCAGGCGATGTCAACAAGGGACGTATACATGCATCTGCTCATACACCAGACTGATGCATTCATTTGGATTAAAACAACAGCAAACAACAACCATCTACAAATGATTGCATGGGTGTACTGCATGTCTTTGTTTTAAATGCAGCAGTCAACAGGTACAGCATGTTCTTGAATGACCTTGTAAGCCATTTCTCTATCCTACACACGCACACGCACACACAAGGGCGCGAACAGATGCGCTGGATCTCAGGAAAACATACAATTGGTAGGGACGGAGAAAAATGGTGGTAATCACCATTATCATTTTCTACCCCTTCTGCACTTCCTTTCACTTCCTCTCTCCCTCGTTCATCAGATGGCCACATAGGCTCGAGTCAGAAGGAGGAATGTGTTCCTCCACATTCCCTGTGGTGTTGGGCTGGCATGTTAAATAGCATCACCCTCTGAGGACTCTCACCAGCATATGGCCGCCGCACTTTACGTGCCTCCTGAAGGCACATGTCATACCGACAAAAAAAGTCTTTTCTTGCAGATGCCGAAATGGCCTGACTTTCTTACACCTCGATAGTTCTTGCTTTTTGGTAATGCTCGCTCCCGCAAAAGTCATCAAAGGCAGTCGATGTCGTCCAGAAATATGTTTTTAACCGACTGCCTTTGATGACTTTTGCGGGAGCGAGCATTACCAAAAAGCAAGAACTATCGAGGTGTATAAAAGTCAGGAAGTATAAAATAAGAACAATGAATGCTGGGTGCACCCTTGGCACGAGATATAAAACCACACAATATCTTGACACAACCACAAATCACTGGCTTTTACTAGGCCTGGGCACAGATAAAGTTTTACTGCGTAATCATTGCTGTATGTCTCCCATTGCCAAAAAGTGCAGGCATGGCCCTCGAGGGCTCAGAAACAATCCAGGGCAATTTGTAAAAACATCTGCTTAAAAGACGCGGGGAAACGGTTCGGATTGAATGTGAATAATATTCATCTCGGTAGGCTGATCCATAATGCATAGTGTCTTTGAACAGCTTAAGTAATATAGAAACTGTGGCAGAATTTAAAGTGCTTTAATAATTCATTGTGGATATGTATTCTATGAGAGAGAGAAAGAATGAGATAGCGGGAGGTAAGGGGCTAAGAAGACCTCTGCAATCTTGCGAAGAGTTATAGACTGATGTTGAAGGCTTCCGTGTCTTACAGCGCTTTAAATTATTAACAATGAGCTTGCCCGTTTCAAAGGGAAGACAGAGGTTCTATACTTTAACATCAAGAGAAATCAAGTAAGAATCTTGCTCACTGGGTCCACATCACTTACAGACTGCAGTCATTGACTGCCGCTCGCTGTGATTTTAATAAAGGATAAAAGACAGACGCCACATTCACACATGGATACAAAGTAGAAGTCTCTTTCATCCCATGAAGCTGTGTGTGTGTGTGTGTGTGTGTGTGTGTGTGTGTGTGTGTGTGTGTGTGTGTGTGTGTGTGTGTGTGTGTGTGTGTGTGTGTGTGTGTGTAATTTAAATATTCCGTTCCGACTGGGCAGATGTGCTCTGAGGTAGTCGCTGTGCTACAAACGAGGAAATGGTAAATTTCCGGTTTACAGTTTGCATTCCGAGTACAGAATTAACTCGTTTGCGGTTTTATTACAACAATGACATGATCGGATCAGTAAAGTCAAGCTTGTCTCAACTTTCCTCTGTGGTGCCCCTGGAATCTTTTCCAATCTCTGCGTTTGTCTGCTGCAATGCCAGCTTTAGAGTCCGGATGTTTGTTCAGTGAACACACTCCGCCTTGGTAATAGTTTCAATCAAGATGTCTCATTGATGTTTCGGGCCAAAAAAAGCAGAGAACAGCACACTGACACCCAATCAAATGGCTACACGAAGACTGGAAAAATTCTGGAGTCAGTGTTTCTTCAAGGTCTGCATCTGTCTGTCCAGTATGAACACCGGGTCAGCAGGTCACTGCAGTGTCTTCTGTTTTGCACGCACAGTACACTGTAGAGAGCCACGTCACCCATAGGAGTCTGAACGCATGTTTTAAAGATTAGATTTGGATTCACACCATGTTGCTCCATTAGTCTGCTACTGGGAGCAAAAGCCCAATATTCAGAGTTGTTGAGAAGCCTGGGTGCAGCATGCACTAACCAACATGCCGACGTTTGATAGGCTGAGTCACCTGTCCATCAAGCAAACACCATCGAAAGTCTTTATGACACAATTAATAAAACTCAACATAACACACAACAAATTAGAAGCAGGGGGAAAAAGTACAACACATGCTGTAGTTGTAGTGGCCTACAGGTGTTGAGGATGTGGGACCACAGACCAGCCAGAGAGGAACATGATTCTGACAACCTTCCACGTGGGCTGCAGCATTTAGCTCTCGCAGCCGTGGCTCATGTGGGCATTTTTACAACACCGTGGCAAATAAAACACACACATTAAACTAAATAGGATTTCATGGTACTTATTGACTGGATATTGCAACACATATAAAAACATGTTTATTTCTTGGCTTGATGCCCTCGATTCTTAAAGTATCTGAATAAAAAATGTACTCCTTTCACAGCAATTTCAGAATTCACCTCTGCGTTTGAGTGAGCGCGCATGCATTTGATTTCATTTGGAAATACCACTGGGAACTGTTGACCCCAAGCGAGGAGGCACTTAAGCTGAGTGAGTGAAGCATTAAATCTTTATGGTCACTTTCCGCTTTACACAGCAGCAACAGCCATCATCTGTCAGGAGCGATGCACTAAGTTGTTTGGAAGACTGTCAACTGACGTGATTTATTATTCAAAGTTACAATTAGAAAGGGCCACACTACATAATTAAGATTGGTCATGCCAAGGTTTAAGAGTAGTCATCCCTACGCTCCCATGATAGATAATCCCAGAACATTCTCGTCTGCCTTGACTTTGGAGCCATAGTTATGGTGTTTTAAGCACTGTCCTGATATACTGCACAATTAAAACATACTAAATTGGCGATGTAACATGGGGCTTACCAATATTGCAAACACTGAGTGTTGTTTATTGGCTAAATAACTGT